>CM054058.1:49618825-50218825 GCA_028641055.1 Alopecurus myosuroides
CCCTAAGTTTCATTGGATGACGCTCCGAGGGTGGATTATTAGTCATAGATGCAGTTGGATAACTGTCTATGAATTATGTTGTAATGCCCGCATAAATCTCATAGTAATCACCATGACATGCATATGCACTACGGTGCAGCCATTATATCTGTCAATTGCCAAGTTGTAATTTGTTTACCAAGCATGCTATCTATCTTTTATGGAGAGATGTCACTAGTGAACTGTGGACCTCGGTCCATTTTTTTACACTGATAATACACCTATTTCAGACATTGTTTTCTTCACTGCAACCACTGTTTCCTTTTCATTCACTGTCATCATTGTTCTCTTTTCATTTACTAAAAACAAGTATTGTTGTCCATATTATACATCTACTCCTTTGTGTTAGCAAAACCGGTGAGATTGACAACCTCACTGTTTCATTGGGGCAAAGTATCTTCATTGTGTTGTGTGCAGATTCCACGTTGTTGCTGAGCCTGGTAGAGCGCCCTACCAACATCAGTTGCCAACAACCTTCAGAAGTGATTTCTTTCTCCTACTGGTCGATTAAACCTTGGTTTCTTTCTGAGGGAAAACTTGCTGATGTGCTCTTCATACATTCCTCTTGGGGTCTCCCAACAAGCGTACATCTACGCGCATCACTTCCCTCCAAGACCATGCCCTTGGTGCTTGGATCGGTCTCGGTCCATCTTTCTTTTAAGAGCCGGCTAACACGTTTTTGTGTCAGGCTGAATTTATCGAGGCTTGCAACTTTGACCCTCATGGTTTGATTTGGGTTATCTTCCCTGGATTCTGCTAGTAAGAAGTTTCTTACCAAGCACAAATCTTGGATTTTTTTTTGGTTACGACAACATGTTTTGTTGTTTCTTTGTCAAGAAATCAACGTTGAAGTAGAGTTTCATAAATTGTCAACCCCCCTTTTTTCATGCTACAAGCCTGGTGCATCCATGCTAATTAAGAGAATATCTGTACCTCCTTGGATCAAACACTATTTCCAATCAATTGTGGTCATCTCTACTAGGTTGCGTGTACAGGAATTTAAATATTTCTTCATGCATGCTACACAAACGCCAAGATGTATCGATGAAGATATAAGAAAATATTGATCACAAGATTTATCTTGAGATCGTTTACCAACTGATGGGGGGATGGTAGCCCGGTAGGCCCACTTCAAGTTATAATCCAGCCCGAGGTGTGCTGAGCGATATCCGGCTAGGGGTAAAGAGATTACCGGAAGGCCCAAAGGCTTGTAAGATTCGTAACCCGGATTGTGGGTTGCGGTAAGGGAAGTTAGGGTTTGTATGTGGAGTTTGAGTAGGATTCAAGATGTGCCCTGAAGGGCAAGTTAGGGGTGTACGGGTGCTTTATAAACCGGCCCCTAGGTTTAGTTTGCCAGAGATTCAAGTCATAGTTGTAACACCTGTTATCGAGTATCCAGCATAATTCATATTGAGATCCGGCGAGTTATTTTCCGGTTCTTAGATTGCTTTCCGCCATGTCTTCCTTCGAGCTGAACCCTCTCCCGAATACCTGTGTCGACTTGCCCCAAGATCAGTTACCCCCGGTAACATCTGCCGTGATTATCCCACGACAGTTGGCGCCCACCGTGGGGCCTGCGTCCAAAGGTGTTTACATCACGGGAGAAGCTCGGAAGGGCATGAAGAACCTCATCGTCGGAGAAATCTACGTCAACAGCAAAGGAGAGAAGATGGTAGACGATTCTGGCTGGGGGCCAGAGTCGGATCACCTCGAAACCGGATCCGTCGTGACAGTCGGCAGCATCAACGTCTTCATCGGTATGGTATGTACTTCTAGTTCGAATCGTGATAATCTTGGATCTGATTCTGCGTCAGGGGAAGACACGTATGTCCAATCGGAAAAAGAAGAGTCGATTGGAACAACGGGTCAGATAGAGAGGGAGGATGATACCGAGTCTATACGGGATTTATCGGAGGATCGATATGAGAAGGAAAACAGCGAGGAAGAACAATACGAATCTACACCGGGCATCATGCGCCGGGTTGCAGTTTATGCGGCTCCCGCGATCAATCTCAATCAAGAAAACGCAGCCGCGGCGCCAGTCGGGGCGGCTCAGGCAGTGGCCCAGCAGCAAGGTACAGTTGACCCGGTCTTGGTCCAGGTCGATGGAGAGTCGGCATCAGTCACCAGTCGCCCAGCAGACGAGGAGCGACACGCAAATATGTTTGGGTTCCAAGCAAACCGGACACCGGGGGCGGGCCCCTCGAATCCGCGCCACCCGGCTCTGTTTTATAATAATTTGATCTTGGACCCCACGGTCTTGGCCACAGTTATTACCCCAGAAAACGCGGCAGAGCGCGTAAGAGACCTGGACGTGGCTCGTCGTGCATTGGAGCAGCAAAGAAGGCAAGTAGAAGCAGAAAGGCAGGGGATGGCCGCGCGGCAGCGCGAATTGGATGACCGAGAGACCTGGCTCCGGGAGGAAACGACAAGGATGCACCAAAGGCACCGAACTATGCTGCCGGCAACAGGAGGGGTTATTAACCCGACTGCCCTGGTATTCACGCCTCAAGATCAGCCGATTCCACCGGTGAACCAAGGGACCATACCGCGACCGCCAACGGGAGCACAGCCGGTAAACGCGCCAGCCGGGTTACCTTTGCCACAGACGGGGGTGACAGCCGGCAATACCATACCACCACCACCATCACGATTCCACACACCAGCAGGCCATTACAACAATCCCATGGACAACGTGTACGCAGCAACGCTCGCATTAAACCAGATTCCTGTAGGAGATTCGCCTCATGCAGAAGGAACCCGACAAGCGATCGATCTGCTACACACCGCGGTAGCACAGCAAGCCAATTATCCGGATCATAGAAGCGGAATGCATGGGACGCCGTACGTCAGTCAGCAACAGGGCAATATCCAAGCAAGTGCGGCACGACGAAGGGAAGAGCAACAACAAATGCCGCCTCCACCGCGTATCCAGACAGTACCAGCAGTATCAGTAGCGCAGGCGGTGGTGGACAGTTCCAGGGCCAGAAGAGCCGGGGCCGGGTCTGCAGGGCACGAGTTGCCGGTGGCGCCGCACCTCGTGGCACCCCCAGCCGGGTCACGCGTCTCCCGAGTAAGACCAGCCCCAACCACCCTGGCGGGACCCAAGTGCCTCTCGGACGATATCAGAGCAGAACCTTACCCGGAGAAGTTCAAAGAACCGGGGAAAGTAGTAAATTATGAGCCAACAATGGATCCAGAAACGTGGCTGAGCAGCTACGAGATGGCAATGTCAATTCGCAACGCATCCGAGAATCTCCAAGCCAAATTCATGTACTTAATGATGTCAGAGGGAGCAGCAAAGTTATGGTTCACCAATTTACCGGAAAAGTCGATCAAATCGTGGGAGGAGCTAAAGACCGCATTTATCAAGCACTTTCATGGGACATGCAGAAAGTTATTTACTATTGATGATTTAGAAAGATGCGTTCAGAAGAAAGGAGAGTCAGCACGCAGCTGGGTACGCCGGGTTATGGAGATACTCCACTCGTCTACAGATATCCAGCCTAAGGACGCGCTACAAGCTATGGCAAAAACATGTAAGTATGTTCCTTTAGTGCAAAAGCTAACTCGCATGAAATCTAGTAGGAATGCAGCGGAGGTTACGATGGGAGAGTTAATGGATGCGTGCAACAAACACGCTGCAACGGATACCACAGAGGAGGAAGTTGATGACAAGAAAGCAAAAGCAAACACAAGTAGCAGTGGGAAAATCGGCAATGGATCGGCGCCAAACAATAATGGAAATAGCCAAAACAAGCGTCCGTTTGAAGGGAATTCCGAGTTTGTAGCCAACACGGAGGCCGGGTCTTCAAGACCTAGATCCGAAGGAAATTTTAATACTGGAAATCACAATGGGGGACACTACCAAGGACCTCCAAGACCAAGCAACAGTTGGGACATATTTAGGATGGCATGCCCGAAGCATAGCAGGAACGGCAAGCCGGCCAATCATTCATTGGAGCAATGTGCCGACTTACAAAGGTGGAAGAACGAGGAAGTGAACAGAGCCATGCGAGGTGCAGGACGAGGAGGAGGCCCGGGCCTAGGTGGAAATTTGGGCAACGGACCGCCCCCAGCCGGCAACCCGCCAGCTGGAAATCAAGGTAACAATCAAGGGGGAGCGGGAGGTTTTCAAGCTAACCCCAAACAGCTGGGTCAATATCATGTGCACACTACGGGAGGCTCTAACAAGGATAAGAAGATACTGAAACAAGCAGTTAATTCGGTCTCTTCCGCTGTTCCAAGATATTTGAGGTGGTCAGAACAAGAGGTAACATGGAGCAGGAAGGATCACCCGGACAGAGTTGATCACCCGGGAGTCTTAGCTTTGGTAGTGGCACCACAGGTCAACGGCTACGAGCTGAAAAAAGTCTTGATGGATGGAGGAAGTAGTATCAATATCCTGTACTGGGAAACTTTTCTGCGTATGGGCTTAAAGGAATCGTAGCTACAAAAGAGTACAACAGTTTTTCACGGGATAGTGCCGGGTCATTCGGCATGCCCCGAAGGAAAGATGGCACTGGAAGTAGCTTTTGGAGAGTCAAAGGACAATTACCGAGTCGAGTGGCTTACCTTTGAGGTAGTAAAGTTGCGTAGTCCTTATCATGCATTGTTTGGAAGGCCGGCTTATGCCAAGTTCATGGCAAGACCGTGTTATGTGTACCTACAGCTGAAAATCCCGGGTCCTAAGAAGACCATTACAATACACGGAAATCGAGATATAGCAGCTGAATGTGATGAGGGAGATGCGGCAATGGCCGAGCAAGCCTGCAGGAAGGAAGAGCTCAAACATTACCGTTCTCAGGTGGACCTAGAAGAGAGGACAACGTCAAAAAAGCCAACTCCTGAGGGGGACAAAGCAAAAATTAGGGCAGAACAAAACCCTAAGATGGTAGGCTTCATCAGGAGCGATCCTTTCAAAACTCCTAGCAGGGAAGAAGAAGACGTACCGCCATCCGCAGCTGATCACGCTTCAAGGACGATATACCCGGATTGGCTAGCAAATCCGGTACTCATTATGAAAGGGCCTAGCAAATGGAGAATGTGCATCGGCCGTACCAACGTGAGGCCGATTCTCGAGAATAACTAAAGCAGTGTAATGGACGGCAGGTTTCATACGCACTCTTTTCCTACCCAGGGTACCTAAGGGGACTGGAAGGTTTTTAATGAGGCGGCCTGCTGATTCAAAAAAGAAATTTTTATCAATAAAAGAAGATGGTCTCGAGTCTTATCATGGTCTTTGCTTCAGTTACAAGTAAGTAATGCTTGTTATTATCAATACGTCAATATCATCGAAATACGTCACGTGCATATAGGTCTTCGGGGATTGGTGTGCTTAAATAAGTAATCACAAACCCGGAGACCCGGCCTTGATGCCTATGAGTTATGAGGGCTGATTACTCGAAAAAACGGGTACGGCTGCAATCTTATAACCGGACAAAGGAGCCAAATTTCTTGATTATTCTTACTTAAGCTCGATGTGACTCGCGCTAAAGTGGCATGATCTGTTCACTTACGATTACAATCAAACTATGCAGCCCAATGGGACTTGCTTGACCCTGTTTTTCGTATAGATGTAACAGCATGGTATCCACGCGAAAGCCGGCTTACAGTACAAGATAATCAAAAGGGTCATCTAAACCACAAGTCCATGCAGAGTATAAGGCTCAAATAGCCGGAAACTCAACAAGTATTAAGCATGACTTCAGTATTTATGTGAATAGCTATTGGTCTTCGGCTTGGTAAAGAGCAGTTTGTCATCTGAGAAAGGCCACGCCCCCTTAGCTCGTACTTTGGGTCATGGGGACTGGGGAGTTCGAGACAGAAACAAACTGCTTAACTACTAAAGCTCGTAAACCTTAGTTTCCGAGTCTTGGGGACTTAAAGAAAAGTCCGTCTATCAAAACCTACGATACTCGGTTAGCCGAGTCTCAAAAGGGAATCAAAAGCAAGAGTTCAAAGTATCGAGAATAAGCTTACATGTAACACAAGGATCGAGATTATCAAAAGCCGGGAGAGGCAAAGAGCTATCATAAATTAACAAGCGCAAAGTCATAATATCAGTATCAATGTTGCACAGGCGCACCGCTAAAGATCATATCAGTCTTGAGAAACGCAAAGCACTAGGTATCATCCTACTCGGCATCCTGGGAGTGGTCCTCCGGGTCTTCGTCTTGGACTTGCTCCTTGGCTTTGCCAGCAGTTTCACCCGGACTCTTCACGACAGGACGGACAGGAGGAGGAACGGCTGGTGTTGAGGTAGACGGCTTTACGCCTAGTTCGGCTTCTCTCTTCGCAGCTTCTTCTTTCCTCCTGGCCACGTCAGTCGACCACTTTTCCAGCATATCAAAAGGAGGGGGTGCCTCCACCAGAATAACCTTGCCCTCAGAGTCATATGAGCTCATAATTGCGTTTAGATCCATTTTATCTGCCAAAGTTGTGGCCGAGTGACGTACCGAAGATTGTATAGCTTTGAAGTCCTGGGGTTTAAACTTAGACCCGTCAGCCTTGAATTCTGGGAACCCGGATACTACCTTGGCCGGGTCAAGCTTAGGAAAATAAGCCTTCGCCAGCGTCAAAGCCCGGGTCATCCCAATCCGGCAAGACGAACGCTTCAATATTTCAATCCATCCAGGCGCTGTGGACAAGGCCTGCATGAGATTTTCTTCGCCCGGGTATACCTCCGAAGGCCACTTTATAGCATCCAGCAAAAGTTTTGTGCCGGCAAAAAATGTCCGGAGCACAGTCTTCAGAGTTTTAGCCTGAGTAACGGTGCTCTCCTCTGGAGCAGCAAGGTTAGCACCTGCAATCGAAACACACAAAAGCATATCAGTAATCTTGATTATTACAACGGCAAGATAGAGATACGCAAGTTAATTGCAAATAACAAACTTACTTAGCAAGATACGGTAAGTGTCCGTAATTGGAGTCGACAGGTTCTGCAGCGAGGATTGGGCAGCATTGTATTTGTTCTTGTACTTGGAGACATCTTTTTTCAAAGTCTTTATCTCCGCTTCAAGGGTTTCCCTACGTTTTGTTTCCGCAAGCAGGAGCTGCTCAGTTTTAAGTAATGTTTCATCCGACTGAGTTATCTCCGCCTGCAAAGAATGAGTGCAACTGTAAGCCGGATATCACGACAGGCCAAGTATTATGCGAAGTACCGAGAGTAATTACAGAAAATTACGCTCGGAACTTGGGGACTGGATGTATAGTAAGAAGTATCAAGTAAAGTTACCTGATGTGCTGCGGCCATGCGCTCTAGGATTTTTCCTTCTGAAGCTTTCATGACGAGAAGAGCGCTCATCAGCTGGTTAAAATCAGCGTTATCCGAGTTAGATGACTCGGGTACCTGAAAAGTGGGAAAAGGAGCTTTTCTTGTAACAGGAGGTGGCACCCGGGTCATCCGAATGTCGGAGTCTGGTCCCCCTCCCGCGTTCGAAGCTGCTCCCTTCTCCTTCTCGTCTGCGTGCGAAGCGATTGGATACCCGGTGTTATGCCTAGCTAGCTCCGGTGGCGACGCTTGCTCGTCGCCAGTTGTGGTGAAGGCACCATCAGCCGGCTCGTTCTCGACCTGGACCTTAGCCTCAGTATCCTCCTGGTCGCTAATAACAACCGTAGCTCTGTAGAAGGTGTGAAGGCACAATTAATCTTTGGTTATGAAAGAGGCGATAAAAGCTCGGTATAATGTCAGGAAAAGGCGTTTACCCGGTGTTCACCGGGAAGTCCGAAGGAAAGCCCCTGCTAGATCCGGAAGATACTGAAAAATGCCAAGCAAGGTTTGAGATTATGTTGCAAAGGAATGTCCGGAAAGAGTTTTTATTTACGATATAAATACCAGAGTGTCGAGCCGGGGGCGATGAAGTGCCCGGGTTAAGGGCCTCGTTGCCCGGATGGTTCCGAGTTACTCGGCGCCTAGTCGCGGGTGGCTCCTTCATTTATGATCAAAAGGGGTGAAGGTGGGGTTAGCCCCGAAATGACGTTATGGGAACAAAAAATTAAAGTGCAAGGGAACGAAATAAAAACCTGGAGGGCGATCCTCTGGGATTTCCTTTTGGATCCAGCTTTGGTGGCCGGCTCCGGCTCGTCCTCCTCGCTGGCGGACTCTTCCCTGCCATCTGTCTCTTCTTCCTCGTCTTGGTCCTCTTGTTCTGAAAGGTATTAAAGTTATAGCATAAGGAAAAAGAGGAGACAGGATATAATGTGTGCAAGGGGGTTAAGTATGCACCTTCGTCCGAATTAACGGCGTCATCTTCCTCCTCCGCGTCTCCATAATTGGGAGGAGTGTCGATTGTCCAGAAGTCATTATCGGCCTGAGGTGAAAATGCCAGGGTAAGGGCCAATATTGAGTCAAGAGAAGCGGATAAAAGATGGCTTGTTAGAATCCAAAATCAAAGGGTAGAAAACTTACTGCGGGGGCCGGGTTCTCGAGGGTAAAAGGCTCTAATCCGGCTATGTTCCGGATTACCTCGAGCTTCTCTGTTAAGAAACCTTTAATCGTCTTGTTTGTATCGTTAGGAGCGAAGGTGCTGGTGGAGTATCGGATCGGGTCCGTGGTTTGACCCGAATATTCACACATCAGTTTTTCACGAATAGAGTTGGGCTGGATGCGGAAGCTAACCCAGGTCTTCACCAAGTTTAGCCCGATGAGGCCTCGGGCTGATAAGATGGAGATCTTAGCCAACGAAGGCAAGATCGCCTCCCTGTCCGAGTCAGGGGCGAAGGCATTGAAAGTCTCGGAAATGTCAAGCTGACCCTCCGAGTAACCCGACAACTTCTTCTCGCCGGGTGGGGAGGTATCCTGGCAGTAGAAGTATGAGAGCTGCCAGTGCTTTACATGAGAGTTGAGAGTGAGGGGAGGCATCAAGGAATTCTTGCGGCGCTGGATAGAAACCCCGCCGCAAGTAAGAAGTGCGCCGTCACCGCTTTCGCGGCACGGCTTGCACTGAAAGAGTTCAACAAAGAGAGCCAGACTTGGCGGAGTGCACAAGTAAGACTCGGAAAGAACGATAAAGTGGGTGATGTTCAGAACGGAGTTTGGGCCTATATCGAAAATACGGAGGTTGTAGTGATCTAGGACGTCACGAAAGAAAGGGTGACCCGGAGGCCTGAAGCCCCGGGTCACGTGTTCGACGAAACATATTACCTCATCCGTTGCTGGAGAAGGCCGGGTTTCGTTGCTTGGTGCTCTCCAGTGGATAGATTCCTGGGGAGGAAGGATTCCAAGCTCGACCAACTCCTCCAGTTTGGCCTTGGTAACGGAGGATCTCCCCCAATTGGCTGAAATGGAGTTAGTGGATTTAGTTTTAGCCGGCTGTTTCCCCTGCCTCTTGGGTGCCATGGGGTTGACCTGGTAAAACATCAAAGGAAAGGAGGTGAGAAGCGAAAACTCGGAAGTTAATGAATAATCAACTACCGGTAACTTAAACATGATCCGGGTATTGCCTTGCTGGATCAAGTACAATCTGTCCGGGTATCGCATGTCGTTACGGAAGCTGTGAAGTTTTTCCGTAAAGAAAGTGTCTGGGGAAGGTAGAAGGATACCCTTATGTCTATTATCAGCAAGTGACCCGGAGAAGCGAGATTTTCCGGATGATAAGAGCAAGGGCGGAAATTTTTGGTGGTCCGAGCCCAGATGGGAAATCCAATTTCTGTATTTAAGGCCAAGCTAATGATACTTAGTGGTAGGGGAGTAAGATAAGCTGCGCATCCTATCTATGGGAGTGGTTATGGTAAACACTAGTGAGTCAATTCGGCAGGGCCCGAGAAATTGCAGGCGACTCGATTCAGATCTGATCTAAGGAAAAGCTAAGAGATTGCAAGGTTAGGCTGGAGGATATCAAGAACTTACCGGAGGAGGTTGAAGTAGGGATTTGCAGAGACAGATGGCGCAAGATTGATGCCCTTTCGCGATTTCTGGCCGGCGAATCGGGGGCTTAGTGGTGGATTTGGGAGCTGGAGTGGGTTGCACGGTGGCGGAGCGCAAACGACGGCGGATGGGCTCCGGCGACGTGCGCAGGGCTTCCGTGGTGGCACTCTGTGAACTCGAGCTTGAGAAGAAGAGGGATGGGGAAATGAGTCGCTGGGGTTGAGGTTGCTCCCTGGGGTCTATTTATAATAGCCCGGGTGGAAAAGCCTAACCTAACGGGCGAAACCCGGGAGGTGCGGAGTAATGGTTGGCTATTTTGAAATTTGAAAGACGCGCCTTATGCATAGATCGATATAATCCAGAGAAAAAGGAAGGGGAAATCTCTTTCCTGGTATCAGCGATAGTTATCGAGGAAGATGTGAAATTATCGAGTTTCCTATTAAGACTCAAGTCTGGAAGATTGAGGGAGAGCCTTTGAGGGAGAGCCGGGTTGCTACCTGATCCCCTTGGTGCTAATCCCAGCCATTCGTCAACATATTGTATCTTGATCTTCATGTGTTTTTGTATCCAATATTTCTGCAGGGAATAGCCAGCACTTCGAAGAGTAAATCTTGGAAGCCCAGGCTATTCTGGGGACTACTGATGGGGGGATGGTAGCCCGGTAGGCCCACTTCAAGTTATAATCCGGCCCGAGGTGTGCTGAGCGATATCCGGCTAGGGGTAAAGAGATTACCGGAAGGCCCAAAGGCTTGTAAGATTCGTAACCCGGATTGTGGGTTGCGGTAAGGGAAGTTAGGGTTTGTATGTGGAGTTTGAGTAGGATTCAAGATGTGCCCTGAAGGGCAAGTTAGGGGTGTACGGGTGCTTTATAAACCGGCCCCTAGGTTTAGTTTGCCAGAGATTCAAGTCATAGTTGTAACACCTGTTATCGAGTATCCAGCATAATTCATATTGAGATCCGGCGAGTTATTTTCCGGTTCTTAGATTGCTTTCCGCCATGTCTTCCTTCGAGCTGAACCCTCTCCCGAATACCTGTGTCGACTTGCCCCAAGATCAGTTACCCCCGGTAACATCTGCCGTGATTATCCCACGACACCAACACTGTAGAAGCGGAAGATATGTGCGGATAAACTTTCCTTAAGATGTCATCGATCTCCGTGAAGACATAAAGTTAGGCAAGTCCTGATAGTACCATAGTTGGACTACGAGTCCTAGTAGAAGTCTTGATCTAATTATTCTAAGGCCATGCGATTCACTACCAATATAAGGGGACTCGAGGGACCAAGAGGAAACCCTAACCTAGAACACACCTTAGATGCCGAGACACAACTCGCTGGAGGGAACCTCTGTAATCGAGACATCATAATACAAGAGAGAAGCAAGGAAGAAGTATGTGTTTACCTCACACCGAGGGGTTGAACAAGGATACAGAGTGTTTACTCGTCTCGACTACGATCTCAACGATACCTAACTCACCTAAGTCGTATAAACTCACAAGTCATCCAACGATGACTATTGTTGTGACAACCCCACAACACTAGCGCCCCAGGGTCACCTCGCTACCTAGGGCCACCCCCTGGGACCCCCTTTCGACTATGAATTCCATCTGCCCTAAAAATATCGGGGAGGTGCATATTTTCCACAAATCCATCCAGAGAAGTCGTCCTTTCAAAAGTCCAATCTATGCCTTCTAGAGCCCTCCTCCGTCACCCTGCTGGAAGGGTGGATGGTCACCGGAGGCTTCTTCATCGTCATGATTTCCTTCATATCCATGTGTGAGTAGTTCATCCTTAGATTAGGGTCCATACACTAGTAGGAAAAGGCTTACCGGTGACGAACCAAATCGAGCTACCGATGGCGAACCCGCCAGTGGTAAGAGGTTACCGCTGGCGAACAAGTCCTGTTCACCAGCGCTATCTAGTTACCGCTGGCTAACACCAGTCTTGTTCGCTAGCGATAAGTTTGAGAACAGTTGAATTTGGGGAACCTATAACCACGGTGTAGAATTTTTTCCTTTTTTTTTCTTTATTTTTCAACTTTAAATGCCCACTTCCCGCTCGGTCACCCATCCTCCCACCCGAGCACGCTTAACTTCTTAGTCCCATCCCACTACTCTACCTAGGAACACCTCATTCTTTCTTGTCAATATAATACTATCAATCCTCTTAACTATTGCACCATATCTACAAATCCGTAATTCCAAATTCGACAAATGATAGGTCTAAATTGATCAGAAGAATACGAGGAATCCAAATATGTCATCCTTATTATCTTTTCTGAAAAAACATTTTTTATATTTTTTTGAATTTTGAATTTATTTAATTAAATTGATTATGTAGGAAAATTTAGTCTATCTCAAATAACTTTTTTCCTTTTGGAATTTGCCGATTCTGAAAAACCCTCACAGCCCGAAGGCCGGTGAGGTTGGATTGGAAATTTTCTCACGTTTCTTTTGATATATTGAACGCGTTTTTCGACGTCGTATGCAAAAGTTATGGCCGTTTTACGTTTTACTTTTGAATTTTGCATAAAAGGTCAAATGGAGTATTTTCAAATTTTCTATATCAACTAGACAGTGCACTCTATCCACATATTAAAGGAATTTATTTTTTGAACATTTTATCATTTTCGTTTCTGCTTTAGAAAGTTCAAAAAGGCGGTCCACGGGGGGGGGGGGGGGGGTGGAGGGAAATTTTTTCAAAACTTACCGCTGGCGAACCAAAATAGTGGTTGGCCAGCGGTATAGTTAGCGCTGGCGAACCTCCATGTTGCCCAGCAGTAACTATACCGCTGGCGAACCAAAATAGTGGTTGGCCAGCGGTATAGTTAGCGCTGGCGAACCTCCATGTTGCCCAGCAGTAACTATACCGCTGGCGAACCAGCTCCCTGTTCGCCAGCGCTAAATTACGTTACCGCTGGCGAACCAGCACCCCTCTTCGCCAGCGGTAAATATGGCTGCCCGCACCCTCACGCCCAACGTTACTGCTGGCGAACAAAGTGGCATGTTTGCCAGCGGTAACATGTGTAGCGCTGGCGAACACGGTTTCCTGTTGGTCAGCGGTAATAGCGCTGGCGAACGTGTATCTCTGTTTGCCAGCGGTAAAGTGGTGGCTATAGCCTATTTCCTACTAGTGATAGTAGTAGCTATATGGTTGTGTCTCCTCCTTAAGCTAACATGTTTAGATCATGTTAGCTTCCTAACCTTATCAAGATCACTGTTATGTAATTCCTACTTATTGTGTCTGATAGGATACGATGAATTGTGAAGCTATGATCATATTTTTCATATTTCTTATATAATGTTGATATGTGTGGTTGCTTTGGCCAAGTGATCACATGCATCTTCAAGAGAGAGTTTAGTACTATATAGTGGGTTCATGCCTCCTCCGATCCTGGGCACGAGTGACATAAAACGTCTAAGGGAGAGGATATGTTGTTGCCACTAAGGAAAAAACAACGGTATTTATTTTACTTTTGATTATAAATATTGCTTACATTATGTACAGTAATTAATTAATGGAATTATCTGTTGCTTATACAACTTAATACCAACGAGATGCATGCTGGATAGCGGTCTCAAGGTGGATTTTTTGCTTATACATACATGCTGGATAGCGGTCTATATATGTTTGACATAATTCATACATGAATAGTACAATGAACTTTCTCTTTTCGTAATAGCATTGTTATGCCTTAATGTTTTGTTAATTGCACAACTATAAGTTATTCACCCAACATGTTTATTGTTTTATGGAGAGACTCCACTAGTGAAATATGGCCACCGGTCCATTCTTTTACATTGATTACAAGCTCGTTTACTTACCTTTAATCATCATTTGCTCGTTGCTTCGTTTTACTTTAATTGTTTCCAAACATACCATACGTGTAATTCTCTCGTTAACATCGAGACGGGAAGTTTGACAACCTTTCTGAAAATTTGGGGACGAAGTGGAGTTTCTGTCTTGTGTGCAAGTCCACGCCCGTCAACTACTCTTTTGTGACACCTTGCTGATCAGTTTTCAAGTTCTACTGGATTGATAACCTTGATTTCTAAGTAAACGAAATTTGCTGCTACACTAAATCATACCTTCTAAGTCAGTTCCCCAGTGGTTGTGTGTGATCCACGCCATCAGGCAAGATTTCTCACGCCATTGTTGGTAGAGAAAAAAATATATGGAAAGACGGCCTCCAATCAATGACTCCAAACATCAACGCCGCCCGAGCACAATAGGATGGCTCGGCGTCGCCTACGTCGTTGGCACAGTGAGACAATGGGGCGTGCTGTAACGCATCAATTTGGCAATGGTGTTGCCTAATTTGGGGCTGAAGGGGAGGATGGGGACGGTTCGCTCAGTCCCTTTGGTAATGGGAAAGGTAGACTTTTTTTGGGCATTTCCAAAGTTTGGGTGGATTTTTGCATAAATCTGCACCACTTGAACCATACTAGACTGACAGGTGGGGTTCGTCATCAACAAAAACACTCTACTGGCACCAATGGCAGTAGATCAGTCCTACGAGCATCCACAGTGTTGCCAAATCCAAATTTACCGCATAAGTTTATTTGACATGAGTACTAAATTTGCTATGTTAACTGTAATGTGCCAAAATCAAAGCTAAATGCGAGATTACCTAATTATGTGGCCTACTATATATGTAGAAAGTAATAATAAAATATTCTTAGTCTTAGCCCTCTTTAATCTCACCCTTCCATCATACTCCGTCCATCACAGTTTAAAGGGCACGAACAAAGTTTAAGAATGCACTTTGACCATTAATCTAGTCAACAAAAATTAAATTTTATATCACGAAAATAATATCATTAAAATCTTCTTTTCAATACAAATTCAATGATATAATTTTTGTGATAAATAATTTATTTATTTTCTTTACCAAATTTAATGGTCAAGCTTTTTCTCAAACTGCGTGCGCGCCCTCTAAACTGTGATCTAGGGAGTATTATTTTATTCAATTAAATGGATTTTATATTGGATCTTCTAGTTACCCGTCGCCAAAAATTTAGCTATAAATCCAACAAACCATGCTGTAGAATGTTGCCAAAAGCCAAAACTCTATTTTGCAATGGTATTTGGCATATACCGTGGATCCCCTAACACGTATTTAGGTACGACAAAACTGACATAAGTGAGTTAGGCTGACAGGTACGATTACCACATAAGCATTTAACTCTTTATTGCAAGACCAAGCCGGTCTTTTATTACTGTAGAATATTACTCCCTCCTATTCAAAAAAAAAATGTCTCTCGAGCGACAATTTTTATCGGAGGGAGTAATATTATTTTGACGTATACGACTCTCACGGAATAAAAAATACAAGTGGACTAATGGTCTAATGCGCAGTTAAATAGGTACTAGTAGTGAACCAGCAAAGTTCGCGATACAAAGGCTGTAGGTGCAGCCCAAAGGCTGAATCACTGAACATCTGAATGCAAAATGCAAAGTTTCAGAATGTGCTTGGTCGGTCACTCCGCCTTGCCTCGTTGGAGCCTGAGCGCGAAGGCCTGGAGCGAGAGGAGCACCTTCTTGAGCCGCTCCCTGGTCTTGGCGTCTGTCAGGTTCCCGTCGGCGTCGAACTTTGGCGGGTGGTCGAACGCCCTGACATGGAGCTCCGGCTTGTTGATGAAGTGGATGTCGAGGTAGATCCCGATCTGGCGGAGGTGCAGCGACCCCCTCCCTCCGCCGAAGTCGGCCCCCGCGCAGACGATCGCCGCCGCCTTGTCCGCCCAGCATTTCACCATGCCCCTCGACGCCCAGTCCAGCGCGTTCTTCAACGATCCGGAGACGGAGTAGTTGTACTCGGGCGAGGCGAAGAGGAAGCAGTCGGCGGCGAGGACACGGCTGCGGAACGCCTCGACCTCTGGCGGGAACCCGTCGCCGCCGTTGGTCTCCAGGTCCGGGTTTGCATTGGGCAGGTTGGAGATGTCGACGTGGTCGATCCACAGGCCCGGGATGCACTCCTCGCACAACTCCTGGGCTACATTTGAAAAAAAAAAGGGTAAAAACCGCGGGCAATGCGCAGTCATGCAAGTGACAGTTGCAAGATCCACAGGTGCATGGGCGTACGGCTACTGTGACTGTGAACTTACCGGCGCGGATGAGGCCGTCGTTCCAGGAGTCCTTGCGGAGGGAGCCGGAGAAGGCGGCCACGCGAAGGACAGTGGGCTTCGCCGTCCAGGAGCAGTTTTCTGTTCTACTATATCACCGTTTTTCAAAATTTATAATTTTTTTCAAAAGTTCAACTAAGGGCATCTCCAGTCGTTGCGCCCCCCAGACCCAAAACGCCGCCGTTTTGGGGCCGCCGCGGCGGCAAACGGCGCTAATCTGGAACCTGGGGGGCAGGCTTCCCAGTCGCCCCCCGAGCCCAACTTTGGGCCCAAAAAACCCGAGATTTGATTCGACGCAAATTTAAACTTAAAACATAGAAATTTTTATTGATTCGACGCAAATTTAAACTAAACCATATAAAACATTACGAAAAATTAAAAGTTACGGCGGCGATTACTCTAGGCATCGTCGTCTTCATCGTCGTCCTCCTCCCGGTCGTCGTAGGCCGGCCGGTTGGAGGGGCCAGCTTCGCGGTCGTCCTTCGCCACCATGGCGAGCCGCCGCTCCGCCCGGCCTTGCACCCGCAGCCGGTGCAGCTGCGCCAGCTCGGAGGGCTAGCGGTTGCGCCGCTCGCTCTGCAGCGCCATCTGCCGCCGGTCGTCCTCGTACTGCGCGAAAAGCGCCAGCTGCTCGGCCGCGCGTTTTCGGCTAGCTGCCGGTAGGCCTCGCGCTCCGCCGCCTCCCTCCGGTGGGTCTCCAGAGATGCCCGAACGGCGGCAGCCTCGGCCGCCGCCGCCGCAGACTTGGTGGAACGCTTCCTCGTTCCGCGCGGTCTCGAAGGAAAGGTGGGCCGTGTGCTGCTCGGGCCACACGGGCTGCCTCCTCCGTTCCCTCCTCCAGCGCCGGGCAGCCGGCGCCGGCTGTTGCTCGGGCGCCAGCTCTTCCTGGGCGGGCTGCTGCTCGGGCGCCACCGCTCCCTGCACCGGCTGGTGCTCGGGCGCCACCTCCTGCGGCGGCTGCTGTTCCTCGGGCCACGCGTCCCAGTACATTGGAGAGTGGCGGCGAGGCATCGTTGCTAGGTGTGTGCGGCAAGAGTGGCGAGAGCGAGCGCGGCGAGGAGGAGGAGGCGAGAATGGGAGAACGGTGAGCGGCGAGCGCGCTTCTTATAGCCTGGCGGGCCAGTCACTGCGTCGCGCGTGTCACCGCTGCCACCCCGCCATTAATCCGGCCGCCTTTGACTGGGCCGCATGCACTTGCCGGCCGTCACGCCATTACTCCGGCAGCCTTTTGACCGGCTCGGGCGCCGAGAAGATGATCACAGGCGGGGTTTCTGTTCCCGCATATTCTCGACGCGTAACTGACAGAGCTGACCCGCGCGGGCTGCAGCGTAGTTTCGCCCCCCCAAGCCGAACCCAGCGGGCTGGGTTTGGCCTGGGTGCCGCGGCGCGAAATAGCGCTTAAACGGCGCTATTTGGGCTTCTAGGGGGCCGACTGGTGCGGAAACGGCGCTATTCGCCGCTTCCGCCGCTAAAAAGGCCGCCTGGGGGGGGGGGGGCTCTGGAGGGCGCCTGGAGATGCCCTAAGTGGTTCGACTATTTTATAGAAAAAGCATTGACATGTACAATCTAAATTAACTATTGGTGGATTCATCTGAAACATATTTCACATGATATCTTTATCATATTTTAGTTGCAAGTAGTTTTTTCTAAAAACATGGATAAACTTTATATCGTTTGACTTGGCAAAAATCATAACGCTTCTTTTGTGGAGCGGAGGGTGTACCCTACAAGTAGTTGGTGACACTAGTGGAAAAAAGGCTATCAGTACCGGTTTCAGAGGGCTTCTAGTACCGGTTAGGCAACCGGTACTAATTAATCGGCACTAAAGGTAGTCCAACCTTTAGTACCGGTTTCTTTACGAACCGGTATTGACGTTGCCTCCGCGTGGCCTCATGGGAGCCCGCGGGGCTGGAGACATTTGGTACCGGTTCGTAACACGAACCGGGACCAAAGGGTTGTGTCGTGGGATAATCACGGCAGACGTTACCGGGGGTAACTGATCTTGGGGCAAGACGACACAGGCGTTTGGGAGAGGGTTTAGCTCAGAGGAAAACATGATGCAACTCGATCTGGTAGCCGGCAATCAAAGTCGCCGAGTCTCCGATCTTGATATAACAGCTCAACTCTAGGGTTACACTAGATGCTCGATACCAAGCGATATTGCTAGGGTTCTTAGATCTCTTTGTCTTGTACACAAGGATTATCCTGGTTCGACCTCTCCATGGGAGATAATAGCTTACTTCCAGCTGGGATCTTATTAGCAATCGATCTAGAGGCTCGGACTGCAATGTCGCCGAGACCTGGAATTTAGCTCGGGCTGACTCTCGCCGAGACCTGGAATTTGGCCGACTCTCGCCGAGACCTGGAATTTGGCTCGTGCTGACTCTCGCCGAGACCTGGAATTTGGCTCGTGCTGACTCTCGCCGAGACCTGGAATTTGGCCGACTCTCGCCGAGACCTGGAATTTGGCTCGTGCTGACTCTCGCCGAGACCTGGAATTTGGCTCGTGCTGACTCTCGCTGAGACCTGGAATTTGGCCGACTCTCGCCGAGACCTGGAATTTGGCTCGTGCTGACTCTCGCCGAGACCTGGAATCTAGGGTTTCTACCCGAAATCTCTCTCTCTCTATGACCTAGGAGCCTGCCTTATATGGGCGGCTGGTCTCCTGGTCGTACAAGGTAAAAACTGGGTCATACCATATTAAGAGTCCTAATCTAGGTCCCCTGCGTGACCTCCAAGTCTTGAGTCTCCAACTTGTACAAGGTTTCCGGGTCTTCCAGAATCTTCCTTCTATAGCATCTTCAAAGCTGAGTTACCCCCAGACCAGGCTTTGCCTCCTGGCCGGGTCTCGCTTCTGGCTGGTCATATTTTCTTCGTCCTTAGGGGTACCAGGTTATCTTTCCCCCAACAGTAGCCCCCAAGTTTAAGCTGGATTCGAGCTGGTCTTGTTCTCCTTCATGATCTTGATTTTAGGCGTCATGTTTCAGGTGAAGCAGCAAGCTCGATCATCCAGGTTAAACTCCCGAAATAAGACAAATAATATATAAAAGGATAAAACCCGGTTATTCTTCCTGGGTTCATACGCCTCCAGGTTTATCTCAATAACATCCCATAAATCATGTTTCTTCCTGGGTTCTTATGCCTCCAGGTTACCGAGGTGGGTCCTCTCAATATGTCGATGGTTTAGATGACTCTTTTGCAAACCTTTAACTGTAAGCCGGCTTTCGCATGGATTATCACTGCTGAACTCACTCTGAAAAACAGGGTCAGTTAAGTCCCCATGGGCATCATAACTGATTGAGATTACAGGAGAGCAAACAGGCCATATAAGTGCGAGTCACATCGAGCTTAAGCAAGATAGGCAAGGATTATACTGGCGGCATAAAAGCCAGGTCTTAGGATTGCAGCTACAAACTATTCAAGTAAGAGCCCCCAAGACCCGGATCAATGTTTATAAAGTAAAGGCTTAATTGTGCAACATTACCACATTGATCCACATACTGTTGCCAAGAACTCTTTGGGCAACACTAACCGAAGTTGTGAAGCACTCTTGGACTAAGCTTATACTAATAGGATATTTCTCAATATTGCGAAGCACTCTCGGGCCAAGCTAATATAAATTTTTGCGAAGCGCTCCGGGCCATGCTAACCGAAGTTGCGCAGCACTCTTGGGCTAAGCTAATATTAATAGAATATTTTACAATATTGCGAAGCACTCTCGGGCCAAGCTAATATAAATTTTTGCGAAGCGCTCCGGGCCATGCTAACCGAAGTTGCACAGCACTCTTGGGCTAAGCTAATATAAATTTTTGCGAAGCGCTCCGGGCCATGCTAACCGAAGTTGCGCAGCACTCTTGGGCTAAGCTGATATAAATTTTTGCGAAGCGCTCCGGGCCATGCTAACCGAAGTTGCGCAGCACTCTTGGGCTAAGCTGATATAAATTTTTGCGAAGCGCTCCGAGCCATGCTAACCGAAGTTGCGCAGCACTCTTGGGCTAAGCTGATATAAATTTTTGCGAAGCGCTCCGGGCCATGCTAACCGAAGTTGCGCAGCACTCTTGGGCTAAGCTGATATAAATTTTTGCGAAGCGCTCCGGGCCATGCTAACCGAAGTTGCGCAGCACTCTTGGGCTAAGCTGATATAAATTTTTGCGAAGCGCTCCGGGCCATGCTAACCGAAGTTGCGCAGCACTCTTGGGCTAAGCTGATATAAATTTTTGCGAAGCGCTCCGGGCCATGCTAACCGAAGTTGCGCAGCACTCTTGGGCTAAGCTGATATAAATTTTTGCGAAGCGCTCCGGGCCATGCTAACCGAAGTTGCGCAGCACTCTTGGGCTAAGCTGATATAAATTTTTGCGAAGCGCTCCGGGCCATGCTAACCGAAGTTGCGCAGCACTCTTGGGCTAAGCTGATATAGAATCATACTCAAAATCATCGGGGATTGAACCGGACGTACGTACCATGCCGATGAGGATGTTGACCCGGCCGATTGTGATGACAGATCCGGATTCGAGCAGATCCGACTCTGGCCCCCAGCCAAAATCGTCCACCATCTTCTCTCCTTCGGGGTTGATGTAGATCTCGCCGACGACAGAGTTCTCCATGTTCTTCCGAGCTTCTCCCGTGACGTAAACACCTTTGGACGCAGGGCCCCACGGTGGGCGCCAACTGTCGTGGGATAATCACGGCAGACGTTACCGGGGGTAACTGATCTTGGGGCAAGACGATACAGGCGTTTGGGAGAGGGTTTAGCTCAGAGGAAAACATGATGCAACTCGATCTGGTAGCCGGCAATCAAAGTCGCCGAGTCTCCGATCTTGATATAACAGCTCAACTCTAGGGTTACACTAGATGCTCGATACCAAGCGATATTGCTAGGGTTCTTAGATCTCTTTGTCTTGTACACAAGGATTATCCTGGTTCGATCTCTCCATGGGAGATAATAGCTTACTTCTAGCTGGAATCTTATTAGCAATCGATCTAGAGGCTCGGACTGCAATGTCGCCGAGACCTGGAATTTAGCTCGGGCTGACTCTCGCCGAGACCTGGAATTTGGCCGACTCTCGCCGAGACCTGGAATTTGGCTCGTGCTGACTCTCGCCGAGACCTGGAATTTGGCTCGTGCTGACTCTCGCCGAGACCTGGAATTTGGCCGACTCTCGCCGAGACCTGGAATTTGGCTCGTGCTGACTCTCGCCGAGACCTGGAATTTGGCTCGTGCTGACTCTCGCCGAGACCTGGAATTTGGCCGACTCTCGCCGAGACCTGGGATTTGGCTCGGGCTGACTCTCGCCGAGACCTGGAATCTAGGGTTTCTACCCGAAATCTCTCTCTCTCTCTCTATGACCTAGGAGCCTCCTTATATGGGCGGCTGTTCTCCTGGTCGTACAAGGTAAAAACTGGGTCATACCATATTAAGAGTCCTAATCTAGGTCCCCTGCGTGACCTCCAAATCTTGAGTCTCCAACTTGTACAAGGTTTCCGGGTCTTCCAGAATCTTCCTTCTATAGCATCTTTCAAAGCTGAGTTACCCCCAGACCAGGCTTTGCCTCCTGGCCGGGTCTCGCTTCTGGCTGGTCATATTTTCTTCGTCCTTAGGGGTACCAGGTTATCTTTCCCCCAACAGGTTGGGAGGGGTTTAGGTTTTTTTTTTTGAAAGTGAGGGGTTTAGGGTTTAGGAGGGGTTTACGATTTAGGAAAGGTTTAGGAGGGGCCGTATCGGACCTTTTCATCGTACGAGGATCGCGTCGATGCTCACGACCTTGGTGCATATATACAACACATGTAATTAATTACATGAGATTGCAAATTAAGTAGTGTTTCATAGTTGTACTCTCCGAGGCATACTATATATGTAATATTACATGTAGCTAACTCACTATTACATTGAGGCATACACTACGATGCATTGTAGTACTCTCCGAAAGGAGCTATGACTTCTTGGAGGAAAAATCCCGCCATTTCCTCGCAAATTGCTTGGAAGCGGCGCTCGAGGAGGAGGTTCTCCCGCTTTCTTGCCAACTGTAAAAGAATGAGAGAGATACAAATGAATACATATGTAAACTATCAAATAATAATAAAACAACTATGACTGAAACTTAGCAGAACTGATGGTAACAAAATAAATTTGTAAATATAGTTTAGATACCTCCTTATTTCTATTATTATTTATTCTCTCGGAGACAATTTTGTGAATGTTCTCACAAACATAGTGAGCACATAGATTAGTCCCCTCTGGTTGTTGATCGCAAATCTGTGCAAGAATATAATTCAATCAAACAATAACCAAATATGATAACAGTGTGTGTGGACCTAGGTAGTAGTACTTACTTTCCATTTCCATGTCATCTCCTCCGGCCATCCACCTTCCGGATCTTCCTTGATGAACGTTTCCCATACGCCGCCTGACAAAAAATTGAATAAAAGAGTTATTAATTTGTTGACATCAGGAAATTAAGGAAAAATCCGATAAGAATTAAATAAAATTACCCTTTGAGCATATCAAAACAGTGCTTGTAATATATAGGCGGTTTGGTCATTGAGTCGTAGACATCAATATGTCCATCGCGCATTTTAATGACGATAAGCATAAAGTGGAAGTTGCGCACGTTTAAATATGAAGTGTCATAGATATAACTCAATAGTTATAAGGAAAAAATAGAATGTGTTCGAAGGCAGTAACACTTATTGTAGTTATAAGGCCAAAGTATTTGTTTTTTGTCACGTTGTCGCTGCAAAAACCTTAGCAAGGTCTCTGGTGTATCCTTGTTATATAGGGGATTCTTTATGGTTTCTTCATGCATTGTATCCGCGTCAATGAACCCAATTTCGTTGATTTCATTCCTTTTTCATTCGAGCATCTTCAATCTGCATAATATAGCGCAAACAAGATTAAACTAAGGATAATTACAGAAAATGAACGAATTCAGTTAAATCCTTCTGAAAATACATAATAAATAAATCACTTACAGACAATAGCAACTGAGCAACGATTTGTCGAGTGCTCGGAGATTGTATAACGCAAAAAGATCCTCGAAGTCAATGCTCACAGCGTAATCTTGGAAGTAGTGCTCCTCCTTAACTGCCACCATCATAGCCGCGTACCCTTCCTTTGCCCTACCCAAGTACCACTTATGCAAATTGCGCATTTTTGTTGGTAGGATGGAGACATTCTCGACCAAAATTTTCCCTTTTCCATATTTGTATGCTACTTCAGCGATGGGGTACTCGATATCAGTTGTGTGATAAGTACTTTGTACGGCCTTCTCGTCAAACACCTTGAGAGGGGCAACCGATTGACCGGCTTGTTCTCTGAGCTGGGGAACTTTTTTCCCCTTGAGTTCTTGTTTCCGTTTTGGTTCCTACTGGACCACCGGTTTCTTCCCTTTTCCCTCCTGGAGCATCTCGTCATATGATTTTTCAATAGAACGCCTATAGTCTGATGGCGGCGATGGTGGAGGGTTATATAGGTTCTGAACGGTACACACAACTTTCACCGGATCTAGCGTCTTCTCAAAAGGTATCTCTGGCACTTTCTTAACCAAATGGGCAGCCACCTCAGAACGAGAGATGGCCCTGTTTTCCTCGTCAGGTCTTTCCCAAGGTAACTTTTGAAGAGGCGGCGGTGCTCTCTCTATTCTGGGTCTCTTCCTGGGCGGCGAACGGTTCTACTTAACAGGCGCTTTCTCACGCGAAGGATATCGAGATGCTGGACTCACGCTGCCCCCTCAGGTAGGTGTGGCCCTTCGTGGACTGCCATGCTCATGTGGACTGCCAGCTAGGGATGGCAATATTATCCACGGATCCTGATATCCACGCATATCCAGCCCGTTGGGTAAGGGTTTGGAGGGTATCTTCTACCCATGTATTTTCACATTTGGATATCCATGAACTTACGGGTTGGGCACGGATCTAAAACTAGCTCTATGGATACCCGGTGGATATCCATCTGAAAAGTATGGCCCACGTGTATTGATCATATATTGTCTTATTATTATAAACTCGCAAATTAATATCAACCATTAAGTATTGATCATACTCATATGATGTCATGCCCATCGTGAATGTGGTGTATTTCAACTGAATATTTGCACTGTTTACTGTGTGTTGTGACATTGTATTTTGATTATTAATGTTTCCATGTCCATATTGTTATGGACGGTGTTTTAATTGCTTCATGGGTCTGGATATCCATGGATAGTTGGATATCCAACAGGTATGGGCATGGGTGGCATCCATGACCCATGGATACTTTCATGGATGGGCAACAAACAGACTCGTGGATATGGGCATGGATTTGGATCAGATCAACCCGCCCAAACCCGCCCCATTGCCATCCTAGTGCCAGCAGGAGAGATCAATGGCGCTTGCTTCTTATGTGGACTGTCAGCAGGAGTAGTCGATGGCCCTTGCTGCTCATGTGGACTGCGCTGCTCATGTGGACTGCTATCACGAGGAGCCGGTGGCCTTGGCACGAGGCCTGAAAGGACGATGTATTTTTTTTGTCCAAAGGGAAAAACCGCGCTTGACATCGCCTAGTGTCTTCTCCTCGTCACCTCCAGGATGATCAAGATCCATTGTTTCATAACCAGGCCGCAATACAAATAGTGTGTTACAAATTTCTTTTATTAAAAAAAGAAAACAAATGCGCTAGCGCGCCGCAGTTCGCCGGAATACAAATTCTTTTATTAAAAACAGAACACAGACGAACACTACTCCTCGTCGTCGTCGTCGGGGAACTCGTCGGTGACCTCCTCCTGGTCATCGTCGTTGCTGAACTCGTCGGTGACCTTCTCGTCATCGTCAGAGGTGCATGATGGTATGTGCGAGATAGGCTCCCACCTCGGATCGTTGGAGGCCCAGACTTCGCCGGCGTGGTCGGCCCGGCGGAGCTCTTGCAGCGTCGTCGTCCTCGCCTCCTGGGCGGCCTCTAATACGATGTGGCGTTCAAAGTGGCGCTCCGCCCGCTCAGCCGCGTGAGTCTGCCAGAGCTTCTCGTCGGCGCTCTCCTCCCCGGGATTGTTCTGGTAATACTCGCGGACGACGCGGTCGTCTCTGGCGTCGTCTAGGCCATGAAACACGCGGTGGTGGAGGTGGCGGTGGTCGGCGGCAGTGACGATCTGCGGAGTCGGCGCCCTGGTCTCCGCTTCCCAGAGGGTGTGGCAGTCGTTGAAGTTCATCAGCTACCGCGGGCGGTTGAGGCGCCAGGCAGCCGCGTCCCAGGCGTGGGCGGCCTCCGCCGTCGCAAAGGAGCCGAGGGGGATCCGGTCGTCGCCGTAGCGGATATCCACGGTGAACATTCCGTTTGGCTGTGCTCGGACGCCGCGAAAGCCGGTGGTGCAGTTCCTCCTCGGAGGCATGGTGGCAGCGCGATAGTGCGTGGAGAGGAGTGGACGCGTGGAGAGGAGAAGACGCTCGAGGCGTGACAGTTTATACCGCGCGCTCGTGGCCACGTGGCACAACTCCCGCGCCACGCATTACAACTCCTTCGTCAACATTGTCCGTGCTTCCAAGATGCACGTTTCAATACCTCTTTCAGAAATTTTATGTCAAAGAACAATTTCTTCATTAACCATAAAGTGGCATTTTTCCCAATTAAGAATAAGATTAGTTTGCTCACATCTCTGCAAAATTTTATCAAGATTGTGCAAACAGTTGTCAAAAGAAGTTCCATAGACGGAGAAATCGCCCATGAATACTTCCACAATTTCTTCACAAAAGCCATAAAAAATAGCAGACATGCATCTTTGAAACGTAGCAGGAGCATTACACAAACCAAAAGGCATACGTACATAAGCATAAGTACCATAGGGACAAGTAAAGGTTGTTTTCTCTTGATCGGTGGCCCTAACAGCAATTTGAGAAAACCAAGAATAACCATCAAGAAAGCAAAAAATGAATTTTCTTAGACAACCACTCTAGCATTTGATCAACAAAAGGCAAAGTATAATGATGTTTCTTAGTAACCTTGTTAACTTTCCTAAAATCAATACACATTCTATAGCCAATTACTACTCTTTCAGGAATAAGCTCATTATTTTCATTAGGCACAACCGTCATTTCTCCCTTCTTAGGAACACAATGCACATGGCTCACCATCTACTATCAGCAATAGGAAAAATAATACCAGCATCAAAAAGTTTTAATACCTCATTTCTTACCACTTCCTTCATCTTAGGAATTAAACAGCGTTGATGTTCAACTACTGTCTTTGCATCAGGTTTAATATAAATCCCTTTCAAATCATCAAGAGTATATCCAATAGCTTCATGGTGTTTCTTTAATATTCCCAATAATCTTCCATGTTCTTCACCTGAAAGTTTAGAACTAATAATAATAGCTTATTTTTTTTATCATCAATATAATCATATTTAAGATCACGAGGCAAAGGTTTTAAATCAAAAACAGGATCCTCCTTGGGTGGTAATGTGGTACCCAAGTCCTCCACGGGTAAATTATGTTTCAGTATCACTGGTTGACGAAGAAGAATATCGTCAATCTCATTTCTATCTTCCATAAATACCTCACTTTCATGGTCCTCCATATATTTTTGCAAAGAATTGTTAGGAGCAAGAGCAATAGAGCCAAGTTGTTCAACTCTAAAATTTTCATTAGACAATTCAGATTCATAAGGAGCTCCGGCAAATTTGGAGAAATTAAACTCGTAAGATTTCCATCAAATTTAGTCAATATTTTGTCCTTGTTATAATCTATAATAGCACCACAAGTGTTCAAGAAAGGTCTACCAAAGATAATAGGATAGGTTTTACTAGCAGCCTTACCCAGCACTAGAAAATTAGTAGGATATTTAGTTTTACCACATAAAACTTCCACATCCCTAACAATACCAATCGGAAAAATGGTTTCCCTATTAGCAAGCTGAATAACCACATCAATATCCTCAAGCTCACAAGAACCAATTTCATGCATAATTTCTTTATAAAGCTCATAAGGAATAGCACTACAACTTGCACCAATATGACACAAACCATAATAGCAATGATCACCAATCTTAACAGAAAGCACAGGAACACTAGTTTTCTTAAGTCTATTTGGGTGGGAAACAATATTAGAAGCATCCTCACAAAAGACAATATGTTCATCCTCTACATTTACGCAGACAAGGTCTTTAACTATAGCTACTGCAGGTTCAACAATTATTTGTTCATAGGGTTCAATAGATGTATTTATACTCTTGTTAACAACACTAGCTACAATAGAGTGTTATTTTACCATAGCATGGAAAGGCATTTTCTCAATATAAGGCTCACGCACAGCAGGATTAACAACATGCACTTCTATATTTCTAGCAGGCACAGTATCTTTATAAGGTGCATGGTACTTGCGCAACTCCTTTTTAGGAATATCAAGATAGGAGGCAAATACTTTAAGAAAATTTGCAAATATTTGAGAATCAAGACAACAAACAGCACTAACATTATATAAATCATCAGTTCCCATAAAAGATTTAATGCACTCATAATCGTAATTTATACCTGAATTTCTACCTTTTTCATTCTCCCATCCTTCAATATTTTTCTTGAATACGGTCAAGAAGGTACCATTTAGATTCTTCCTTCATACATGTGAATGATCCAGAACAATAAGCATCTAATAAATCCTTATCATGAAGAGAAAGCCTTCCATAAGAAAATGTTGATAACAATATTACTCGGGAGCTCATTAACGGGACATTTAAGCATTAATAACTTCATTCTACCCCAAGATTGGGCAATACTCTCTCCATCATGAGGCCAGAAATTATATATTTGGTTCTGGTATTTATGAATCTCACTAGGAGGATAGAATTTAGAATAAAAGAGAGGTATAATTTTCTCCCATCCAATAGATTCACCATTCTTCAGCAATTTAAACAATTCAGCAAGTCTATCATTGAGTGATAGAGAGAATAATTTCCTTTTAACTTGATCCATTGTAATACCTGCACACTTGAGTAACTCGCATAATTCATGTATAAAGAGCAAATGATCATCGGGATGGATAGTTCCATCTCCATAATAGCAGTTATCCATAACACGTCCAACAATTTTCGTAGGTATTTTAAGAGGATCCAGTTCAACAGATAACGGATCACCTACTACCCTACCAGTAAAAGTAGTAGTACCCCTAAATAGAGAAACATATGAACTATTCATAATGAAATAAAACAGGAGACATAAATAAAAACATCACTCACAGTAAAAGTTTCTCTTAACAATTCCGCTTACAAATAGCGCTTCACTCCCCGGCAACGGCATCAGAAAATAGTCTTGATGACCCGCAAGTATAGGGGGTGTATCGTAGTAGTTTCGATAAATAAGAGTATCGAACCCAACGAGGAGCAGAAGGTCTTGACAAGCAGGTCAGATAGAGAATTCACCGTAAACACTAGCAAACAGATTTTTAATGGTTTTGGATATACTAGATAAATAAAGTGCGAGTAAATAAATAACAACAATAATAATTGTAGCGAGTGACCCAATACTTTTGAGAGCAAAGTACAAGCCGATTGTTTTACTTATGGTGACTAAACGTTCTCGAGGACACATGGGAATCTCGTCAAGTGCTTTCGCTTCATACAGTTGATTACTATTTATTGTTTTGATAGGTGTTGTGTGGGTGAACCTATGCTAATGCACCTCCCAAACACGACTAATACATAATTGTGATTAAACCCCGTGCAAGCATCCGCAAATACAAGTAATTAAGATAAATCTAACCACAATCACAAACTTAAAACTCAGAGATCCTACACTCCCTCATGCATCGGTTTCCTAACGGGGGTTTATGTCTTTGTCACTCCGACAACCCCACAATTAGTAGCCAGATACACAATGCATCCTCCTAGGCCCATAAAGTTGAAGTGTCATGTAGTCGACGTTCACTAGAAGAATAACACAACAACTTAAATATCAAACCATACAGATGTTATTTCAACATAATTGCACTACTAACATCATGACTTCTCCCATGTCCTCAAGAACTAAATGAACTACTCAACGAGACATCATATGGATCATAATCAGAGGTGATGTAATGGTGAATAACAATCTGGTCATAAACTGCAAACACCGATAAATCTCACAAGCATCAACTACTAACAAGTAATCCACACCGGGAGAGAGATCTAGTGGAAAACAACGATGAAGACCCATAATTGTTACAGCGGGATGAAGGTGGACGGTGAGGGTGATGAGGCTGGTGGTGAAGATGAAATAACATAAGTTATGCATCATAACATGAAATATGTCGATGAATAATAGAAAATAGCAATATAAAATGGTGATGCAAAATGGACGTATCAGATATCCAGGAGCGTTTAAGGCCTGGTGTTCTATTTTTATCTGAGGCACATCTTTCGAGAGCTAAGGCTGAAAATCTGAAAGGAAGACTGGGTTTTGATCAAACGATACTGTCTGGGAGTGATGGGAGAAGTAGAGGACTGATTCTTTTTTGGAATAATGGGCTGAAAGTTACTTCCTATAGAGAAAACAAAAACTATCTGGATATCCGTATTGATGAAGCTAGTGAGAATGCTTGGAGAATTACAGGTATATATGGTGAACCAAGTGGGGGCAAGAAAGCATCTCATGTGGGATTATATTCAAAATGTACATGGTATGTTCAATTTACCATGGGTTATGCTCGGAGAATTTAATGAAAATTTACACAATCATGAAAAACAAGGTGGGGTCATGAGGTCTCAAAGGTATATGGATGGTTGTAGGGAGGCTCTATCAAATTGTGATCTTTCTGACCTTGGTTATCATGGTGATATTTTCACTTGGCGTAGAGGACGTATCCGTGAAAGACTCGACATGGAAGTGGCTAACCAAATATGGATGGAGAAATTCAACCATGTTGGTGTCACAAATGAGAACTTTTACAAATCGGACCATCGCCCGATTACAGTGGATACTCAGTTCATGGAAAATGGTGGCGGTATTCCTATGGGTAGAAGAAATCTTTTTGATTCCAAATGGCTTTTGGAAGAAACCGTTGACGACATAGTGGCTTCGTCCTGGATTTCTGCCCGACAAGTAGGCCCTCCAAATCTCGCGCAGAAATTGGCCCATGTGCATTCGGCCCTCCATGCATGGCACATGTAGTCTCTCCAAGAACCACGTCGATTGCTCCGGTCCTTGCAGCAGGAGCTCAATGAGGTTCTCTCTGGACCCTTGTCGGATGCAGCGACGGGCAAATAGCAGCAACTCTAGTTGGAAATCGAAAATGCACAAGAAAAAGAAGAAGTTAAGTGGCTACAACGAAGCCGGGTGAATTGGATGCAGAACGGAGACCGAAACACTCTTTTTTCCACCAATTTGCTTCGGAATGGAAAAAAGAAACCATATAAATGATCTGGAGGATGATGATGGAAACATGATAGAAGGAGTGGAGGCCCTGGAAAGTCATATCAAAGACTATATTGAGGGGCTTTTCTCTTCAGAGGTTATTGACCCGAACGAAGATTTCATATCAAAATTTAAACAAAAGGTAACAACTGAGATGAATAATGTCCTCACAGCGCCATGCAGTGGAGAGGAGGTCAAGAAAGCCTTGTTTCATATTGGGGATCTTAAAGCTCCCGGCCATGATGGTCTTCATGCTATTTTTTCAAGAAATATTGAAATATTATTGGAAGTGATCTTACTAGTGAAGTCCTCCAAGCTATTAATTCAACAACAATCCCTGATGGATGGAATAATACCACTATTGTATTAATTCCCAAAGTGAACAGTCAGGTGCGGGTCACCCAATTCAGACCAATTAGTCTTTGTAACGTTACGTATAAGGTTATATCTAAATCATTGCATCTAGGCTCAAGTGTATCCTCCCTGAGATTATTTCATTGACACAGAGCGCTGTCCAAGGTCGCCTCATAACTAACAATGTTCTTGTGACCTATAAATCCTACCACACTATAAACAAGAAGAGAGAAGGGAAATTTGGGTGGTGTGCAATTAAATTGGATATGCATAAGGCCTATGACAGGGTAGAATGTGGCTTCTTGGAGAAAGTCTTGATGTTGGGCTTCGACCCCGATTGGATTAAGCTGGTTATGGCGTGTGTCTCCTCTGTCACCTATCAAGTATGGTTTAATGGTCATGAATCAGATGGATTTTATCCTACAAGAAGGCTTTTTTAGGGGGATCCACTACCCCTTTATATCTTTCTTTTATGCGCTGAAGGGTTGACTAACCTTCTTCAATATGTGTAGGACAACGGGGAACTGATCAGGGTGAAGGTATGTCGCAATGCACCTACAGTTTCTCATATTTTGTTCCTTGACGACTCTCTTATACTTATGAAGGCTGATATGGCAAATGCAACTATTTTGAAAACTATTCTCCATGACTACTGCCAAGCTTTGGGACAATTGGTCAGTGAGGCTAAATCTAGCATTTTCTTTAGTGCTTGTACATTGGTTGACATGAGGGAGGCTATTTGTCTTGAATTCAACATCCTAACTAAAGCTATTACGGATACATACTTGGGGTTACCCACCCAAGTGGGGGTGGACCAGTATGATTGTTTTGCGCATATTATTGACAGGATAGTCCAAAGACTGAGGCCTCCTTTGATTCATAGGATTTCTTAAGGAATTTGGTAAGATTTGGACCCGTTGGAAATTTTCCTTCCGGAGACGTTTGATTGACAAGATTGTAACCCGTAGGAATTTTTCCCATAGGAATTCCATAGTGCATTTTCACAGGAAACTAATATGAGGTTGGACCTCATGGAAAACATCCTGCATCTTACTTCCTGTGCCCATAGGATACATTGGACATGGAACTTCAATCCTACAAAATTCCCTATTCCTCTAATTTTCATACCCTGTGAATCAAAGAGGCCTGAGAGGATACAAGGAAAAACACTACCTTATGTGGGGAACCAAGAGGTTCTTTTAAAGGAGGAGGCTCAATCCATTCCAACGTATGCTTTGTCGGTTCCTTGCAGCCCATCTAGGAGAGTCATCTCAAAAAAGGACTTCCATCTACACTTATGTGTCGAGGCTTATCGATACTGATAACAGGTGTTAGGATGAGGGGAGGCTCCGGGGTATCTTCCTCTCGGTGGATGTCCACCGCATCCTAAGAATCCCACTTATTATCGGCAGAATGGAGGATTTTATCTCGTGGAACAAGACAAAAAATGACATTTTTCGGTTCATTCGTCTTACCACACGGAATGGAATCATCAGCATGGTAGAAAACTGATACTTACAAGTGGCCCGGGACCCTCTGATATAAATCCAGTTTGGGAGATTCTATGGAAGGTCCACACTGTTGCCAAGATCAAAATTTTCGCATGGAGGCTCCTTCATGGGTATCTACCATGCAAAAGTACTGTGGCCAATCGGCACATATCGCCGGATAGTCTTTGCCCAATCTGTATGATGCACTGTGAGGATTCCAAACACACTTTCTTTGGCTATAACCGTGTTATGGAAATATGGGAAAACTTGGGTCTTCAAACCATCATGAACGAGGCCGCTGACACAGACAGGGAGGGATTAGAATTATTAGATCATATTCTGAGAGATGGTGTATCAGAGGCACACGGAGCGGAGGAGTCTGATAGAAAAAAAAACCTGATTATCCTTGCTTGCTGGTATATGTGGTGTGAGCGAAGGAAAATAGCACGGAAGAGAATGTGACAAAACCAGGAAGCACCGTCCAAGCTATCTTTCTGTTAGCTCTTAACTACTCGACAGCTTACAGAAAGAATCCCGTGATTAGAAGACACGTATGGGATAAACCTGCAAACAACTATGTGAAACTAAACATTGATGCCTTGTTTTCCCTCAATCTTTTTCAGCAGCCACAGGTGCGGTGATCCGTGATGATAAGGGTATGTTTATTGCGGCTAGTTGCAGAACTGTTTCGAACATTGGTAAATGTAGCAAGTGCGGAGGCTTGGGCTCTTAATGATGGTCTCATCTTAGCAGGACAGCTCGGATGTATCAGGATTGAAGTGAATAGCGACTGCATGGAGGTGATCACTATCATGAACGAAGGAGGTACTTATATGGGAGGAGCAGCGGCCATTTTTTTTAGGAGTGCTCCTTCTTAGCTCACAATTCCATCCATGTCCTCTTTATGCATTGTCCTAGGGATTGTAATAGGGTGGCTCACACGTTGGCTAGGTTTGCGGAGGGACCTGATTTAGTTTGTTGGATCGAGGGCCCTCCTAATTTCTTTATTTCTTATTTAGCAAACGATGTAAACCTCTTTGAGGTAACTGGTTGATCTCGCAGCATCAAGTTTTCAGATGCACTATTTTCTTTATTAGGGTATCCAGAGGGACTGGAAGATTTTTAATGAGACGGGCTTGTTTTCTTAATATAAATGTGGTTAAATTTTAAAAAAAATAATTACTGCTCCGGAGTCGTGGTAGAGGAAGGGCTTTCTTAATATATAAGTGGAACTCTTCCACGGCAGAACCATAGCCTCGACCACACGGACTGTCGGATATATACTGAATAGGGGTATAGAAGATGGTAGACAAAGAGCCGGACTACCAGGGTGGCCTACGTGGTAATGGGCTTAGGTCCATTGGGCGGCCCAGTAGTTCGACGCGTAGAAGCCGGATTCTAGAAGAACCCGGATCACGGCCCGCGTGATCTGGCTTGGAGGAGAAGACGGATTCCTAGCTTTCCAAGTTACAAGCTAAACGTAGTCTTCTAGGTTTCCTGTTCTGTAAGCCCTAATCCGGCTATTATATAAAGCCGGACGGGAGATAGATAGAATAAGCATAAGTTAGACACAAGTTCAAGCTCTACGCAACTCGCCGAGAAGTTCATCCTCGTCGAGTAGCTAGATCTATTCCCTCACATTGTAACCCTGTTATACGGGCTTTAGTCCCAATTAGTGAGAAGTGCAGGAGTAGGTACGCCGTACTGTCGCGACGTACCGAACCTGGGTAAAATCCCGTGTTCTATGTTACTACGCTATCCCGTTACCCCACGTCTCTACCGTAGTCTCATGGCACCCCCGTCTATGAAAACTACTACGATGTCTCGACAGTTGGCGCCCACCGTGGGGCAAACGACGTCAGGCGTGAAATTCCGATCTGGGATACTCGGCGGAATTGGAAGATCGATCACTGTCGGAAGCTTGGAATTCGACGACGACGTCGGGCGCTTCCTCGACAACGGATCCTACATACCGGCGCAAAACCACCTGGTAAGTGCCTGCGTGTTACCGATTGGATCTGCTAACATCTTTATCGGACTAACTGCAGAAGCAATGGGGTTTTGCGGTGGAAGCAAATTTATCCCACCCGCCCTATACCCAGTCGAAGACGACTATGATCTCGGATTCTGCTCAGATCGCCAACAAAACAGTGATACACACTTTATCGGCATGGTGCAATCCGAAATCGCTGAAAACACGGATGACGGAAATCCCGTGCAAGAGGCAGATAACAACCTACCGGTCGTAGAGACGGAAGAACAAATACCCGTCACAGAGACGGAAGATCCGACATCCATCAAACAGACGATGAACTCGGAAGCAGAGTCCGTGCTTGCCGCCATTGAGGCGAGATTGGAGTCGGAAACCGGATCGGATAACTTCGACTCCGAAGACGAAGACGAGGATGCCTTCGTAAGAAAGGTTAAGTCCTTTCAAGAGGGATTCCATGAAGTGCTAATGGCAAAACCATTTGATACAACGGGTGCTGACAGCCAGGAAAGCCCTAAAACCCCTCCGCCAGTGGAAGAGAGAGAAGACGGAGAAACTTCTCCGATATTCCCCAATGTTAAGGAGATGACAGAACATGAGCCTGTCAAAAAACCTCCTTCTTCCAAGAAAAAGCACCGTGCTTCTAAAAAACTCCAATACAAACTCCGGAAGAAAAAATCAGCCGATCTCGCTGATGAAAACCTGGAAGTTGGAGATATCAGCGGCACAAAGCCCGCGGAAAAGAAATCTAAGGAAATCACTGCTCCGCCAATGACAGAACTGGAAGAGCAAGAGCTATTACAAACACCAGTGGGACCAGATGAACCCCCTGAGATGCTGGAAGCCAGGAGACAAGCTTTCCAACGGCAACAGCAACATCTGCTTAGATCTCGGCAACATCTCCAACAAACCCATAATGACATCAAAGTCATGAAGGAAGAAATAGAGGAGTACGAGAGAAAGCATAGATCTGCCTTAAAACCTACTACGTTACCCGGAAGCGCAAAGCCGGAAGAGCTGCCGCCAAAAGAAAGGTTTTATAACCCATCTTGGCAAAAGCAGTTAAACGGCAAAGATGCCAAGGGCGAGCCAATATACAAAACCGCAGCAGAAAACGCGGAAGCAGCGTTCGCCCTCCTAAACAATGATCTGTACTCCAACGGGGAAAAACTCCAAGGGGTGTATGCTTTCCTAGGAAAAGCATTACAGCAGCAGTAGCGAGGCCAAGAGCGATCAGGGAGGCTGCATGATAATTCCGCCCTCTGCAAAACAGTTACTTGCGCTGCTGGAGCACCTGGACCGGAAGAACCCGGAGATTCGGATAAAAAAGAGGATCCGAGAAAAGACAAGAAAAACCCCGACAACCGGGACGCAGCGTCTAGAACCGGACCTCATCTCCCGAAAGATGGATATAAACCACATGATCGGGAAGACAAACACCGGAATGACGGCAAAATAATGCCACCTCCGAGAAACCCAGCTGAAAAAGCTGGAAGATACGATATACCTCACAGACGTGAAAGATCTCGGACACCGCCTAAGGATAAGGAAAGGTACAAAAGCAGGACTCCACCTAATCCCAGGGGGCGTGACAACGGAAGAGATAGAGATAACCTCGGAAAAGCGCGTCCGCGCAACAATGGAAAAGAAAGGAGCAGATCCCCTTCTGTCCATTCAGCCGGGAGATACTCTGCACATATTGATAGAGCAGAAAAGGATGATCTATACTTTGGTCCTAAGTTTTTTACTGACAGGATCCGAAGGATAACCCTGCATTCTGGCTTCGCCAAAGTTGGTCCAACCTACCAAAAGTATACCGGCAGTACAAACCCGGATACCTGGCTCTCAGATTATTACACAGCCGTCCAAATCAACAATGGGACAGACCTGGAAGCTGTCAAGTTTCTTCCCCTAATGTTGCTAGACGGAGCCAGAGATTGGATCAATGGTTTACCATCAAGAACTGTCGACAGTTGGGATGATATTGCGAGAGTATTTACTCAGCATTTTCGGGGAACATACAAACGCCCAAATAGTATCAACCAGCTGAACCGTTGCACCCAATTTGAAGACGAACCATACGTGGATTTCATCTCCAGATGGACTGCAATGAAGAATAGTTGCTCTAGAGTAACTTACGTACAAGCAATGCATGCTTTCGTCAATGGCCTATAACCCGGACTTGTACCGTTCATGGTTGGTTCTAAAAAGCACAAAGATCTCGGATCTATGCTTACAACCGCTAATGAGCATGCTGCAGCCGAAGATGATATCAGAGCAAGAGGAGGCAATATTGAGTCACTGATACTGGCCAAGAAAACCCCTCGTTCTGTTAAAAAAGGAACTCCGGAGTCAACAACAAAGCCCAAGGAGGTCAACATAGCCTTTGGAGGAGAAAAGGTGAATAAGTGGAAAGGCCGCAGTCCAGATCCAATCAATTACACTCCCGAAGAATGGGAGAGAATTAAGTCGGAACCCTGCGTCCACCACTCGCAATTTGGGAAACCAACCCACACAAACGCGCAATGCCGGCTAAACAAGCATATGAAAGGCAATGCAGGATCCGGAAATAAGGGGAAGGGTTCCAAAAGGAAACCTGCCAAACAAAAGCCAGAAGCTGAAAAAGAAGACAGTGAATCGGACACTGATGACAAAATCCAGGAACAACAGCGAAAAGGCGAACCCAAATTTCCGAGAATTGACGGAGAAGCAATGTTAACTTTCTTAGCAACCCCGTCAGCAAAGGTGGCCAAAAGAACACTTCGAGAGATAAACGCGGTTGTTCCTGCGACCCCGAAATTCTTGAAGTACTCCAACACACCGATAATCTGGGATCAGTCTGATCATCCCGGAAATATCCCTGAACCCGGCACACAAGCTCTTGTTGTAAGCCCTATTGTTCAAAACACTAGGCTAAGGAGAGTGCTGATGGATGGAGGATCCAGCATCAATATAATGTATCTGGATACACTGAAGCACTTGAAGATCTCCGAGTCCCAGCTCAACTACAGCAATATATGCTTCCATGGCATTGTTCCTGGCAGGCAAGCACGATCCCTAGGAGAAATTTCCCTAGATGTCACCTTCGGAGATAAAGATCACTTCCGGCAGGAAAAAGTATCCTTCGAAGTAGTGCCGTTCGAGAGCGTGTATCACGCAATACTCGGACGTCCGGCTTTCGCCAAATTCATGGCAAGATCTTGCTATATCTACAACAAGCTGAAGATGCCAGGGCCCAAAGGAGGAGTAATCTCCATTGCCGGTGATTTCAAGCTGGCAAATGAGTTGGAGAAACAAAACGCCCTTTGCGCTCAGAGAGTTATAGCAAAGGAGGAACTGAAGGAATTAGCCAAGGAGGTATCGCCGAAAGAAATGCCGGCAGGAAAAGAAACTCGGAAGCCAACAGATAGTTTCAAGGCGTCCGAGAATACAAGACAGGTAATCCTAGATCCCAAAGATCCGACAAAATTCGTCGTCGTAGGGACTGGGATGACTGACAAATAGGAAGGCGAGCTCATCAAGTTCCTCCGTGAGAACTGGGATATTTTTGCCTGGTGTCCAGCTGACATGCCAGGCGTACCCAGGGAACTTGCTGAGCACCAACTCAAGGTTATTCCCGGATCAAAACCCGTCAAACAAGGTCTCCGTCGATTTGACGGAAGAAGACGGAAGGCTATTGGCAAGGAAATTATCCGGCTTTTAGCAGCGGATTTCATCAAGGAAGTAATCCATACTGATTGGTCCGCAAATCCGGTATTAGTGCCGAAGAAAGACACCACTGCTCTTAGAATGTGTATAGATTACACAGGACTGAACAAGTTGTGTCCGAAAGATAGGTTCGCGTTACCGCGAATCGATCAAATAATAGATGCCACTGCAGGCTCCGAGCTTTTATGCTTTTTGGATGCATACTCCGGGTACCACCAAATACGCATGAAAAAGGAAGATCAAATCAAGACTTCTTTTATAACCCCGTATGGGACGTACTATTACATAACCATGCCTTTTGGCCTGAAGAACGCAGGTGCAACCTACCAGCGTTGCATGCAACGTTGTTTGCATAGTCAAATTGGCAGAAACGTTCATGTTTACGTGGACGATATTGCCGTCGTAACCAAGGAAAAAGATACACTCCTTGAGGATTTGCGAGAAACTTTCGAAAACTTGCGCACTTACAAGATGAAGTTGAATCCATCTAAGTGTGTATTCGGGGTTCCCTCAGGAAAACTTCTGGGTTTCATTGTTTCCCACAGAGGAATAGAAGTTAACCCGGAAAAGATCAAGGCAATCTTGAACATCTCAAAACCTACATGTGTAAAAGATGTCCAAAGATTGACGGGTTCCGCTGCAGCCGTCAGCAGATTTATCAGTTGGCTGGGGGCTAAAACCTTACCACTCTACAAGTTGCTGAAAAAATTCGACAAAGTCAAGTGGATTGCGGAAGCCTGGGAACGTCTAGAAAGTTATGTACCTTTCCGTACTAAGTTCAATTCTATGTAAACATCTTTTGAGATCATGAAATAAAGTTGTCGGAATGCTGTCATCCATATTCTTTATAAGTGTAAAGTGTTTCCGCCTCATCTATTTCCCAATGATCTTACAAATTGCTCAACGTTAACCCGAATTGTGCTTGCGTACTCGGCGTTACAAAACTGAATGATTTTTCAGCCTTTTAACGGCTAAGGGAAACTTGAATTGCCTGTGTGCCCAAGTTTCACTTAAAACTTTCCTTGAATTCTCTAAAGTCTTATCTGATTGTGTGTGTGTTGGGTTACTGGAACTAGTTAGTAAAAATGCCTTTAGCATGATCCATGTTTCCGAGTTTCAAAACTGCTTGGTTCGTCCCCAGTTACTCGGCATGAAGATTCATATTGCTATTTGAGCCATTTCAAACACTAAGGACAGTTAAAACATACACACCAGATAACTTAGAAGATAAAGGAATGATCAAAACCCAAAAAACTTGCAAAGAATTTCATAATTTATAAACTGCAACAGACGGAAGTTTCATTCATACAAAAGAAGCATTACATTTTGGATTACATTAAAAGAACAGTAATGCTCCTATTGTCTATTTTTTCTATCCAGGTTCCAGGTAACCCTTCAAGCATCTGACTCCTCCTCGCTGCTTTCGTCTTCGGGGATTGGAGGAATCTCCGCTTCTGGATAGTTGACGGAGATATTTACCATGGAGGCAATCTGGGTGGCGTGGCCTTTGACTTCACCAAAGATGGTGTTTCGCTGCGTATCCGTGTATCCTTGAGGGACACCGGACGCCACGCGCCAGGATTTAGCACTAGGGTAGTGCATGCGCATGAGGCCAAGAGCCATGCGCGCACCACCCCGTGCAGCGGAGCGAAGGAGAGATTCCTTAGACTCCGCCACCTCCATGATGGCACCCGGAAGTTTTTCAACCTCCGAGCACTACCCAGATTTTTCGGGAAGAAACTTGTCCACCAGCTGCGTTGCAGCAGCCTTGATCAAATTCCATGTCTCCCCGAAAGCTCGGATGCCTGCAATCCGAGTGCCATCTGGGGTATCGCCTGTTTTTTCCAGTAAAATACCTAAAAAAGTTAGGTGGAAAAACAGAGCAAGTAAAACTTGGAAAGATGACAAATGAAAAAGAGATTTACCGATGAGCTTGTCGATCTCGGAAACTTCCTCCAGGCAAAGGTTCAGAGCGTCGGTCAAATCCCGAATGGTGGATTTGTCCTTCTCCGCCTGCTCGGAAGCCTTGGAATTAGAAACTCCAAGGGCCAGATTACTGGCTTCCAAGTCTTGTTGTGCTTTCACAAGGTTCTTGTGAAGCTCAACATTCTCCTTGCGGAGAATTTCGGCATTGCCAGAATCTTCTGCTGCTTGTTTAGCCTCAGCTAATGCAGCTGAAAAGCAAGGGAAAAATCCGAGTTAGCCAGCTCCTCGGAAAAAACTTAGGCAAACAATTGAATCGGAAATTTCAGGAGGAAAATGTTTACCTTGTGTTTCCGACAATGCGAGCTTAGCTGATTCCAGCTCTGCTTCCCTTTCTTCAAGAATAGAGAGAAGACTTCTAACTTCTTTATTCTTGATGGTAAGCTTCCTGAAAACTTCCCTGTTGATGGCTTCGGAGGTTTGCTGAAACATAGCAAGGAGAAGAATGAGTACAAAAAGCATCAAAGCAAAAAAGCACGCATTTTAATTAATGCTTGGGGGCTAGAGTTATATACCTGGCTCATGCGCTGCAAACCTGCCAAGTTTTCTTTGAACTCTTTCGCGTATTCCGCGAAGAGAGTCCCGGCTGCGTCCAAGCCGTCATTGATAGCTTTGAAATCCTTGTCAAAGGTGGGAATTTCCTCATCGAAAGTCCGAGTTAATTTTTCCACCTCTGGGGCCGCCCTTTCCCTCGTGTCCTGGTCGGACACAATGGGCTGGCTGGGCTCTGGGGGCTTGGTGGTGGGGGCTGCAGTAGGCTCTTCCGCCATCGTGCTTGGCGTGTCCGTGGCGACGGCGGGAGAAGGTTGGCTGCCTCGGCTGGAAGAAACTTTGTCTTTCTTCAGCTTCTTCGGCCTCAGGGTGGAAGGTGGCAGGCTAAAAACATAAAAACCCGGAAAAGGTCAAAACACCGAAGATGGATGGAAAAAGTTCCCATAAAAGAAAATTCCAGAAGAAAGAACCTGGAGGTGGCGACGGGGATTCCGTCAAGATCGATAATTTCGTCCGAGGAAGTTATCTTCTTGCGCTTGCGTCCACCTGTAGCGGCGGTGCGCAGCGCGTCCAGCTCAGCCTCAGACACCAAGTCCGAGTCTGAAAGATCCTCGAACTGTCGAACAAATAAGATCAAAATAAGGAGCTAGGAAATCCGAGATAAAATAGAACTGTACCCAAATGACTGAAAAATTACCTTGTGAACCGGATTTTCGGCCGTGTACATTGGCCGACTCTCTGTGTATTGGTCGCGCGATGCGACCAACTGGTTGATGCGCCGCCTAAGTTCCTTTGCGGGCCATTCCTTGGCGGATGTCCGCATCGGATCGTTGACTCCCGTGTATTCACACAGGAAACGGCCGCTGTGGTTGGCTAGTGGCTGGATCCGCCTAATCAGCCAGCATAGAACCGTGTCCATGCCGGTTAGAGGCGGATCCATGGAGGTGAGCTTGGCGATGCGCCGCTTGATCTTTAGCAGATCTGGCGGCAGAACTTGGACGGCTTCTGTTCCCCAGTTATCCTGGGGAACGGCGGCGGAGTTCACAAAAGGTGGAACCCCGACGGCCTTTTTAGGAAAAGGCACGTCGGGACGATAGAAGAAAGAACCCGTCCAAAATTTGACGGATTCTGAAGTTTTGATCTTGGGGAACCAATCCTCTCGGAATCTCCGAAGAGTGAAGGATATAGTTCCGCAAGTTGGGAGTGCGCCCTCCGAAGAGTTTCGCTTAACTCCAAAACAGTACATCCAGAAATCTAACCTAGGTTCTAGCCCTAAGTAGCCTTCGAACAAGGCCTGAAAGCCGGCCATGTACAGAATGGAATTGGGGGGAAGATTATGGGGCTGGATGTTGTAGTGAGAGAGAACCTGGAGGAAGAAAGAAGATGGTGGAAGTCCCATACCTCGCAAAAGGTGGGAAGAAAGGAGTACCCTTTCGCCATCTCGTGGCGCGGGTTCGGTTTCTTCTTCTGGCAGCCGCCATTTCTTCTAGAGAACCAGGCCCTCCTTTTCCAAGTTTGGAAGGAGAGCCGGGGGAATACTGCAGGCACTCCAGTTGCCTGCAGATTCCGCTTCCTCGTCCGCTCCGGCGGCGGCGGCGGCGGCGGCCTCCGCGGCGGCGAGTTCGTCGCCGAGGAGCTCGATCTTTTCCTCCGCCGTTTCAGGTGCAAACGGCGGGGTTGTCGCGGCGCTCGATCCCGCAATGTCCGCGGCGGTGGAAGTGTTTCCTCCACCCGCCGCGGAAGCAGCAGTCTTCTCCGGCTTGCCGCCGGCGTGCTTAGGCGATCCTGGTTGCGGATCCAGGTCGCTGACGAGCTCGTCGATGGTGGCGCGGGTCGGTGACGGCGGAGAAGAGGCCATCTTTTGGTGGTGCTTTGCGTTTCGGTGCGTTTGATGCTAAGCGCGCCTGGGACAAGGACTTGCTCGCGTGCGTGGCAATGGCGTGGGCAGTGAGGGAGTGAGGAAAGTTTCGGAGGAGGACGATGACGGCTATTTATAGCCAAAAATCCGTTTAGATACGTGCCAACGGCTCTTTCGACCGTTGGATGTTCGACGCGTGTCGCTCGCCGGAAACTACGGGAAATATAACGACAGGGGAATGATGGCTATCTCCTCGTTTCCCGTGAGAATCTGTCAGAGATACGTTGCAGGGTTTCCCGCGTGAAACCAAGCGTCGCCTGCGTCAGCATGATTAAAGCGCTGACGTAGAAGTTCCTTTCCCGCGAAGGATCGCGAGAAGAAAAGCCGGATTTTCATAGTTCCGAGTTTTATGTTACCATCTCCTTCCAAAGGAAAGTAGAAAGAATCAAGACTGCTGAATCAAGATTTCCCGGACAAAAAGTATTTCACGAAAGACGGAGAATCAGAGTTTTGATCCTTCCTGGGGGCTACTGTCGGATATATACTGAATAGGGGTATAGAAGATGGTAGACAAAGAGCCGGACTACCAGGGTGGCCTACGTGGTAATGGGCTTAGGTCCATTGGGCGGCCCAGTAGTCCGACGCGTAGAAGCCGGATTCTAGAAGAACCCGGATCACGGCCCGCGTGATCTGGCTTGGAGGAGAAGACGGATTCCTAGCTTTCCAAGTTACAAGCTAAACGTAGTCTTCTAGGTTTCCTGTTCTGTAAGCCCTAATCCGGCTATTATATAAAGCCGGACGGGAGATAGATAGAATAAGCATAAGTTAGACACAAGTTCAAGCTCTACGCAACTCGCCGAGAAGTTCATCCTCGTCGAGTAGCTAGATCTATTCCCTCACATTGTAACCCTGTTATACGGGATTTAGTCCCAATTAGTGAGAAGTGCAGGAGTAGGTACGCCGTACTGTCGCGACGTACCGAACCTGGGTAAAATCCCGTGTTCTGTGTTACTACGCTATCCCGTTACCCCACGTCTCTACCGTAGTCTCATGGCACCCCCGTCTATGAAAACTACTACGATGTCTCGACACGGACCATGATGCCTGGTAGGCAGGCTCTGCTAGCCGAGGTAGTCAAAGCCCATGATGGGTGGAATGCAACGTAATGAATAAGTACCGACGAATAGCTGGGCTAGGTCGATAACTGGTCCAGTTTCGCTCCATGGGCTCGGTAAATGGCCGCTCCTAGCCTTCCCACGTTAACATCATCAAAATTCAAACCCAACACTTATACTGGGTAGGAATTGTCAGAGTGAAGGTGGAATTTCCCATCATGCTTGGACACGTACGAGTGCACAATGTGGAATTTGCTCTACAGTTTTGCAGCTTTCAGCGGCACGGAAATCTCTTAGAGATCTAAGCCCAGGGCTATAGGAGGGCTATGGTTGCTGCACCGTCTGCATCAATGAGAAGATGACATGTACAAAAAGCTGTTTTTTTAAGAAAGGAAAACACATCGTTCGCTTCCTGTATGCGAAGGCCTAATCCACCTACTGTCTCTGTCGCGTCTGCCACGGGCCCAATCGGGACTAGAAAAGGCCAAGCCAAACGAGTATCAACAACAGACTTACCGTCTCTAGCTGCGAGAGAATCCCATAAAGATTACCACACAAAAAAATTCCCATAAAAATTATCCAAACCTAATGCAGGCTGAATCAGTAACGTTACTCAAAAATTTATGATAAGAAACTTGCCAAAAGGATGACCGGATAAATTTTTGGTAAACCTTTTTGAAGCTTACAAATAACTTAAAAACTTAAAAGTGAGTGCTTTTCGTCATGTTCATTCTAGAAATCATGGCATCTCAAGACGTATTGTTTCTACTAACACCTTAAGTTATTTTGGATCTTTGTATCGATAAATCATAATTTTTTCTCCATATAATTTAGCATAAATAGTTACCTTTTGTTATGCCTTATACCAGTAAATGATCGCTGGGTAACACTGATTGCTGTTAAAAGGTGTGTCAACCAAATTCATAGAGGGTCTTGAAATTTGGCAGCATTTTTTTTTAAGTGAAGCAAAATATTTTCCTTTGCATTGATATAGAAGAACAAGATTGGCCAGTTTATAAGGAAACCAGCAAAAAAAAGAGAGATGCACCATAGATAACGCCACGTCGGCCCGAGGCCATGTTCCATGCGAGTCGACGATTAAGTCGCCCAAGAAACCAAACCCAACAACTAAACACCTCAATGCAACACGGCTAAGGTAAACATCCGGAGCCGCCCTTCCCACATCCACGCTGGCCCCAAGGTCACGCCCCCTAATGAGTCGACGACTAAGTCATCGAGCAGCCAAAACCGCCACTCTAACATCTGAACAAAACACAGGGAGGCGATAGTATGGAGCCACCGCTTCAACATCCATGTCTTCCCCAAGGACGCACACCTCATAGGTGATGACGAAAGAACCACGCCGCCAATCGGGCGAGTATGAGACGTGAGGGACCCCACAATGATGCCTCCAAGGAGGTGAGCGACAACCAAGAGCGTCACCTTCTTTGGCATCAACCGAGGCTGGTGCAGGGTTTTCAACCGGAGCTCACCAAAGCCGAAATGGCGCCCGCCTATCCGCCGTAGCAGAGGTCGCCCAACAGCTTGCCACCACCAACCACCAGCTCCCTTCGCTGGTCCCTCCGGCCTGCGGTATATCTAAGCGAGGACTCGACATGTAAGTGGCACAAGAGCGTCACCTTCGCCCGATCGTGCATGGGTTCAGTTTTCCCCGGAGAACCCCGGGCGCGAGCACCGTCTCAGCCAGAAGACAAAACAGAAATTTCGTCCGGCGATAAGTCGCAACCACACGCATTTTACCTACATTAGAAAAATTAAACGTCGCGGCAAGACACGATAGGTCCATCTAGTGTCGTCTATATGTGCGGCGTTTGAGAAGAAAAGACAAGTAACATGTCAAGATCTGACTGCTACCAACCAATCCGGATGCTGTGAAACTGCGACAATCTGCACCTGCTACATACTCCCAACCCAGCACGCGCTCATTGATCAGGCAGAGCAAAACCCAGTCCCAGAGCACGCGACACCCATCCTCCGTAAGCCAAAGCAGCATGGCCGCGCCCGTCCTCCGCGTGGTCGCCGTCGGCGGCTCCCTCCGCAAGGCCTCCTACAACCGCGGCCTTCTCTGCGCCGGTACGTACACCCACTTCTCTGCCCTGCTTCCCCATGCATCCCGCCTCTCTCCTCCTCTCCTTCATTGCCGCTACTCGCCCGCTCACCTTCCCGTCGCTTCCTCTCATCCTCCAGCGGCGGAGGTGTGCGAGGAGTCAATCCCGGGGATGTGCGTAGAGCTCGTCGACATCTCCGCCCTGCCGCTTTTCAACACCGACCTCCTGATGCCCGACGGGGGCTTCCCGCCCGCCGTCGAGGTCTTCCGCGACCGAGTTCGTGGCGCCGACTGTTTTCTGTTCGGCTCGACCGAGTACAACTACTCCATCGCAAGTACGTGCTCCCATAATTTTGGTCTCATTTTCGGGCCAAGTCTTCGGTCTTCTGAAAATCCAGTTATTGTCAAGCTAGACATTCTATTGTAGTTCCAGAAAATGACCTACAACTGAAGCAAAACTACAATTTTCATACCACCTAGTTGAATAATACACCCAAACGGAAATGGATAACCTCTTTAAGTGTTTAGTTTGTCTTTCCAATGCTAGTGTATTAATTCCATCGCTGACATGCTATGTGTCCCGAATGCAGCACCACTGAAGAATGCACTTGATTGGGCCTCTATAGGAAACAATTGCTGGGCAGACAAATCGCAGCCATTGTGAGTGCAGGAGGTGGCTTTGGAGGAGGTAGATCGCAGAACCATCTCCGGAAGGTTGCGGTGATCTTAGACCTTCACTTCATCAATAAGCCTGAGCTATTCATACGCGCATTTCAGCAGCCACCCAAGTTTGACAGCGATGGAAATCTCGTGGACGCCGAAATCAGAGAGCGTATCAAGCAAGTGCTCATATTCCTCGAGGCCTTCACACTCAGGATCCAGAAGAAGGATTGAAGCAACCCGCGACTGTGTGTCGATCTGCATTGCTCATTCAGTATTTTGCAATATGACCATTGTATAAATAATATGCTTATTTGATGAATTTTGTACTTCATATGTTTAGGTCATGTATTGTAAGCAGACTGAAAAGGGAAACCTGTAATAAGTCCCTTCATCTCCCTTTTGTAGAGGAATTAATGATTCGGTTGAACCTATAGGAAATAGATATATTCTTTTATTCCCCTGTAATCAAACATCGAGACATTCCCTTCTGTAAAGCATAAGAAGAGATAGCTCAATTTCAGTGTGTCGTTTGTTTTCTCAGTGTGGACTTACCCTCTTTTACCCTCAGGATCCCTATAATTTTTCAAGACAACTGGCGTAGATACCTGCTTCTCACTTGCAAGAAAGTGTGGAGATGTCCCGTCATTCAAACAAGTTGTCATATGTACTGTATTGTTTTGTTTTACTTTCCCCTGTTATTGGAAGAGCGTGCCGATGTGCACAAAATACGTGATTCACGTCAATATCTCTATATTAATTGGAGAAAACAATGCTACACGTGCACAAATTACGAATGATTCCCTATAAAAACAACTAATGCTAAATGGGGTACAAGCAGTGGCGAAGGAAGAAAAAAATTGTCGTCGGCAATACCAAGTGCACAGAGATGAGTGTGCACCGTTAGACTTATCTCCTGAAAAGAGTGCAGTAAACATAGGAACGAAGCAGCCTAATAAGAATTGAGCAATGCCAACTATATATGACCGGACACTTATAAATATCATCCATGATCTAAATTATTATTTATTGGCATCAAATATAGAATGGAATCCACCGAAGGAAGCACCAAGATTTTGTTAGGTGCATATGCTCTAGATCCGTCTCCACCAAGATATTAGAGGATGCTAAATTAGATGCAAATGCAAAAAAGAAACACAATAATACATCTAAAGGTAGATATTAATCATTGAAGAAAATCCAATTATGTATATGCTATTTTTCTGAGATCGGAGATACACTTTAGGGAGATGTTTTCTAGGAAATGCAATGGACAATGTTTATACAAAATGAACAAACTTTTGAGCAAAAGTGGTTTTCAACTTAGTAAGAACATATTTTGAAAGGATACACATGAGAATCTAACATAGACCATTATATCCTAGAACTAACATAAAACATGATATCTTAGAATTTTTTGCATAATCATTATGTTTACATAAAAACTTATACTTAAGTAAAAAGGTTTGGTATAAATAAATGAAAGCTATTGATTGTAGTTTTACCAAGGAAACACAATGCTACAGAAAACAAGCATCAACTAAACTTAACGTTTACAATGTATTTAGAGTAACACCAAAATCTTGCACATCGATTGAAAATACATACACCATTAGCCAAGGTTAAACACTTACTTGATCCTAATAAGCGACAAAATGAGGAGCTGAGAGATTATGCTTCGTTTCAGGCATAATCGACTCTTTGTGCTCTCAGCGTGATTAGGCGCTTCGTCTAATTGTTGAGCATGCATGTAGTCTCGTGAAAGCGGAGAAACATGGAGAAAAGAGTCTGTTGCACGGCGGTGGGTCGTCGAGCGGGAGGAGATAAAAATTAGAAGCCATAGGGAGGGAACATGAGAAAGTACCCATTACCCACCCCACCCCATAAACACATTGATAAACAAATGGTGTACCTTTCCACCGATGAAGCTGCTCATGCGCCGCCACTGAGGCTACGCCCGGGCCACCCTCCACTTCTTCCTCTAGGCCAGTAGGACGTCGCCATATTCCTCCGGGGAGGTCGATTTGCATTGCTCCTTCAGTATTTTGCACCGTGGGCATTATATAAATATTCTTTCTTGATGAATCTTGTACTTCATATATTTAGCTCATGTATTGTAAGCGAACTGAAAAGGGAAATCTGTAATAAATCCCTTTCTCTCATTTTTGTAGATAAATAATGATTTATTAACATCTATAGGAAATAAATTTATTTTTATTCTCCTGTAATGGAACTTCCAAAAATTCGCTTCTATAAAATTTAAGAAGAGATAGCTCAATTTCAGTGTGTAACTTGCTTTTCTAAGCGTGGGCTTGCGGCTCTTTTACCTTCAGGATCCCTGTATATTTTCAAGACAGCTTACTTCTTCCCATTCGCAAGAAAGTGACATTTTGTATATGTGTCTGGGCAATTAACCGGAGATGTCATGCCATTAAAACTTACTGATGGCCAAATAAATATTCACGTATACATCTGTTATATGTAATGTACTGTTTTGTTTTACCTCCCATGTTATTTGTAGAAGGTCAGCATAAAGAAAGGATAAGCATATTGTTCGTTTATTTGGGATGTCCAATTGCTACATCTCTGTTATTAATATATAAAGATAGGGTAAGCCTAGTTGTCGTCGACTAGTCGAGTAGTCGATGACAACTTAAATTGGTCCAATATTATAATGTGTCGTCGATGCTAACCTCATACATAGCATCTTGTACTAGTATGCGTTCAAACGATAGCTTCTTGTTGTCATTCTACCTATCTGATATTTCTTACCCTAGCATTCCGGTTTTGCCTCTCGAGTTGACCAACATCCAGAGGCTTCAATTTTCCATGAAAATAAAACATAAATATTGATTAATACATTTTATTCATCATGTAGCCTTCTACATGTTTATCAGGACACAAAGTAGAAACTAGGAAAGACCGAGGCTCACAGCAAAACATATCACATAGCTCCATACCATACTTTGATATATGAAACTTTTTCTCTGTCATGTTTATTATTCCCTTTATACTCGAAGAGAAGCCAGACGGGACCTTGATGCTGCTCAGAATTTCAAAAAATATCTCCTTCTCTTCTTTGGTAAGAGTGTAGCTGGCAGGACCTTGATACTTCTCTGGATTCAGGTTGTCTCGTTCGTGCATACGTTGCTGCTCCTTCCGTGCATCCGGTGTATCTTTTGTCTTCCCATACACGCCCAAGAAGTTTAGCGGGTTCACGCAAAGATTTTTCGTCACGTGCATCACGTCGATTGAAGAGTGAACCTCTAGGATTTTCCAATAGGGTAGCTCCCAAAATATAGACATCTTCTTCCACATGGGTACGTGTTCGGCACTGTCATTCGGAACAGATTGTCCACCAGGACCCTTTCCAAAGATCACTTTTAAATCCTTGACCATATAATATATAACATCCCAGTAGGGCAGGTAGGTTTTGTCCGGTTATCTGACTCACCTCTGAAATGCTTGCCTCCTATCTTTCTTATGGGATGTTGTTGTGAAAGAAATCGACGATGCCCCAGGTACACATTCTTGTTTCCCAAATGAATACTGTCAGTAGCATCTAAACAGTGTGTGCATGCATTGTATCCCTTGTTTGATTGTCCTGAAATGTTACTGAGAGCGGGCCAATCATTTATGGTTACGAACAACAACCCTCGTAGGTTAAATTCCTTTTGTTCTTTCTTATCCCACACAGGTACACCTTCTTCATGCCCTAACTGTAAAAGTTCTTCAACCAATGACCTCAGCTACACATCAATGTCGTTGCCGGGTTGCCTCAGACCTTGGATGAGCACTTGCATCATAATGAACTTCTGTTTCATGCACAACCAAGGAGGAAGGTTGTAGATACATAGAGTCACCGACCAGGTGCTATGACTGGAGCTCTGCTCCCCGAAACGATTAAAGCCATTTGTACTTAGACCAAATCTTAAGTTCCTCGCGTCATCTGCAAATGTCTTGAACTCTCTGTCAATTTTTCTCCACTCCGACCCGTCAGCGGGGTGTCTCAATATCACGTCTTTCTTACGATCTTCTTTGTGCAATCGCAACAACTTGGCATGCTCTTTGTTTTGAAACAAACGTTTCAACCGTGGTATTATAGGAGCATACCACATCACCTTGGCAGGAACCCTCTTTCTGGGCCACGGCTCACCCTCAACATCACCAGGGTCATCTTGCCTGATCTTATACCACAATGCACCGCATACCGGGCATGCATTCAAATTCTCGTACTTCTCGTCGCGGTAGAGGATGTAGTCATTGATGCATGCATGTATCTTCTGCACCTCTAATCCTAGAGGGCAGACAACCTTCTTTGCTTCGTACGTACTAGAGGGCAATAGGTTCTCCTCTGGAAGGATCTTCTTTATTATTTTCGGCAAATTTTTAAAATTCTTGTCAGTTAGACCACTCTCTGCCTTCCATTGTAGCAATTCCAGTGTGGTGCCCAGCTTTTTCTGGCCATCTTCGCAGTTTGGGTACAACAATTTTTTGTGATCCTCTAATATTCTCTCCAACTTCAACTTCTCGTTTTCACTTCCGCAGTTAATCTTCACATCACGAATGACCCGACCTAAATCGTCATCGGGCTCATAAAAAATTAGCTCTTCTTCATCTTCGTCTTCCCCCATTGTCCTATCACTGTGTTCAGTGTACATAGCATAGTTTTCATTGTCCTCTTCTTCTTCATTGTCTTCCATTATAACCCCTTTTTCTCCGTGCTTCGTCCAACAATTATAGCCGGCCATGAAACCGTTCTTAAACAGGTGGAAGTGAATAGTTCTTGACTTAGAGTAATCCTTCATATTCTTACAGGCACTACATGGACAACACATGAAATCATTCGACCGCTTGCTCGCCTCAGCCACGTGGAGAAAATTATGCATGCCATTAAGAAACTCAGGAGAACGTCGGTCACCGTACATCCATTGTCGGTTCATCTGCATTATATAAGTATATTAAAATCATTCATTACACTACTACATCATATATGAGTGACCAAATTAATTAATATACAGGTCCATCAAATTAAAAGTAAGGTGGAGTACTGACCAAATGTAATACATAGTTCTCATAAAACATACACTCAAACTAACATACAACTATCTAAAAACATTAACACCAACAAAAAATGCGACAAAAATCGCAACTAAGGTAACTACTCAACCTACGACATAATGATACCAAGCCTCTTGATTAATGTCATATTTTCTAATCTTTTTAATCTTCAAGCGCATTGCATCCATCTTGATCTGGTGATCATCGACGACGTCGGCAAGCTTCAAGTCCAATTTCATCTTCTCTTCTAGGCATTGCAGACGAAGATCTTCACTTGTTTTCAATTTTTCTTTCAAATCATTATTTTCTTTCTCAAATAAATTTAGCATCTCGACCAGAGGATCGGTTTGAATTTCTGGTTCATCTACCTCCTAGATAAAATATACATGTCAAGTTGGTCGGCATAATTGTCATAAAAGGAAATGAAACAAATAATTAGAAAAGTATACCACATCTGAATCATAGACCGGACGAGGGCCGCGGGGACGGATATCAAAACCATGGCAGTATACATAAAAAACAATCATACAGGTAAGAAAATTATAAAGTAATATATATGCATCTATCACATAAAAATAATTTTTTTTATCAAACATAAAAACAAGTAGTCTCACCGAGGTGATGCCGGCTAGGGACGACGCTGTCGATCGATGGCGGTGAGGACGGGGAAGATACTAAAACCAACAAAACATATTTTAATTTAAGCTCAAATTGCATAGAAAACGAATCAAATCCCTAACTTAGACATTTCATCAAACACCTTGCTAGCACTAAAAAATTGAAACGAGTTAAACTATAACAAATGAGCTAAATTAGGAATGCCGGAAGAAATGATAAATGTTGCTAACCTTGTATAGATGGTTGCTGCCAATCTTAACAAAATGGTGGAGAAAAATTAAGATTTATTGGAGTGTGAGAGGAGAGAATTTTTTTAGAAATGTGATGGAATGAAAAATTGGAGAGCTCTCGGATGTGCTCGTGTTCAGATATAGACTAGAAACCCTCTAGAACCGGTTCCTGATACGAACCGGTACTAAAGGTGCAGCGCCGGCCCCACATCCGCCGCAAATTTGGCGCCTCTAGGACACCTTGAAATGCAAGGAAAGAATATCCAATATGTTTTGGAAAAGTGAGTAAAGCACATCTCTAGGACTCTACTTGTACCGGTAGAACAGAAATCGCGTGACCCAACAAGTCACAATCTAAGTCAGAAAAAAAAGTCACAATCTCTGCAGCAAAGGTGAGTAAATATGTTCAGTAAAGGTGCGTAATTCAGAGTGGCTAAATGACTCCATCGATGACCTTAATTCCGTTGCTCATCGTCGCGGCAGCTTGGTTGCATGAATAAAGAAAGTAGCCGATGTTAAAGAACAAAGCAGGCATGATTGTTTACTCAAACTAGTAAAAGTGCACGTGCACACACGTGTAATATTTTGAATTTATATGTTAAAGTTTTTCACCTCGCTCTTGCTGTATTTTTTTACCCTGCCGTTGTAATTAAGCAATTAATGCAAACATGGCAAAAACTTGATTCAAATATAGAAAATTTTATATTTTACACATACAATTTTATCTGAACTTAGGAAGATCATTCCCGTTCACTCCAATAAAAAATCAATCAAGTGATTATAACAAGTAATTAAAAATGACATAAACTTGCAATAAATTTATTGAGAAAAATATATCAGAAAAAACAATGTTTGACACAATACACAAAAGGTAGTCAATTGGTCGATTCCAATGACAACTTGATTCAAAAATTCAGTGAACCAATCAACTAATTATTTGGTTCTTCAAGTTTGCATTCTAATCAAGTTGCTTCAACTTATTAACTCCCTCTTGTCGGGACAAATCATTTGTCATCTCCGCTCTAGTACTGAACCAGCCGCAGGTCCAGCACCAGGAAGAACGTGGGTAGCACGAAGCTTTACAGTGAAAATCCGGATCCAACTTCACGGCACGATTTACATATAACCCAAACAAACAACTTACAGGCCAACACAATACAAAATTCAGTCTTAATTAAAGATAAATACATGTAAATCGTGAAGTTCATTCTGTAACTTGTAACTGGAATCTTTTCCGCAAGGCCACTCTGTGATAGGTTGAAGTAGTGTTTCATCGGGAAAATAGAACTTCCAGTTTGTAACCCTGTAAGAAGTCAAACCAATATTAAAACACTCTACTTTGTAATTATGAGTTTTCTATGTGCTGTAGAATACAGTTTTGGCGAGCTACAACATCTGTGCACATCTGAGTCTAGTGCAATATGAGGCTTTAAGTTATGAACAAATATAAAAAGATAAAGTGCTTGAGGTTCTCTTAAAAATTATTATTTTGAAACGAAAGTTAAGAAAGAAAAAGAAATCTGAAACATCATTGCAACGTGTACAGGTCAAGATCAGATCTAAGTGTCTACAATTAAGTCATAGGCTGACATAAGCCAAGTAATTATGAGCTATGATAAAGTAGACCAAAAAATCATCCTTCTTTAGGTCATGGTAAGAAAGAATTTGACACTGCCAACCTGCAAGATTTCTGCTAAGACCGCTCCTATTTCATATCTGGGTCATAGAAACGTACATATCATCTAGAGATATATCGGAAAAATTCTATTTCACAAGTGGGTTAAAGAACCGCTGAAGCTGCTACATAAGATAAACATATGTAAATTAGATAACCGAGAAAGGAACATATAAATAGATATGAGCACAAAGAACATTAAATAATACAGAAAGACCGGCATGAAGGAAGAACATACATTTTTCATCCCTCCAAGACATCCCTGTAAACAATGTTTTTTGTGCTTTTTCCCGTGGGATCAATATCTTTATTTGGCTTGGCCAAAATCCGAGTGGTCTGCCTTGAAACACCCCTTGACAATGCAACATAAAGTTGCCCATGCGAAAATACGGGCTCGGGGAGGTAAATACTAACTGTTGGAATGGTTTGTCCCGGGGCTTTGTTGATGGTCATCGCAAAACTTAAACGGATCGGGAACTGTTTCCTCTTAAACTTGAAAGGAAGTGAAATGTCCTCGGAGGGCGACAAAGGGATCCTCGGTATGAACACTCTATTTCGAGCATGTTGTCCACCAACAATCTCAGCATCAATTGCATTATCTTGGAATGCTCTAATCATCAATCTTGTTCCATTACACAACCCATTGTGAGGATCGAGATTTCGGAGTAGAATGACGGGACAATTGACTTTGAGTTTCAAAACATGCGGGGGTAAACCATTTGAAGTGATAGAATTAAGATAGTCAATTGGGTAGTTATTGCGCGCATCATCCTCGACAGAGTCAAAACTATAATATATCCTTTCTTGGCCTAGAAACTTGTCGATCATCTTTGTATTCAGATTGTCCACATGCTCATTCTTGGTTGACAGAATGGCACGTGCGCTCATGTAGGATCCAGATGCAGCATTCTCATGAAGCGATGGGAAGACATCTTCGATAAGCTTGTTCACTGGTTCTTCACCAGCAGTGTAAGGAATAACAATTTCATCCGGAAGACGCACGTAATCACCACCGATTGTCTCTTCTGTCCCATTTCCAATTCTCAAGAGGTAATTGGAGAACCACTGGTCGGTTTGTGCCCTCATATTACGTGTCAGATTTATCTTTGTAATCTTCTCCCATAAATAAGACCTTTGTAGCGTAGCGTCAGTGATCTGTGCTCTTGTTCCACGCGTCACCACAGGAAGGACCTGCCTAAAATCTCCCCCAAACACCACGACCTTCCCCCCAAAGGGCAAATCACATCCCATCACGTCCTATAGTGACCTATCAAGTGTCTCAACAGTCTGACGCTTCGTCATGGCAACTTCGTCCCAGATTATCAAAGATGCCCTATGGAGCAGCTCTGCGGTACCACTTTGCTTGGTGAAATTACAAGTGCTTGTGCTCGTGAGCCGAATTGGAATTTTGAACCTAGAGTGGGCAGTGCGTCCACCAGGCATGATTGATGCTGCTATACCAGATGTTGCTGTTGCAATAGCTATTTTCCCCAAGGACCGGACCTTAGCAAGGAGTGCCTTGTACAAATATGTCTTTCCGGTGCCACCGGGACCATCTACAAAGAAAATCCGACTCCTGTTGTTGATGAAGTGAAAGAGGATTTCATCAAAACCAGCACGTTGCTCGGTGTTAAGAGATGTAAACATATTTACGTGATCTTCTTCCACGGTGATTGACATCTCCTCTTGAACCTCTCTAAATTGACCGCTAGCAAAATAATCATCAGCTGGATCCAAATCCGGTAGTCCATAATCTTTTATGTCCTTCCCCATCGAATGCACCAGATCCCTAATATCTCTAAGGACCATCTGCTCCAGCGCAACTATAATTTATTCACCCAACATGTTTATTGTTTTATGGAGAGACTCCACTAGTGAAATATGGCCACCGGTCCATTCTTTTACATTGATTACAAGCTCGTTTACTTACCTTTAATCATCATTTGCTCGTTGCTTCGTTTTACTTTAATTGTTTCCAAACATACCATACGTTTAATTCTCTCGTTAACATCAAGACGGGAAGTTTGACAACCTTTCTGACGAAGTGGAGTTTCTGTCTTGTGTGCAAGTCCACGCCCGTCAACTACTCATTTATGACACCTTGCTGATCAGTTTTCAAGTTCTACTGGATTGATAACCTTGATTTCTAAGTGAACGGAATTTGCTGCTACACTAAATCATACCTTCTAAGTCAGTTCCCCAGTGGTTGTGTGTGATCCACGCCATCAGGCAAGATTTCTCACGCCGTTGTTGGTAGAGAAAAAAATATATGGAAAGACGGCCTCCAATCAATGACTCCAAACATCAACGCCGCCCGAGCACAATAGGATGGCTCGGCGTCGCCTACGTCGTTGGCACAGTGAGACAATGGGGCGTGCTGTAACGCATCAATTTGGCAATGGTGTTGCCTAATTTGGGGCTGAAGGGGAGGATGGGGACGGTTCGCTCAGTCCCTTTGGTAATGGGAAAGGTAGACTTTTTTTGGGCATTTCCAAAGTTTGGGTGGATTTTTGCATAAATCTGCACCACTTGAACCATACTAGACTGACAGGTGGGGTTCGTCATCAACAAAAACACTCTACTGGCACCAATGGCAGTAGATCAGTCCTACGAGCATCCACAGTGTTGCCAAATCCAAATTTACCGCATAAGTTTATTTGACATGAGTACTAAATTTGCTATGTTAACTGTAATGTGCCAAAATCAAAGCTAAATGCGAGATTACCTAATTATGTGGCCTACTATATATGTAGAAAGTAATAATAAAATATTCTTAGTCTTAGCCCTCTTTAATCTCACCCTTCCATCATACTCCGTCCATCACAGTTTAAAGGGCACGAACAAAGTTTAAGAATGCACTTTGACCATTAATCTAGTCAACAAAAATTAAATTTTATATCACGAAAATAATATCATTAAAATCTTCTTTTCAATACAAATTCAATGATATAATTTTTGTGATAAATAATTTATTTATTTTTTTTACCAAATTTAATGGTCAAGCTTTTTCTCAAACTGCGTGCGCGCCCTCTAAACTGTGATGTAGGGAGTATTATTATATTCAATTAAATGGATTTTATATTGGATCTTCTAGTTACCCGTCGCCAAAAATTTAGCTATAAATCCAACAAACCATGCTGTAGAATGTTGCCAAAAGCCAAAACTCTATTTTGCAATGGTATTTGGCATATACCGTGGATCCCCTAACACGTATTTAGGTACGACAAAACTGACATAAGTGAGTTAGGCTGACAGGTACGATTACCACATAAGCATTTAACTCTTTATTGCAAGACCAAGCCGGTCTTTTATTACTGTAGAATATTACTCCCTCCTATTCAAAAAAAAAATGTCTCTCGAGCGACAATTTTTATCGGAGGGAGTAATATTATTTTGACGTATACGACTCTCACGGAATAAAAAATACAAGTGGACTAATGGTCTAATGCGCAGTTAAATAGGTACTAGTAGTGAACCAGCAAAGTTCGCGATACAAAGGCTGTAGGTGCAGCCCAAAGGCTGAATCACTGAACATCTGAATGCAAAATGCAAAGTTTCAGAATGTGCTTGGTCGGTCACTCCGCCTTGCCTCGTTGGAGCCTGAGCGCGAAGGCCTGGAGCGAGAGGAGCACCTTCTTGAGCCGCTCCCTGGTCTTGGCGTCTGTCAGGTTCCCGTCGGCGTCGAACTTTGGCGGGTGGTCGAACGCCCTGACATGGAGCTCCGGCTTGTTGATGAAGTGGATGTCGAGGTAGATCCCGATCTGGCGGAGGTGCAGCGACCCCCTCCCTCCGCCGAAGTCGGCCCCCGCGCAGACGATCGCCGCCGCCTTGTCCGCCCAGCATTTCACCATGCCCCTCGACGCCCAGTCCAGCGCGTTCTTCAACGATCCGGAGACGGAGTAGTTGTACTCGGGCGAGGCGAAGAGGAAGCAGTCGGCGGCGAGGACACGGCTGCGGAACGCCTCGACCTCTGGCGGGAACCCGTCGCCGCCGTTGGTCTCCAGGTCCGGGTTTGCATTGGGCAGGTTGGAGATGTCGACGTGGTCGATCCACAGGCCCGGGATGCACTCCTCGCACAACTCCTGGGCTACATTTGAAAAAAAAAAGGGTAAAAACCGCGGGCAATGCGCAGTCATGCAAGTGACAGTTGCAAGATCCACAGGTGCATGGGCGTACGGCTACTGTGACTGTGAACTTACCGGCGCGGATGAGGCCGTCGTTCCAGGAGTCCTTGCGGAGGGAGCCGGAGAAGGCGGCCACGCGAAGGACAGTGGGCTTCGCCGTCCAGGAGCAGTTTTCTGTTCTACTATATCACCGTTTTTCAAAATTTATAATTTTTTTCAAAAGTTCAACTAAGGGCATCTCCAGTCGTTGCGCCCCCCAGACCCAAAACGCCGCCGTTTTGGGGCCGCCGCGGCGGCAAACGGCGCTAATCTGGAACCTGGGGGGCAGGCTTCCCAGTCGCCCCCCGAGCCCAACTTTGGGCCCAAAAAACCCGAGATTTGATTCGACGCAAATTTAAACTTAAAACATAGAAATTTTTATTGATTCGACGCAAATTTAAACTAAACCATATAAAACATTGCGAAAAATTAAAAGTTACGGCGGCGATTACTCTAGGCATCGTCGTCTTCATCGTCGTCCTCCTCCCGGTCGTCGTAGGCCGGCCGGTTGGAGGGGCCAGCTTCGCGGTCGTCCTTCGCCACCATGGCGAGCCGCCGCTCCGTCCCGGCCTTGCACCCGCAGCCGGTGCAGCTGCGCCTGCTCGGAGGGCTAGCGGTTGCGCCGCTCGCTCTGCAGCGCCATCTGCCGCCGGTCGTCCTCGTACTGCGCGATAAGCGCCAGCTGCTCGGCCGCGCGTTTTCGGCTAGCTGCCGGTAGGCCTCGCGCTCCGCCGCCTCCCTCCGGTGGGTCTCCAGAGATGCCCGAACGGCGGCAGCCTCGGCCGCCGCCGCCGCAGACTTGGTGGAACGCTTCCTCGTTCCGCGCGGTCTCGAAGGAAAGGTGGGCCGTGTGCTGCTCGGGCCACACGGGCTGCCTCCTCCGTTCCCTCCTCCAGCGCCGGGCAGCCGGCGCCGGCTGTTGCTCGGGCGCCAGCTCTTCCTGGGCGGGCTGCTGCTCGGGCGCCACCGCTCCCTGCGCCGGCTGGTGCTCGGGCGCCACCTCCTGCGCCGGCTGCTGTTCCTCGGGCCACGCGTCCCAGTACATTGGAGAGTGGCGGCGAGGCATCGTTGCTAGGTGTGTGCGGCAAGAGTGGCGAGAGCGAGCGCGGCGAGGAGGAGGAGGCGAGAATGGGAGAACGGTGAGCGGCGAGCGCCCTTCTTATAGCCTGGCGGGCCAGTCACTGCGTCGCGCGTGTCACCGCTGCCACCCCGCCATTAATCCGGCCGCCTTTGACTGGGCCGCATGCACTTGCCGGCCGTCACGCCATTACTCCGGCAGCCTTTTGACCGGCTCGGGCGCCGAGAAGATGATCACAGGCGGGGTTTCTGTTCCCGCATTTTCTCGACGCGTAACTGACAGAGCTGACCCGCGCGGGCTGCAGCGTAGTTTCGCCCCCCCCCCCCAAGCCGAACCCAGCGGGCTGGGTTTGGCCTGGGTGCCGCGGCGCGAAATAGCGCTTAAACGGCGCTATTTGGGCTTCTAGGGGGCCGACTGGTGCGGAAACGGCGCTATTCGCCGCTTCCGCCGCTAAAAAGGCCGCCTGGGGGGGGGGCTCTGGAGGGCGCCTGGAGATGCCCTAAGTGGTTCGACTATTTTATAGAAAAAGCATTGACATGTACAATCTAAATTAACTATTGGTGGATTCATCTGAAACATATTTCACATGATATCTTTATCATATTTTAGTTGCAAGTAGTTTTTTCTAAAAACATGGATAAACTTTATATCGTTTGACTTGGCAAAAATCATAACGCTTCTTTTGTGGAGCGGAGGGTGTACCCTACAAGTAGTTGGTGACACTAGTGGAAAAAAGGCTATCAGTACCGGTTTCAGAGGGCTTCTAGTACCGGTTAGGCAACCGGTACTAATTAATCGGCACTAAAGGTAGTCCAACCTTTAGTACCGGTTTCTTTACGAACCGGTATTGACGTTGCCTCCGCGTGGCCTCAGGGGAGCCCGCGGGGCTGGAGACATTTGGTACCGGTTCGTAACACGAACCGGGACCAAAGGGTTGGGAGGGGTTTAGGTTTTTTTTTTAAGTGAGGGGTTTAGGGTTTAGGAGGGGTTTACGATTTAGGAAAGGTTTAGGAGGGGCCGTATCGGACCTTTTCATCGTACGAGGATCGCGTCGATGCTCACGACCTTGGTGCATATATACAACACATGTAATTAATTACATGAGATCGCAAATTAAGTAGTGTTTCATAGTTGTACTCTCCGAGGCATACTATATATGTAATATTACATGTAGCTAACTCACTATTACATTGAGGCATACACTACGATGCATGGTAGTACTCTCCGAAAGGAGCTATGACTTCTTGGAGGAAAAATCCCGCCATTTCCTCGCAAATTGCTTGGAAGCGGCGCTCGAGGAGGAGGTTCTCCCGCTTTCTTGCCAACTGTAAAAGAATGAGAGAGATACAAATGAATACATATGTAAACTATCAAATAATAATAAAACAACTATGACTGAAACTTAGCAGAACTGATGGTAACAAAATAAATTTGTAAATATAGTTTAGATACCTCCTTATTTCTATTATTATTTATTCTCTCGGAGACAATTTTGTGAATGTTCTCACAAACATAGTGAGCACATAGATTAGTCCCCTCTGGTTGTTGATCGCAGATCTGTGCAAGAATATAATTCAATCAAACAATAACCAAATATGATAATAGTGTGTGTGGACCTAGGTAGTAGTACTTACTTTCCATTTCCATGTCAGGTCCTCCGGCCATCCACCTTCCGGATCTTCCTTGATGAACGTTTCCCATACGCCGCCTGACAAAAAATTGAATAAAAGAGTTATTAATTTGTTGACATCAGGAAATTAAGGAAAAATCCGATAAGAATTAAATAAAATTACCCTTTGAGCATATCAAAACAGTGCTTGTAATATATAGGCAGTTTGGTCATTGAGTCGTAGACATCAATATGTCCATCGCGCATTTTAATGACGATAAGCATAAAGTGGAAGTTGCGCACGTTTAAATATGAAGTGTCATAGATATAACTCAATAGTTATAAGGAAAAAATAGAATGTGTTCGAAGACAGTAACACTTATTGTAGTTATAAGGCCAAAGTATTTGTTTTTTGTCACATTGTCGCTGCAAAAACCTTAGCAAGGTCTCTGGTGTATCCTTGTTATATAGGGGATTCTTTATGGTTTCTTCATGCATTGTATCCGCGTCAATGAACCCAATTTCGTTGATTTCATTCCTTTTTCATTCGAGCATCTTCAATCTGCATAATATAGCGCAAACAAGATTAAACTAAGGATAATTACAGAAAATGAACGAATTCAGCTAAATCCTTCTGAAAATACATAATAAATAAATCACTTACAGACAATAGCAACTGAGCAACGATTTGTCGAGTGCTCGGAGATTGTATAACGCAAAAAGATCCTCGAAGTCAATGCTCACAGCGTAATCTTGGAAGTAGTGCTCCTCCTTAACTGCCACCATCATAGCCGCGTACCCTTCCTTTGCCCTACCCAAGTACCACTTATGCAAATTGCGCATTTTTGTTGGTAGGATGGAGACATTCTCGACCAAATTTTTCCCTTTTCCATATTTGTATGCTACTTCAGCGATGGGGTACTCGATATCAGTTGTGTGATAAGTACTTTGTACGGCCTTCTCGTCAAACACCTTGAGAGGGGCAACCGATTGACCGGCTTGTTCTCCGAGCTGGGGAACTTTTTTCCCCTTGAGTTCTTGTTTCCGTTTTGGTGCCTGCTGGACCACCGGTTTCTTCCCTTTTCCCTCCTGGAGCATCTCGTCATATGACTTTTCAATAGAACGCCTATAGTCTGATGGCGGCGATGGTGGAGGGTTATATAGGTTCTGAACGGTACACACAACTTTCACCGGATCTAGCGTCTTCTCAAAAGGTATCTCTGGCACTTTCTTAACCAAATGGGCAGCCACCTCGGAACGAGAGATGGCCCTGTTTTCCTCGTCAGGTCTTTCCCAAGGTAACTTCTGAAGAGGCGGCGGTGCTCTCTCTATTCTGGGTCTCTTCCTGGGCGGCGAACGGTTCTACTTAACAGGCGCTTTCTCACGCGAAGGATATCGAGATGCTGGACTCACGCTGCCCCCTCAGGTAGGTGTGGCCCTTCCTGCTCATGTGGACTGCCATGCTCATGTGGACTGCCAGCTAGGGATGGCAATATTATCCACGGATCCTGATATCCACGCATATCCAGCCCGTTGGGTAAGGGTTTGGAGGGTATCTTCTACCCATGTATTTTCACGTTTGGATATCCATGAACTTACGGGTTGGGCACGGATCTAAAACTAGCTCTATGGATACCCGGTGGATATCCATCTGAAAAGTATGGCCCACATGTATTGATCATATATTGTCTTATTATTATAAACTCGCAAATTAATATCAACCATTAAGTATTGATCATACTCATATGATGTCATGCCCATCGTGAATGTGGTGTATTTCAACTGAATATTTGCACTGTTTACTGTGTGTTGTGACATTGTATTTTGATTATTAATGTTTCCATGTCCATATTGTTATGGACGGTGTTTTAATTGCTTCATGGGTCTGGATATCCATGGATAGTTGGATATCCAACAGGTATGGGCATGGGTGGCATCCATGATCCATGGATACTTTCATGGATGGGCAACAAACAGACTCGTGGATATGGGCATGGACTTGGATCAGATCAACCCGCCCAAACCCGCCCCATTGCCATCCTAGTGCCAGCAGGAGAGATCAATGGCGCTTGCTGCTTATGTGGACTGTCAGCAGGAGTAGTCGATGGCCCTTGCTGCTCATGTGGACTGCGCTGCTCATGTGGACTGCTATCACGAGGAGCCGGTGGCCTTGGCACGAGGCCTGAAAGGACGATGTATTTTTTTTGTCCAGAGGGAAAAACCGCGCTTGACATCGCCTAGTGTCTTCTCCTCGTCACCTCCAGGATGATCAAGATCCATTGTTTCATAACCAGGCCGCAATACAATTAGTGTGTTACAAATTTCTTTTATTAAAAAAAGAAAACAAATGCGCTAGCGCGCCGCAGTTCGCCGGAATACAAATTCTTTTATTAAAAACAGAACACAGACGAACACTACTCCTCGTCGTCGTCGTCGGGGAACTCGTCGGTGACCTCCTCCTGGTCATCGTCGTTGCTGAACTCGTCGGTGACCTTCTCGTCGTCGTCAGAGGTGCACGATGGTATGTGCGAGATAGGCTCCCACCTCGGATCGTTGGAGGCCCAGACTTCGCCGGCGTGGTCGGCCCGGCGGAGCTCTTGCAGCGCCGTCGTCCTCGCCTCCTGGGCGGCCTCTAATACGATGTGGCGTTCAAAGCGGCGCTCCGCCCGCTCAGCCGCGCGAGTCTGCCAGAGCTTCTCGTCGGCGCTCTCCTCCCCGAGATTGTTCTGGTAATACTCGCGGACGACGCAGTCGTCTCTGGCGTCGTCTAGGCCATGAAACACGCGGTGGTGGAGGTGGCGGTGGTCGGTGGCAGTGACGATCTGCGGAGTCGGCGCCCTGGTCTCCGCTTCCCAGAGGGTGTGGCAGTCGTTGAAGTTCATCAGCTACCGCGGGCGGTTGAGGCGCCAGGCAGCCGCGTCCCAGGCGTGGGCGGCCTCCGCCGTCGCAAAGGAGCCGAGGGGGGTCCGGTCGTCGCCGTAGCGGATATCCATAGTGAACATTCCGTTTGGCTGTGCCCGGACGCCGCGAAAGCCGGTGGTGCAGTTCCTCCTCGGAGGCATGGTGGCAGCGCGATAGTGCGTGGAGAGGAGTGGACGCGTGGAGAGGAGAAGACGCTCGAGGCGTGACAGTTTATACCGCGCGCTCGTGGCCACGCGGCACAACTCCCGCGCCACGCATTACAACTCCTTCGTCAACATTGTCCGTGCTTCCAAGATGCACGTTTCAATACCTCTTTCAGAAATTTTATGTCAAAGAACAATTTCTTCATTAACCATAAAGTGGCATTTTTCCCAATTAAGAATAAGATTAGTTTGCTCACATCTCTGCAAAATTTTATCAAGATTGTGCAAACAGTTGTCAAAAGAAGTTCCATAGACGGAGAAATCGCCCATGAATACTTCCACAATTTCTTCACAAAAGCCATAAAAAATAGCAGACATGCATTTTTGAAACGTAGCAGGAGCATTACACAAACCAAAAGGCATACGTATATAAGCATAAGTACCATAGGGACAAGTAAAGGTTGTTTTCTCTTGATCACTGGCCCTAACAGCAATTTGAGAAAACCAAGAATAACCATCAAGAAAGCAAAAAATGAATTTTCTTAGACAACCACTCTAGCATTTGATCAACAAAAGGAAAAGTATAATGATGTTTCTTAGTAACCTTGTTAACTTTCCTAAAATCAATACACATTCTATAGCCAACTACTACTCTTTCAGGAATAAGCTCATTATTTTCATTAGGCACAACAGTCATTTCTCCCTTCTTAGGAACACAATGCACATGGCTCACCATCTACTATCAGCAATAGGAAAAATAATACCAGCATCAAAAAGTTTTAATACCTCATTTCTTACCACTTCCTTCATCTTAGGAATTAAACAGCGTTGATGTTCAACTATTGTCTTTGCATCAGGTTTAATATAAATCCCTTTCAAATCATCAAGAGTATATCCAATAGCTTCATGGTGTTTCTTTAATATTCCCAATAATCTTCCATGTTCTTCACCTGAAAGTTTAGAACTAATAATAATAGCTTATTTTTTTTATCATCGATATAATCATATTTAAGATCACGAGGCAAAGGTTTTAAATCAAAAACAGGATCCTCCATGGGTGGTAATGTGGTACCCAAGTCCTCCACGGGTAAATTATGTTTCAGTATCACTGGTTGACGAAGAAGAATATCGTCAATCTCATTTCTATCTTCCATAAATACCTCACTTTCATGGTCCTCCATATATTGTTGCAAAGAATTGTTAGGAGCAAGAGCAATAGAGCCAAGTTGTTCAACTCTAAAATTTTCATTAGGCAATTCAGATTCATAAGGAGCTCCGGCAAATTTGGAGAAATTAAACTCGTAAGATTTCCATCAAATTTAGTCAATATTTTGTCCTTGTTACAATCTATAATAGCACCACAAGTGTTCAAGAAAGGTCTACCAAAGATAATAGGATAGGTTTTACTAGCAGCCTTACCCAGCACTAGAAAATTAGTAGGATATTTAGTTTTACCACATAAAACTTCCACATCCATAACAATACCAATCGGAAAAAATGGTTTCCCTATTAGCAAGCTGAATAACCACATCAATATCCTCAAGCTCACAAGAACCAATTTCATGCATAATTTCTTTATAAAGCTCATAAGGAATAGCACTAGAACTTGCACCAATATGACACAAACCATAATAGCAATGATCACCAATCTTAACAGAAAGCACAGGAACACTAGTTTTCTTAAGTCTATTTGGGTGGAAAACAATATTAGAAGCATCCTCACAAAAGACAATATGTTCATCCTCTATATTTCCGCAGACAAGGTCTTTAACTATAGCTACTGCAGGTTCAACAATTATTTGTTCATAGGGTTCAATAGATGCCTTTATACTCTTGTTAACAACACTAGCTACAATAGAGTGTTCTTTTACCATAGCATGGAAAGGCATTTTCTCAATATAAGGCTCACGCACAGCAGGATTAACAACATGCACTTCTATATTTCTAGCAGGCACAGTATCTTTATAAGGTGCATGGTACTTTCCCAACTCCTTTTTAGGAATATCAAGATAGGAGGCAAATACTTTAAGACAATTTGCAAATATTTGAGAATCAAGACAACAATCAGCACTAACATTATAGAAATCATCAGTTCCCATAAAAGATTTAATGCACTCATAATCGTAATTTATACCTGAATTTCTACCTTTTTCATTCTCCCATCCTTCAGTATTTTCTTGAATACGGTCAAGAAGGTACCATTTAGATTCTTCCTTCATACATGTGAATGATCCAGAACAATAAGAATCTAATAAATCCTTATCATGAAGAGAAAGCCTTCCATAAGAAAATATTGATAACACTATTACTCGGGAGCTCATTAACGGGACATTTAAGCATTAATAACTTCATTCTACCCCAAGCTTGGGCAATACTCTCTCCATCATGAGGCCAGAAATTATTTATTTGGTTCTGGTATTTATGAATCTCACTAGGAGGATAGAATTTAGAATAAAAGAGAGGTATAATTTTCTCCCATCCAATAGATTCACCATTCTTCAGAAATTTAAACAATTCAGCAAGTCTATCATTGAGTGATAGAGAGAATAATTTCCTTTTAACTTGATCCATTGTAATAGCTGCACACCTGAGTAACTCGCATAATTCATGTATAAAGAGAAAATGATCACTGGGATGGACAGTTCCATCTCCATAATAGCAGTTATCCAGAACACGTCCAACAATTTTCGTAGGTATTTTAAGAGGATCCGGTTCAACAGATAACGGGTCACCTACTACCCTACCAGTAAAAGTAGTAGTACCCCTAAATAGAGAAACATATGAACTACCCATAATGAAATAAAACACGAGACATAAATAAAAACATCACTCACAGTAAAAGTTTCTCTTAACAATTCCGCTTACAAATAGCGCTTCACTCCCCGGCAACGGCGTCATAAAATAGTCTTGATGACCCGCAAGTATAGGGGGTGTATCGTAGTAGTTTCGTTAAATAAGAGTGTCGGACCCAACGAGGAGCAGAAGGTCTTGACAAACAGGTCAGATAGAGAATTCACCGTAAACACTAGCAAACAGGTTTTTAATGGTTTTGGATATACTAGATAAATAAAGTGCGAGTAAATAAATAACAACAAAAATAATTGTAGCGAGTGACCCAATACTTTTGAGAGCAAAATACAAGCCGATTGTTTTACTTATGGTGACTAAACGTTCTCGAGGACACATGGGAATCTCGTCAAGTGCTTTCGCTTCATACAGTTGATTACTATTTATTGTTTTGATAGGTGTTGTGTGGGTGAACCTATGCTAATGCACCTCCCAAATACGACTAATACATACTTGTGATTAAACCCCGTGTAAGCATCTGCAAATACAAGTAATTAAGATAAATCTAACCACAAACTTAAAACTCAGATATCCTACACTCCCTCATGCATCGGTTTCCTAACGGGGGTTTATGTTTTTGTCACTCCGACAACCCCACAATTAGTAGCCAGATACACAATGCATCCTCCTAGGCCCATAAAGTTGAAGTGTCATGTAGTCGACGTTCACTAGAAGAATAACACAACAACTTAAATATCAAACCATATAGATGTTATTTCAACATAATTGCACTACTAACATCATGACTTCTCCCATGTCCTCAAGAACTAAACGAACTACTCAACGAGACATCATATGGATCATAATCAGAGGTGATGTAATGGTGAATAACAATCTGGTCATAAAGTGCAAACACCGATAAATCTCACAAGCATCAACTACTAACAAGTAATCCACACCGGGAGAGAGATCTAGTGGAAAACAACGATGAAGACCCATAATTGTTACATCGGGATGAAGGTGGACGGTGAGGGTGATGAGGCTGGTGGTGAAGATGAAATAACATAAGTTATGCATCATAACATGAAATATGTCGATGAATAATAGAAAATAGCAATATAAAATGGTGATGCAAAATGGACGTATCAGATATCCAGGAGCGTTTAAGGCCTGGCGTTCTATTTTTATCTGAGGCACATCTTTCGAGAGCTAAGGCTGAAAATCTGAAAGGAAGACTGGGTTTTGATCAAACGATACTGTCTGGGAGTGATGGGAGAAGTAGAGGACTGATTCTTTTTTGGAATAATGGGCTGAAAGTTACTTCCTATAGAGAAAACAAAAACTATCTGGATATCCGTATTGATGAAGCTAGTGAGAATGCTTGGAGAATTACAGGTATATATGGTGAACCAAGTGGGGGCAAGAAAGCATCTCATGTGGGATTATATTCAAAATGTACATGGTATGTTCAATTTACCATGGGTTATGCTCGGAGAATTTAATGAAAATTTACACAATCATGAAAAACAAGGTGGGGTCATGAGGTCTCAAAGGTATATGGATGGTTGTAGGGAGGCTCTATCAAATTGTGATCTTTCTGACCTTGGTTATCATGGTGATATTTTCACTTGGCGTAGAGGACGTATCCGTGAAAGACTCGACATGGAAGTGGCTAACCAAATATGGATGGAGAAATTCAACCATGTTGGTGTCACAAATGAGAACTTTTACAAATCGGACCATCGCCCGATTACAGTGGATACTCAGTTCATGGAAAATGGTGGCGGTATTCCTATGGGTAGAAGAAATCTTTTTGATTCCAAATGGCTTTTGGAAGAAACCGTTGACGACATAGTGGCTTCGTCCTGGATTTCTGCCCGACAAGTAGGCCCTCCAAATCTCGCGCAGAAATTGGCCCATGTGCATTCGGCCCTCCATGCATGGCACATGTAGTCTCTCCAAGAACCACGTCGATTGCTCCGGTCGAGCTCAATGAGGTTCTCTCTGGACCCTTGTCGGATGCAGCGACGGGCAAATAGCAGCAACTCTAGTTGGAAATCGAAAATGCACAAGAAAAAGAAGAAGTTAAGTGGCTACAACGAAGCCGGGTGAATTGGATGCAGAACGGAGACCGAAACACTCTTTTTTCCACCAATTTGCTTCGGAATGGAAAAAAGAAACCATATAAATGATCTGGAGGATGATGATGGAAACATGATAGAAGGAGTGGAGGCCCTGGAAAGTCATATCAAAGACTATATTGAGGGGCTTTTCTCTTCAGAGGTTATTGACCCGAACGAAGATGTCATATCAAAATTTAAACAAAAGGTAACAACTGAGATGAATAATGTCCTCACAGCGCCATGCAGTGGAGAGGAGGTCAAGAAAGCCTTGTTTCATATTGGGGATCTTAAAGCTCCCGGCCATGATTGTCTTCATGCTATTTTTTCAAGAAATATTGAAATATTATTGGAAGTGATCTTACTAGTGAAGTCCTCCAAGCTATTAATTCAACAACAATCCCTGATGGATGGAATAATACCACTATTGTATTAATTCCCAAAGTGAACAGTCAGGTGCGGGTCACCCAATTCAGACCAATTAGTCTTTGTAACGTTACGTATAAGGTTATATCTAAATCATTGCATCTAGGCTCAAGTGTATCCTCCCTGAGATTATTTCATTGACACAGAGCGCTGTCCAAGGTCGCCTCATAACTAACAATGTTCTTGTGACCTATAAATCCTACCACACTATAAACAAGAAGAGAGAAGGGAAATTTGGGTGGTGTGCAATTAAATTGGATATGCATAAGGCCTATGACAGGGTAGAATGTGGCTTCTTGGAGAAAGTCTTGATGTTGGGCTTCGACCCCGATTGGATTAAGCTGGTTATGGCGTGTGTCTCCTCTGTCACCTATCAATTATGGTTTAATGGTCATGAATCAGATGGATTTTATCCTACAAGAAGGCTTTTTTAGGGGGATCCACTACCCCTTTATATCTTTCTTTTATGCGCTGAAGGGTTGACTAACCTTCTTCAATATGTGTAGGACAACGGGGAACTGATCAGGGTGAAGGTATGTCGCAATGCACCTACAGTTTCTCATATTTTGTTCCTTGACGACTCTCTTATACTTATGAAGGCTGATATGGCAAATGCAACTATTTTGAAAACTATTCTCCATGACTACTGCCAAGCTTTGGGACAATTGGTCAGTGAGGCTAAATCTAGCATTTTCTTTAGTGCTTGTACATTGGTTGACATGAGGGAGGCTATTTGTCTTGAATTCAACATCCTAACTAAAGCTATTACGGATACATACTTGGGGTTACCCACCCAAGTGGGGGTGGACCAGTATGATTGTTTTGCGCATATTATTGACAGGATAGTCCAAAGACCGAGGCCTCCTTTGATTCATAGGATTTCTTAAGGAATTTGGTAAGATTTGAACCCGTTGGAAATTTTCCTTCCGGAGACGTTTGATTGACAAGATTGTAACCCGTAGGAATTTTTCCCATAGGAATTCCATAGTGCATTTTCACAGGAAAACTAATATGAGGTTGGACCTCATGGAAAAATCCTGCATCTTATTCCTGTGCCCATAGGATTACATTGGACATGGAACTTCAATCCTACAAAATTCCTATTCCTCTAATTTTCATACCCTGTGAATCAAAAGAGGCCTGAGAGGATACAAGGAAAAAACACTACCTTATGGGGGAAAAGAGGTTCTTTTAAAGGAGGAGGCTCAATCCATTCCAACGTATGCTTTGTCGGTTCCTTGCAGCCCATCTAGGAGAGTCATCTCAAAAAAAGGACTTCCATCTACACTTATGTGTCCGAGCTTATCGATACTGATAACAGGTGTTAGGATGAGGGGAGGCTCCGGGGTATCTTCCTCTCGGTGGATGTCCACCGCATCCTAAGAATCCCACTTATTATCGGCAGAATGGAGGATTTTATCTCGTGGAACAAGACAAAAAATGACATTTTTCGGTTCATTCGTCATACCACACGGAATGGAATCATCAGCATGGTAGAAAACTGATACGTACAAGTGGCCCGGGACCCTCTGATATAAATCCAGTTTGGGAGATTCTATGGAAGGTCCACACTCTTGCCAAGATCAAAATTTTCGCATGGAGGCTCCTTCATGGGTATCTACCATGCAAAAGTATTGTGGCCAATCGGCACATATCGCCGGATTGTCTTTGCCCAATCTGTATGATGCACTGTGAGGATTCCAAACACGCTTTCTTTGGCTACAACCGTGTTATGGAAATATGGGAAAACTTGGGTCTTCAAACCATCATGAACGAGGCCGCTGACACAGACAGGGAGGGATTAGAATTATTAGATCATATTCTGAGAGATGGTGTATCAGAGGCACACGGAGCGGAGGAGTCTGATAGAAAAAACCTGATTATCCTTGCTTGCTGGTATATGTGGTGTGAGCGAAGGAAAATAGCACGGAAGAGAATGTGACAAAACCAGGAAGCACCGTCCAAGCTATCTTTCTGTTGGCTCTTAACTACTCGACAGCTTACAGAAAGAATCCCGTGATTAGAAGACACGTATGGGATAAACCTGCAAACAACTATGTGAAACTAAACATTGATGCCTTGTTTTCCCTCAATCTTTTTCAGCAGCCACAGGTGCGGTGATCCGTGATGATAAGGGTATGTTTATTGCGGCTAGTTGTAGAACTGTTTCGAACATTGGTAAATGTAGCAAGTGCGGAGGCTTGGGCTCTTAATGATGGTCTCATCTTAGTGGGACAGCTCGGATGTATCAGGATTGAAGTGAATAGCGACTGCATGGAGGTGATCACTATCATGAACGAAGGAGGTACTTATATGGGAGGAGCAGCGGCCATTTTTTTTAGGAGTGCTCCTTCTTAGCTCACAATTCCATCCATGTCCTCTTTATGCATTGTCCTAGGGATTGTAATAGGGTGGCTCACACGTTGGCTAGGTTTGCGGAGGGACCTGATTTAGTTTGTTGGATCGAGGGCCCTCCTAATTTCTTTATTTCTTATTTAGCAAACGATGTAAACCTCTTTGAGGTAACTGGTTGATCTCGCAGCATCAAGTTTTCAGATGCACTATTTTCTTTATTAGGGTATCCAGAGGGACTGGAAGATTTTTAATGAGACGGGCTTGTTTTCTTAATATAAATGTGGTTAAATTTAAAAAAAAAAAAATTACTGCTCCGGAGTCGTGGTAGAGGAAGGGCTTTCTTAATATATAAGTGGAACTCTTCCACGGCAGAACCATAGCCTTGACCACACGGACCATGATGCCTGGTAGGCAGGCTCTGCTAGCCGAGGTAGTCAAAGCCCATGATGGGTGGAATGCAACGTAATGAATAAGTACCGACGAATAGCTGGGCTAGGTCGATAACTGGTCCAGTTTCGCTCCATGGGCTCGGTAAATGGCCGCTCCTAGCCTTCCCACGTTAACATCATCAAAATTCAAACCCAACACTTATACTGGGTAGGAATTGTCAGAGTGAAGGTGGAATTTCCCATCATGCTTGGACACGTACGAGTGCACAATGTGGAATTTGCTCTACAGTTTTGCAGCTTTCAGCGGCACGGAAATCTCTTAGAGATCTAAGCCCAGGGCTATAGGAGGGCTATGGTTGCTGCACCGTCTGCATCAATGAGAAGATGACATGTACAAAAAGCTGTTTTTTTAAGAAAGGAAAACACATCGTTCGCTTCCGGTATGCGAAGGCCTAATCCACCTACTGTCTCTGTCGCGTCTGCCACGGGCCCAATCGGGACTAGAAAAGGCCAAGCCAAACGAGTATCAACAACAGACTTAACGTCTCTAGCTGCGAGAGAATCCCATAAAGATTACCACACAAAAAAATTCCCATAAAAATTATCCAAACCTAATGCAGGCTGAATCAGTAACGTTACTCAAAAATTTATGATAAGAAACTTGCCAAAAGGATGAACGGATAAATTTTTGGTAAACCTTTTTGAAGCTTACAAATAACTTAAAAACTTAAAAGTGAGTGCTTTTCGTCATGTTCATTCTAGAAATCATGGCATCTCAAGACGTATTGTTTCTACTAACACCTTAAGTTATTTTGGATCTTTGTATCGATAAATCATAATTTTTTCTCCATATAATTTAGCATAAATAGTTACCTTTTGTTATGCCTTATACCAGTAAATGATCGCTGGGTAACACTGATTGCTGTTAAAAGGTGTGTCAACCAAATTCATAGAGGGTCTTGAAATTTGGCAGCATTTTTTTTAAGTGAAGCAAAATATTTTCCTTTGCATTGATATAGAAGAACAAGATTGGCCAGTTTATAAGGAAACCAGCAAAAAAAAGAAAGATGCACCATAGATAACGCCACGTTGGCCCGAGGCCATGTTCCATGCGAGTCGACGATTAAGTCGCCCAAGAAACCAAACCCAACAACTAAACACCTCAATGCAACACGGCTAAGGTAAACATCCGGAGCCGCCCTTCCCACATCCACGCTGGCCCCAAGGTCACGCCCCCTAATGAGTCGACGACTAAGTCATCGAGCAGCCAAAACCGCCACTCTAACATCTGAACAAAACACAGGGAGGCGATAGTATGGAGCCACCGCTTCAACATCCATGTCTTCCCCAAGGACGCACACCTCATAGGTGATGACGAAAGAACCACGCCGCCAATCGGGCGAGTATGAGACGTGAGGGACCCCACAATGATGCCTCCAAGGAGGTGAGCGACAACCAAGAGCGTCACCTTCTTTGGCATCAACCGAGGCTGGTGCAGGGTTTTCAACCGGAGCTCACCAAAGCCGAAATGGCGCCCGCCTATCCGCCGTAGCAGAGGTCGCCCAACAGCTTGCCACCACCAACCACCAGCTCCCTTCGCTGGTCCCTCCGGCCTGCGGTATATCTAAGCGAGGACTCGACATGTAAGTGGCACAAGAGCGTCACCTTCGCCCGATCGTGCATGGGTTCAGTTTTCCCCGGAGAACCCCGGGCGCGAGCACCGTCTCAGCCAGAAGACAAAACAGAAATTTCGTCCGGCGATAAGTCGCAACCACACGCATTTTACCTACATTAGAAAAATTAAACGTCGCGGCAAGACACGATAGGTCCATCTAGTGTCGTCTATATGTGCGGCGTTTGAGAAGAAAAGACAAGTAACATGTCAAGATCTGACTGCTACCAACCAATCCGGATGCTGTGAAACTGCGACAATCTGCACCTGCTACATACTCCCAACCCAGCACGCGCTCATTGATCAGGCAGAGCAAAACCCAGTCCCAGAGCACGCGACACCCATCCTCCGTAAGCCAAAGCAGCATGGCCGCGCCCGTCCTCCGCGTGGTCGCCGTCGGCGGCTCCCTCCGCAAGGCCTCCTACAACCGCGGCCTTCTCTGCGCCGGTACGTACACCCACTTCTCTGCCCTGCTTCCCCATGCATCCCGCCTCTCTCCTCCTCTCCTTCATTGCCGCTACTCGCCCGCTCACCTTCCCGTCGCTTCCTCTCATCCTCCAGCGGCGGAGGTGTGCGAGGAGTCAATCCCGGGGATGTGCGTAGAGCTCGTCGACATCTCCGCCCTGCCGCTTTTCAACACCGACCTCCTGATGCCCGACGGGGGCTTCCCGCCCGCCGCCGAGGTCTTCCGCGACCGAGTTCGTGGCGCCGACTGTTTTCTGTTCGGCTCGACCGAGTACAACTACTCCATCGCAAGTACGTGCTCCCATAATTTTGGTCTCATTTTCGGGCCAAGTCTTCGGTCTTCTGAAAATCCAGTTATTGTCAAGCTAGACATTCTATTGTAGTTCCAGAAAATGACCTACAACTGAAGCAAAACTACAATTTTCATACCACCTAGTTGAATAATACACCCAAACGGAAATGGATAACCTCTTTAAGTGTTTAGTTTGTCTTTCCAATGCTAGTGTATTAATTCCATCGCTGACATGCTATGTGTCCCGAATGCAGCACCACTGAAGAATGCACTTGATTGGGCCTCTATAGGAAACAATTGCTGGGCAGACAAATCGCAGCCATTGTGAGTGCAGGAGGTGGCTTTGGAGGAGGTAGATCGCAGAACCATCTCCGGCAGGTTGCGGTGATCTTAGACCTTCACTTCATCAACAAGCCTGAGCTATTCATACGCGCATTTCAGCAGCCACCCAAGTTTGACAGCGATGGAAATCTCGTGGACGCCGAAATCAGAGAGCGTATCAAGCAAGTGCTCATATTCCTCGAGGCCTTCACACTCAGGATTCAGAAGAAGGATTGAAGCAACCCACGACTGTGTGTCGATCTGCATTGCTCATTCAGTATTTTGCAATATGACCATTGTATAAATAATATGCTTATTTGATGAATTTTGTACTTCATATGTTTAGGTCATGTATTGTAAGCAGACTGAAAAGGGAAACCTGTAATAAGTCCCTTCATCTCCCTTTTGTAGAGGAATTAATGATTCGGTTGAACCTATAGGAAATAGATATATTCTTTTATTCCCCTGTAATCAAACATCGAGACATTCCCTTCTGTAAAGCATAAGAAGAGATAGCTCAATTTCAGTGTGTCGTTTGTTTTCTCAGTGTGGACTTACCCTCTTTTACCCTCAGGATCCCTATAATTTTTCAAGACAACTGGCGTAGATACCTGCTTCTCACTTGCAAGAAAGTGTGGAGATGTCCCGTCATTCAAACAAGTTGTCATATGTACTGTATTGTTTTGTTTTACTTTCCCCTGTTATTGGAAGAGCGTGCCGATGTGCACAAAATACGTGATTCACGTCAATATCTCTATATTAATTGGAGAAAACAATGCTACACGTGCACAAATTACGAATGATTCCCTAGAAATACAACTAATGCTAAATGGGGTACAAGCAGTGCCGAAGGAAGAAAAAAATTGTCGTCGGCAATACCAAGTGCACAGACATGAGTTTGCAACGTTAGACTTATCTCCTGAAAAGAGTGCAGTAAACAAATGAACGAAGCGGCCTAATAAGAATTGAGCTATGCCAACTATGACCGGACACTTATAGAAATATCATCCATGATCTAAGTTATTATTTATTTGCATCAAATATAGAATGGAATCCACCGAAGGAAGCACCAAGATTTTGTTAGGTGCATATGCTCTAGATCCGTCTCCACCAAGATATTAGAGGATGCTAAATTAGATGCAAATGCAAAAAAAAACACAATAATACATCTAAAGGTAGATATTAATCATTGAAGAAAATCCAATTATGTATATGCTATTTTTCTGAGATCGGAGATACACTTTAGGGAGATGTTTTCTAGGAAATGCAATGGACAATGTTTATACAAAATGAACAAACTTTTGAGCAAAAGTGGTTTTCAACTTAGTAAGAACATATTTTGATAGGATACACATGAGAATCTAACATAGACCATTATATCCTAGAACTAACATAAAACATGATATCTTAGAATTTTTTGCATAATCATTATGTTTACATAAAAAACTTATACTTAAGTAAAAAGGTTTGGTATAAATAAATGAAAGCTATTGATTGTAGTTTTACCAAGGAAACACAATGCTACAGAAAACAAGCATCAACTAAACTTAACGTTTACAATGTATTCAGAGTAACACCAAAATCTTGCACATCGATTGAAAATACATACACCATTAGCCAAGGTTAAACACTTACTTGATCCTAATAAGCGACAAAATGAGGAGCTGAGAGATTATGCTTCGTTTCAGGCATAATCGACTCTTTGTGCTCTCAGCGTGATTAGGCGCTTCGTCTAATTGTTCAGCATGCATGTAGTCTCGTGAAAGCGGAGAAACATGGAGAAAAGAGTCTGTTGCACGGCGATGGGTCGTCGAGCGGGAGAAGATAAAAATTAGAAGCCATAGGGAGGGTACATGAGAAAGTACCCATTACCCACCCCACCCCATAAACACAGTGATAAACAAATGGTGTACCTTTCCACCGATGAAGCTGCTCCTGCGCCGCCACTGAGGCTACGCCCGGGCCGCCCTCCACTTCTTCCTCTAGGCCAGTAGGACGTCGCCATATTCCTCCGGGGAGGTCGATCTGCATTGCTCCTTCAGTATTTTGCACCGTGGGCATTATATAAATATTCTTTCTTGATGAATCTTGTACTTCATATATTTAGCTCATGTATTGTAAGCGGACTGAAAAGGGAAATCTGTAATAAATCCCTTTCTCTCATTTTTGTAGATAAATAATGATTTATTAACATCTATAGGAAATAAATTTATTTTTATTCTCCTGTAATGGAACTTCCAAAAATTCGCTTCTATAAAGTTTAAGAAGAGATAGCTCAATTTCAGTGTGTATCTTGCTTTTCTAAGCGTGGGCTTGCGGCTCTTTTACCTTCAGGATCCCTGTATATTTTCAAGACAGCTTACTTCTTCCCATTCGCAAGAAAGTGACATTTTGTATATGTGTCTGGGCAATTAACCGGAGATGTCATGCCATTAAAACTTACTGATGGCCAAATAAATATTCACGTATACATCTGTTATATGTAATGTACTGTTTTGTTTTACTTCCCATGTTATTTGTAGAAGGTCAGCATAAAGAAAGGATAAGCATATTGTTTGTTTATTTGGGATGTCCAATTGCTACATCTCTGTTATTAATATATAAAGATAGGGTAAGCCTAGTGGTCGTCGACTAGTCGAGTAGTCGATGACAACTTAAATTGGTCCAATATTATAATGTGTCGTCGATGCTAACCTCATACATAGCATCTTGTACTAGTATGCGTTCAAACGATAGCTTCTTGTTGTCATTCTACCTATCTGATATTTCTTACCCTAGCATTCCGGTTTTGCCTCTCGAGTTGACCAACATCCAGAGGCTTCAATTTTCCATGAAAATAAAACATAAATATTGATTAATACATTTTATTCATCATGTAGCCTTCTACATGTTTATCAGGACACAAAGTAGAAACTAGGAAAGACCGAGGCTCACAGCAAAACATAGCACAGAGCTCCATACCATACTTTGATATATGAAACTTTTTCTCTGTCATGTTTATTATTCCCTTTATACTCGAAGAGAAGCCAGACGGGACCTTGATGCTGCTCAGAATTTCAAAAAATATCTCCTTCTCTTCTTTGGTAAGAGTGTAGCTGGCAGGACCTTGATACTTCTCTGGATTCAGGTTGTCTCGTTCGTGCATACGTTGCTGCTCCTTCCGTGCATCCGGTGTATCTTTTGTCTTCCCATACACGCCCAAGAAGTTTAGCGGGTTCACGCAAAGATTTTTCGTCACGTGCATCACGTCGATTGAAGAGTGAACCTCTAGGATTTTCCAATAGGGTAGCTCCCAAAATATAGACATCTTCTTCCACATGGGTACGTGTTCGGCACTGTCATTCGGAACAGATTGTCCACCAGGACCCTTTCCAAAGATCACTTTTCAATCCTTGACCATATAATATATAACATCCCAGTAGGGCAGGTAGGTTTTGTCCGGTTATCTGACTCACCTCTGAAATGCTTGCCTCCTCTCTTTCTTATGGGATGCTGTTGTGAAAGAAATCGACGATGCCCCAGGTACACATTCTTGTTTCCCAAATGAATAATGTCAGTAGCATCTAAACAGTGTGTGCATGCATTGTATCCCTTGTTTGATTGTCCTGAAATGTTACTGAGAGCGGGCCAATCATTTATGGTTACGAACAACAACCCTCGTAGGTTAAATTCCTTTTGTTCTTTCTCATCCCACACAGGTACACCTTCTTCATGCCCTAATTGTAAAAGTTCTTCAACCAATGACCTCAGCTACACATCAATGTCGTTGCCGGGTTGCCTCGGACCTTGGATGAGCACTGGCATCATAATGAACTTCCGTTTCATGCACAATCAAGGAGAAAGGTTGTAGATACATAGAGTCACCGACCAGGTGCTATGACTGGAGCTCTGCTCCCCGAAACGATTAAAGCCATCTGTACTTAGACCAAATCTTAAGTTCCTCGCGTCATCTGGAAATGTCTTGAACTCTCTATCGATTTTTCTCCACTCCGACCCGTCAGCGGGGTGTCTCAATATCACGTCTTTCTTACGATCTTCTTTGTGCCATCGCAACAACTTGGCATGCTCTTTGTTTTGAAACAAACGTTTCAACCGTGGTATTATAGGAGCATACCACATCACCTTGGTAGGAACCCTCTTTCTGGGCCACGGCTCACCCTCAACATCACCAGGGTCATCTTGTCTGATCTTATACCGCAATGCACCGCATACCGGGCATGCATTCAAATTCTCGTACTTCTCGTCGCGGTAGAGGATGTAGTCATTGATGCATGCATGTATCTTCTGCACCTCTAATCCTAGAGGGCAGACAACCTTCTTTGCTTCGTACGTACTAGAGGGCAATAGGTTCTCCCCTGGAAGGATCTTCTTTATTATTTTCGGCAAATTTTTAAAATTCTTGTCAGTTAGACCACTCTCTGCCTTCCATTGCAGCAATTCCAGTGTGGTACCCAGCTTTTTCTGGCCATCTTCGCAGTTTGGGTACAACAATTTTTTGTGATCCTCTAATATTCTCTCCAACTTCAACTTCTTGTTTTCACTTCCGCAGTTAATCTTCACATCACGAATGACCCGACCTAAATCGTCATCGGGCTCATAAAAAATTAGCTCTTCTTCATCTTCGTCTTCCCCCATTGTCCTATCACTGTGTTCAGTGTACATAGCATAGTTTTCATTGTCCTCTTCTTCTTCGTTGTCTTCCATTATAACCCTTTTTTCTCCGTGCTTCGTCCAACAATTATAGCCGGCCATGAAACCGTTCTTAAACAGGTGGAAGTGAATAGTTCTTGACTTGGAGTAATCCTTCATATTCTTACAGGCACTACATGGACAACACATGAAATCATTCGACCGCTTGCTCGCCTCAGCCACGTGGAGAAAATTATGCATGCCATTAAGAAACTCAGGAGAACGTCGGTCACCGTACATCCATTGTCGGTTCATCTGCATTATATAAGTATATTAAAATCATTCATTACACTACTACATCATATATGAGTGACCAAATTAATTAATATACAGGTCCATCAAATTAAAAGTAAGGTGGAGTACTGACCAAATGTAATACATAGTTCTCATAAAACATACACTCAAACTAACATACAACTATCTAAAAACATTAACACCAACAAAAAATGCGATAAAAATCGCAACTAAGGTAACTACTGAACCTACGACATAATGATACCAAGCCTCTTGATTAATGTCATATTTTCTAATCTTTTTAATCTTCAAGCGCATTGCATCCATCTTGATCTGGTGATCATCGACGACGTCGGCAAGCTTCAAGTACAATTTCATCTTCTCTTCTAGGCATTGCAGACGAAGATCTTCACTTGTTTTCAATTTTTCTTTCAAATCATTATTTTCTTTCTCAAATCAATTTAGCATCTCGACCAGAGGATCGGTTGGAATTTCTGGTTCAACTACCTCCTAGATAAAATATACATGTCAAGTTGGTTGGCATAATTGTCATAAAAGGAAATAAAACAAATAATTAGAAAAGTATACCACATCTGAATCATAGACCGGACGAGGGCCGCGGGGACGGATATCAAAACCATGGCAGTATACATAAAAAACAATCATACAGATAAGAAAATTATAAAGTAATATATATGCATCTATCACATAAAACTAATTTTTTTTATAAAACATAAAAACAAGTAGGCTCACCGAGGTGATGCCGGTTGGGGACGACGCTGTCGATCGATGGCGGTGAGGACGGGGAAGATACTAAAACCAACAAAACATATTTTAATTTAAGCTCAAATTGCATAGAAAACGAATCAAATCCCTAACTTAGAGATTTCATCAAACACCTTGCTAGCACTAAAAAATTGAAACGAGTTAAACTATAACAAATGAGCTAAATTAGGAATACCGGAAGAAATGATAAATGTTGCTAACCTTGTATAGATGGTTGCTGCCAATCTTAACAAAATGGTGGAGAAAAATTAAGATTTATTGGAGTGTGAGAGGAGAGAATTTTTTTAGAAATGTGATGGAATGAAAAATTGGAGAGCTCTCGGATGTGCTCGTGTTCAGATATAGACTGGAAACCCTCTAGAACCGGTTCCTGATACGAACCGGTACTAAAGGTGCAGCGCCGGCCCCACATCCGCCGCAAATTTGGCGCCTCTAGGACACCTTGAAATGCAAGGAAAGAATATCCAATATGTTTTGGAAAAGTGAGTAAAGCACATCTCTAGGACTCTACTTGTACCGGTAGAACAGAAATCGCGTGACCCAACAAGTCACAATCTAAGTCAGAAAAAAAAAGTCACAATCTCTGCAGCAAAGGTGAGTAAATATGTTCAGTAAAGGTGCGTAATTCAGAGTGGCTAAATGACGCCATCGATGACCTTAATTCCGTTGCTCATCGCCGCGGCAGCTTGGTTGCATGAATAAAGAAAGTAGCCGATGTTAAAGAACAAAGCAGGCATGATTGTTTACTCAAACTAGTAAAAGTGCACGTGCACACACGTGTAATATTTTGAATTTATATGTTAAAGTTTTTCACCTCGCTCTTGTTGTATTTTTTTACCCTGCCGTTGTAATTAAGCAATTAATGCAAACATGGCAAAAACTTGATTCAAATATAGAAAATTTATATTTTACACATACAATTTTATCTGAACTTAGGAAGATCATTCCCGTTCACTCCAATAAAAAATCAATCAAGTGATTATAACAAGTAATTAAAAATGACATAAACTTGCAATAAATTTATTGAGAAAAATATATCAGAAAAAACAATGTTTGACACAATACACAAAAGGTAGTCAATTGGGTCGATTCCAATGACAACTTGATTCAAAAATTCAGTGAACCAATCAACTAATTATTTGGTTCTTCAAGTTTGCATTCTAATCAAGTTGCTTCAACTTATTAACTCCCTCTTGTCGGGACAAATCATTTGTCATCTCCGCTCTAGTACCGAACCAGCCGCAGGTCCAGCACCAGGAAGAACGTGGGTAGCACGAAGCTTTACAGTGAAAATCCGGATCCAACTTCACGACACGATTTACATATAACCCAAACAAACAACTTACAGGCCAACACAATACAAAATTCAGTCTTAATTAAAGATAAATACATGTAAATCGTGAAGTTCATTCTGTAACTTGTAACTGGAATCTTTTCCGCAAGGCCACTCTGTGATAGGTTGAAGTAGTGTTTCATCGGGAAAATAGAACTTCCAGTTTGTAACCCTGTAAGAAGTCAAACCAATATTAAAACACTCTACTTTGTAATTATGAGTTTTCTATGTGCTGTAGAATACAGTTTTGGCGAGCTACAACATCTGTGCACATCTGAGTCTAGTGCAATATGAGGCTTTAAGTTATGAACAAATATAAAAAGATAAAGTGCTTGAGGTTCTCTTAAAAATTATTATTTTGAAAAGAAAGTTAAGAAAGAAAAAGAAATCTGAAACATCATTGCAACGTGTACAGGTCAAGATCAGATCTAAGTGTCTACAATTAAGTCATAGGCTGACATAAGCCAAGTAATTATGAGCTATGATAAAGTAGACCAAAAAATCATCCTTCTTTAGGTCATGGTAAGAAAGAATTTGACGCTGCCAACCTGCAAGATTTCTGCTAGGACCGCTCCTATTTCATATCTGGGTCATAGAAACGTACATGTCATCTAGAGATATATCGGAAAAATTCTATTTCACAAGTGGGTTAAAGAACCGCTGAAGCTGCTACATAAGATAAACATATGTAAATTAGGTAACCGAGAAAGGAACATATAAATAGATATGAGCACAAAGAACATTAAATAATACAGAAAGACCGGCATGAAGGAAGAACATACATTTTTCATCCCTCCAAGACATCCCTGTAAACAATGTTTTTTGTGCTTTTTCCCGTGGGATCAATATCTTTATTTGGCTTGGCCAAAATCCGAGTGGTCTGCCTTGAAACACCCCTTGACAATGCAACATAAAGTTGCCCATGCGAAAATACGGGCTCGGGGAGGTAAATACCAACTGTTGGAATGGTTTGTCCCGGGGCTTTGTTGATGGTCATCGCAAAACTTAAACGGATCGGGAACTGTTTCCTCTTAAACTTGAAAGGAAGTGAAATGTCCTCGGAGGGCGACAAATGGATCCTCGGTATGAACACTCTATTTCGAGCATGTTGTCCACCAACAATCTCAGCATCAATTGCATTATCTTGGAATGCTCTAATCATCAATCTTGTTCCATTACACAACCCATTGTGAGGATCGAGATTTCGGAGTAGAATGACGGGACAATTGACTTTGAGTTTCAAAACATGCGGGGGTAAACCATTTGGAGTGATAGAATTAAGATAGTCAATTGGGTAGTTATTGCGCGCATCATCCTCGACAGAGTCAAAACTATAATATATCCTTTCTTGGCCTGGAAACTTGTCGATCATCTTTGTATTCAGATTGTCCACATGCTCATTCTTGGTTGACAGAATTGGACGTGCGCTCATGTAGGATCCAGATGCAGAATTCTCATGAAGCGATGGGAAGACATCTTCGATAAGCTTGTTCACTGGTTCTTCACCAGCAGTGTAAGGAATAACAATTTCATCCGGAAGACGCACGTAATCACCACCGATTGTCTCTTCTGTCCCATTTCCAATTCTCAAGAGGTAATTGGAGAACCACTGGTCGGTTTGTGCCCTCATATTACGTGTCAGATTTATCTTTGTAATCTTCTCCCATAAATAAGACCTTTGTAGCGTAGCGTCAGTGATATGTGCTCTTGTTCCACGCGTCACCACAGGAAGGACCTGCCTAAAATCTCCCCCAAACACCACGACCTTCCCCCCAAAGGGCAAATCACATCCCATCACGTCCTATAGTGACCTATCAAGTGTCTCAACAGTCTGACGCTTCGTCATGGCAACTTCGTCCCAGATTATCAAAGATGCCCTATGGAGCAGCTCTGCGGTACCACTTTGCTTGGTGAAATTACAAGTGCTTGTGCTCGTGAGCCGAATTGGAATTTTGAACCTAGAGTGGGCAGTGCGTCCACCAGGCATGATTGATGCTGCTATACCAGATGTTGCTGTTGCAATAGCTATTTTCCCCAAGGACCGGACCTTAGCAAGGAGTGCCTTGTACAAATATGTCTTTCCGGTGCCACCGGGACCATCTACAAAGAAAATCCGACTCCTGTTGTTGATGAAGTGAAAGAGGATTTCATCAAAACCAGCACGTTTCTCGGTGTTAAGAGATGTAAACATATTTACGTGATCTTCTTCCACGGTGATTGACATCTCCTCTTGAACCTCTCTAAATTGACCGCTAGCAAAATAATCATCAGCTGGATCCAAATCCGGTAGTCCATAATCTTTTATGTCCTTCCCCATCGAATGCACCAGATCCCTAATATCTCTAAGGACCATCTGCTCCAGCGCGGCCTGGTTGGACCCGCTACGACTATAGTCCTCAGACATTGACTCGAGGTGCTTCTCCCACAATGACTGGATGTTGGTTGCCTCACAAAACACCAGAATAGTTGCAAAAAGCCTTCTCAAAGCACACGGCATCTGGAAAGTAGCAGCCTCAGTCAAGCAGTCATCAATGGACTTGTCGGCCTCTATGAGACCTCTTAGTTCACAAGCTTCTCTGAAGGTTGAGCATAGCTTTCCATGCACACTTTTCAAGTCCTCATAAGAAGTTGCACCTCTGACATGATTCATGAGTACTCTTAGGAAATACCTCTCGCCTTCAGCTGGATGCGCATATACAATTCTTCCAACCTGACCCCGCCCCCTTAATTTTCTTCGCTGCCACTTCTTCGTACCCTTAATCCAACGGTAGAATTCTAGGAACTCTTTGTATAAAAATTTCTTTGCACAAGGATCCACCTGGTTCATCTTGAAATATTTAGTGAGCATGGTACTGGAAGAGGAGGGACGATTGAGGACATCCTCTAGATTATCGCCCTCATGAAATGCGACAGTATGCATGTTTTCCAAGTGAAGCTGAAGCTGGAGAACGGCGGGAGAGACCATGTACATTGGAAACGCGCAAATCCTGTAGATAGACTCTGGCGGAGACACAAACCTAGCATCTCTGTATTGTTTAATCTCATTGATTACTCCACCATCATTATCTACTGCTGGGTCGACTGAGAATGAGGCACGATCATGTCCTTTATAGATGTACTTGAATAAATACTTAACCGCCTTGATACTCGAGCAACCTTCAACATTTATGTGACAATTATATCGCATAAGCAGACCAGGGTTGTATGGGACAACCCATCTATTATCCAGCTCAGCACCTCTGACCTTCACTTGACGTCCATCTTTCCTCCTCCTATAGATAGGATATGAATCATTTCCTTGTTGCGTAGCATCACAAAACTGTCGAGGATACCGAAATCGACATTCGCCATCTATCATGCAAGGACAATTTTTCTTGACAGCACCACATGGTCCGTGGAGCATATGTTTGATGACAAGAGCATGCAATAGAGGGTATTTGTCCTTGTTTGGAATTTCCGCTGATATCACCTTGTCGTACTCGTCTGGGTTTGTTAGCTTGCTATCCGAACGCATGATCAAAAGCATGTGCTCATGTGGTAGTCCTCTCTTTTGAAACTCTGTAACATGGACATATGCAGCAACCTCACCAAAATATTTTTTCTTGATCAAAAGATCTTTCATACTCCGCAATTTGGCCCTGTATACTCTCGCGACAAGGTCTGGGCGGTCTTGTGGTGTCTGCCCGGGTTCAAGTCTAGATGTGATCTCCTCCCAATGCGGGTTGCAAGTCATCGTGATGAAGTAATCAGGCTTCCCAAACCGCTGGACTATCGCCATTGCATCAAGGAATCTTCGTTGCATGTCTCGATCACCTCCTGGAAAAGTCCGTGGTAGCACAATTCTCTTGCCAACCTGTGAACCACGTGTCTCACCAGCATCAAGGACGTCAACGACACCCTAAGAAACAAATGAATGTAAAGATCATTGTCCAATACATGAACATGGTCCGTATTAAATAGTAGTCGATGCATGTGTAGTATATCATGGAAATTTAAATAAATTGAGATCACGGTGATACCTGGTATAGATCAGCACGAATGAGTTTCTGATTTTTTGGTTTGGAGTAGAAATCAAGTCTCATAGTCTCCATCTTGATGTACATATCGACAGCCCACTGTTGGAATGCACGTGCACCGAACAATATAATGTTAAAAAGCTTTTTCCTAACCTGTATCTTGAAACAGTAGTACTCCCTTGCGCTGACATATTTTCTAGACCCTCCAACTTCATCATCCTCCTGGTTTTCTTCATCGTCTGGAGCAAGTTTTGTATGAATTATTACCCAGTAATATCCACTAATAATGAGTAATGATGGAAAATAAATAGTCAAACAAACTGGAAGCAATTGGCCACTTACCTGCTACCATCATCTGTATTTTCTTCCACTTGTACATTTGAAGTACGATCAACATCTTGTAGGTCTTCCCCGTGTTCTCCATCCTCGTTGTTCTCTCCAAGTACTGGTGTTGGTAAATCATATGGCATCCAACGGTTCCATCCTGTCTCCCCTCCAGGGAAGAATAATGGATACGCCAAAGGATCATAGCAACCATAGTAAGCCCTGATAAATAAAGGACGATCGCCTTTGCCATAAACGACAACTTGCCTATCAAAAGTGTTTTCTGGGTCACTCCCTTCAACCCATAGTGCGCCCACCTGTGAAGCTGTGGGGGCATTGTACCTTCGCTGGTCAAGTCTTATATCCGTGTTCAGTGAGATCCTATATTCTGCCAGGTTTGGAACATAACCAATGCTCTTAAAAATCTGCACATACGGATTATTCTTTAGTATCTCCAGAATCTTTCGCATGAGATTAATGTCAAGATCAGGAGACCGCTGCACTCTATGTTCCATGGTTTCATCTGTATCATAGATGTATAGCTGCAGATGTCTGGGTCCTTGACCACCAGGCACCAGATTGTCCATCTTATAGTACAACGCCCCTTGTGCACGAAAAGTATATACACCACTTCCCGCTGCATTGCTGACCCTCTGATCAAGTGTGACTCCAAGACTCGTGAAGGAGAAGTGGCTATTGAAATATCGTATGTTCTTTCGGAAATACTTTGCATCCTCATCATCCTGCCTGGTAAACAATCGGCGCAGCTCTTGAGGAACTTCAGGAATTGCTATCTTCACCTTTCCTTTTCTGCAACAGAACGCGGGACCCTCATACTGGAATCTCATTGCTCCACAATGGACACAATCTTGTACTTGCTTCAAAACATGATGTTTGGACGGTAAATTATGATAGATGCTGTCATAAGGATCATCATTTTGCTTAATTGATGGAACATGACTTGTCACTCTGTATGAATCAAACACATCGCCTGCCAATATATAACATGTTGGTTAAAAACAAGTGAACACCATTGAATATAACAATGCAAATGTAAAGTTTAATTATTAGCGGTGTAAAGTACCTAGACCATTAAAAATCCTGCACTCCTCGTCATCATCATGCATTGTTTGGTCATCTTGTATGGTTTCCAAGTTTTCTGTGAGGAAAACAGGTTGAATTAGATTACATTTTTTACCACTGAAGGCTCATATGTAAATGAAAAGTAATTATTTATTTTTACCTTCCAAACAAGCACCATGTTCATTTGGCTCAAAAATCCCTGTAGGATCAGAGTCTTCCTCATTGTTAATGTCACCTTTCAAAATAGAGTAAGAACACATAAGTAACAAGTGAATTTGATGGTGAGAAGTGAACAACAACAACATACATAAATAATATGAAGGGGGCCAACAATACCCCTGCACTTACATTTGTGTGGTTGTGGTTGTACGACAGGTGTGCTAGTAGGCACAGTAAAATCTCGACCATCAATTGTCTTGTTTCCACGTATGCATTTTTTGTAATCCCGATTCTTGTGCAGCCGTATGCCCCTCTGTTCATTTGTCATTAATGAGTACCGTTCCCTCTTAAGTTGCCGTTTTTGCTCAGAAGAATCACAGAGCCGTTTCTTCTCCTCATATGTGCTTTTCTTTATGAAGCTATATTGCTCATGTGACCACCATGAATTTGGACCGTTTTGTAGTCCTTCCAGGGATCTCTTATCTCGCATGTATGTATCATTTCTGCGTAGCCAATCGCTATCATCGTTGAGAAGATCCCTGGACATGTTGGATGTTGCGTCTCCAATCCCCTCAATACCTGAAGTGGACAGGTTGAAACAAATAGTTTGAGCTGTCAGAAGGTCATTTTGGTACGATGTAAATCTGTAAGAATTGAGGTATGAGTATTGAACGTACCATTTGTATGTGTGTTGGTTACGTTGCTCAATGGGGTGCGTTGTGAACTATGTAGATAAGGTGCTGATGTTTGAGTCACTCCCAGACCATTAACACCACTCTGATTTGCAACCTTATTTTTTTGGCCAGCAACGAAAGAGAGCCCCCCACATAATTGTGCAGAATCTAGTTCACTCATATGAGAGGAATAGCATTTCTGAATAATTGGAGTCACACCTACATTTACATTGCAGATAATATAATAATTATTCCATATATACACATATGTTTGCAGTATGAATACATGGCACCTATAAGATGTGAGTTTAGAACTAATAACCTGGTGCAGATGTTTTGCATTGTCGTTGAGTGACTATGCTTTGTGTAGTAGCTCCTGTATGACCTAAAGTGTTTTCATCATTCTGAAGGTCCGATGTCTGCTTTTTAAGCTCACGTGATTGTCGCCTGCGCTTTAAAATCTCATCTTTATTTTTTGCATACCGCTTCCTGTCCCTTTGTCTCTTGACCTCCTTAGGATCTGCACAGGTGGTTTTGTGGATATGACATATAGGGTCTGCTTGTATGACATTTCCAGAAACTCTAATAATAATTCAAAGATGACATCATTTGATTGTTGTTAATTACCTTTGGTCTGATCTTCCGCATCCACCAAACCAAGTCCGTCATGCATTTGCGAGACACCTGTTCCACGTATATGAGATGCATAGCTTTGATGCACATTTCGCTCGACACCTGCAATTACATTGGACCAAAATTTGAGTATTGGAGTTATGTATTGGAACACAAGACAAATTCAAAAAATGTGGAACCTAAATGTTGCAAGTTTAGAAACACATGACCTGATAACGGTGTTATGTATTGGAGTTGGGTGATTCCACTTTGTCGAGTAGCTGGTGTATCACACAAGGACAAGGTGTTTTCGTCGGTCGGAAGGGTAGTAGTCTGCCTTTTAAGCTCGCGTGATTCTCTCCGGCGTCTTAAAATCTCATCTTTATTTTTTGCGTACCGCTCTCTATCCCTCTGCCTCTTGACCTCTTTAGGGTCTGCATAGATGACTCAAGTAGGACATGCCTATAAGACCCCATTAGGACCTACATATATGACAAATTTAGGATGATCTTAAATTACCTGGTTTATTCCGGTTGGTACTGTCTTCTAATGTATTATGGCTGGAAGATGACATTCTAATTGTTTCTTCCTATATGTTGTGAACAATGCAACTTCACCTGCTGGTTAGGGACGATGCAAGTGTGGCTGCAAAAAGAAAAGAATCTGAATCACCACTTGTACGAAAACTGAACATGCTATTATTTCTGAATTGTAAACTAGTTGATCCGGCAATTAGTTTCAGAAAAAACATAATAAGAAGACAGTCTGGCCGAATTCTGGACGACGGCAAGCTGCCGGACGCACCGCCCCGTGACGTCTGTCGGCGTACGGCGAGAAGACGGATGAAGGAGCCGGACGCAGCACAGCCGCTGTCGTTTAGGTTGGGACGTGACGACTGTCGGCGTACGTCGCACGTCGTTGCAGCTCAGGCAGCCGGACGCGTTTGGCGGTATCAGACGCGACTTCGAGCGTGCGGCCGGCGGACGGAAGCACGCCTTTAAGGCCCGGGCGACCGTGGCGGGCAGTTCGGCGCAGCTGCGCTGGTCGGCCCGGGCGACGGCGGAGGGCAGGTCGGCCGTTGTGGCGGCGACGCACCTGAGGCGTGTGGCGCAGCCGCGCTGGTCGGCCCGGGCGACGGCGGAGGGCAGGTCGGCCGTTGAGGCGGCGACGCACCTGAGGCGTGTGGCGCAGCCGCACTGGTCGGGCCGGGCGACGGCGGAGGGCAGATTGGCCCTTGGTACGTGTACAGGTATCGTTGATGCGCGTGTCGTGGGAGCGCTGGTAGACCAGGCAGACGGCAGCGTCCTTGCGGCGGCGTGGGCGGATGGAGTACGGCCGTGATAGAAGCGAACGGTTTTTTTCCTTCACATTGCAGGCAGGATTCGCTCCGCTCCAACCGTCGTGATTGAAGCGAAAGGATTCGAGTCCGCTGGTTTTGGTCCGCTCGTACAGGGAACGTTGGATCTGTGATGTATGGATCAGATCATTTGGATCACCCCTGTCTGTGCCTTTTTATATTAGTGGTGACTAGCACATGTGCCCGTGCGTTGCAACGGAAATAGAAGCAAAAATTTCGTTTCGGTATTTGAACGGTCTCCTCATGTGTTGGTGATGGGTGCCAAAAGCCAGGATTTTGTAATAAATTCAATAAAATCATGCGCACCAGCTTTTATTCCTCCTCTGAAATAAGATGAAATAGTAAACAATATATTCCTATTATAAAGCTTGTCAAAGCATAGAAAATTCTATGCTTCAGTGGGGTCAAATTCATTTCAGAAAATGCACCCCAAATATAAATTTGAATTATGTGCGGCCCAACTCTAAAGTTCACCAAGATATTACCAGCCACTATTTCGTGTTGCACACAAATTATGTGGCGCCCAACTCTAAACTTCACCATGATATAACCAGCAACTATTTTCGGTCGCACTCAAATTATGTGGAGCCCAAGTCTAAATTTCACCATGATATAACCATCCACTATTTCCAGCTGCACTCAAATTATGTGGCACCCAAGTCTAAATTTCACCATGATATAGCCAGCCACAGTTTCCAGTTGCACTCAAATTATGTGCCACCTAACTCTAAATTTTATCAACATATAGCCCGCCACTATTTTAGAGTTGCACTCCGTAAAATGAATAAGCCTCTTTAAAAGTTCCATTATTGTTAATAACTTCTTGGAGCACTACAATATTTTAATCCACTGGGTAAAATTATTTAGTAATCAATTGACTGGCTAGTATAGAGTAATAATATAAACCAGGTTGAATGCATAAATCCATATTCATATCTGCGGGCTACTCATAGCAAGCGGCAAAAACAATCCATCTCATGAAAAGCGTTAAACAACATCCCCTTTCTATTCTCTGTCACTCTGTCTATCTACCAAATCGGAGTGCGCTGCTCATGCATCACCAAAACATGAGAGCTGATGCTCTTCGAGGCAAGCTTTTCCTCGTGCATACCAAAGCTTGAGAGCCTATGCTCTTGGAGGAAAAGGTTATCCTTTCGTTGGGCGTTCATGTGTCGGGGTAGCCGATCTGCGGACGTCCACAAGGAGAAAGGAGTGTCCTCCATATATAGATTGCTTGCCACGTGGGCTTTATGAGAAGTTCATGAGTGATTTCATAAGCCTTTTCAAGCTGACATGGTCGAGTTAGAAAATCAATCACACAACCGGTTCGTAGTGCTTTATCACATGAAAATTCCATAATCTGGCATGCTCGAAGTACGCATCGCGTTGGAAGTGACATACCCCGTCCATGGTGCAGAACATCTTGGACACGGCATGCCTGGTCCCGCACTACTACGCGGCATCGAAATTCATCGCCAAGCCGTGCGCCTACCAGCCATCCTCCGGCTAGCGCGATCGCGTATGCCTTGAGCAGCGATACCTGTCTGGCACGACGCCGTAATCCCCGGCGGCGCCAGCCGAGCGCGCGGATCCGCCGCAGCCAGGCAAAATGAATACAACACGAGGGAGCCGACTCCTATTTCTATAGATACCGGGCAAAAGGAATCCACGTCGAATACTTGTTAGTCGGATCGAAGGAAACATTGACTCGCTCCTATAGGAAACCAACGACAAGAGATACTTTACAAAGTAATTAATGATGGCGTGGACCTAAACATACCAAACCAAGCATGGACTCTGATCGAGTTGTACTCGAAACCAAACAAACAGGAGGAAGCGACGTAGGAACGGACGTACCTACCACGTAACCTACCATCGCGGTACCGTATTATAGTATAGATTTTTGGTGGAAGGGTAAAACGGTAAAACATCATGTTGGACCGGAAGAAGCCTTCCTCTCTTTATTATTAGGTAAAGATTATTAGTAGTACGAGATTAGTGAGCGATATAATGACCGGAAGTAAGATATGATGAGGCCATCGATGACGATCATATCAGAAAACAGGAAAGAGGTGATTTCCGCACAAGTAGGAAACAACAGAAAATGTTTTCTCTCGATGGTTGATTTGGTTAGTCTACACTGACAGCCGTCGGTCACGTCAGCGAGGCTGCTGTTTGCGATGACCTCTGCCTCAGCAACCCAAGCTAGTCCACAGCAAACTCTCTCGGCAAACATCAGGAAGCAAGAATCATGGGAACCTTGGCGGCGGCGTCAACGGCGGCGAAGCCCACTGTCCTTCGCGTGGCCGCCTTCTCCGGCTCCCTGCGCAAGGACTCCTGGAACAACGGCCTCATCCGCGCCGGTAAATTCAGAATCACAGTAACCGTACGCGGTACGCCCATGCATCGATGGATCCTGCAACTGTCACTTGTATGACTGCGTATTGCGCACGTTTTTTTTTTCTTTCAAATGTAGCCCAGGAGCTCTGCGAGGAGTGCATCCCGGGCCTACAGATCGACCACGTCGACATCTCTAAGAGCATGTCTAACAGGACCCTTAAAATTTCGCCCCCTAAATCGCGTGTAGGGGGCCCTGTACAGGAAATCTAGGAAAATCCGTGCTAAGATTTAGAAGTTCGTCTAGCAGTCCCCCTATCTCCGCCCCGTATGTTTGAATTCGAACTACGCGGGAGAGAAGATAAACTCGATTTCATTCATCAGAAGATCACCATTGCTACATGAACTGCTCGAACATGAACTCCTAACCTAATCTAGTCTAGGAAGACGACGGGGCCCTCCGCCTCCATCGCCTTGAACTGCTCGACGTCGGCGACGGCCTTCGCCTCCTCCTCCGCTTCCGCCCGCGCCGCGGCCTCTGCTTCCATCTTCGAAAGCTCGACCGCCGCCGCGAAGGCGGCCTCCTCCTCCTCCTCTGTCGCCGGTAACTCCTCCTGCGCTGTCGCCGCGCCTCCTCCTCCGCTGCCGCTTGCGCCGTCGCCGCCGCGCTTGCACTGCTGGTGCAGCTCCCACTCCGCGCGCCATTTCGCGAATTTGGGGCCGCTCATCGGCTGCGGCGGTGGGTCATCGGTGTAGTATCTCCCGCCCGGGGCGTAGTCCTTCAGAGTCTCCGGCATGGCCTCCGGCCACGCCACGTACTTCCAGACGCCGCGGCGGCTCCCTGCAACGGAATGTTTGCAGTGGAGCCGCCACGCCTCCTCGAGCGTCTCCGGCTTGCGGCGGCGCTTGGAGCGGGCGGTGGAGGAGCCGGAAGCGTCGGGGGAGCTCATCGCGGTGGAGGCGCTTGGAGGGGGCGGTGGAGCAGGCCCCGTATAATTTTTGTAAGGGCCAGGCCGCATACGGGGCGTGCTAGAAGGCCGTTTTGGCCCGCACCCCGTATGCCGCCGGAATTTTACGGGGCGCTCGCGTGATACGGGGCCTGTTAGACATGCTCTAACCTGCCCAATGCAAACCCGGACCTGGAGACCGACGACGGCGACGGGTTCCCGCCAGAGGTCGAGGCGCTGCGCAGCCGTGTCCTCGCCGCCGACTGCTTCCTCTTCGCCTCGCCCGAGTACAACTACTCCGTCTCCGCCTCGCTGAAGGACGCGCTGGACTGGGCGTCGAGGGGCAGCGTGAAATGCTGGGCGGACAAGGCGGCGGCGATCGTCAGCGCGGGGGCAGACTTCGGCGGCGGGAGGGGGTCACTGGCCCTCCGCCAGATCGGGATCTACCCCGACATCCACTTCATCAACAAGCCGGAGCTCCATATCAGGGCGTTCGATCACCCGCCCAAGTTCGACGCCGACAGGAATCTGACAGACGCCAAGACCAGGGAGCGGCTCAAGAAGGTGCTCCTCTCGCTCCAGGCCTTCGCGCTCAGGCTCCAACGAGGCAAGGTGGAGTGACCGACCGAGCACATTCTGGCACTTGTACGCTAGGGCTGATTAATTTATCTGCATTTCACATTCAGATGTTCGGTGTTTGATGCTGCACCTACAATGTTAATTTGTATCGCAAACATTGTGAGTTGGAGTGTACTGTACTAGTTATATGTATCTACTCACTCAGTCACTCGTCTGCTTGTATTTCTGATTCCGTGAGAGTTGTATAGTTCCCGGTAAAATAATACTAGTACTATTCTACCGTTAATCTGAAATTCCTGTTGATGTGCTTCAAAGACATGTCGGGGCTGAAAATCAACTACCACAAAAGCGAGGTGGTATAGGTAGCAAATCAGCATGGGCCATATGGCGTCTCACGGCTCTCTCATTCTCGTCCACGGCCCTGCTTGCAACAATCTAATAAATCTGGGCTAGCACACTGGTACATGGTAAAAAGAGTAGCCAAAAGTCAGCTATATTATCCGTAAAAAAACAAAAATAAAAAAGTAACTATCTAGCTCCTCGTGTGAGAGAAGCTACCTACCAGTTAAGAGCATGTGGACCTAGCTAGCTGAACCTAACTAGCTGCGTGCGTGAACCGGTTAGAGCAAGTACAATAAGGTACAGTCAGCAGGCTATAAGAACTAAAATAGTATTATTGTGATGACATGGAGGAGAGAGAAGAGGAGAGAGAAGGGGAGTGGGCTCTCATGCAAGAGCCAGCTGCAGCACGTGCTCCTAGGCACTTTGTGAGAGTGGGAGGTGGGCCATATCTTGATAAAGTAAGATAGCTTTATTGTTACCTATTGTACTTGTTGGCTATATGTTGGCTATAGATGACATGGCAATTTGTTATAGCCGGCTGCCGACTCTACTATTGAACTTTCTCTTAAAATGGTTTGTCTGTATCGATCCACATGAGAGAAGAAAAAAAGGAACCTATAGCTGGGCGCAGGTGCCAGATCCTGAAAGCAAAGTATCTATCAGCCTAGTGTACCAACCACGTGGTACGACGGGCACTCAAAGACCTGGCGAATGAGGGCCCACCTCACCCAAGAGCGCTTATGTCATATGGGAACTCTTGGCTGGAAACAATCCTTATGGTTTTTATATCCGGTTAGAATAATACAGGCTGTGCTGCATCCGAATATCAATCTCTCCATCCGCGTGTCTCCTTCTAGTGCGGAGGCTGAGCTTCGAGCTCTTGCTACTACTGCTACTCCCTATTCTTCTAGATAGTCACTAACAATAATTCTATCCCATCCTCCCTCATCGAAGCCAGTAAATGAAAAACCAGTAGCTGATATGTAACACGGGCACCGATTAGCTTCCACTCGTAAGGCGCGGAAGAGCCACCTAGCGCTGCACATGATAAATGGGCTTAAAATAAGCTTTTTCCATTGTTTTTCGCTTGGCAAAGTCACCGGAACAGGACGGTACGGTGTGTGTAGCTGCCTCGGTGGGATCTATGCGCATCGCTTGGGAAAGAAGAAAAAAAAAAAGGAAAGAGTCACTTTTTTTTTGAACAAAGGGTGCCCCAAAGGGACTGCAATCACTTCATTAGATGGGAACAAATTACAGCATTGTGATTACACTTGTCATCCTGAGAAACTAGTTTGTCTAAATAGATACATCTTAGGTGAACTAAGCGAGAAACATGACGACTGTGCCCAAAAGTACCACAGGAGCCAACCAGGGGGTCCGCCGAGAAATCGGACACAACAAACCTGTTGTTGTACTTTTGAAGGGCCTCATACTCCCCAACCAACCGTAGCGTCAGCGGTTCAACCAGCACTCGAATTGGCAGGGGCTTGAGAGGTAAAGAACTGAGCTGTAAATCTGGAGGAAGCATCACCGAGCTCAGATCAGGAGGGTCCTTGCTTTTAAATCCGAGGAACCGCAGCAGAGGCGTTCTCACTCGCCTCCGGCATGTCTCAAACAGTAAGGAGGCATTCAGGCATAATTGGCATTCCCCATAGTTGACAAGAAATCTGATGCATAACAAATAAGCATATGTAGTTGCTGCTCACAGGATGAATATGGATGCCACGAACAAATTTTTTGCATAAGTGTTTGCATCCACCAAGTACCTCTGAAGATGTTCCTCATGCAATAAGAGTCACCTGCAGAGCACATCAGCACACCTAACAGGCAGAACTCCTCCACTGCACGGATCCCTCACTTATACATCTCCACATAAAGTTCATCTTCCTCAAAGCCCACAACAGAATCATGTATGTTACCGGTGGGATTGAAAGCATCATCCAGGGAAGACTTGACCGCAGTCACGGTCGAATCAGTACTGAAACCCAGCTCATCCGCCTCCACCGCAAGAGCATCACGTCGCCAGCTCGAGGCACCATCACCACGATAGCCGACCCCAACCAGCCACAAATCCTCTCGAGTCAACGCAAATGAGCAAACAAGAACCTCCAGATCGGAAGCCCCCGCATCGGACTTATTAAAAGGAGGCGGAGAAGAACCTTCGCCCGTGGCCCGTGGCCCTGTCCTCCGGGGCGCTATGGACCGGAAAGGTTGAATAGCCGGCGAACCGTCATCGCCCGGGGATAGGAGCCACCAAGACCTCCACGGCATCACGCCGAACACCAGAACGGAAAGCCTCAAGCAAGAAAAATTGAAGGTGGAAAAGCTACTATTCACAGACCTAACGCCGGCGCCGCTCCTTATCCTTCTCCGGCCAGCATCGCCAGCGAGAAGGTCGTCAGATTGGCCCGGGACTCGAAAGTCGACTCTCAAAACACTGTAGACAGAGAGAGGGGAAAGGCTCTTCCATACATGCGGGAGTTGAAGTAATGCGTGACTCGAAAGAGTCACTTAACTGTCGGGCCTGGGGGTGCCACTGTCTGTGTAAGACTATATGATATGGCAATATGTTATATCGCAATATGATATGGCATGAAGCTCCATATATCAAAGAGTGTGGTATGGAGCACTGTGCTATGTTTTGCAGTGAACCTGGGTCATTCCCGGTTTGTTACACAACTGCTAAAATCTAGAAGAAGCTTTTTAGTTTTCCACTTTGTGTCCCGATAAACATGTGGAAGGCTACATTGATGAATAAAACGTACTAATCAAGATTTCTGTCTTTTTTTCATGGAAAGTTGAAGCATGTGGATATTGTTCAACTCGAGAAGTAGAACCGGAATGCTAGGTGAAGATATATTAGAGAGGTAGAAGATGACAATGAGAAGCCGGTGAGAAAGCTGAAAGTAATGTATGGGCACCTAATTTTTCTTAAAGATTAGGCTTGACACAAAGGTACATTCTCTAGATAATGCAACTAAGGTGAATTTACCTATATGACAAGTACAACAATAAATGCAATACAGACACAAGTAAAGGATAAGGGAGCAAGATAACTGATAGAAGAAGGCGGAGACACGTTGTATTCCCGAGTTCCTCCTTGTTAAGGGAGTACGTCTCGTTGGAGGGTTGTGAGCTCGTCACAAAGGCCTACTCAACGCCACAAAGGTCTCCCCCTTTTCTCCGATGAACCCCGCCACAAAGGCCTAGTCCACCTTCCACTATTGATCCCCTTTGATGCGGGAATCGAGTCCTTTACAAACAAGTTTAGGGCACACGCCCACAACCAAATTGGGGGCTCCCAACAATCACAAGAATTATCAAGAGAGCTACCATATGTCTAGGTTCTCCACAAGAGAAAACACTAGAATAGTTCCCCTCAAGCAAATGAAAGGGGAAAGGAAATCCGGTTAGTGAAGACGTAGATCGGGGCATTCTCCTTCAATCCTCCAAAGATAAACACTTTTGGGTGGAAGGATTGGGAGATCTAGTAAGGTGGGTGAGCGCTAGCAAAGTAGCAATGGTGAGATCTATTTTGGACGAGCTAGTTGGAGGTAGGTGAAGGGGAGGGGGTATTTATACCCCTCATAAATTTTGGAGCCGTTGGAGACGATTCTGTCAAAGTCACACCGGAAACTCCGGTGCAAAGTCCGGAGAATCTGGTCTGAGATTTTTGCCAGGCTTCAGGCCGGAGACTCCGGAGAGATTCCGATAAGTCTCCGGTGTGGTTCCAGCGGTTGACACCACACCATCCAGCTTCTGTTTCTTCAAAGTAGCAACCAGTCCGGAGACTCCGGTGCGCGAGACCGGAGACTCCGATGCTACCATTGCTTGTGTCTTGTCGCCTAGGAGCAGAGACTGTCTGAGATGGAACGTGCCACACAAGTGCAAGTTAGTCCGGAGACTCCAGACTGTCTCCGGCAAAACTTTGGACTGGGATCAGCTGTTGACACCAGACAGTCAGCATAGATTTGATCCTCGAATAATCTTCATACCGGAGACTCCGGTCTGGAATGAAATTCCAGCAAAAGTTCCACCTTGATCTCTGCCTCTTTTTGTAACTCATTACCACCAAAGCAAATGTGATATATAGGACGTGAAAACATCAACACACTTGAGGATACGTGTGTTGTTAACAAACAACCAAAACAAGATGATTTAAGTGCGTTTAGACTTTCAATCTTCCCCTTTTTGGTGTTTCATCACAACACACATATTTTCAATAAAATCACAGCTAGGCTAAGTTTGTAAAAAAATAGACGGGCTTTCAAGCACTCAAGTCGTGAGCTCCCCCTATGTTTTACAAACAATGCCCTCTAGATCAACTACTAATGAACAATAAAAATACATGCATAGGTGTGATAGATAAAAGCAATATTAAGCACAATAAGATGGATAGATTCACCACGTAGTCTCACCACACACATAGATTTAAAGTTCACTAGGAAATGAAATCAACTAAGATAAAGGGAACACAAGTGATGCATGTAAAAATGCATAGATGAATGTTGCATATTTTCACATGGTTTTCTATTATATATTGCATCATATAAGGGTATAGTTCAATGTTTTATGTATTTTGGGGATAAATTACAAAGTCCCCCAACTTTTATGGAATTAACCCTGCCTTTCAGAAACCCCGTTTTCTATATTTTTGACGTTTCAGCGGGCAAACTTTCGCGAAATCACCTGAAAATCTGCGGGGGTCATTTTCTTGGAAGGAGAAGACTTGCGGGCGAAGGATCCACGAGAATTGGGCAAGGAGTCCCAAAAGAGGACCCTCCACGCGGCCAGATTCCTTGGCCGCGTGAGAGTCCCCCTTTTGGCCCCTGTGGCCCCAATTCCTTCCATCTTCGACTTACCGACTCCATCTTGACCTAAAACCGACTATAAAAAGGGTCCCCCGTACCCTTATGGAGAGGAGCGCCGCCAAAACACCGAAACACTAAAACAGAGACCTGAAGTTCCAGATTGGAGGGGGAAAACTCCGGCGGGGCGCCGCCGGTGTGTAACATCCCAAGTATGAAAACACCCTTAGAATGCTTGCTCCTTGTTTAATTTCAGTTTGCATCATTCCATCATTAGCATTGATTTTGTTCTCACTTGTTTTCACTTGTTTTCCATTTGAATTTCAAATCAAATTTCAAACCATTATGTTTCACACTTGGTCTGTTACAACTTTTTCAAATAAAACATTCAAATCAAACCATTCTATTGTTTCCAATAAACTTGAATTTTCATATAATTAACTTGCTTAATTTTCAATATTTCAATTATTGCAAAAATTCAATTAAATGCATTTAAATTTCAAACAGCAACAAAAATTTAAAATTTTGAAAAACAAAAGTTTGTACAACTGGGCTTTTGCAATAAAGAACCTATAAAAAATTATCATCAAAATTTTTGAAATCCCAAAACCCCTTCTTTTCTTCTCTTTTCTTTTCTGCAAAAAAAAAACAGAGAGAAAAAGAAATAAAAAACGGGTTGGGGGAGGCAGACCAGGCCAGCCAGCTGGGCCGGCCCAGCCCACCTACCACCCCAGCCAGCGCGCGTGTGCAGCAGCCGGCCCGCGGCCCTCGTCTCCCTCCTCCGTACGGTGACGACGCCGCTGACGCCAGCCACCACGCACCCTACCTCCACCTGCTCCCTCTCCTCTCCCTTTTTCTACCCCCAAGGCCCCAAACCCTAGCCAGAGCCTCCCTCTTCCTCCCTGCTGCCGCCATTCCCTTTCTCACCCCCTCGGATCCCCTCTCTTCCCCTGTTTTTTCTCTCTGAACCTTCTGAATTTTTCCGGTGACACCTCCATGGCCGGAGCTTAACGGGGTTGGCGTAGGGGTTGTGGTCGCCGTCGAGGGTCTCCCTTCGCGGGAACGGGAACCCCGAGCTGCCCTCTCCCTCCTCGCTTCCTCGACCAGGCCTGGGAGGCGCTCGATCGCCACCACCACGTCGTCCACGCCGCCGGTCACCGCCACCTCGTCGAGCCCTCCTCCTTCCTCTACTCCCCGGTGAGCGTCACCTTCTCCACCCCCTCCTCCCTCTCCTGTTGAGCGCACACACACCGCACCCCCTGCACGCGTCCCCGCACACGCAGCAGCACAGCAGAGCTCGCCGCCGGCATCCATCGTCCGCCTCTGTCAGCCAAGTTCAGAAAGACTGAACTTTTCGTTCAGTTCAGTTAACTGACGCAGAGCCACCTCAAAAACCCCTCGCCCTCTTCCCTGTCACGATGCCGCAGCACAGCACAGTGGCCAGAGGCACACGTGCGCACGCCCGCGTCGCGGGTTCGACCCCCCCCCCGCGCGCAGGAATAAAACCCCCTTTTTGCTTCGCTTTGCCACGCGCGCAAGCGGGCCCCACCTATCATTGACAGTGGATGCCACGCGCGCGCACACCCACACGCCACGCAGGCGCCAGCTGGGCACTGGCCCACTGCCAGTGACCCAGGGCTGCTCTGCCCTGCGTAACAAAAACCCCAGGGCCTTTCTGAAATTCTAATTTTTGCACCTAAGCCCCTGGAACAAATTTAATACTTTTAAAATTGCAGAATAGCCCCCAGTTTTCAAATTCAAATATCTTTGGCATTTCAAATCCAAATTGGGTAAACAAAATATGTTTTCCACACAAAATTTCCTAAAATTTTCAAATATGCAATCTGTTTACTGTTTTGAATAATTAAAATTATATTATTTTCTATACCTTATTTAATTCATTTAAAATTGTTCAAAACATAACTAATTCAAATTAAATCCAAATTTAATTTGAAAAATATGTTTTCAAACCAGAAAAATGTAATATTTTCAAATATGAATTTTATTTAATATTTGGAACAAATAAAATTCAAATGATTTTAATACTTGAATTAAATTCATTTAAATCTTGTTCAAACTTGTTTAATTCATAACTAATTCATTTTAATTCCAAATTCAACAAACTAAATATGTTCTCCATCCCATTTTTCATGAACTTTGCAAATATCAACTTTGTGTTCTGTTTTAAATAAATTAAATTGCTGAAAACAACTGTTTCTTAATTAATACATTTAAAATTGTCAAATTAATAACTTGCTCATTTTAAATCCATTTTCAACAAATGAAATATGTATTCCATCTAAAATTTTGTGTTCTTTCAAAATATGATTTTTGTTATCTGTTTTGAACAGTTAAAATGGGTGAAAACAATAAATGTTTGTGTAACTCACGTAAGAAGCCAAATTTCATAACTTAATAAATAAAATTCCAAACTTGGTAAACAACATATCAAATTGAAGCTTTTTGTTTTCCTTTGTATTCATCATCCATGCATCATTCTAATCAACTTGCACATGATGTTTTTTTTGTAGATCACTTAATTCAACTTTAATTCTTGGGCCTTTCTATATGCAACCCAAATTGCATATGGGCCCATTTAAATATGTTTACCATGTAAACTAGCTTATCTTTGATACATCAATTAAATTGTCATGCATCATCCCATGTTTGTGCATTATGCCATGTTATTGATTGTTCGTCTCTCTTCGTTGTTTGTTTGATTCTTCCCGAATAGACGACGACGTTGAGACAGACGAGGTTTACGACACTACTTCAGAGGAGTTAGCCCAGTACCAGGCTACTGAGTTTGCAGGCAAGTATTCACTCACATGAACCAATGTGTCCTTTCCACACTTGATACCGATACTTTCCGTTGTCTAACCTGCTAGCCTTATGATTCGTTGCTTGTGTTCCGATCCTATCACATGTTATCCTGTAACCCTGATATAGCCTATCCTCCACACCTATAACCCTGTTGCTTGTTGCCTGTGTCTTACTAGCATGCTTAGGGTTGTTTATGCTCGAGTCTGATGTCCGTTATTTCTGTTACCATATTTATTATGTTTTGGGGGCTCGATGTTTTAAACAAACAACCTGTTAATGTTTGAGGTAATGCTAATTTGATGATAAGGCACCGGCAGGAGGCCGGGTATGGTTTTGAGGCCTGCTAGTGTCGAACTCAGGAAAAGTTCTTGTCCTCTGGATCCATGTTGAGCGCGCTAACCGCATGTGAGAAGCGTGTATGGGCGACCCCCACAACTCTGATTCGATTCGCATCTCGTCCAAATTGCCACACTTAGTTCGGGCTTTCCATTTGATGCACGCATACGCAGGTATGAACCCTTGGCGCCAGGGTGGAACTTTTGTAGTCGGCATTTAGGGCGGCGTGGTCTTCCAGTGCTATGAGGGTCCCCCTTTTCTTCGTGGGGGATCGATTAGCCGCGCACGCACAACACGTGGTTCTTTGGGCTTGATGCGAAGAAGTGTTGGGTTGTGTTGAGTGCCTCGCTTGGTGGGTTTGATCCCCGTCTGGCGGGATATTCTTATGTGTACGGCTAAATTGGTGCACCCCTGCAGGGTTAAATCTTCTCGAGAAGCCGTGTTGTCCGCGGTTATGGATGACTTGGTGATAGGGCTGGCTAACAAGGATTAGACAACTTACACCTAATTAATAATAATTTGACTTGTAATAGGCATATTGACACAATCACCTGAACCCTCATTAATCCAACTGTGTGGGTTATCCTCGGATTGCTTCTTTGGATAAGGGGAGAGATCTAGGATGGGTTTGTTTGAGGTTAGTGGTAGTTGGCTCCGATGCGCTATCTTATCCCTTTCTTCTAGCCGGATGTTGTAGCGTGTCTCTGTAGTTGGTTAGGGCAGCCCGCTGCCGCACCTTTGTATCACCTATCTTCCGTTGAACCCAAAGCATCTGTACTTGGTGTTGTCGGGTACCCTTTGGTATCTTGTGCATCTTGCTTGCCAGTACTCGTCTGTACTGACCCCTTTGGGGCTGCGTGTTCTGCAGACTACGTTTCCGAGGATCCCCATGGTGGCTACTACGTGGAGTATGACGAGGCTACTGACGAGTAGATAGCGGACCCGGGCAGGATCCGAGACTTCGTGGATGGGCTCCGTTCTTTCGTTTCCGGCCTCTTAGGCCTATTTGGATCTTGTCTGTACTCAGACACTTTGGATGCTTCCGCTGTGATGTAATGATGACTTGTTGGGACATGTGTCCTCTGCATGACTATATTTGCTATCTCTGCTCTAGTGAGAGCTTTTGCCACTTATTTCTATTTCTTTGTGTCTTAGAGATTTGTTGTGATATCACTTGTTCAAATGCCGTTGACGTACCATGTGTGTATGTTATGAAGTACGTTAATGGAAGTATTCGGATTTCTATTGGATGGTTTCACAGACGATGAATAGTAGAGGATGGTTGTCACACGTTTACGTGTTGGCCTACTCATATTGAGATTCGGGTGCAGGTAGGCCCCGTAAGCCATTTATCCACTGTTTAGCGGGCTGTGAGTATCCTCTAAAAGTCCGGGTGCGACACGGTGTGATCTCCTACCCCTCCAACGTCATCTCCATCGACATCTCCATGAAGAGGGAGTAGTCCACCCCAGGGCTATGGGTTTCTGGAAGTAGCACTTGTATCTCTCTCTCTCTCTATGTGCTTCACTAATTAGATCCGTATGAGCTGCCTCACATGATTACGGGCACCGTTGTAATTCCTATGTGGTGGATCTTTTCTATGAGCTATTGAATCTGAGATTGCAATTGTTTCTCTTGAGTTATTTGAGTAGATGTATCTTATGTACCCCGTTCTTATTTGCTAGCTTTGATCAATCTAGTTCTTGAGAGCGTATGTGGGGTGATGGATGCATTAGTTGGAGTAACGGGGGGGTGGCTAGTGCTGTGAAAGTGACAGAAGTTCAGCGATCCACTTAGGTTTTGTTAAACCTTTCTTAGTTACCTCACTAGGGATAAAAAGGAGTACCTTGTTACCGGCGATTTGAAGTGACACTAATCAATCTCCATGACTAGATCTAGCAAGTTCTTACTTCAACTTCATGTCACATTGCTTAAAGCTATACTCTGGTTTTTCCTTAATTATCGAGGTGTTATGATTTATTTCGCATCTTGGTGGAGTATAAGAGGGATCAATATGACCGTAGAGATCTCTATGCTAGGACGTGATGCCCATATGAAAGTACTCAATGTTAAACATGTTATTGTAATCTCACATGTAATTCTTTATGTCCACCGTCTACTTTATTTGAGAGAATGCAAGTGTGAAACCATGAACCCTGGTCCTATTTTAAATATAAGAAAACACTCTAGTTACTTTGCTGCAATTTACTTTACTTGCACTTTACTTTACTTGCATCTCCAATTCGAATTTACATTATCTCCATCACCACTTGCATCACAAAAATACAAAAACAATCCATTGCATATTTATTTTCTCATTTGCATTTAGTAGCAGATTTAATTATTGCACATTTACTTTCAGTTTTGCATTGCAATTTAGAAGTCTCACACCTTGTGCTTGACAACCACTTGGTGAGGTCGAGGGCACAAAATTCTCTACTTGTTTGCAGGATCCTGGAGGAAGCTTGGAAGACAACTGCTGAAATACGGGCTCCCCAAGAGTTCGATAAAAACCCTCGAGTCACCCTTGTGGGGAAGAAGGCTTGCCACTAGCTACACACTCTGCACTTGGAGTCTCAACCTAGCCATCAAGCGCTTTTCTAGCGCCGTTGCCGGGGAGCCATAGGTGAAGGAGTTGTCCAAGGGAGCTCACAAGAAGTCTTCATCACCAACAAGGTGTGCAAACACCTAAGCTTGGGGAGGTTGCACCTACGCGAGTACCGTCCTTTCTATCTCCACCTTCTTTCAAGTAGATTGTTTTGTTTCTTGTCTTGTTTTTATTTTTGTTTTGTTTTTGTTCTTGTTTTTGTTTTGTCTTGCATATTTTATTTTAGTTTGCATTTTAGCTTTGCTTTAGTTATCTAGTTTATTTTAGTATTTCAAATTTGCCTAGTTACTTTACTTTTCAGTTTTGCATAAAAAATTAAAAACTACATAAAAACTGTTAAAATGGGTGATAGAACTAAATTAAGTGACTACACAAATACACCCAATGACTAATTCATTGCTAGGCCAATTACTACACCTGAAATACAAGCTGAAAGCTATGAAGTAAGTCCTAGTTTATTGAATTTAATTACTAGAGAGCAATTTGGTGGTAGTGCTATGGAGGATGCCTCTATGCATCTTCATGATTTCATGGAAATATGTGATATGCAAAAATTAAAAAATGTGGAAAGTAGTGTTTTAAAACTGAAATTATTTCCTTTTTCACTTAGAGGAAAGGCTAAAGAATGGTTACTTTCACTACCTACAGCTAGTATAAAGTCTTGGGATGATTTAAAAGAAGCTTTCATTAAGAAATATTATCCTCCCGTTAAAATTTTGCAAAATAGGAATAATATCCTCTCATTTAGGCAAAATGATAATGAACATGTAGCCATGGTATGGGATAGAATTAAATTAATGCTTAGAACATGCCCATCACATGGAGTAAATGAATGGACCATACTACACTCTTTTTATAATGGTCTAAACTACATGTCTAGGAATATACTTGATTCTGCTGCTGGAGGTGCCTTTATGAGTAAAACTGTAGGAGAGGCTAAGAGCATATTAGAAAGCATATTGCAAAATTAGAGTCAATGGAATACTGAAAGAGCACCCAATCCCACTAAGAAAATAAACTCAATTGAAGAAACCAATGATTTGTCTTCTAAAATGGACACTATTCTTGCTTTTATTAATAAACAAAATATGGAGAATGTGCCTTTGCAGGAGCTAGTTGGTAGTAATTATGAAAGTGTGGATGTTAATTTTGTTAGGAATTATGGTCGAAATGTTTTTGGTAATTCTTACAATTCATATAGTAAACCTCCTCATGTGCCAAATAAAACTTTTGTTCCATATCCTAATGCTAATGAAAATAAGTGGAAGCCTTCTAGTGAAATTTCTGAATCTAATAAATTGCTTATGGAACAAGTTGATAGTCGCAATGCTATGATACATGAGTTAAATAAGTCTATTGCATCCATTAGTAGTGATATTAAAGGATTTCAACTTCAATCTTCGAATTTAGATAAAGCATTGTCAAAATTAGCTGATAATCAAGCAACTCTATTAAGCATGTCAGCAGGAAAGCCACAAGCACAACCTAATGTAGGAATGAATTCTATTACTATTGCTGCTCCTATTATTGAAAATATTGATCATATTGCTGAGAATACAAGTGAGCATGTCCCTACTGGCTTAGAAGAAACTTTGAATGAAATAGTGAAGTACCCTGAATATTTACTTCCATATATGTCTTATCTTGCTAGCAAAGATGAAATTAGTCCTCATGAATCAAGCATGCTAGCTAAATTAGAGAGTAAAGTAGAGGAAATTATGATGCTTACTGAAATTAAGGATCCATTGCTTGATTTAGAAAAAAGTAGCTTGCAAGAACTTATTGCTACTCTACAAAAATTTGCTAGTGATCCCACTATAAATGTTAATCAACCTGGCTTTGGATCTTATATTGCTAATCATGTCTTGCAAGAAAAAATTGCTAGGTACAAGAATGAGGCCATGATACCTCCTAAGCTTGGGGATGCATGGATCCCAAGGTGCTAGTTTCAATTGGAAAAGAAATTCACCATGCTATGTTAGATCTAGGTTCTAGTGTATTGGTACTCTCTAAAGAATTATATGAATAGCTAGAAAAGTGCTCAAGTGAATTTGTCCTTGCTGATAACTATACTAAACATGCTATAGGACAAGCAAAAGATGTTATGATTGAATTGCACATGACTTTTGTACCCGTTGATTTCATTATTATGGATATGGGGGATAAATCCCCTAGTCCTATTATTTTGGGTAGACCTTTTCTTCGTACTACAGGTGCAATCATAGACTCCAAGGAAGGGAATGTCAAGCTTCAGTTCCCTCACAAGAAAAGAATGGAGCACTTCCCAAGGAAGAGGGGCACGCTGAAGAACAAGCTCCCTCATGAGCTTTATCCCTCTTGATTATCAAGTAAGTAAAGCCTAGCTATATGGCTATAAAGAAAAAGCTTTACGGGAGGCCACCCGGTTGTTTTTGTTTTGATTTTCCTAGTGTACTCTTTCTGTCTCAAGAGATTAGATTTTTTTTGTTTTAATTCTGGAGTTTTCAATAAAGAGTCAAGTCAAACCCATTTGGATTTATAAGTTGCTATCCTAGTACATGAAATTTCTGTTTCAGCACGAGTCTGCTCACCGTATGATTTTACGTTTTTTATTGGTATGTCGGATTGAGCTAATTTTTTAGTATGTTCTGCAGCTTTTCGACCTCTGTAAGAAAAAAAATTGGCTTAATTTTTTGACGAGTCTAACTTAGGGAAAAACGTTCGTTTTTCTGCTGTTGCTTTTCTGGACAGATTCTGCCTTCTTTTATTTTATGCACTCTTTGGGCTTGGGAATCGAATTTCCATGATTCTTTCAAGCAAGAGAGTGAACATACAACATAATGAACCTTATTGTCTATCTACTGGAGCATTTTATTTGGAATTTTTCACAACAAGAATGTGTTTTGTTTGTCCTTGCTAATCTCACCCCACAGAAAAAGAATGGGAGAAACATGTTTTGTGAAGTTTTTTCACAGGGAATAGAGGAGCTGCGCCTAAAGACATCCAAGAATGGTGAAAGCCATAAGTTTGGGGATGTGATGAACACCCCACTGGATCTACACTCGTTTGGTTAGCACACGTCTACTTTCTGTTTTTCTAACCAAAGCATTTATCGTAGAGACTTGAAGCTTCTAGTTTTTGTTTTTATTTTTGTTTTGATAAGACCACCACCATCATTTTATATGATATTGAGCTACTGGAGTTTGGGTTTGGAATGTATTGTATGCTAGTATTATGACTTGGAATAGGGATGCCATGGTTGATTTGAAGAGCTACATATGTTTGCATGATTTATAGGCTTTTTATGTGTAGAAATTTGCAATAATGTTGTCTTGAGCTATCTCTTATTCATGTCCTTGATGTTAATTGCTGGTTTATTTAGTTTGTCATGAAATGAGTAGTTCTATGGACATATGCATGCATAGTAGCTGGTCAACTATCTCCCTCTTGCTAGCCCAAAAATTTAAAAATTCCAACAAGTAAAAACTTGTTTCCAACACTCCTTAGCCAAGTATTTCCAGTGAGTCCACCATATCTTCCCATTAGCTTCATTGCTATTCCGAGTATGTTCACCATTTTATTGTGTTATTTATGTTCTAAATTAAGATATTCACTTTATTAATTGTCATGGGTTGAACTTGGGATAGGACTCTCACGAACTTTTGAAGGCACACTTTACTTTTTATGCATCTAATAAACATGACCCAATAATGGGAGCCACAAGTTTTGCGTTTGACAAGTGTGTGGTTGGGAGCTAGCTATAAATGTGTATCACCGGAAAGCTTTCAACATTGCACAATTTTTTTTACATTTGGTTGATATCATGTACTTTTGTTTTTGGACTCCTGCCATGCCGAAATGAAATAGAGGAATAGTAAGTTTTGATGAGTAAGTATCTATATGACTAGAGAAACGTATTGGGCCACTAACCCAAGCCATGATTTATCATGGTGGAAATTTACTTACAGCTTGAGTGACTCTACAACACATCCTATAATAAAATAAGAAGCTATGCATAATAGTGAATGAAAATAAAAAGGATGATGAGTCTACTCCGTTTGTTCATCTTGTCATTGTAACATGGGCTTATTTCCATGTCATGGGGCAAGAGGTACCTCTTTGCGGTTCTCTATGATGTCATTAATACTTATTATGATTGTACAAAGCTTATTAGGAATCTTAAGTTGAGTAATCATGGAGTAGGTTTTCACACTCACGGGGCATGAGGCTTTCAACCACCTTGTCATTCTCATTACTTCAATACTCACAATTTTAAGATGCTAGTGATAAAGAGGCAATGAGAGTCCTAGATCAATGGATACCACATTTCAATTAGTAATTTTTGTTGAATAATTTAGAGGCTAAATAAGACTTGATCATGTTTTACCTCTACTCAGTTTTCTCCAAAGTGTCCACCATATTTTCTATTCTCCATTATGCTATTCTTTGACCAATATAGGATTTTATTTTTCATTTTGTGTATGCATTTGGTCCATAGTGCTTTTATTTCATTATACACTTTGTGAACTTTCATGAAGCATCTTTGCTTGCATATTTGATATTTCTTACAACATGAATTGTATATTGCTACTCATTTATAGTATTAATCATTTGATTATATGTAGCATCAATAATCCTCCTTGATATCCCATGATTGTTTCAATATGCAAAACCCATCTTAGTTTTATCACCTTCATACTCGAGGACGAGCATGGGTTAAGCTTGGGGATGTTGATGCATGTAAAATGCATAGATGAATTTTGCATATTTTCACATGGTTTTCTATTACATATTGCATCATATAAGGGTATAATTCAATGTTTTATAGTATTTTGGGGTTAAATTACAAAGTCCCCCAACTTTTATGGAATTAACCCTGCCTGTCAGAAACCCCGTTTTCTATATTTTTGACGTTTCAGGGGGCAAACTTCCGCGAAATCACCTGAAAATCTACGGGGGTCATTTTCTTAGAAGGAGAAGACTTGCGGGCGAAGGATCCACGAGAATTGGGCAAGGAGGCACAAAAGAGGACCCTCCACGGGGCCAGATTCCTTGGCCGCGTGAGAGGCCCCCTTTTGGCCCATGTGGCCCCAATTCCTTCCATCTTCGACTTACCGACTCCGTCTTGACCTAAAACCGACTATAAAAGGGTCCCTCGTACCCTTACAGATAGGAGCGCCGCCGAAACACCGAAACACCAAAATAGAGACCTGAAGTTCCAGATTGGAGGGGGGAAACTCCGGCGGGGCGCCGCCGGTGTGATCTCCTACCCCTCCAACGTCATCTCCATCGACATCTCCATGAAGAGGGAGTAGTCCACCCCAGGGCTATGGGTTTGTGGAAGTAGCACTTGTATCTCTCTCTATGTGCTTCACTAATTAGATCCGTATGAGCTTCCTCACATGATTACGGGCACCATTGTAATTCCTATGTGGTGGATCTTTTCTATGAGTTATTGAATCTGAGATTGCAATTGTTTCTCTTGAGTTATTTGAGTAGATGTATCTTATGTACCCCGTTCTTATTTGCTAGCTTTGATCAATCTAGTTCTTGAGAGCGTGTGTGGGGTAATGGGTGCATTAGTTGGAGTAACGGGGGGGGGGGGGGGGGGTGGCTAGTGCTGTGAAAGTGACAGAAGTTCAGCGATCCACTTAGGTTTTGTTAAACCTTTCTTAGTTACCTCACTGGGGATAAAAAGGAGTACCTTGTTACCGGGGATTTGAAGTGACACTAATCAATCTCCATGACTAGATCTAGCAAGTTCTTACTTCAACTTCATGTCACATTGCTTAAAGCTATACTCTGGTTTTTCTTTAATTATCGAGGTGTTATGATTTATTTCGCATCTTGGAGTATAAGAGGGATCAATATGACCGTAGAGATCTCTATGCTAGGACGTGATGCCCATATGAAAGTACTCAATGTTAAACATGTTATTGTAATCTCACATGTAATTCTTTATGTCCACCGTCTACTTTATTTGAGAGAATGCAAGTGTGAAACCATGAACCCCGGTCCTATTTTAATTATAAGAAAACACTCTATTTACTTTGCTGCAATTTACTTTACTTGCACTTTACTTTACTTGCATCTCCAATTCGAATTTACATTATCTCCATCACCACTTGCATCACAAAAATACAAAAACAATCCATTGCATATTTATTTTCTCATTTGCATTTAGTAGTAGATTTAATTATTGCACATTTACTTTCAGTTTTGCATTGCAATTTAGAAGTCTCACACCTTGTGCTTGACAACCACTTGGTGAGGTTGAGGGAACAAAATTCTCTACTTGTTTGCAGGATCCTGGAGGAACCTTGGAAGACAACTGCTGAAATACTGGCTCCCCAAGAGTTCGATATAAACCCTCGAGTCACCCTCGTGGGGAAGAAGGCTTGCCACTAGCTACACACTCTGCACTTGGAGTCTCAACCTAGCCATCAACAAGCCATAAAAGAAAATCAAGTACAAAGACTTGTGTTCCGAAGCAAATAACATTAAACCAAAGCAACCCTTGCAAATCCCCGAGAAGTCTGTAACTACTTCTCCCCCTTTAGCATCGAGACACCAAAAAGGGCAAACAACAACTACACGCAACACAAAGAATCAGTCATCCTCATCACAGTCCTCGCCATCACCATCATCATCATTCTGGTCTGTTCCTTCTCCTTCATCATCTGCATCTTCCTCTTCAAACTCCTCTAGATCCTCTTCTTCTTCCCCAGTATGCTCCTAATCATGCTCCTCTTCCTTAGTCATAGGAGCCTTGCCACGGTTGGTAGAAGAGGAAGGAGCCAAAGTGACCTCCTCAAAATCACCCCACGGGTAGTGGTGTGAGTTCCAGTTCACATAGGACATGGTCAAAGACTCAGTAAGAGGCTCAAGAGGAGGAGTAGCCCCAATACCCGCATGAACCTGGAGCTTGGTGATCATCTTCCTCATCTGGCGCCTTTCCTTATAGGCCTCATGATTCTCCTTGTGGACAGCAATCGTCATGCAGAAGAATGTTACGCTGAAACCGAGAAAGTTTCTTCATGTCATCTTGAGCTTCTTCCTTGCTAGACCGGCGAGAGGGAGGGTCGCCATTCTTCCTCCTAGACCTAGGAGCAGCCTCAGCATCATCCATAGGGGTTTCCACACCATAACGGTGAGAAGAGAGCACCTGAAGAGTGCCAACAGTATGCTCAGTCTAACAAACAAGACCCGGGCACTCATCAAGAACGAGCATCATCACATAGGGAGCATACACCTGGACCTTCTTGATCTTAATCATGGCAGAATACATCTCCTCCTTAATGAAGTGCATGACATCAATATCATATCCCTCACCATCTGGACCACCCATGTGACACTGGAATGCCTGATAGATCAAGTTCACAATACCACCACGGATAGCGTCCACATTCCCGGCCTTGCGAGCAATGTTGTTGTGGAAGAGACGGAGAATGATGTTGTACACTCTCTTGAGGTCCTTAGCTGTGTCGGTGCTCGAGATATTCTCATACATAGTAGCCATCATCTTCTTGTTATAGTCCACACCATGGATATGCATACATTGACCATAATCATTACCCCAAGGGTAACCAAGCAGCTCAGCCAACCTACTGATAGAGGACTCACACTTCCTCGGCCCGGTCATCCAAGTGAGAGAAACAACATCATCATCTCCAAATGTGACAGTGGCAAAGAACTGCTGAACCGCCTGGACATTATAATTATGCTGAATGCCAAAGAGATACTCAAGCTCCATCTTCCTCGTGATCCACACAGCCTTTTCAAAGTACTCAGAATTGCCCAAGGCATCCAAGTCAAGAACCCTCTATGGACAAACAGGATGCCTCATCTTGGCGTAGATCTCCCTCTGAATCAGCTCGGACTCACTCCTCCAGTAGTGAGAATTCTCAGCGGTACGAGCCATGGTGAAGAAAGGTATGGCCCGCATGATCCTGTACTCCCTCTTGCTCATAGACACCACAGTGGTTAGCCTATCATACTTTGCCTTCTTCACCAGTTCACGCCTCTGCCTTTCTTGGACAACTTCACTTTGACGACGCTCATCCTCAAAGGTCCTCTTAGGGTTGACATTGGGATTTGAGGATGGATGACTTCGTCCTTTTCCCCTTGCCACCCATGTCGTCCATGGAGGATTCCACGGAGGGGAAACGTGAGGGGAAGTTGAGGGAGGCCCTGGGGGCGGATTCCGGCGGTGGAAATCGTCCGGAAGGGACCTTGGAGGCGACGGCGGCGTACCAGACGGTTTAGGGGTCGGGGGTGGAAGTTGGGGAATCAAACCGTAACTCCCCCGATCCCCTTTTTTATACTTCTGAACCCCCAGACCGAAGTCTGCGGACTTAACACCAGAGTCTCCGGACAGACCGGAGATTCCGGTGTGCCAGACCGGAGTCTTTGGACCACACTCCAAAAATCCCAGAAAATGGACATGACATTTATGAGGCTGAAAAACTTGGCTTTTAGAAATATTTTGGCTTGGGATAGAAAAGCAACACAGGGATGGAACTTCATATTCAAGGAAAGCAAGAACAATCATTTAAACACCAAGAAATTTGAGTATGTTTTCCAAAGAGGCAAGCAAAACTCAACAAGTCAAAATAACACCAAATAAGAACCAACTTTTCAAAGGAAGAGGTTGGTGTCCTAAGCCACCATGTAAGAGATCATGGTATGTCACCGCGAAGATATATCTTGGGTGCATTGTCGATTCTCGACATTGAAACTCACAATTCAACATTAGAAAAAGAGAGATAACATTGATTTTTTGCTTTGGGCATAACGGAGGAGGGAGAACCCAATGTGTTAGTATAACACTCCCCCTATGTCCATGCCTACACCTAAACACAAACACGTATCAACTATAGGGGTGTGTGCGAGATCTTCAAGTCAAACTCCTAGAATCAGTGATATTTAGCTAATTCCTCAAGAACATGAATCTTGCATCATCAAGTGGCTTCGTGAAGATTTCTGCGAGATTATCCTTGGTGGGGACATATGCTAGCTCAATATCACCTCTTGCCACATGATCCCGGATGAAATGATGACGAATCTCAATATGTTCGTCCTTGTGTGTTGCATGGGGTTGTAGGCGATCTTGATGGCACTTTCATTGTCACACATGAGAGGCACCTTGTTCAAGTGAACATCATACACTCTGAGGGTTTACCTCATCCATAGCAATTGGGTGCAAGCACTAGCGGCCGCCACATACTCGGCTTCAGCGGTGGAAAGAGATATGCAATTTTGCTTCTTGGAAGACCAACTTACCAAGGACTTACCAAGAAATTGGCAAGCCCCGGAAGTAGACTTCCTATCATCTTGATCACCGGCCCAATCGGAGTCCGTGTAGACCTTGAGATTTAATTGTGCCCCCTTTGGGTACCACAAACCAAACCTTGAGGTATGAACCAAATACCGAAAGATCCTATGAACCGCCACTAAGTGGCTTTCCTTAGGAGACGCTTCATACCTTGCACACACACCTACACTCAAAACGATATCGGGCTGAGATGCACAAAGGTAAAGCAAATAACCAATCATAGAACGATATTGGTCCACATCTTTACCATCCGAATTGCGCTTGAGGTGGCACTTGACTTGCATAGGAGATGGCTTCTCTTTTGCACACTGGAAATTAAACCTCTTGAGCATGTCTTTGGTATACTTATCTTGAGAAATGAATGTCCCACGAGCCAATTGCTTGATCTCAAAGCCAAGCAAGAATTTAATCTCTCCCATCATGGACATCTCAAACCTGTCAATTATAAGCTTTGAGAACTCATTATTGAAAGCTTGGTTAGTTGAGACAAATATAATATCTTCAACATAGAGTTGGCATATGAAAAGCTATCCCTTTACCCTCTTTGTGAAGAGGGTGGGGTCGATCTTCCCAACTTCAAAACCACGGTCATCCAATAACTCTCTAAGGTGCTCATACCAAGCATGTGGTGCTTGTTTAAGTCCATAGAGCTCTTATCCATCTTGTAGACATGGTTAGGGAAGTTGAGGTTCTCGAACCCCGGAGGTTTCTTAACATATACCTCCTCTTTGAGTGGACCATTCAAGAAAGCACTTTTGACATCCATTTGGTGCAATTTGAAATTATGCGAAGATGCATATGCAAGAAGGATACCGATGGACTCAAGGCGAGCCACGGGAGCATAGGTTTCATCAAACTCAATGTCTTCCACTTGAGTGTAGCCTTGAGCCACCAATCTTGCCTTGTTCCTTATGACAATACCATCCTCATCTTGCTTGTTCTTAGTACCAATAACATTGTGGCAATCTTTGGCTTCTCAACTAGTCTCCAAACCTTGTTGCCCTCAAAGTATTGAGCTCATCATGCATAGCTTCAACCCAATCGGATTCCTCGAGATCTTAAAATACTTTATTTGATTCCACCATAGATATGTGAGCTTGATGCTCACTAAAATGAGCCAATTGCTTTCTTTTGGATCTTTAAGCTATGACATATTCCAACACTTTGTTGTCGTATGCATCAATACATTTCAAAGCTCTTCTAATCCTTCTAGCACCACGGGCTTCGATCTCCTCATTATTGCGAGGAGGGATCACTTGATCATCTTGATCATTTGGGTCCCCGTCTTGATCGATTTGTTGGCCTTGATCATCATCATCATCATCAACATACACACTAGCTTCCACTTGAGGAGAGGAGGATGACGAAGTTTGATCTTGGCCTTGACCTTGACTAGCTTGAATGATAGGAGTGGTTGCATCTTTCATAGTAACTTGGTCAATGAGAGGAGAGTCTTCAACATGTTCTTGGTTAGGTGCATCACTTGGCTCCTTGTCTTGTTCTTATATTGTAGAGGAGGGCTCCACTTGAGTAGAGCATAGTTCTTCTCGAGTCGCCATAAGGTGTCCCTCGATGGGGAGAAAAAATCCCACACCCATCCTTCCTATGGCTTCTTGAGGCATTTCAACATATACATTAGAAACATGAAATTGTGCCACTTGGGAGCCATCATTTTCCTCGAAAGTCACACTAAAAGATTCTATGACAATCCATGAGTCTTTGTCATAGACTATATAAGTGTGGGATTCGACACCGTAACCAACAAATATAACCTCAATAGTTTTGGATTGAAACTTAGACAACCGAACACCCTTGATCAAATAAAAGCACTTACAACCAAACACACGGAAGTAGGAGACGTTGGGTTTGTTGCCGGTGAGAGGGATTCTTGTCCAACCCTTGCGTATGTAGAGGCGGTTGGAGGAGTGTCATGCGGTGGATATGGCCTTAGCCCATAGATATTGGGGAGAAGAATACTCCGCCAACATGGTCCTTGCCATATCCAAGAGAGTTCGATTCTTCCTTTTGGCAACACCATTTTGTTGAGGAGTGTAGGTGGCGGAATACTGATGTCGAATCCCCTCATCACTAAGGAATTCATTCAAAGTGTAGTTCTTGAACTCCGAGCCATTGTCACTCCTAATAGCCATGATTTGGACATTGTGTTGACGTTGCACTTGGTTGGAGAAGTCGATGATAGTTTGTTGAGTCTCACTTTTGCACTTGAAGAAATAAACCCAAGTCTATCTTGAATAATCATAGACAATAACCAAGCAATACTTCTTGCCACCAAGACTTGCCTCGGGCACGACACCAAAGAGATCAACATGGAGAAGCTCCAAGATCCTCTTTGATGAGATAATAGTCTTGGACTTGTGAGGAATATCATGCATCTTTCCTTCAACACACGACCTACAAACGCGATATTTGGAAAAGGAAACATTTTCTTTTAGTCCGAGGATAAGGCCACCTTTGTGAAGACTTTGCAAAGTTTTCATGTTGACATGGGATAAGCGGCGATGCCACAACCACCCCACGTCCTCCTTTCCGAAAAGACACATCGATTGAGAGTTGGAGGACTTAAAAAAGTCTACCACAAACAACTCATTTTCGACATGTCCCACGTATGCGACGTCAAGAGTATTTTCCTCCTCAAAAGGACCATAGTGTTTTCATTAAAGAAGACGGAGAAACCCATCTTCCCAAGAGAACTAACCGAAAGTAAATTGAAACCAGGTATTCAACAAGCATGACGCCCCGATAGTGACATTAGGAGCAATCACAACCTTGCCAAACCCCGATACCTTAGACATGGACTTGTCTCCATAGGTGACGGTTGCATCGATATCATTTGGGCGCAACTACGTCACAAGTTATTTGCTTCCGGTCATATGATTGGTGCACCCACTATCAATTATCCATTTAGATCCACCGAAAGCGCATAGTCCCGCAAGAGATCATTCACTAGAGTTAGGACCCGAGGAGGGTTAGCAACAAGGGTCTTTGGAACCTAAATAGTATAATCAATGAAACCTTTAATAGGACCAACATATTTAGCTTGCACACCACCATAATAATCAACATATAAGAAATGGTGTGGATTGTTAGTTCCCGCGGAAATGCTACGAGTAGTGTTGTCCATAATGAGAATACCACCCGAAGCACCATTGTTGGCCTTCTTCTTGTTCTTCTTCTTGGCAACATATCTAAGACCTTGATTGCCCACTTGGGGCATAGGAGCACTCATTTGTGGTCTAGAAACAACCACTTGTGGGCTTGAGGTAACAACCTACTCAACTTGAGGGCTCTTTCCCTTGAGCCTTGCAAGCTCATCCTTCACCCTAGCAGTTTCCTCAATAATATTTGCATGATCACAAGAAAAAGTAGAGGTTCTAGGGGTGTTAAGTTGATTAAGTTGAGTTTGAAGTTATCCATTTAACTCTTTGAGGATATAGTGTTCACCCTCCAAGGTTTTGTGAGTCTTGGTGAGATTCTCAAACTCCTCGGTTAGTTTCTCATGACCAACCTCAAACTCAACCTTATCCATTTTACCCTTTTTATATTTAGCAATTGCAAGGTCACGTTCTTTAGTGATATTAGAAACAATTTCATTGTGTGACTCTTCAGTAGATTCAAGTTCCTCTTCAAGAGAAGCTCTACCATTATGCTCTTCCTCAAGAGACATGGAGAGAGATGCTATCTCATCTGCATCCCTTCTTTCAATTTCACCTTTCTTCTCAAGAGCATCATGGGCCTCCCCCAATTGTCTCTTGAGTTGATCAAAGTACTTCTTGATCTCTCCTTGCATGTTAGACATAAAACGTTCCAAAGATACAATTTCATCTTCTACTCGAAGACTAGCATGGTTCATCAATTCATTTGGAGTCTTAGAGTTTGGAGAAAGTGATACCTCCGAGGCCTTGGCCATGAAGCACTTGGAATTTGGTTGAGGAAGATTCTCATTGGGGGATTCAAAGAGTGATGAAGATGATGTAGTTGTAGCAATAGAAAGAGAGGCCACTTCACTTGTGGTTTGTTCTTCTTCATCACTTCCGGAATCATATTCCTCTTGAGTCACAAGCACAAACTTGGTAGGGGACTTCTTGTCAAAAGGTTTCTTCTTGAAATGAGGTTTCTTGTAAGCAACCTTGGACTTGTCCTTGTGAATGAGCTTGCCACCATGATCTTCTCTATTCTCATAGGTACACTCCTCAATGAAATGGTTCTTATATATCTTGACAATTTAAGCAAGACCTCACCCTTTGAGACCCTTCGTTGCCATAGAAAGACTTGGTCTTCTCCTCCACATATGCGTTGGCCTTGAATGGATTCTTCCAAAACTTTTGCACGGCAAGAGCAATGACATCTTTGAGCATGGGTTCATATTCTTCATCCTTCAACAGATCCAAGTCCTCAAAGCAATCTTCTTCATACTTAACCTCCCTTGACACAACCTTGGCCTTCAAAGCAACCGATGCTCCTTTGTGCATTCCTAGGGCTCTAGCATGGTTGTCAAGAGTATTTTTGGTTTGCACTTGATAGGAGCACACTTCTTGCATCACTTGGGTTGAGGTCAAAGAAGAAAAGTCATGTTTTACTTCAATGCTCTTCAAGTCTGTGGGCTCAAAAGGCATGAGAGCAATCATGTACTTCCTCTTGACCCAAGAATCATCAATGTACTTGGGACCAACATTGTTGAATGTGGTGGCAAGGTGAAAGCTCATGATCCCTCTAATGATTTTGGTGATGATGATAACACGGATATCTCCTATCTAACAATGTGGTTCAGTCTGTGCAGCTATTGTTCTAGATGATCATCTGTTTATCCTTGTCAAAAGTTCAAAGAGAAGCTCTCTATTGTGGAAATTCAGCCACCGGATTTTTCAGTATAAAGGGCGGAAATTCCGGGACCTATGGGTCGGATTATCCGGCCATCTCACCGGAATTTTCCGGCCTCCCTTCTGGCTTCCACGAAAACGACTAAGTGTTTGTCTGCCCGCGCATAGAAGCCAGGGCGGAAATTTGCCCCGGAAATTTCCGGGCCAAAAATCCGGCCTTCAAGGACTTAGCAGAATTTGGTCTTCTTCACGTTGCCCGCGCACAGAGATGGGGGCGGAAAGTCAGTCCGGAAATTTCCGGGCCCGGACATTTCAATTATCCGCCCCCCGGATATTTCAATATTCCGGAAATTTCCGGTCCCGCAGGACTACAACGGTCAGAATTTGGAGGAGCCTATAAATAGCTGTCTTCTTCCTCTAGATAGGCAGCTCGTCCATTCCTCTCTCTCCTCCATTGTTGTAGAGCTCAAATCGCCCCGATCTCCCTCCTCCTCCAACCAAACTCGATGCCATTCAAGGATCTCATGGAGGAGGTCTAGATCTACCTTTCCACCAAGCCAAAACGTGTGTACCCACACCACAACTCTTGGGATCTTGTAATCTCTTGGTTGCTTTGTCATCCAAGGGAAACCCTAGTGCTTGTAGCTTCCACCTTGTAGCAAGAAGCTACGATTGTTGAGAGCCTCCATCTAACTTGTGGAGTAGCCTCAACCCCTTGTAAAGGTTTGGTCAACGCCTTCAAGTCGACCTCATAGTGGAAACGAGAATCTCCCTCACCGGAGAAGCTCAAGGAGAACAAGGTGTGCACATCCGTGCTATTGAGGAGCGCCTAGGTGGCTCCCCACCTCTCCAACGTAGACGTACTTCTTTTAAGAAGGAACTACGGGAAACATATCCTTGTCTCCGTGTTTTCACTTGTTGTTATCTTGTACCGTTCCTTTATTTCCGCTGCTACTTGCTTCTTATCACCTAGGGTTTTCACTTAGTTGCACATTTAGGTAATCAAGCATTTACTTTCTTAAAAGCCCCATTAAAAGTGAAAAAGAAGTAAAATTTGTAGGTCACCTATTAACCCCCCCCCCTCTAGTTGACCATATTGCACTTTCAATTGGTATCAGAGCCTCGGCTCTTTTATCGGGCTTAACCGCCTAATAGAATCATGGTCAACGGGGATGTTCCCGAAACTTCTAAGGAGGAGCTCTCCAAAATGGCCGACACTATAGCCAACCTTGAGACAACGGTTTGTACCATACAAACCCAATTGTCGAAGGTTAGCTCTAGTGTGGGCTCGGAGGTCTCCTCCATCAAGAAGATGTTGGAGAACATGATGGGTAGAACCAAGGAGCCGTCCCACTCTCCCCATGTCACCGACGAGGATAGTTCGGATGAGGAAACAAATCCGGACATATCCGAAATCGAAGAAAACATTGCCAAAGCTAAGGCTAAAGCCGCACAAAAGGCTAAAGCCAAAGCTAAGGAGAGTGACGGTGGCTCCAAGTCTCAAACGGCTAATGGTTCGGGGTCCAATTCAAAAGTTCCACCACCGCAAAACTATGATTCCATCCACCCAATCGTTTCCATGCCACACATCCTTAATGTTGGAGTTCCACCCATCCTTAACACTAACGAATTTTCCTCTTGGAAGTTTGAAATGGAATCTCACATTTCAGGATCGTGTACGGCATTGTGGAGAAGCGTGATCCATGGGTTTCATCCTCATGATCCAAGCAACTTGACTCCAAGGGAGGATGTTGAATCTCAACTCAACAAAACTGCTCTTGTTATTATCCAGAAGGCTCTCCCAAGGGAGCATCTCACTCACATTCGCGGTTGCAAGACCGCCAAGGAAGCTTGGGACAAACTTGATACCTTGTTTCAAGGAAATGCTAGTATTCAGTCCTCCAAGTATGATGTGGCCATTGACAACTCCGAGAACTTTGTTATGCAAGATGATGAGACTCCTGAAGAGCTCTATAGACGAGTTGCCACTCTCGCCAATCAACTGAGAGACTTTGGCAAGGAAGAGATCACGGATGAATGGATAAAGAGGAAGTTTGTCAAGGCTATCACACCCTTCGAGAAGAATCTCGCCACTAGCATCCGGACAAGAGCGGACTACAATTCTCTCAACTCCATAGGTGTTCTTAGTGAGTTCATCGCAATCTCTCTCTCTCACAAGAGTGCGGATGATGCTCTAGCTCGCTCTAGAGGGATGGGAAAGTCTCCCAACCTTGCATTAAAGTCAAAAGCAATGGCTCGAGTTGATGAAAGTGAAGAAGATGATGATGATGAGGAAGACTATGAAGATACTTACACAGGAGCTCACAAGTGCATTGCCCTTGCTATGCATGGATATTGGAAGAGATGGGAAGCTCACAAGACCGGATCTCCAAGGCCTCCACGAAACAAGAACTACAAGAAGAAGGGGGAGCGACCAAGAACATGCTATAATTGTGGTAGCGCTAACCACTTCGTGAAGGAGTGCCCCTTTGAGCCAAGAGAAGAAAACGAAGGCAAGCTCATTCGCAAGAACAAGACCAAGCCTCCTCAAAACAAGAACTTTGCAAGGAAGGTTCCAAGAGCTCTCTACGTACAAGAAGGGGCGGTTCTTGAGACTTACATCTCCGGAGATGAAGGAGAAGATGAGGTGGTTGGAGTTGCTCACATCGCCAAGGCCACCGCATCATCACCTTCGATCTCTCTATTCGAATCCCCCAATGAGAATGTGGATACCCGACCTACATGTCTTATGGCAAAAGCCACTTCGGGAAGTGCTTCCGGTTCGAGCAAATGGACGGTGGATAGTGGTGCATCCCAACATATGACCCCCTATGAGATTATATCTTCGCAACCGATTATATCTTCGCAAGATTTTGAACAAGACCCCCTATGAGATTCTCACGGGCAAGAAGCCGGATGTTTCATACTTCAAGGTCTTTGGATGCAAATGCTTCATTCGCAAAAGAGGGAAACGCTTGTCAAAGTTCGAGACTAAATCCTATGAGGGTATCTTTGTTGGTTATGCCACAAACTCTCACGCCTATAGAGTCTACAACAAATCCACCGGACAAGTTGAAGAAGCTATAGACGTGGTGTTCGATGAGGATAATGGGTCCCAAGGGGGCCGTATAGATCATGGTATTGTAGGAGATGCAATTCCTCCCATCGTCATAAGAAGAATGGGGATTGGTGAAATAATCCCCATTGAGGAAAACCGGATGACGGAGGGAGAAGGACTATGCTCTACTCAAGTGGAGCCATTGACTACATCCATTGATAACCATGCTACCCAACAAGATGCACCAAGCCCTCATGCCTCACCACAAGGCCAAGCTCATGATGAAGGCCAAGCTCATAATGAAGAACAAGATACACATGGTGATGATGCAACTCATCACATTAGGGATCCACCTCCCATCAATGATCAAGACCAAGGTGGACATGTCTCCGATGATGAAGGTGATGATCAAGTACTATCCAAGGAAACTTTGGAGGAGATGCTAGCTCGTAGAGCAAAGAGAAGGCTCGATAATCTTGCTCGTGCCGGCCATACGGAGGATATGATTCTTGGACAAGTTCGTGGAAGGGTCGTCACAAGGAGGCAACTAGCGGACTTTAGCAAAGCACATGCATTTGTCTCGCACATTGAGCCAAAGAAGGTCTATGAAGCTCTTGAAGATCAAGATTGGCTTGAAGCTATGCACGATGAACTCAACAATTTCGAGCGCAACAAAGTGTGGAAATTGGTACCAAGGCCCAAAGATTGCAAGAACGTCATCGGCACTAAGTGGATCTTCAAGAACAAACAAGACAAGGACGGCATCGTCATTCGCAACAAGGCTAGATTGGTTGCTCAAGGCTTCTCTCAAGTCGAAGGTGTCGATTTCGGTGAAACATTCGCTCCCGTTGCTCGTCTTGAATCTATTCGCATCTTACTTGCATATGCATCTCATCATAACTTCAAATTGCAACAAATGGATGTTAAAAGTGCGTTTTTGAATGGTCCCATCCATGAGTTGGTTTATGTAAAGCAACCTCCGGGTTTCGAAGATCCCAACCACCCCGATCATGTCTACAAACTCGATAAGGCGCTATATGGGCTTAAACAAGCTCCACGTGCGTGGTACGAGCACCTCAAAGAGTTTTTGGTAGATCGTGGGTTCAATGTTGGTTTAATCGATCCCACCCTTTTCACCAAAAAGGTCGGAGGTGACTTGTTCATATGCCAACTCTATGTGGATGATATCATCTTTGGTTCCACTAACGTTGCTTTCAATGATGAGTTTTGCAAGCTTATGACAGACAAGTTCGAGATGTCTATGATGGGAGAATTGGAGTATTTTCTTGGCTTTGAGATCAAGCAACACCCCGAAGGCACATTCATCAAGCAAGCCAAGTATACTCAAGATATGCTCAAGCGATTCAATATGCATGATGCTAAACCTATGAAGACTCCCATGTCCACGACGGTTGATTTGAAACCCGATCCGAATGGTAAAGAGGTAGATCAAAAGGTATACCGCTCCATGATTGGCTCTTTGCTCTACCTTTGTGCATCTAGACCCGATATTATGTATAGCGTTGGTAAATGTGCAAGGTTTCAAGCCTCCCCAAGACAAAGTCATCTTGAAGCGGTTAAGCGTATCTTTCGATATTTAGTTCATACCCCAAACTTTGGTCTTTGGTATCCCAAGGGTTCAAGATTTCAGCTCATTGGGTATTCGGATGCGGACTATGCGGGAGAGAAGACGGATAGGAAATCTACATCCGGAAGTTGTCAATTTCTTGGCCGCTCATTGGTATGTTGGTCGTCCAAGAAACAAAACTGCATTGCTCTCTCTACCACTGAGGCCGAATACATCTCCGCGGCTAGTTGTTGTGCTCAATTACTTTGGATGAGGCAAACATTGAGAGATTATGGCATCATCTTCGACAACGTTCCTCTCTTGTGCGACAATGAGAGTGCCATCAAGATCGCCTACAATCCCGTTCTTCACTCCAAGACGAAGCACATTGAGATACGACATCACTTCATTCGGGATCATGTTGAGAAGGGTGATATTGACCTCTCCTATGTTGCGACCAAGGATCAACTCGCAGATATCTTCACGAAGGCCCTTGATGAACCAAGATTTCGGGGTTTGAGGAATGAACTAAATGTGATCGATGCGTCTAACTTCTCTTGAACCCTTGCATGTGTACCTTCACTATATGTGTTATCTAGTCTAGATGTAGGCATGGACATAGGGGGAGCGTAGTCCAACTCATGGATAAACACTCCACCTATCATGCGTAAAACAATCAAAACGTAATGCATATCTAGTCAGTTCGTGACTTATTGTGCTTAAAACGTGAGTGATACTCTTGAGTCCAAGATACATCTTCGCGGCTCCTTGGTGTCACTCAAACACGTTGGCTCCGGCCACCAACCTTTTCCTTTGAATGTGTTTTGGTTGATGTTTTCCTCGTGTTTGTTCGAGTGTTTGTGTCTTTTTGCGTCTTTGGAGGCTCACGATTTGATCCATCTTCTACAAAACTCGGATGGCATTGGCACTCCGGAAATTCCGGCCTCGGACCGGAATATTCCGGCCCTCAGACGTTTGTTCCAGAAAATTTCGCTAACTTCCGATGTGCCCGCTCACAGAAGGCACACCGGAAATTTCAGCGGAAATTTCCGGCACAAATTTCCGGGGGCCCGGAATATTCCGTGTCTTAAGCCACGGAAATTTCCGGAGAGAGATTTGGACTCGAATAATTCCCCAACTATCCAGCGTGCCCGCTCGCAGAAGGCACACCGGATATTTGGGCGGAATATTCCGGCCCAAATCTCCGGGCCCCGGAATATCCGGCATTAAACACCGGAAATTTCCGGTGCTCTTGGCCTGGGGCTATATAAGGGCGACGGGAGGCGACGGTTCCGCACTGTTTTCCTCCCCTCGTCTCTCCACTCGCCCCAGCCAGCCGCCGCCGCCTCCGAGACTTCCGGGAGGCATCTTTGCCTCCCCTCCTCCGCCTCTCCTCTTCCCTTGCGGATCAAGAGACCACACGTCCTTTCCTGTCATGGATCCTGGTACGTGTTCGTTTTCTCCGCAAAATTTCGGGTTGAGTAGATGCATTATCACTATATCTAGTGTTTTTCCTGTTCTAGCATGGTTCTTTGCCACAAAGTACCATCTATTCATCCTCGTACTAGATCCCATGTTCTAGATTCGTTATAGGCCCAGATTCAGATCTGGAATTCGAAAATCCCGCAGGCCGGAAATTTCCGCCCAGGGCCGGAATTTCCGCACCCCGGAAATTCGCCCTGTGGCCGGAATTTCCGCCCTCCGGAATTTCCGTCTCCGTGACCGGAATTTCCGGCCTATACTGACTCTACACCAGAACTCCACAATATTCCATTCCTCATTTCGTGAGCCCCCGTTTTTGATGTTTGTTTGCTGTTTCTTTGGCTTTCTTCTTTGCTTTCCTCGCAGATGGTTCCTCCTCTAGGTCTGGCAAGCTTCTCAGTTCTCGCAAGCGCCTCCGTCATTTGACAGAAAATGAGGAGGGGACATTTGTAGAAGACAATGAGACTCGCAGGCGCGAAAGATATACTCAGAGAGCATATGAGCAACAACGTGATGCTGAACGGGCTGCTCGCAGAAGTGGTAGGCACTATGCCCATTGCTGACTTTACGGAATGGCGCAAGAAGGCTTGGTACACGGAGGGTCCTCAGGACCCCACTATTGACTCGTGCTTTTGGCACGTCGAGCAGGAGACTCTCTTCAAGCAGGTCTACACCGTTATGAGCAAACCTGTTTGCCCCATGAAGGTGATCAATTTTGCTCATCTGGCTGCCCACCCCGAGTACTTCAACAACTCTGTTCAGCTTGTGAGGTCCTTGGTCTGCGTCAGCTTATGGAGACTCGTTGCTCATACAACACCACCTACATCCAGCAGTTCTTTGCTACTCTTGTCATTGATGATTCTGAAGATATTGGGATGTCCTGGATGTCTGGCCCTCACCTTCTCACTGCAAACTTCCATGACTTTGCCACTGTTCTTGCCTATCCGTTTGCTGGCCTCAACACTCCTCAGGGCCACCGTATGCACATTCATGGGGAAGAGTACTAGAAGAACAGGCTTGCTGAGCTCTATGGTCCTCGAGGCACAGTTGGTTCGGCTAAAGGCCTCTTTGCAGTCTATGATATTCTCCTGCGCATGTTCAGGGAGTCCATTGCTCCAAGCGCGGGAAACAATGATGCTATTCGTGGTGGATTGGTCAACCTTATGCACCATGCCTTCTTGACCTTCTCTGAGACTGATATGACTGATATGGAGGCTCACAGGGTTGATGTCATGGACTTCATTTTCAATGAGATCCACTATGCTCTCTTCCATCGCAAGGTGCCACCATATGCCCCCTATATCATGAAGCTCATCAAAGCACGCTATCCTGAGGCGCTCCGAGAAGACTTGGAGTTGGACTGTGAGGATCACAAGGACGTTAACCTCTACAAGAAGTCTGCTCACACTCAGCAGGCCGCTCATGATGTTGGTGGATCTGGACAGGGCCACAGGGATGCTCGCATGCGTCCTCCTACTCCTGGAAAGAAGAAGCGCTCGTGGCTTGCTCGTGCTGTTGAGAAGGTGCTCAGCTTGAATGTTTGCCTCCACAAGGAGAACTACGCAGCCTATGTGGAACGCCGCACCATCTTGGAGAACCAGCATCACATCATGACTGCACTCAAGACTCCCTCTGTGCCACCACTTCCTCCTCCTCGGGTTGCTTACAGGAACTGGAACAACCGTGATGTTGACTGGAATATTGGTGTTGATGAAGATGAGGACATGGAGAGTGCCACCGACACTGACGCTGAAGAGGACGACGAAGACACCCAGGCCTAGAGTGTGCTCCATGGGACGTAGCTCTCTCTTTTCTCTTTTTGGTGTCATGATGCCAAAGGGGGAGAAGATTTAGATGATCGTGGGGATTTGCTTGGGAGGGTTTCTCTTTTGTTCCTTGTTGCCGTTGCCCTTTCCGTTTTTTCATGCGTCTTTTTCGAACTTCGTTCTACCGTACTCGTCATTTATGTTGAACTATTATTATTGGGAGGCATGTCTCCTATATATGCTATCTGTGATGTTTTTATATCCTGCATTGTTAGCTGTATTCCCTGCAAATACCCGTGTTGTCATCATTCACCAAAAAGGGGGAGATTGAAAGCTCATGATCCCTCTAATGATTTTGGTGATGATGATAACACGGATATCCCCTATCTAACAATGTGGTTCAGTCTGTGCAGCTATTGTTCTAGATGATCATCTGTTTATCCTTGTCAAAAGTTCAAAGAGAAGCTCTCTATTGTGGAAATTCAACCACCGGATTTTTCAGTATAAAGGGCGGAAATTCCGGGACCTATGGGGCGGATTATCCGGCCATCTCACCGGAATTTTCCGGCCTCCCTTCTGGCTTCCACGAAAACGACTAAGTGTTTGTCTGCCCGCGCATAGAAGCCAGGGCGGAAATTTGCCCCGGAAATTTCCGGGCCAAAAATCCGGCCTTCAAGGACTTAGCAGAATTTGGTCTTCTTCACGTTGCCCGCGCACAGAGATGGGGGCGGAAAGTCAGTCCGGAAATTTCCGGGCCCGGACATTTCAATTATCCGCCCCCCGGATATTTCAATATTCCGGAAATTTCCGGTCCCGCAGGACTACAACGGTCAGAATTTGGAGGAGCCTATAAATAGCTGTCTTCTTCCTCTAGATAGGCAGCTCGTCCATTCCTCTCTCTCCTCCATTGTTGTAGAGCTCAAATCGCCCCGATCTCCCTCCTCCTCCAACCAAACTCGATGCCCTTCAAGGATCTCATGGAGGAGGTCTAGATCTACCTTTCCACCAAGCCAAAACGTGTGTACCCACACCACAACTCTTGGGATCTTGTAATCTCTTGGTTGCTTTGTCATCCAAGGGAAACCCTAGTGCTTGTAGCTTCCACCTTGTAGCAAGAAGCTACGATTGTTGAGAGCCTCCATCTAACTTGTGGAGTAGCCTCAACCCCTTGTAAAGGTTTGGTCAACGCCTTCAAGTCGACCTCATAGTGGAAACGAGAATCTCCCTCACCGGAGAAGCTCAAGGAGAACAAGGTGTGCACATCCGTGCTATTGAGGAGCGCCTAGGTGGCTCCCCACCTCTCCAACGTAGACGTACTTCTTTTAAGAAGGAACTACGGGAAACATATCCTTGTCTCCGTGTTTTCACTTGTTGTTATCTTGTACCGTTCCTTTATTTCCGCTGCTACTTGCTTCTTATCACCTAGGGTTTTCACTTAGTTGCACATTTAGGTAATCAAGCATTTACTTTCTTAAAAGCCCCATTAAAAGTGAAAAAGAAGTAAAATTTGTAGGTCACCTATTAACCCCCCCCCCCTCTAGTTGACCATATTGCACTTTCAATTGGTATCAGAGCCTCGGCTCTTTTATCGGGCTTAACCGCCTAATAGAATCATGGTCAACGGGGATGTTCCCGAAACTTCTAAGGAGGAGCTCTCCAAAATGGCCGACACTATAGCCAACCTTGAGACAACGGTTTGTACCATACAAACCCAATTGTCGAAGGTTAGCTCTAGTGTGGGCTCGGAGGTCTCCTCCATCAAGAAGATGTTGGAGAACATGATGGGTAGAACCAAGGAGCCGTCCCACTCTCCCCATGTCACCGACGAGGATAGTTCGGATGAGGAAACAAATCCGGACATATCCGAAATCGAAGAAAACATTGCCAAAGCTAAGGCTAAAGCCGCACAAAAGGCTAAAGCCAAAGCTAAGGAGAGTGACGGTGGCTCCAAGTCTCAAACGGCTAATGGTTCGGGGTCCAATTCAAAAGTTCCACCACCGCAAAACTATGATTCCATCCACCCAATCGTTTCCATGCCACACATCCTTAATGTTGGAGTTCCACCCATCCTTAACACTAACGAATTTTCCTCTTGGAAGTTTGAAATGGAATCTCACATTTCAGGATCGTGTACGGCATTGTGGAGAAGCGTGATCCATGGGTTTCATCCTCATGATCCAAGCAACTTGACTCCAAGGGAGGATGTTGAATCTCAACTCAACAAAACTGCTCTTGTTATTATCCAGAAGGCTCTCCCAAGGGAGCATCTCACTCACATTCGCGGTTGCAAGACCGCCAAGGAAGCTTGGGACAAACTTGATACCTTGTTTCAAGGAAATGCTAGTATTCAGTCCTCCAAGTATGATGTGGCCATTGACAACTCCGAGAACTTTGTTATGCAAGAGGATGAGACTCCTGAAGAGCTCTATAGACGAGTTGTCACTCTCGCCAATCAACTGAGAGACTTTGGCAAGGAAGAGATCACGGATGAATGGATAAAGAGGAAGTTTGTCAAGGCTATCACACCCTTCGAGAAGAATCTCGCCACTAGCATCCGGACAAGAGCGGACTACAATTCTCTCAACTCCATAGGTGTTCTTAGTGAGTTCATCGCAATCTCTCTCTCTCACAAGAGTGCGGATGATGCTCTAGCTCGCTCTAGAGGGATGGGAAAGTCTCCCAACCTTGCATTAAAGTCAAAAGCAATGGCTCGAGTTGATGAAAGTGAAGAAGATGATGATGATGAGGAAGACTATGAAGATACTTACACAGGAGCTCACAAGTGCATTGCCCTTGCTATGCATGGATATTGGAAGAGATGGGAAGCTCACAAGACCGGATCTCCAAGGCCTCCACGAAACAAGAACTACAAGAAGAAGGGGGAGCGACCAAGAACATGCTATAATTGTGGTAGCGCTAACCACTTCGTGAAGGAGTGCCCCTTTGAGCCAAGAGAAGAAAACGAAGGCAAGCTCATTCGCAAGAACAAGACCAAGCCTCCTCAAAACAAGAACTTTGCAAGGAAGGTTCCAAGAGCTCTCTACGTACAAGAAGGGGCGGTTCTTGAGACTTACATCTCCGGAGATGAAGGAGAAGATGAGGTGGTTGGAGTTGCTCACATCGCCAAGGCCACCGCATCATCACCTTCGATCTCTCTATTCGAATCCCCCAATGAGAATGTGGATACCCGACCTACATGTCTTATGGCAAAAGCCACTTCGGGAAGTGCTTCCGGTTCGAGCAAATGGACGGTGGATAGTGGTGCATCCCAACATATGACCGGAAGCAATGACGCAATGAGTGATATTCATCCTCCATTACCTCATCTCAATTGCGTCACTATTGGTGACAACTCCGAACTAAAGGTATTGGGACGAGGCAAGGTAGCAATCTCAAATGACTTGTCAATTGAGAATGTTCTTCTTGTTGAGTCCCTTGGCTACAATCTCATCTCGGTTCTTCAACTTGCTAAAAGTGGTTTTACCTCTTTCTTTAATAAGGAGAATGTGATTGTCACTTGGGAAACGACTCTTAAAGTAGCCTTTGTTGGGCATGTCGAGAACGGCATGTATGTAGTGGACTTCTCCAAAGGAGACACGTGTGCCGCGACATGCCTAATGGCTAAAGTTGATGTGGGTTGGCTATGGCATCGCCGGTTAGCCCACACCAATATGAGGACGTTGCATGACCTTCAAAGTGGCAATCACGTTCTAGGACTAACAAATGCTAAGTTTGCCATAGATCGGTGTGTGTAGCTCTTTGCGTTCTAGGAAAGCAACATGGAGAAGCACATCCCACCAAGACGAACATCACTACATCAAGAATCCTCGAGCTCATTCACTTGGACCTCTTTGGTCCTCTATCATATCATAGTCTTGGAGGCAAAAAATATTGCTTGGTGATTGTGGATGATTACTCACGATATTGTTGGGTGTACTTCTTCAAGAGAAAGAGTGAGACTCAAAAGCGGGTCATCGAATTCATCACTTTGGTGGAAAGACAACATAATACAAGCATCATGGCTATCCGGAGTGGATAATGGATCCGAGTTCAAGAACTACACCGTTGAGGGATTTCTTAGTGAGGAAGGCATTGCTCATCAATATTCCACTCCCTACACTCCTCAACAAAATGGTGTGGCGGAGAGAAAGAATCGGACTCTTATGGATGCGGCTCGTACCATGATTGCGGAGTTCTCTTCTCCTTACAACTTTTGGGCTTCTCCACCGCTTGTCATGCTAGCAACCGATTATATCTTCGCAAGATTTTGAACAAGACCCCCTATGAGATTCTCACGGGCAAGAAGCCGGATGTTTCATACTTCAAGGTCTTTGGATGCAAATGCTTCATTCGCAAAAGAGGGAAACGCTTGTCAAAGTTCGAGACTAAATCCTATGAGGGTATCTTTGTTGGTTATGCCACAAACTCTCACGCCTATAGAGTCTACAACAAATCCACCGGACAAGTTGAAGAAGCTATAGACGTGGTGTTCGATGAGGATAATGGGTCCCAAGGGGGCCGTATAGATCATGGTATTGTAGGAGATGCAATTCCTCCCATCGTCATAAGAAGAATGGGGATTGGTGAAATAATCCCCATTGAGGAAAACCGGATGACGGAGGGAGAAGGACTATGCTCTACTCAAGTGGAGCCATTGACTACATCCATTGATAACCATGCTACCCAACAAGATGCACCAAGCCCTCATGCCTCACCACAAGGCCAAGCTCATGATGAAGGCCAAGCTCATAATGAAGAACAAGATACACATGGTGATGATGCAACTCATCACATTAGGGATCCACCTCCCATCAATGATCAAGACCAAGGTGGACATGTCTCCGATGATGAAGGTGATGATCAAGTCCTATCCAAGGAAACTTTGGAGGAGATGCTAGCTCGTAGAGCAAAGAGAAGGCTCGATAATCTTGCTCGTGCCGGCCATACGGAGGATATGATTCTTGGACAAGTTCGTGGAAGGGTCGTCACAAGGAGGCAACTAGCGGACTTTAGCAAAGCACATGCATTTGTCTCGCACATTGAGCCAAAGAAGGTCTATGAAGCTCTTGAAGATCAAGATTGGCTTGAAGCTATGCACGATGAACTCAACAATTTCGAGCGCAACAAAGTGTGGAAATTGGTACCAAGGCCCAAAGATTGCAAGAACGTCATCGGCACTAAGTGGATCTTCAAGAACAAACAAGACAAGGACGGCATCGTCATTCGCAACAAGGCTAGATTGGTTGCTCAAGGCTTCTCTCAAGTCGAAGGTGTCGATTTCGGTGAAACATTCGCTCCCGTTGCTCGTCTTGAATCTATTCGCATCTTACTTGCATATGCATCTCATCATAACTTCAAATTGCAACAAATGGATGTTAAAAGTGCGTTTTTGAATGGTCCCATCCATGAGTTGGTTTATGTAAAGCAACCTCCGGGTTTCGAAGATCCCAACCACCCCGATCATGTCTACAAACTCGATAAGGCGCTATATGGGCTTAAACAAGCTCCACGTGCGTGGTACGAGCACCTCAAAGAGTTTTTGGTAGATCGTGGGTTCAATGTTGGTTTAATCGATCCCACCCTTTTCACCAAAAAGGTCGGAGGTGACTTGTTCATATGCCAACTCTATGTGGATGATATCATCTTTGGTTCCACTAACGTTGCTTTCAATGATGAGTTTTGCAAGCTTATGACGGACAAGTTCGAGATGTCTATGATGGGAGAATTGGAGTATTTTCTTGGCTTTGAGATCAAGCAACACCCCGAAGGCACATTCATCAAGCAAGCCAAGTATACTCAAGATATGCTCAAGCGATTCAATATGCATGATGCTAAACCTATGAAGACTCCCATGTCCACGACGGTTGATTTGAAACCCGATCCGAATGGTAAAGAGGTAGATCAAAAGGTATACCGCTCCATGATTGGCTCTTTGCTCTACCTTTGTGCATCTAGACCCGATATTATGTATAGCGTTGGTAAATGTGCAAGGTTTCAAGCCTCCCCAAGACAAAGTCATCTTGAAGCGGTTAAGCGTATCTTTCGATATTTAGTTCATACCCCAAACTTTGGTCTTTGGTATCCCAAGGGTTCAAGATTTCAGCTCATTGGGTATTCGGATGCGGACTATGCGGGAGAGAAGACGGATAGGAAATCTACATCCGGAAGTTGTCAATTTCTTGGCCGCTCATTGGTATGTTGGTCGTCCAAGAAACAAAACTGCATTGCTCTCTCTACCACTGAGGCCGAATACATCTCCGCGGCTAGTTGTTGTGCTCAATTACTTTGGATGAGGCAAACATTGAGAGATTATGGCATCATCTTCGACAACGTTCCTCTCTTGTGCGACAATGAGAGTGCCATCAAGATCGCCTACAATCCCGTTCTTCACTCCAAGACGAAGCACATTGAGATACGACATCACTTCATTCGGGATCATGTTGAGAAGGGTGATATTGACCTCTCCTATGTTGCGACCAAGGATCAACTCGCAGATATCTTCACGAAGGCCCTTGATGAACCAAGATTTCGGGGTTTGAGGAATGAACTAAATGTGATCGATGCGTCTAACTTCTCTTGAACCCTTGCATGTGTACCTTCACTATATGTGTTATCTAGTCTAGATGTAGGCATGGACATAGGGGGAGCGTAGTCCAACTCATGGATAAACACTCCACCTATCATGCGTAAAATAATCAAAACGTAATGCATATCTAGTCAGTTCGTGACTTATTGTGCTTAAAACGTGAGTGATACTCTTGAGTCCAAGATACATCTTCGCGGCTCCTTGGTGTCACTCAAACACGTTGGCTCCGGCCACCAACCTTTTCCTTTGAATGTGTTTTGGTTGATGTTTTCCTCGTGTTTGTTCGAGTGTTTGTGTCTTTTTGCGTCTTTGGAGGCTCACGATTTGATCCATCTTCTACAAAACTCGGATGGCATTGGCACTCCGGAAATTCCGGCCTCGGACCAGAATATTCCGGCCCTCAGACGTTTGTTCCAGAAAATTTCGCTAACTTCCGATGTGCCCGCTCACAGAAGGCACACCGGAAATTTCAGCGGAAATTTCCGGCACAAATTTCCGGGGGCCCGGAATATTCCGTGTCTTAAGCCACGGAAATTTCCGGAGAGAGATTTGGACTCGAATAATTCCCCAACTATCCAGCGTGCCCGCTCGCAGAAGGCACACCGGATATTTGGGCGGAATATTCCGGCCCAAATCTCCGGGCCCCGGAATATCCGGCATTAAACACCGGAAATTTCCGGTGCTCTTGGCCCGGGGCTATATAAGGGCGACGGGAGGCGACGGTTCCGCACTGTTTTCCTCCCCTCGTCTCTCCACTCGCCCCAGCCAGCCGCCGCCGCCTCCGAGACTTCCGGGAGGCATCTTTGCCTCCCCTCCTCCGCCTCTCCTCTTCCCTTGCGGATCAAGAGACCGCACGTCCTTTCCTGTCATGGATCCTGGTACGTGTTCGTTTTCTCCGCAAAATTTCGGGTTGAGTAGATGCATTATCACTATATCTAGTGTTTTTCCTGTTCTAGCATGGTTCTTTGCCACAAAGTACCATCTATTCATCCTCGTACTAGATCCCATGTTCTAGATTCGTTATAGGCCCAGATTCAGATCTGGAATTCGAAAATCCCGCAGGCCGGAAATTTCCGCCCAGGGCCGGAATTTCCGCACCCCGGAAATTCGCCCTGTGGCCGGAATTTCCGCCCTCCGGAATTTCCGTCTCCGTGACCGGAATTTCCGGCCTATACTGACTCTACACCAGAACTCCACAATATTCCATTCCTCATTTCGTGAGCCCCCGTTTTTGATGTTTGTTTGTTGTTTCTTTGGCTTTCTTCTTTGCTTTCCTCGCAGATGGTTCCTCCTCTAGGTCTGGCAAGCTTCTCAGTTCTCGCAAGCGCCTCCGTCATTTGACAGAAAATGAGGAGGGGACATTTGTAGAAGACAATGAGACTCGCAGGCGCGAAAGATATACTCAGAGAGCATATGAGCAACAACGTGATGCTGAACGGGCTGCTCGCAGAAGTGGTAGGCACTATGCCCATTGCTGACTTTACGGAATGGCGCAAGAAGGCTTGGTACACGGAGGGTCCTCAGGACCCCACTATTGACTCGTGCTTTTGGCACGTCGAGCAGGAGACTCTCTTCAAGCAGGTCTACACCGTTATGAGCAAACCTGTTTGCCCCATGAAGGTGATCAATTTTGCTCATCTGGCTGCCCACCCCGAGTACTTCAACAACTCTGTTCAGCTTGTGGAGGTCCTTGGTCTGCGTCAGCTTATGGAGACTCGTTGCTCATACAACACCACCTACATCCAGCAGTTCTTTGCTACTCTTGTCATTGATGATTCTGAAGATATTGGGATGTCCTGGATGTCTGGCCCTCACCTGCTCACTGCAAACTTCCATGACTTTGCCACTGTTCTTGCCTATCCGTTTGCTGGCCTCAACACTCCTCAGGGCCACCGTATGCACATTCATGGGGAAGAGTACCAGAAGAACAGGCTTGCTGAGCTCTATGGTCCTCGAGGCACAGTTGGTTCGGCTAAAGGCCTCTTTGCAGTCTATGATATTCTCCTGCGCATGTTCAGGGAGTCCATTGCTCCAAGCGCGGGAAACAATGATGCTATTCGTGGTGGATTGGTCAACCTTATGCACCATGCCTTCTTGACCTTCTCTGAGACTGATATGACTGATATGGAGGCTCACAGGGTTGATGTCATGGACTTCATTTTCAATGAGATCCACTATGCTCTCTTCCATCGCAAGGTGCCACCATATGCCCCCTATATCATGAAGCTCATCAAGGCACGCTATCCTGAGGCGCTCCGAGAAGACTTGGAGTTGGACTGTGAGGATCACAAGGACGTTAACCTCTACAAGAAGTCTGCTCACACTCAGCAGGCCGCTCATGATGTTGGTGGATCTGGACAGGGCCACAGGGATGCTCGCATGCGTCCTCCTACTCCTGGAAAGAAGAAGCGCTCGTGGCTTGCTCGTGCTGTTGAGAAGGTGCTCAGCTTGAATGTTTGCCTCCACAAGGAGAACTACGCAGCCTATGTGGAACGCCGCACCATCTTGGAGAACCAGCATCACATCATGACTGCACTCAAGACTCCCTCTGTGCCACCACTTCCTCCTCCTCGGGTTGCTTACAGGAACTGGAACAACCGTGATGTTGACTGGAATATTGGTGTTGATGAAGATGAGGACATGGAGAGTGCCACCGACACTGACGCTGAAGAGGACGACGAAGACACCCAGGCCTAGAGTGTGCTCCATGGGACGTAGCTCTCTCTTTTCTCTTTTTGGTGTCATGATGCCAAAGGGGGAGAAGATTTAGATGATCGTGGGGATTTGCTTGGGAGGGTTTCTCTTTTGTTCCTTGTTGCCGTTGCCCTTTCCGTTTTTTCATGCGTCTTTTTCGAACTTCGTTCTACCGTACTCGTCATTTATGTTGAACTATTATTATTGGGAGGCATGTCTCCTATATATGCTATCTGTGATGTTTTTATATCCTGCATTGTTAGCTGTATTCCCTGCAAATACCCGTGTTGTCATCATTCACCAAAAAGGGGGAGATTGAAAGCTCATGATCCCTCTAATGATTTTGGTGATGATGATAACACGGATATCTCCTATCTAACAATGTGGTTCAGTCTGTGCAGCTATTGTTCTAGATGATCATCTGTTTATCCTTGTCAAAAGTTCAAAGAGAAGCTCTCTATTGTGGAAATTCAGCCACCGGATTTTTCAGTATAAAGGGCGGAAATTCCGGGACCTATGGGGCGGATTATCCGGCCATCTCACCGGAATTTTCCGGCCTCCCTTCTGGCTTCCACGAAAACGACTAAGTGTTTGTCTGCCCGCGCACAGAAGCCAGGGCGGAAATTTGCCCCGGAAATTTCCGGGCCAAAAATCCGGCCTTCAAGGACTTAGCAGAATTTGGTCTTCTTCACGTTACCCGCGCACAGAGATGGGGGCGGAAATTCAGTCCGGAAATTTCCGGGCCCGGACATTTCAATTATCCGCCCCCCGGATATTTCAATATTCCGGAAATTTCCGGTCCCGCAGGACTACAACGGTCAGAATTTGGAGGAGCCTATAAATAGCTGTCTTCTTCCTCTAGATAGGCAGCTCGTCCATTCCTCTCTCTCCTCCATTGTTGTAGAGCTCAAATCGCCCCGATCTCCCTCCTCCTCCAACCAAACTCGATGCCCTTCAAGGATCTCATGGAGGAGGTCTAGATCTACCTTTCCACCAAGCCAAAACGTGTGTACCCACACCACAACTCTTGGGATCTTGTAATCTCTTGGTTGCTTTGTCATCCAAGGGAAACCCTAGTGCTTGTAGCTTCCACCTTGTAGCAAGAAGCTTCGATTGTTGAGAGCCTCCATCTCACTTGTGGAGTAGCCTCAACCCCTTGTAAAGGTTTGGTCAACGCCTTCAAGTCGACCTCATAGTGGAAACGAGAATCTCCCTCACCGGAGAAGCTCAAGGAGAACAAGGTGTGCACATCCGTGCTATTGAGGAGCGCCTAGGTGGCTCCCCACCTCTCCAACGTAGACGTACTTCTTTTAAGAAGGAACTACGGGAAACATATCCTTGTCTCCGTGTTTTCACTTGTTGTTATCTTGTACCGTTCCTTTATTTCCGCTGCTACTTGCTTCTTATAACCTAGGGTTTTCACTTAGTTGCACATTTAGGTAATCAAGCATTTACTTTCTTAAAAGCCCCATTAAAAGTGAAAAAGAAGTAAAATTTGTAGGTCACCTATTCACCCCCCCCCCTCTAGTTGACCATATTGCACTTTCACAAGGGTCTGGAGTCTTTGATACATGTCTTCGTGGATCTCGCCATCATGCATATAGAACCATTTGGACTCATTGCTCAAGGCATCATACCTATTCCTTTGCATACTTTCATTGCCCACAAACATGACGACAAGAGTGTCCCATGTTTCCTTAGCAGTGGAATAATATTGAAGATGAGGCATGTGGTTGGAACCCACAGCTTCTTGAATGATGGACAAGGCGGTGTATTTGAGTTGACGATCTACGGCTTCTCTTCTTGTCAAGTTCTTGGGGTCATGTAGCTTGTATCCATCTTGAATGACCCTCCAAAGTTCAATACAATAAGAGTTCAAGTGAGTTTCCATGTAATATTGCCATTCACTAAAAGAATGTGCATCCGTTTTAGGAGTTCTCCTATAGGAATTATACGAGGATGTGGGACGGGAAGATCGGGAGAGTAGTGTCCTTCGACGGAGTGGAACTCTCCTTTTCCTTCCGTACCCTTATCGGTGGGGTTCTTAGTGGAAACATCTTTAGGTGGAACACCATTATTCCCCTTCTCGACGCCCTCCGGAACTTCGTAGAAAATGCAAGATACAGGGATCCTAAAGGTAAAAGAGCCACAAGCCCACGCGTAGAAAATGCAAGATACACACTGAAATTGAGCTATCTCTTCTTATACTTTATAGAAGCGAATGTTTGGGTGTTCCATTACAGGGGAATAAAAATAACTTTATTTCATATAGATGTTAACAGATCATTATTTCTGTACAAAAAAAAGCAAGGGATTTATTATAGATTTCCCTTTTCAGTCAGCTTACAATATATGACCTAAATATACGAAGTACAAGATTCATCAAATAAGAATATTTATACAATGCCCACAGTGCAAAATACTGAAGGAGCAATGCAGATCAACCTGACCGGAGGAACAGGGCGACGTCCTACTGGCCTAGAGTAAGAAGTGGAGGGCGGCCCAAGAGAAGCCTCGGTAGCGGCGCAGAAGAAGCTTCATCGGCGGAAAGTTACGCCACCTCTCTATCACTGTGTTTATGGGGTGAGTGGGCAATGTTTGTCCGGAATGGCACCTGCTCGTTTCCCCTAACCTTATTTGGGTACTTGCTCATTTTCCCTCCCTATGTCTCCAATTTTCCTCTTCTCCCGCTCGACGAACAACCACCGTTTAGCAGACTCTTTTGTCCATGTTTCTCCGATTTCAGGGAAAAAATCCCTCATCTTGTCATTTTCTCGCTTATTAGGACCAAGTAAGCGTTTAACGTCGGCTAATGATGTATGTGTTTCAAATGGATGTGCAAGATTTTGGTGTTTCTCTTAATACATTGTACACGGTAAGTTTAGTTTGATGCTTGTTTTCTGTAGCATTACGTTTCCTTGGTAAAATTACAATCAGTAGCTTTCATTTATTTATACCAAACCTTTTTACTTAATTATAAGTTTTTATGCAAACATAATGATGATGCAAAAAATTCTAGATATAGTGTTTTATGTTAGTTCTAGGATATAATGTTCTCCGTTAGAATTCTCATGTGTATCCTTTCAAACTATGTTCTTACTAAGTTGAAAACCACTTATGCGGCAAAAGTTTGTTCATTTTTTATAAACCTTGTCCATTGCATTTCTTAGAAAACATATCCCTATAGTGTATCTCCGATCTCAGAAAAATATCATATACATAATTGAATTTTCTTCGATGATTAATATCTACCTTTAGATGTATTATTGTGTTTTTTTTGCATTTGCATCTAATTTAGCATCCTATAATATCTTGGTGGAGACGGATCTAGAGCATATGCACCTAACAGAAATCTTGGTGCTTCCTTCAGTGGATTCCATTCTATATTATTTGATGCAAATAAATAATAACTTAGATCATGGATGATATCTAAACTACTAATAAAAGAGCAAACTAGAGTTTTTCTATGGCCACCCAAAGAAGTGTACACAAGTCAACCAGAACCCTCTGATCTGATCAACCGGGTGAAATCCAACAGTCCGTACTTGTTCGATGGTCTGCCATGTTACGGTTCACATTGAATGTTTTGCCCACAGATGCCGCGCGCTGCCCAGCCCCGATGCGCTGGCGAGGCCCGGTATATCCCTAAATCACGCAAAACCGTTCCACGAAACAAATCCTGTCTTCTGCCGATGCCCCATTGTACACGACGGATGGATCGTGGGAGGACCACGCCGACTACCACGGTCGCTGCGGACGTGCCCCCAGTCGGCTCCGGTCCGCTGCGAGACGTCGGGATTGCGGGAAGAAGCAAACCTGCGGTTTGCGGAGCCCGGCGAGGCGTCGATGTGCTGAAAGCAAGGCGCTCACCCTTCTAGGTGCTTTGCTGACTAGCCCTGACGTTCATGGCAAATCTGCAGACTGCACGCTCCGCCGGCAGGCTCCAATCGGCTTTTTCTGGCAGCCAATGCCGCGCGTGCACGTTTAGGCCTGTTTTGAGAATTTTTTATTTGGGTGGTGGGTGGCAGATGCTTGTAGGAATGCCTCCGCGACGACAGCACCCAAGTGTGTTGATTTGCAGCTGCAGTATTTTTTGTCTACAGTGTGCAGTTCATCCCAGCAATTAGCGGCGACAAAGAACTAAAATGAAGACACCTGCCTTTGCTGGTAGATTTCATGTATACATCCATATGACCATAGAAGTGTGGCTTTGCAGTAACCCATCGGCCTTTTTGTTTTTCATATTGCTGGTAAGAAGTGATTTGTTACAGTATGTTGGAATGAGAATACATTGCCCATGTCTTCTATCCAACAGTAGTAGAAAACTTTGGATGAAGCTAAGTTGCAAAGCAGTGTTTAATCTACCTTTACCAATTAGTCTGGTACTCTATGAAAGTGGTTATGTATAAATTACAATTGAAAAACTCCCTTTTACAACGACATCTATATTGTTCTGTCTATGTCATTCATTATTAGCTCTATATACTATCAATATCTGATGGTATTTTGATCGCACGGTTTTGGTTACCGGGCGGTAAATCCGGTTACCGCCCACTGACCGCAAATCCCGAGCACCCCCGGTAAATCGATTTACCGGACAAAAAATACCAAATTATTTTATTTTGAATTTAAACAAATATCCTTAGTAATACGTTTGAGTTCAAATTTTGGTATCCAAATTTATCCGGTAATCGGTCGTTATTAACCGCGGTTACCGGTAATCCCGAGCACCCCCGGTAAAAGAATTTTGGTCGGAAGCCAAAACCTTGGTTGATCGAACTATATATATCCAACTCATACTTGAAAAAATTTATATTCGTCATACTAACCCGTTGTATATTTTCTACACAGGGTATATAAATATATATTTAATTTGGACAAAATCCACATATTATTTTGCAAGATTGCCCGGCGAGGATGGTGACGGTAGGGGTGACGGAGAACCTGCAGGTGGATGGTGACGGCGGCCTTGGCGCTGCAGCGCAACGGCGGGGCTAGTCGGGCCTGATCTGGCCGGATCTTCGATCTGGCTGATCTTAGGCCTGATAGGCCCTGCTGCTGTGTCCGGTCTGCGACCGTCTTTGACGGTGGAGGTCGGCGGATCGACTCCGATTGGCTGCTGACACCGGACACAAGGGGTTGGACTGGTTGCCTTCTACATCACCCGATTAATTGGCCTCACGGTGCTGTGCTTCCATCTCCGCGGGGTTGAGGTCGTGGAAGTCGGGGCGGCGGCCCTGGAAGGTGGACTGCGCGGGCGTCTCTGCGGCGAGCGACGTGGCGGTGGTGGTGGTCTTTCCCCTTGGCCGTGTGGATGGCGAGGAGCGGGCAGCGGGGGTTCCTGATGTTGGTGGCAGCAACCCACAGATCGTGTTTGGGAGGCCTTTCTCGGGGTTGGCGGGAGTTTCGAGTTTCCGGACGTGGCGGGTAGGTTTGCGCTCCGGCGCCAATGGCGGCGATGCTTGAGGGTATCGTTACCCTCTTGGGGGCGCTGTTGTGGTTATCGTCGTCGCGTTAGGGCTCCGGGTGAAAACCCTTGACCAGCTGGTCTCGACGACGGCCACGTCTACGCCGTTACCCTCTAGAGGCCGTTGTCGTGGAGCCGCGGGCCTCGAACTCGCTCCGGTAACCTCGGTGGCAAGTTTGGCTTTTCTTGTTTTTCCTTTTTTTATCTTTGATCTGCCTTGTAAGGGTTACCCCTCATCACTTTGTATCGGTTCGGCCGTTAGGCTTTATTTATAAAGCGGGGCGAAAGCCTTTTTCGAGGAGATTGGCCTTCGTGCTTCTTTCGTGCAAATCAACCCAACAGGCATGTATCTTTAATTCATTCCTAAATACCTTATATCAGCACTTATTTCTTCTGATGCACATGTTTCTTGGACTAATTACCGTACAACGTGCCTTCTATGTGAAGAAAATCATTGAGGAAAAACTCTTCATTAATTAAACTGCAATTCTGGTATGCTCACTACAGGAATCGCGCTCTACGCCAATGGCCAGAAGCCGTCGGCACAATTCAGTATGCCGTCGGCACCGTCTGTGCCGACGGTGGCTGTCGTCACCTTGCCGTCGGCGTATCACCTTGTCGGCGCAGCTGCTTTGGCCGTCGGCACAACGAAAAGCCGTCGGCACAGTAATTTGGTGGGCCCCACCTGGTCTGACAGTGGGCCCGCGCTGTCAGCACCGCGCGGCTGGTGGAGGGCACTGTGCTGACGGCAATGCCGTCGGCACAACAGGGACACGTGGAGCTCGCTGGTGGCTCCTGGGGGACGGCATAGCCTCTGCCCATGTTTTTTTTTCTCTGTTTTGTGCTGTTTTCGTTCCAAAAATCACAGATATATCACAAATAAAAATCCAATGCAATAGAAACATCTAGAAGCACGGTACCATTATTATTAACAATCAAAACATCCATACAAAGATCGTTTAATGTCATACATCTATCCACATACATCCATCGATCCAGATACATCCATACATCGATCCAGAGGCATCCCTAGCTATCCCTAGCTAGCTACAGACGGTCTGGAGGAGAAGGGGTGAAGTCCAAGTCTCCCCTCGTGAAAATGGGCCGATCGTGTGTCGCGTCCGTCGAACCAGCTCCGGAGCCACCAGGCGAGGAACCAGGAGTGGCCGAGGCCGAAGCACGGCCGTGAATCGGCGTCGTCTCGCGCGAACCCGGGGAGCAACTAGGAGAAGCCCGGCCAAAAGCCGCGTTCTCCGAAGCTCCAGTACCCTACATTTTCTTGCACGAGTTAGACACTTTAGAGGCAGAGTAAATCAGTAATGTGGTGTGGAAAAGAAACATACCGGGGTCTCTGCGTAGTATGTGAGGGCAAACTCTTCCCTCGATGTGAATACCGGGATCGGCCCTGGCCCATCAGGACGCTCTCCTAGAGGCGGTCCTCGCTCTCCGGTGGTCATCCACCTCATCATCGCCTACAAGATGGGTTAGATGTCATGTGTTGCCAAAATAAACATCTAAACTAGGAGTAGTTTGACTTGTCATATTTTGCAGAAATATGGATTGAAAATTTACATTCTCGAACTCCCTAGTGTACGCAGTGGAGGCTTCACTCCTCTGCGTCCACTCCTGTAGGTCCTGCTTGTACTTCGCATAAGAGGCGGCATAGGCCGCATCGAACTCCGGCTACAATTTAGGAAACAAGTTAATATCGACAACTTAGCAATGCACAGGGGAATGTCAGAAAACATGATGAGAATGAGAGAACAACTTACATCGGCAGAGGCAGCTCCATGACGCCGTCGACGAGGCTGGACAGGGACGGCGTCGGCGGGGAGGGTAGCCTTGATACGCGTGAGGCTCGCGGTAGGCATGGCCACCTTATCGAGGACTTTCAGACGGCCGTGCTCCCTCCCGTCCCCCCCCCCCAGCATCAACGCCGTCTCGTCGTAGTCGTGCTCGATGGGGTCCTCGACCTGCGGGTGCAGAATCTGGAACGCCGAGCAGTAAGACTGCAAGTCCTGCTCGGCTCTGCCGTAGTACTCAGGAGCCGAGGGCATGGCGAGGGGTCCGAAACGGACTTCTTTTGCCTCATCTTCTTCCACGCCGCCAAGTAAGTAACTGGCACCCCACTCTGAGCCTCCTGCATCGCAAAAGTAAACGTTATGTGTATCAAGTAGAAACATGATAGGAAATAAACCATCTTTTCCATGTATGTATATACCATCTTCTTCTTGAAGCGGTCGGTGATGTGGCTTCCTCCACTGTGGGCCCCCCCATGGCCTCGTTTCCTCCTGTTCCGCTTGCTCACGGCATCGAAGTCGGCGTCTTCCCCGGCCCACCTACTAGCCAGCGCCGCCCATGCGTCCTCGTGTCTTTCGGCCCAGCCGGGAATGACCTGAGAATGCAATAGTGAAGTAAATAGGAGGCAATGCAATGGCAACTTAACTGAAATGTAGAATGACATAGATAGTTTACTTACCGTCATGAAATCCTCGACTGTCATCTTGGGCGGGTCATCGACATTCTCATGCTTCTTGGCCCTTTTGCCCTTCTCGGCCATGAACGCGCTGATGGCGGTGTGCTTCTGGTTGTACCACACCTGGCGGGTCAACCTCACGCAAGCCGCGCGGAGAGTCCGACCCGCCGCGGCTCTATCCTCCTCAAGCACCCGAAAAAAGCACTTCAATCATGCATAAAGAAATTGAGAGTTAGAACGGTGGTGTCATCAACTACGAACGAAACTCAAGAAAATATAGCTTACCCAAAACTTGGTGATCACGGCGTCAGAAGCCTTCCCGAAGGGCGGGCAATAGGCAGCCTCGTAGTCCAGCCAAGAAGTGGCCAACTTCGGCTCGCCATCCACAGCCGGGGTGTAATAGCCCGGCCAAAAAAGCCTAATCAGAGCTCCAATCAAGCTCGAAGGCTGGCGGCTCCCTGCAGCATATGTCCAATTGCTACATAATAATCAAACATTAGTACATATGCCAAAAATGAAACTACATATTTAAAATTACAAAATTACTAAACTTACTCCTTCTTATTTGGATAAATGAGGGTTTTCTCCTCCTCCGTGGCAGGCTCCTTATCCGCACCGGGGACTCCTGCTTCCCCACGAACCCGCAGCTTCTTTGGTGCCCCTCCTCCTCCCTCCACCTCCCCCTCCATCTCCACCTCCACCTCCTCGTCCTCCTCCTCCTCCGGTCTGTACTCCTCCTCCTCCCGTCTGGACTCCGTCTCCTCCTCCTTCCTATACTCTATCTGCAGCTGGGAAGCCACGTCACCAGATGCGAAGGGTGGAGGCTCCAAGTCTACACCTCCCCCGCCACCTCCACCTCGTCCTCTCGTCCTCCACCTCGACCTCCACCTCCACCTCCACCTAGTGCCCGGCGCCCTCGTCCTCCAACCGCATCGTCGTCCACGGGGTAGCGCCGATTGCGAACCAAGGATCTACCACTCCGTGTAATCTTCTTGTCCAATCACCTGCATCGAGAAAGAGAAAACAATTAAATCACATATACATAGTAAAAATATAGGCACTTAGCATAAAATGGTGAAATGTAGGCACTTAGCATAAAATGGTGAAACTTGGCATAAAATGTAGAGCATCACTAGGCATGTTCAAAAGAAAAAATACTAAGTATAAAATGGTGAAACTTGCATAAAAATACTAAGATAAAATACTAAGTATAAAGACATCACCTCGAATCATCACTCTCATAATTAAGTGGGTTCTCGTTCTCACTATCCGTATCACTATCACGTGAGTAGTAAATTAGAGGATCTTCAAACGGTGGTGGCTCATCATCGTCGCCATTGTCTGTATGTAGCTTGGTGAGCATGTCTATGTCCTTTAGATCCACCACTGACTCACCACGAGTTTCTGCATTGTTCTCAAGGTCCTCAAAACCACCCATTTGTAAGTCAAAGTCCCCGAAGTCCTCTTTCTCTTGATAGAAAATTCCCTGGTACGTTTTCGGGTCAATGTTGTTATAATCGTCGTCGGACGGCATGGGTAGTTTACCATGTGGGGATACCCTGAACGCGACCTCCCAACCCTTGAGTGCCTCTTTCTGGCATGGGTAAGCCAAATAATAAACTTGCTTGGCTTGGTGAGCCACAATAAAGACATCGGCTCCGCTATAGGTGGTTGAAGGCCTAACTTCAACTAACCCAATGGAAGGGGTACTTTTGTATCCATGGACGGGGTCGAACTAGTGGCATTTGAACACAACGAGCTTGAGTTCTACGTTGGTGCGATTGAACGTCAGCTCGTATACCTTCTCTAACCTTCCGTAGTAGTCTACGGAATCGGCTCCATCGCCTCCTCTGGCGCCTCGGGTGAAAACCCCGGTATTTACCGTTTTTGCATTCGGCCGACTCTTCTGGTGATCCTCCGTATGGAAGCGATACCCATTCACATCATACTTCTCATATTTCATGACACTACGGTTAAAACCTTGGGAAACACATCTCAACTCATCCGTCATCTGAACGTTGCGATTAGCTCCCTACAAATACGATAAAAAATGTTTTGTGCATTAGATAGGTAATACGAAAGGGACAAGTCACAGATTGCAAGGTAATAGGGAGAGGTTAGAAATTACTTTTTCCATGAACCAAGAAACAATTTTTTTCTTTCCGGGAGCACCCTCTTTCAGAAGAGTGTCCAGCTCCCCGACAGATGGTTCCTCCGCTCCAGACCACATTTCATCCGTGAATTCTCTAAAAGAAGAGAATACGTATTAGATCGAAACAGGGCTACTAGTTGGAAAGTAATTTGTACCACCATTTTACCTGATATAATCGACCACTTCCTTCATGTTCGTAAGCACATAGAGCATTATGCAATCCTGCTCTTCCTTGGTCAAGTTATATTTTTCTCGGCCACCTGACTTGCCATCGGGACATTGGAAGAGGAGGAGCTGGGGGTCATGCTTGGGCTCGTCGATATTGTACCGAGATGCCTGGTTATGCATAGTGGGAACTTCAGCAGGATAGTACATTGTCGCGGCGTCTGCCATCTCCTCAAGACATACTGCCTCAGCTATGCATGCTTCAATCTTAGCTTTATTTCCTGTTTTGTTTCTAATGTACTTGAACTCTATCTCAATACAAGACTGCCAACGAAACTGCACCGGTCCACCCAAAAGTGCCTCGTTCGCGAGATGCACAACGAGATGTGCCATCGGAGTAAAGAAGCCTGGCGGAAATATCATCTCTAAGTTGCATAGCAACTCCGGCACTAGATCATGCAGCTTCTGAATAATCACCGGACATATCTGCTTAGCACAAAGCGTGCGGAAGAAATGGCTCAACTCCGCGAGCACTCGCCAGACACGCTCGGGTAGATACCCTCGAACCATCACCGGCATCAGCCGCTCAAGCCATATATGATAGTCGTGACTCTTGAGCCCGTTGACTTTTCCCGTTAAAAGATTGACCCCCTTGCTTATATTCGAACAATAACCATCAGGAAAACATGACAATGAATTTGAGCACCTGAATACCTCCTTCTTTTGAATACTGTCAAGGCAGTAGTCGGCGAGCGGTTTAAACCAATTTTTTCGCCAGCGGTCAGGAGGCTGCATATGTAATCTCTCTCTATCACAGAGTTTCTGGAGATCGACTCTAGCCTTCACATTATCCTTTGACTTCTCAGGAATGTTTAGGATTGTGTGAAAGAGTGACTCTCCGACATTCTTTTCGGTGTGCATCACATCGATGTTATGGGGAAGTTCGAGATCCTTGTAATAATCAAGCTGCGTCAAGCCTGCCACGTGAGTCCAGTTGTGTATTTTACCATATCCGACGTATCGTGGGCCATTTCCCCCAGCGGGAACGAGAGCACGTAGCTCGGCATCAACAGCTGCACCATCGAATGTTGGTATCTTTTTTTCTACACGCTCAACTCTGCCCTTCTTGAAGTTCTTTCTGTCTTCTCTAAATCGATGCCTTCTTATGAGGAAATGTCGATGCATGTCAAACGAGGAATACTTCTTACCCGCGCTTGACCAGAGGAACTCCAATCGGTTCCTGCACACTGGGCATGGCCACTTACCAGCGGTACACCATCCGCAGAATAGAGCGTACCCTGGAAGGTCGTGCATGGAATATTGGAACCAAATTTTCATTAAGAAGTTTTTTTTTATGCCCAGTCGTATGTGAACGTCCCGTGGTGCCAAGAGTGGTTCAAATCATCCACAAGCGGCTGCATGTAGACACTCAAATTCTTCCCCGGGTATTCTGGCCCTAGAATGATCAGCGACAGAAATATGGTATTCCTTTGCATTAAGACTCCAGGAGGGAGATTGAGTGGAATAACAAACACGGGCCAGTAGCTGTATGAGGCAGTCGACATACCATATGGATTGAATTCATCTTTTGCTATCGCAATCCTGACATTTCGAGGCTCTTTTGCCTCATCGGGGTATTTTGCATCGAAATTCTTCCATGCCTGACCATCAGATGGATGTCCCATCTTTTCTCGTCCGTGCTCGTCTGTGTATCTCTTCCCCATCTTGTGCCAAGTCATCTGTTTGGCAGTCTCCTCGGACCAATACAGCCGCTGGATTCTTTTAATGAATGGGAGACACGGAAGAATCTTCAAAGCGACTTTCGTCTGCTTCAACTGACCATTGGCTCCCTTTACCTCATGATACCTAGACGCCTTACAAATGCTACAGTACTTGTCATCCGCAAACTGTTTCCAAAATAGAATGCAGCCTTTTGGACAAGAATCTATCTTTGTATAATCCATGTTGAGCCCTTTCAAGACTTTCTTCGCTTCGTGTATGCTTTTAGGCAGACAATGCCCCTCGGGCAACATGTTACCATAGGTTTTCAGATTAGCTTCAAATCTAGCACGGGTGGTGGAGTACCGGGCCTTGTCGGCTAGTGCTTGAGAGATGGCATCGAGTTGAGAAATCTTTGCACCCTCGTATAGCGGCCTCTTATCCGAGCCCATCATTTCAAAGAAGGCCTTTGCTGTTGGCTCGGGTTCATCCGGGTCCTCCGGTTCGGGCTGTTCCTCCACTTGAGGTGGCGAATCAGGCATGTCAGCATCACGGAAATCATCTAACAAGTTCCTAATCCCATCGTACTCAATGCCATTGATCCGCTGCCGCATCACCTCTCCTCTATCACGCTCGTACTAAGCAAAGTCGACAGTCGTCACGTAGTTCTGCATATATCCATGCAACCACAGGTGTTTAGTCATTTCAACCTTTCCATGACGATGCCGCCTCCGGCAATTAGAGCAAGGGAATAATGGGCAAACCGCTGACTTTGAACCACGCGCTAACTCTTTCACTAACATGTTGGTCTTCCATTCCCACTCATATGTTCTTTCAGTCACAGAAATACGGCCGCTGTACATCCACTCATTACCAGACATCCTCTGCTTTATTGGGAGACAAACAACGACGCATTTCTTAAAATGATAGGACCGTATTTGCATAATATTTATGAGGAAATAACTATTACTTGCATGTTGATGTTTCAAATGCAAGACTTAAAATTTTTCTACGCATACTTTCCATATTCCCAAGAAAACTGGGCTAATTAATAGTTGCAGGTCAACACCTTTTATCCTATTTCATGTGACACTTTCATTGCTTGCCGATTCTCAGTTCCTTACCCTAGCAATGAAAGTGTCACCCGAAAAAAGATAAAACATGTTGACCTGCAACTTTTAATGAGCGCAGTGCTCCTTGGAATATAGAAAGTATCTGTTGAAAAAGTTTATCTCGTGCATTGGATAACATCAACATGCAAATAACAGTTATTTCCTCGGTAAAATATTATGCAAATATGTTCATATCATTTCTTAAAATGTAGCAAGTTATAATACTTTTTTTTACAATGCCATCGGATTAATTACGACAAAATTTTATATTTTACATCATGCAACGGTTCACCTACATGTCTAATAGGTAGGGGCCTAATCCCACCCGGGTATGTGTAGATCGGTTCGTGTCCCATGTTCTACCCCGACCCGAAACGGAATTTCGGCAGCACCTCCCCGCTGTTCTTCAGAATACACGTCTCGAACTTTTCAAGCCGAGAGGGTATGCATCCAAAGAACAAAGGGGGGGTGCTGCGGAAATCCGTCTCAGGAGGGAGCAGAACATGGGACACGAACCGAACTACACATACCCGAGCTGTCCAAAACGTGGACAATCCGAAAGAGCTACGGTTATAAATATGCAGAGACGGACAGTCCTGCATATTTATAAATTTGTAACTCTCCCGGACGGGAGACGCCTACGGTTACGCGACTAGACATGAATGTAAATGTGTCATCGGCTCGAAGGCCGGGGCAGAGCAAGGGGTGGAAAGCTGGAGGTGATGGAAATGTAGCTCACCTAGAGCGTAGGTGCGAAGCCGTATGTTGTCGAAGCAGCAAGGGAGAAAATGCCGGTGACGCGCCGCCCTGGACCCGCTGAAGAAGCTCGATAGGACCACGACTGTGGGTGACTGGACCTACGCCATCTGAAAACACACAATGAACATCCATTAACAAATTGCATCAATTTTGACGAAATTGCATTAAAATTTTCTATCGACAGGGACCACCGACGCCCACCCTCGCCATCGACCATCGAGGCCCTCCCTTGCCATCGACACCGACAATCGGCGTGCGCCCTCAACACCGACCAGCGGGAAACGCCACCGACACCGGTGCCCTCCCTCGCCAATAACCAAAGGCGCCCGCCCCCGCCACCGACCATCGGGGCGCGCCCTCGACATCAACCACCGGGGTGCGCCATCGACACCGACCACCGGGGCGCGCCACCGCCCCCGTCCACCGGGAAACGCCACCGACACCGACGCCCACCCTCGCCACCAACCACCGGCGCCCCCGGGACGCCCCCATGTCGCCTCCACAACACCCTAATTTTCTAAACTAAAATTTCCTAAATAAAATTTTCTAAACCTAATTCTCTAACTAAAATTATACTAAATTTTCTATACTAGTCTAACTATCTAAATAACAGAAAAAATACAGAAAATAAAATGCTCACCGATGGAGGCGGCGTGCTCGGGGGGCGGTGGAGGCGGCGTGCGGCGGCGGCGGAGGGAGGAGAGAGGGAGGAGGGCGGCGACGGGGGCAGGAAGGGGGCAGTGGAGGGGGGCAGTGGTGGAGGGGGCGGCGGTGGAGGGGGGCAGTGGAGGGCGGCGGTGGTGGAGGGAGGCGGCGATGGTGCGGTGGTGGAGGGGGGCTGTGGAGGGAGGCGGCGGTGGTGGAGGGAGGCGGCGGTGGTGGAGGGCGGCGCGGTGGTGGTGGGCGGTGGAGGGCGGCGCGGTGGTGGGCGGTTGTCGCACCCGGACTTCTAGAGGATACTCACAGCCCACTAAACAGTAGATAAATGGCTTACGGGGCATACCAGCACCTGCATCTCAATATGAGTAGGCCAACACGTAAACGTGTGACAACCATTCTCTACTATTCATCGTCTGCGTAAACCATCCCATAGAAATCCGACTACTTCCATTGACGTACTTCATAATATACACACATGGTACGTCAACGGTATTTGAACAAGTGATATCACAACAAATCTCTAAGACACAAAGAAATAGAAATAAGTGGCAAATAGCTCTCACTAGAGCAGAGATAGCAAATACAATCATCCAGAGGACACATGTCCCAACAAGTCATCATTACATCACAGCGGAAGCATCCAAAGTGTCTGAGTACAGACAAGATCCAAATAGGCCTAAGAGGCCTGATGGGGGGATGCTAACCTGGTATGCCAAGATCCGAGGAATAACCCGGCCCAGAGACAGTGAGCAGGATACGGCTAGGGATAAAGATGTTTGTGGAGGCCCAAGCTCGTGGGCCTAGTGACCCGGGTTGTGGGTGTTGTAAAGGAAAGTTAGGGTTAGCATGCCGTGTCTGGGTAGGACCCGGGTGTGCCTTGTAAAGTAAGTTAGGGGGTATGGGAGCTATATAAACCGACCCCCGGGTGTAGATTGAGACAGAGATTCGAGAACCTCAACAATATCGAGTGGTATCGAGTATCCAGTGTAAACCCTAATCGTGTTATTGTATCGAGAATAGAGATCCGGCGACTTCGATTGCCGGCTGTCATATCAAGTTGTATCATGTCTTCCTTTGAGCTAAACCCTCTCCCGAGCGCCTGCGTCGACTTGCCCCAAGATCAGTTACCCCTGGTAACATCTGCCGTGATTATCCCACGACAGTTGGCGCCCACCGTGGGGCCTGCGTCCAAAGGTGTCTACATCACGGGAGAAGCTCGGAAGGACATGGAGAATCTTGTCATCGGCGAGATCTACATCGACCACGAAGGAGAAAAGGTGGTGGACGATTCCGGCTGGGGGCCGGAGTCGGATCACCTCGAAACCGGATCCGTCATAACAATCGGCCGGATCAACGTCTTCATCGGTATGGTATGTGCTTCCGATTCGGTCCCTGACAACGTTGGATCTGATTCTATGCCAGGAAAAGCCACGTCTACCCGATCAGATGATGAAGAATCGACAGGAACGGCATATCCAGCAGAAGAACCCATCGTTGAGTGGGAACAGCCGGAGGAGCCGGCATGGACCCCACGCGACCGGGCCCAAGGAGAAGATGACACCGGGTCTATCCTGGATCTACTGGAAAACCGGTATGAGGAGAACGGTGAAGAGGAACAGCCTGAATTTACACCGGATGTCGCGCGCCGAGTTGCAGTCTATGCAGCCCCCGCGGCTAACCAAGGAAACACAGCCGCGGCACCAGTCGGGGCGGTGGCCCAGCAACAGGGCGCGGTTAACGGAGACCCAGTCTTGACCCGGGTCGATGGAGAGTCAGCATCGGTCACCAGTCGCGCGGCAGATGAGGAGCAACACGCCAACATGTTCGGGTTTCAAGCCAATCGGACACCAGGGGCGGGTCCCTCGAATCCGCGTCACCCGGCCCTGTTCGATAATAATTTGATCTTGGATCCTACAGTCCTCGCCACTGTTATCACCCCAGAAAACGCGGCAGAACGTGTTAGAGATCTGGACGTGGCTCGTCGTGCATTGGAACAGCAAAGAAGGCAAGTGGAAGCAGATAGACAGGGGATGGCCACCCGGCGGCGCGAGCTAGACGCGTTGGAAACCCGGCTTCGAGAGGAAACGACCAGGATACATCAAAGGCACCACACCAGGTTGCCAGCAACGGGCGGGGTTATTAATCCGGCTAATTTGTTCATCACGCCTCAGGATCAACCGATACCAGTGGCGAACCAGGGAACCGCACCCCAACAGACAACAGCAGCGACGCGTCCGGCGAATGAACGGACCGGATTACCCCCACCGCAAACTAGAGTCACAACCGGCAACGATCTACTGCCGCCGCCACCATCACGATTCCGCACGCCAGCCGGCCACTACAACAATCCTATGGACAACGTATATGCGGCGACACTCGCATTGAATCAAATACCTGTGGGAGAGTCGCCCCATGCAGAGAAGACTCGGCAAGCCATCGAGCTGTTGCACACTGCGGTGGCGCAGCAAGCCAATTACCCGGATCACAGAAGCGGAATGCACGGGACGCCATATGTCAGCCAGCAGCAAGGGAATTTACAGACGAGTTCGGCACGGCGGAGGGAAGAGCAGCAGCAAATGCCGCCTCCTCCCCGCGCTCAGGCAGTATCAGCAGCACAGGCCGTCGTGGACAGTTCTAGGGCTCGGAGGGCCGCGGCCGGGTCTGCAGCGCATGGGCCTCCCGCAGCACAGCGCCCAGACGCGCCCCCCGCGGCATCACACGTTTCCAGAGCAAGGCCGGCTTCAATCATTCTTGCGGGGCCCAAGTGTCTCTCGGACAATATTAGAGCTGAACCTTACCCGGAAAAGTTCAAAGAGCCAGGGAAAGTAGTGAATTATGAGCCAACCATGGATCCCGAAACGTGGCTAAGCAGTTACGAGATGGCAATGTCAATTCGCAACGCGTCCGAGAACCTCCAAGCCAAATTCATGTATCTGATGATGTCTGAAGGAGCAGCAAAATTGTGGTTCACCAATCTACCAGAGGGATCGATCAAGTCTTGGGAGGAATTGAAGACCGCGTTTATCAAGCACTTTCACGGAACCTGCAGGAAATTATTCACCATTGATGATCTGGAGCGATGCGTCCAAAAGAAGGGAGAATCGGCGCGCAGTTGGGTGCGCCGGGTTATGGAGATACTTCACTCATCCACAGACATCCAGCCCAAGGATGCGTTACAAGCCATGGCAAAAACATGCAAGTATATACCTTTAGTGCAAAAGTTAACTCGCATGAAGTCCAGTCGAAATGCGTCAGAAGTCACAATGGGAGAATTGATGGATGCGTGCAACAAACACGCTGCGACAGATACCACAGAAGAAGAAGCTGATGACAAGAAGACAAAAGTAAACACAAGCGGTAATGGAAGAACCGGCAACGGAACAGCGTCAGGAAACAATGGAAGTAGTCAGAACAAGCGTCCCTTCGAAGGAGGCTCCGAGTTTGTCGCCAATACAGAAGCCGGGTCTTCAAGACCCAGAGCAGAGGGAAATTTCAATACTGGGAATCACAACGGAGGAAACTACCAAGGGCCGCCCCGGCCGAGTAATAGTTGGGACATCTTCAGAATGGCGTGCCCAAAACACAGCAGGAACGGCAGGCCGGCTAACCACTCCTTGGAGCAGTGCGCCGACTTGCAAAGATGGAAAAACGAAGAAGTAAACAGGGCTATGCGAGGTACAGGTCGAGGAGGAGGGCCAGGTCCGGGTGGAAACCCTGGCAATGGACCACCCCCAGCCGGAAACCCGGCAGCTGGAAACCAGGGCAACAACCAAGGGGGAGCTGGAGGCTTCCAGGCTAACCCCAAACAATTGGGTCAATATCATGTGCATACCACAGGAGGATCTAACAAGGACAAAAAGATACTGAAGCAAGCGGTCAACTCAGTTTCGTTAGCCGTCCCGAGATACTTGAGATGGTCAGAACAGGAGGTAACATGGAGCAGAAGGGATCACCCGGAAAGAGTGGAACACCCAGGAGTCTTGGCACTAGTAGTCGCACCGCAAGTTAATGGGTACGAGCTAAAGAAGGTTTTAATGGATGGTGGAAGCAGCGTCAATATACTGTATTGGGAAACCTTCCTACGCATGGGTCTCAAGGAATCTCAATTGCAAAAAAGCTCAACAGTTTTTCATGGAATAGTGCCGGGTCATTCGGCATTCCCCGAGGGAAAAATCGCATTAGAGGTAGCTTTCGGAGAATCAAAGGATAACTATCGAATTGAGTGGCTCACCTTTGAGGTAGTGAAATTACGCAGCCCCTATCACGCGCTGTTTGGAAGGCCGGCTTATGCCAAATTCATGGCTAGGCCGTGTTATGTATATCTACAACTAAAAATCCCGGGTCCCAAGAAGACCATTACCATACATGGAAATCGAGATATAGCAGCTGAATGTGACGAAGGAGACGCAGCAATGGCCGAGCAGGCCTGTAGAAAAGAAGAGCTCAAGCACTACCGATCTCAAGCAGACCCGGAGGATATAGCCACATCAAAAAGGCCGAGTACTGAAGGCGAAAAAGCAAAGTCCAAGGTAACGCAAGATGCTAAATTGGTGGCCTTAATCGAAGTTGACTCTCCCAAGCGGTCTGCTGTAAAGGAAGAAGTTACACGGCCGCCCACAACCAGCAAAGTCATGGAGACACCCCACCCGGGTTGGCTGGCAAACCCGGTACTCATCAGGAAAAAGTCCAACTTATGGAGGATGTGCATTGGTCAAGCCGGATCAGGACCAGTGCTTACAAAGAACTGAGTAATGTAACGGGCGGCAGGTTTCAGACGCGCTCTTTTCCTACCCAGGGTACCTACGGGGACTGGAAGGTTTTTAATGAGGCGGCCTGCTGACCCAAAATTTCTGGTATCAATAAAGAGATGGTTATCAAGTCCTATGTCTTTTCGCCTTTATCACAAGTAAGTAGTATCAATGCGACATCGATAATTCAGTATCATCAAAAGCATCGATTGCATGTAGGTCTTGGGGGTTGGTTGCTCAGGTAACCAACCACTAACCCAAATGACCCGGCATAGATAGCTATAAGTTATAAGGGCCGATTCCTCGCAAACGAGCACGGCTGCAATCTTATGACTGGGCAAAGAAGCCAATTTTTCTTGACTTATCTTACTTAAGCTTGATGTGACTCGCACTAAAGTGGCATGATTCGTTCGCTTACGATTACAATCAGCCATGAAGCCCAATGGGACTTGCCTGACACTGTTCTCGTATGGATGTAACAACATGGTATCCACGCGAAAGCCGGCTTATAGTATAAGATAGTCAAAAGGGTCATCTAAACCACAAGTTTATGCAGAGTACAAGGCTGATAAGCCGGAAACTCAGTGATTATCAAGCATAACTTCAGTATTTACATGAGATGGTTTTAGGGTTTTGCCTTGGTAGGGAGTGATTTGTCCTCTGAGAAAGGCCACACCCTCATGACTCGTCCTTTGGGTCATGGGGACTGCGGACTTCGTAACAGAAACAAACCACTTTGATACCAAGGTTCAAAACGGCCCTATTATCCGAGTCTTGGGAACTTCAAGAGAATTTCACTTATCAAAGCCCCTGGTCTCGAAAAAAAAACGAGTCTTATGAAGGGAGCTAAAAAGAGAGATGGGTATCAAGAACAAGTTCAGAAGAACAGCAAAAAGTATGATTATCAAAAGGCTAGGAAAGCCGCGAAAATATGTCACCGAATAGAAGTATATTACAAGCTTTTGCATCGGTATCAGAAGTGCACAGGCGCACCATTAACAGAATAAAATAGCTCAAACAAAAAGGTCCCACGTGACTAAGGTATTATGACGTCCTTACTCTACTCGGCCTCCTGAGCGCGATCTTCCGGGTCTTGCTCCTGGACCTGCTTCTTAGCTTTTTTGGCAGAGCCACCCGGGCTCACCGCGCCAGGGCGGATAGGAGGAAGGACGGACGGTGTAGAGGCGGACGGCCCTGATTTTAAGTCGGCCTCCCTCTTCGAAGTTGCCTCCTTCTTCTTAGCTGAGTAATCAGCCCACTTCTCCAAGAGATCGAAGGGCGGGGGTGCTTCCTCTGTGATAATCTTGTCATCAGCGTCATACGCAGCCATTAGTGTATTAAGGTTCAAGCTATCGGCTAGAGTGGTGGCAGAGGGGCGCACTGCCGACTGAATGGCCTTGAAATCCTTAGGCGTAAATTTGGCGCCATCCGCCTTGAACTCAGGAAACCCGGAGATTATCTTCGCCGGGTCAAGCTTCGGAAAGTAGGCTTTGGCCAAGGTCAAAGCCCGCACTATACCAGTACGGCAGGACGAACGCTTCCAGAGTTCAATCCATCCGGGTACAGTGGAGCAGGCTTGGACAAGGTTCTCTTCACCCAGATAGGCTTCCGTGGGCCAATTAATGGAATTCAATATAAATTTGGTGCCGGCAAAGAAAGTCCGGAGCACAGCCTTCAGGGTCCTAACCTTGACAATAGCATCTTCCTCTGGAGCCGCAAGGTTCGCACCTATAGTGGAAACAGAAGCAAGAACGTATCAGTAGCAGCCGGGTATGAAATTAGTCGGCAGGTAAAAATTAGTCGGCAGGCAAACACTTACTCAGTAAGATCTGATAAGTATCGGAGACTTGATCCGATAACTTCTTCAAATCGGCCCGAGCGGCGAGGCACTTCTCCTTGTATTTGGAGACATCCTTCTTCAAAGTTTTCATATTATCCTCAAGGATTTCTCGGCGTTTTATCTCGGCAAGAAGGAGCTATTCAGTCTTCAGCAAGGTTTCATCAGACCGAGTTACATGTGCCTGTAAGTGGGTGCAAGAACCAGCTGAGTGTTATGGCAAGAAGAGTATGGTGAGAAGTACCAAGCATAACTTTTGCAAGTTATACTCGGAACTTGGGGACTAGATAGGGAATATAAGATAACAAGCGCGCTTACCTGGTGCTCTGCAGCCATGCGCTCTAAAGTCTCGCTCTCCGAAGCCTTCATGGTGATAAGCTTGTCCATCAATTGTTCGAAAGTATCTTTATTCGTGTCAGAAGACTCGGGTCCTTGGAATTTCCTAGAAGAGGTTTTCTTCTTAGAAGGAGGTGGAACCCGGGTCATTTGCACGTTGGAATCCGGCGCTCCTTCTGCACCTAAGGCGGTGGTCTTTCTCTTGCTGGCATGAGAAGCAATTGGATATTCGGTTTCCTGCTGATCCGGTTTAGTCGGCGATGTCTGTTCTTCATCGCCAGACGCGGTTGCAGTTTTATCAGCTGGGTTCCCCTTACCCGAGCCCTTGTCTTCCGAATCCTCTTGATCGCTGACAGCGACCGTGGCCCTGTAGATGTTATCACGAAGCAGCTAAATATGCAGTCGGGAAAAGATGGCGAAGTACCGGAAAGTATCTGGAAGGGGATTTTTACCCGGCATTCACCGCAAAGTCACAAGGAAATCCATCGTCAGACCCGGGGGAGGCTGGAAAATGTCAAGTTAAATATTATGCGAGAATGCTTTGTGGAAACCGTGCTAACCAAGAAAAGATAGAGCAAGTACCAGCTTGCCGAGTGGGGAGCGGTGAAGAACCCGGGTTAAGGGCGTCGTTACCCGGGTGATTTCGAGTCGACCTGCGCTTAGGCGTGGGCGATCCCTTCAAGGTTGACCAGTGGAATAACGTCAGGAAAGGTTCAAGAATATCATTGCGGTAATATAAAGTGAATCTGTGAAGGGGGGTGAAACCTTGGAGGTGGCTCCTTGAGCTTTTCTCTTAGATCCGGCTTTGGTTGCCGGCTCCGGTTCTTCCTCATCACTAGCAGATTCCACCTTGCCGTCCGAGTCTTCTTCCTCGTCATCTTCTTGTTCTGAATATCGTCAAGATTACGGTTGGAAATAAAGGGGTTACGGTGAGTTCAAACGAGTCAAGTAAAATTCAGAGAGTACCTTCGTCCGAGTGAACAGCTTCTTGCTCCTCTGGACCTTCGGAGCTAGGGGGGTATTGGTGTTCCAAAAGTCGTCATCATCCTGAAAGGCGATAAAAATACGGGTTATCAGTTGCATCAAGTGGAAAGAGCGAAAGTAAAGGCGTCAGAGTCGGGTTTTCACCTGGGGGGCCGGGTTTTCAAGTGTGAAGGGCTCTAACCCGGATATGTTCCGGATTACCTCGAGCTTCTCCGTAAGAAAACCCTTGATGGTCTTCAGAGTGTCGCCAACTGCGAAGACGTTGTCAGAGTATCGTAGTGGATCAGAGGGTTCCCCAGAGTACTCGCACATCAGCTTTGTGCGGATGGAGTTGGGCTGAATTCTGAAGTCGACCCAGGTCTTCACTAGGTTGAGCCCAATGAGGCCCTGGGCTCTAAGAGTGGCGAGTTTGTATAGCAGGGGTTGGATTGCCTCCCTATCTGAGTCAGGGGCAAAGGCACTAAATTTATCAGAGATATCAAGAAGACCATCAGAATAACCCGGCAGTTTCTTTTGGCCGGATGGGGAAGTGTCCTGGCAGTAGAAATAAGAAAGCTGCCAGTGTTTGACATGAGAATTAAGGGTGAGGGATGGCATCGGAGAGTTCTTGCGGCGCTGGATCGAAACCCCGCCGCAAGTGAGAAGCGCCCCATCACCGCTTTCGCGGCATGGTTTGCATTGATAAAGCTCGATAAAAAGAGCTAGGTTTGGTGGAGTGCATAAATAGGATTCAGAAAGGACAATAAAGTGGGTGATATTTAGCACGGAATTGGGCCCGATGTCGAAGACGCGAAGGCCATAGTGACTAAGAATGTCACGGAAAAAAGGATGACCGGGTGGGCGAAAACCCCGGGTCACATGTTCCACAAAGCAGATTACCTCGTCTTTTGTAGGGGTGGGCCAGGTCTCCTTACCCGGCACCCTCCATTGGATATCCTCCTGAGGAGGGAGAACTCCCAGCTCCACTAGTTCTTCCAACTTGGCCTTCGTGACCATCGACCGCCCCCAGTTGGCAGAAATGGTGTTGGTGGCTTTAGTCTTGGTTGGGGTTTTCATCTGTTTCTTGGGAGCCATGTGGTTGACCTGCAAGGTATCAAATAAGAAAAAGATTAAGACGTGGAAGTTATGAAACAGTCAGGTATTAGCCGGATGGTATTGAGGTATGGCAGGAGATCCGGGTGTTAGACCGTAGAATCAAGCTCGGAAGTTCCTGGTATTGCGTATTATGGAGAAATTTATGGGGTCTAAATGGTAAAGAAGCTTTTTGAAAACGATGGGCAGTGGCTTAAGCGCCAAATGTGAATAAAGGGGATTAAAAAGAAGCAGTCCAGCCGAGTGACCGAGGCAGGGGCGGAAATCTTGGGCAGTACGAACCTAGATTGGAAGTTTTATTTTCAAATTCGTGGCGAAGGTGATGATTGTGGGCAGTAGGCGAGTTGGTTGGAGCATGCGCTTTATCCTTTGTGCGAACTAAAAGAGACTATGGGTAGCCTAATCCGGTCCAGCCAAGAAATCTGAGGCGGACGGATCTGGATCTAATCTGAGGAAAAGAATCAGAGGTTGCGAGGGAAAGTTGGTGAACGCCAAAGGCTTACCGGAGGAGATCCGAGGGAGGCCTTGCGGAGGCAGATGGCGCAGGCCTGGTGTCCTTTCGCGGTTCTTGCTGGGCCGGATGAGAATTTGCCGGCGGATCTTGGCGGCGGCGCGGAGCGACCGGTGGCGGAGCGCAGCCTTCGGGCAATGGGTTCCGGTGACGTGCGTGGAAGGTCCGTGGTGGCGCTCAGGAAGAAAGAGAGCTCAAGAGGAGAAAGGAATGGAGTGGGGGAAATGAGCCGTTAGGGTTTGAGTCACTCCTAAGGAGCTTTTTTATAGTACGACTGGATAAGCCCGGTTCGGTGAGTGGAGGCCGGGAATTGTGGGGGTAAAACGGCTATTAATTTAAAATTCCTGCGAAATATGCGCCTGGTATTGAGTAAAGCATCCGGATAAAGAAAGAAGGGGATTCGTTCCGCGATGATGGGATTAACTGTCAAGCATAGGATCTTGGTGTTATGATTTGGATCCAGAAGTTTGAACCAAGGTGTTTGGAGGGAAAAACCTGAGCTATCGCATGGCCACCAAGGAGCAAAGCCTAGCTGGATGTTCAAACATCTTAACCCGGTTTCCATGTGCCCGTGTGATTGATATCTTTTCAGGAATAGCAAGCGCTTCAAGGAGATCCGTGAAGCCCAGGCTATTCTGGGGACTACTGATGGGGGGATGCTAACCTGGTATGCCAAGATCCGAGGAATAACCCGGCCCAGAGACAGTGAGCAGGATACGGCTAGGGATAAAGATGTTTGTGGAGGCCCAAGCTCGTGGGCCTAGTGACCCGGGTTGTGGGTGTTGTAAAGGAAAGTTAGGGTTAGCATGCCGTGTCTGGGTAGGACCCGGGTGTGCCTTGTAAAGTAAGTTAGGGGGTATGGGAGCTATATAAACCGACCCCCGGGTGTAGATTGAGACAGAGATTCGAGAACCTCAACAATATCGAGTGGTATCGAGTATCCAGTGTAAACCCTAATCGTGTTATTGTATCGAGAATAGAGATCCGGCGACTTCGATTGCCGGCTGTCATATCAAGTTGTATCATGTCTTCCTTTGAGCTAAACCCTCTCCCGAGCGCCTGCGTCGACTTGCCCCAAGATCAGTTACCCCTGGTAACATCTGCCGTGATTATCCCACGACAAGGCCGGAAACGAAAAGACGGAGCCCATCCACGATGTCTCGGATCCTGCCCGGGTCCGCTATCTACTCGTCAGCAGCCTCGTCATACTCCACGTAGTAGCCACCATGGGGATCTTCGGAAACGTAGTCTGCAGAACACGCAGCCCCAAAGGGGTCAGTATAGACGAGTACTGGCAAGCAAGACGCACAAGATACCAAAGTGTACCCGGCAACACCAAGTACATATGCTTTGGGTTCAACGGAAGATAGGTGATATAAAAGTGCGGCAGCGGGCTGCCTAACCAACTACAGAGACACGGTACAACATCCGGCTAAAAGAAGGGGATAAGATAGCGTATCGGAACCAACTACCACTATCCTCAAACAAACCCATCCTGGATCTCGCCCCTTATCCAAAGAAGCAATCCGAGGATAACTCACACAGTTGGATTAATGAAGGTTCAAGTTATTGTGTCAATAAGTCTATTACTAGTCAAATTAGTATTAATTAGGTGTAAGTTGTCTAATCCTTGTTAGCCAGCCCAATCACCAAGTCATCCATAACCGCGGACAACACGGCTTCTCGAGAAGATTTAACCCTGCAGGGACGCACCAATTTGGCCGTACACGTAAGAATATCCCGCCAGACGGGAATCAAACCCACCAAGCGAGACACTCAACACAACCCAACACTTCTTCGCATCAAGCCCAAAGAACCCCGTGCAATTGAGCGCACGGCTAATCAAGCCCCACGAAGAAAAGGGGACCCTCATAGCACTCTAAGAACGTGTCTCCCTAAATGCCGACTACAAAAGTTACCACCCTGGCCTCGGGTTCGCACCTGCATATGCATGCGGCAAATGGAAAACCCGAACTAAATGAGGAGATTTGGACGAGATGCGAATCGAATCAAAGTTGAGGGGGGCGCCCATACACGCTTACAACATGCGGTTAGCGCGCTCATCATGGATCTAGAGGACAAGAACTTTTCCTGAGTTCGACACTAGTAGGCCTCAAAACCATACCCGGCCTCCTGCCGGTGCCTTCTCATCAAATTAGCATTACCTCAAACATTAACAGGTTGTTGTTTAACATCGAGCCCCCAGAACATAATAAATATGGTAACAGAAATAACGGACATCAGACTCGAGCATAAACAACCCTAAGCATGCTAGTAGACACGGGCAACAAGCAACGGGGTTATAGGTGTGGAGGATAGGCTATATCAGGGTTACAGGATAACATGTGATAGGAGCGGAACACAAGCAACGAATCTTAAGGCTAGCAGGATAGACAACAGAAAGTATCGATATCCAGTGTGGAAAGGACACAATGGTTCATGTGAGTGAATACTTGCCTGCAAACTCAGTAGCCTGGTACTGGGCTAACTCCTCTGAAGTAGTGTCGTAAACCTCGTCTGTCTCAACATCGTCGTCTATTCGAGAAGAAGCAAACAAACAACGCAGAGAGACAAACAATCAATAACATGGCATAATGCACAATCATGAGATGATGCATGACAATTTAATTGATGCATCAAAGATAAGCTAGTTGACATGGTAACATAATTAAATGGGCCCATATGCAATTTGGATTGCATATGGAAAATCCCATGAATTAAGGTTGAATTAAATGATCTACAAATAACCATCATGTGAAAGTTGATTAGGATGATGCATGGATGAGGAAAACAATAAGAAAACAACAATAGCTACAATTTGAAAAGGTGTTTACCAAGCTAGTTGACATGGTAACATAATTAAATGGGCCCATATGCAATTTGGATTGCATATGGAAAATCCCATGAATTAAGGTTGAATTAAATGATCTACAAATAACCATCATGTGAAAGTTGATTAGGATGATGCATGGATGAGGAAAACAATAAGAAAACAACAATAGCTTCAATTTGAAAAGGTGTTTACCAAGTTTTGGAAATTTATTTATTAAGTTATGAAATTTTGGCTTCTTAAATGAGTTACACAAGCATTTGCTGTTTTCACCAATTTTAATTGTTCAAAATAGATAACAAAATTCATATTTGGAAAGAACACCAAATTTTAGATGGAATACATATTTCATTTGTTGAAAATGGATTTAAAATGAATTAATTATGAATTAAACAAGTTTAAACAAAGTTTAAATGAATTTAATTCAAGTATGAAATTATTTGAAGTTTTTATTTGTTCAAAACATTAAATAAAATTCATATTTGAAAAGATTATATTTTTCTGGTTTGAAAACATATTTTATATGTTCAAAAAGAAATTAGTTTGACCAAGTTATGAATTTAGCAATTTTAAATGATTTAAACAAGTTTTAAATTATTTAACCATTTTTAATTATTCAAAACAGGAAACAAAGTTTATATTTGGAAAGCTTGTTCAATTTGGCATGGAAAACATATTTTATATGTGCCATTTGAATTAAATTTGAAATTAGTTAGAATTTGACCAAATTTGAAATAGTAGTTTGAATTTGAATTTGGAAAACATTTGCAATGTTCAAAACAGTATACAAATGGTTTAAACATGTAGAGAATTAAATTTGGTATGGAAAACATATTTTATTTATTAAATTTGGATTTGAAATGCACAAGTTATTTGAATTTGAATTTACAGGGGCAAGTTTGTGAATTTAAAAGTTTCAGATTTGGTCCAGGGGCTTGGATGCGAAAAAGAAATTACAGAAATGGTCCCTGGAACCTTGTTCTACGCGGCAGAGCAGCCCCTGGGTCACTGGCAGTGGGCCAGTGCCCAGCTGATGCTTGCGTGGCGCGCGGGTGGAATCTGGCGTGGCACCCACTGCCAATGGCAGGTGGGCCCTGCGCGCCTGCGTGGCAAAGCGTGCAAAAAGTTGGGTTTATTCCGCGCTGCGGGCGATCGAACCCGCGCCCTCGCGCTGCGCACCGTTGGATCTAGCCACTGTGGTGCGGATCGATTGGTGATAGAGGAGATGCGCGCGTGGTTTTGAGGTGGGCTTCGTGGTGTTAACTGAATCTGACAGAAAGGTTCAGTCTTTCTGAACCTGACGGGGATGCGTTCGCCGGCGGCGAGGATGCGCTGCTGCTGCTGCTCATGTGCGTGCTAGGGTGCCGTGTGCGTGCGCGTGACGCAGGAGAAACAGAGGAGGACGTGGGGCAGGCAGTGCTCACCGAGGAGAGGAAGAAGGAGCAGGGCGGCTCGGTGCAGCGGCGGTGACCGGCGACGTCGAGGAAGTGGTGGAGCGCGTGCTTCTCGGGCCCTGTCGAGGAAGCGAGGAGGGAGAGGACTGCACGGTGAACCCGTTCCCGTGCCCGCGGGGACCTGACGGTGACCACAACCCCTACACCCACCCCATCATTCTCCGGCCATGGCTGCTCGTCGGAAGTTTCAGAAAGTTCAGAGAAGAAACGGAGGTGATCTGAGAGGGAGGAGGAGGAATGGCGGCGGCAGGGAGGAAGGAGAGGGCTAGGGTTAGGGTTTGGGAGCTCCCGGGGTAGAAATAGGGGAGAAAAAGGGAGCAGGTGGCGAGGGGGAGGTGCGATGCGCTGTGTGTGCATGCTGGCGTCAGCTGACGCCAGCCGTACGGAGGAGGAAGAAAACGAGGCGGGCCGCGCGCGCTTGGCTGGGTTGGAAAGGTGGGCTGGGCTGGCTGTTGGGCTGGCCTGGCTTCCTCCCCCAGCCGTTTTCTGTTTTTATTTTTTATTTTCTCTCTGTTTTTTTTTTGCAGAAAAGAAAAGGGAAGAAAAGAAGGGGTTTTTGGTGTTGGAAAAATTTAGGGAATAATTTTTATAGGTTAATTATTACAAAAGCCCAGCTGTGCAATTGTTTGTTTTTAAAAAATTTGAATTTTGTTGCTGTTTGAAAATTCAAATGAATTTGAGTGAATTTGGTATTAATTGAATTATTGAAAAGAAGCAAGTTTAAAGTTTGGAATTTCAAGTTTATTGGAAACAAATGGATGTTTTGATTCGAATGTTTCATTTGAAAAATTGTAACAGAACAAGTATGAAACAAGGCTTTGAATTTTGGTTTGAAATTCAAATGGAAAAACAAATGAAAACAAATGCAATGCTTAAGATGACATGATGCAAAACATAAATTAACAAGGAGCAAACATTATAATGGTGTTTTTCATACTTGGGATGTTACAAAACGCCCCCCCTTGCAGGAATCGCGCCCCGAGATTCCTACTGAGAAGAGAAAAGGTCCGGATACTTCTTGCAAAGATCCTCTTCGGTCTCCCATGTTGCCTCTTTATCGGAATGACGGGACCACTGCACTTTTAAGAACTTGGTGCTCTTGTTGCGAGTTTTGCGCTCGGTCTCATCGAGAATGCGAATAGGGTGCTCCTCATAAGAGAGGTCTTCTTGCAGATCAATGGAATCATGATCAACTGCGCGACCTGGATCTTTGAAGCACCTCTTGAGCTGTGACACGTGAAACACATCGTGCACCTTGGATAGCTTTTCTGGAAGTTCAAGATGATAGGCATTTTCTGCACGCCTTGAGAGAATGTTGAAAGGACCAATATATCTTGGTGCAAGCTTTCCTTTGACACCAAAACGATGAGTGCCTCTGAGGGGAGTTACACGGAGATATGCTTTGTCTCCAGCTGCATATACCATGTCCCTGTGCTTGCTGTCATAGTAGCTTTTCTGACGAGACCGAGCAATCTTGAGATTGTCACGAATGATGCGAACTTTCTCCTCGGCTTCCTTAACAATGTCAGGGCCTAAGAGTGAATGTTCACCAGCTCCAGACCAATTGATTGGACTCCTGCATCTGCGGCCATAGAGAGCCTCAAATGGTGCCATGCCTAGGCTTGCCTGGAAGCTGTTGTTGTAGGAGAATTCAGCATATGGAAGACATTCCTCCCATTTCATGCCAAAAGAGATACCACATGCTCTGAGCATATCCTCGAGAATCTGATTGACTCTTTCGACTTGCCCTTGAGACTGAGGATGGTAGGCTGTGCTGAACAGAAGTTTAGTGCCCAATGCTTCTTGAAAGCTTTTCCAGAAATGAGAAGTGAAGATGGTTCCACGGTCTGAGCTTATTTCCAATGGAACACCATGAAGAGGAACAATCTTTGCTGTGTAGAGCTCTGCTAACTGACTAGCTGAGATTGTCTCTTTGACAGGAAAGAAGTAAGCGACTTTAGTGAGTCGATCAATGACAACGAAGATTGCATCATTGCCCCTCTTGGACTTTGGAAAACCAGTGACGAAGTCCATTTTAATCATGTCCCACTTCCACTCAGGGATTTTCAGAGGTTGGAGAAGACCGGCTGTTTTCTGATGAACTGCCTTAACACGTTGACAAACGTCGCATTCAGAAACGTATTGAGCAATTTCACGTTTCATGCTAGGCCACCAATACAGTGTCTTGAGATCCTGGTACATCTTTGTACTTCCAGGGTGTATGGAGAGAGGAGTTTCATGAGACTCCTTGAGAATGACATCTTTGAGACTTTGAATTTGAGGAACTGCAATGCGTCCTTCGAAGAACACAGTTCCCTTGTCATCAATTGAGAAACACTCAAATTTCTCATTGCCTGCTTTGATGTGCTCTACAATCTTCTTGATTTCAGCATCACGAAGTTGTTCAGAACGAATCTTGTCCTCGAGAGTTGGACTGGCTTTCAAGTTTGCAAGATAGCCTTGAGGAACAAGACCAAGGTTGAGCTTTTGGAATTCTTCATGAAGAGGAGGTTGGCTTTCCATGATCATGAGATTATTGCAATACGACTTGCGACTGAGAGCATCGGCCATAACATTAGCCTTGCCTGGAGTGTAAGAAATGGTAAGATCAAAGTCTTTGATCTTTTCAATCCATCTCCTTTGCCTGAGGTTTAGATCTGGTTGAGTGAAGATGTACTTCAGACTCTTATGATCTGAAAAGATTTCAGTGCGATTACCCAACAAGTATTGTCTCCATTTCTTGAGGGCAAACACAACTACTGCAAGTTCAAGGTCATGACTGGGATAATTGAGCTCATGTGTGTTCAACTGACGTGAAGCATAAGCCACAACTTGACGTTCTTGCATAAGAACTGCACCTAGACCTTGGAGAGAAGCATCACAGAATATTTGGAAAGGGTTGGAAGGATCTGGGCCAACCAGAACTGGTGTAGAAGTGAGTTTAGTCTTCAGGAGATTGAAACTTTCATCACATTGTGGAGACCAAACGAACTTCTTGTCCTTCTTTGTGAGGTCAGTGAGAGGTTTGGCAATCTTGGAGAAGTTTTGGACGAAGCGACGGCAATAGCTAGCCAAGCCAAGAAAACTTCTTACTTGCTTCACCGTCTTTGGAGGTTTCCAATCAACAATTGCTTTAACCTTTTCTGGATCAATGGCTATTCCCTTGGCAGAGATGACATGACCAAGGTAAGCAACTTCTGAAATCCAGAACTCACATTTGGAGAACTTGGCATAAAGACGATGCTCGCGAAGCTTCATGAGAGTGAGACGAAGATGTTCTTCATGCTCTTCCTCGGATTTTGAGTTGACAAGAATGTCATCAAGATATACCACAACGAACTTGTCAAGGTATTCATGGAAGATAGAATTCATGAGTCGAGAGAAGGTCGCCGGTGCATTGGTGAGACCAAAGGACATGACGGTGAATTCATATAGACCGTAGCGAGTGGTGAAGGCTGTCTTTGGAATATCCTCTTTTCTGATCTTTATTTGATGGTAACCCATTCTCAAGTCCAACTTGGAGAATATTGAGGCTCCAGCAAGTTGATCAAAAAGATCATCGATGCGAGGAATTGGATACTTGTTTTTGATGGTTTTCTCGTTAAGAGGACGATAGTCAACAACGAGTCTGTTTGTGTGATCCTTCTTCGCAACGAACAGAGTTGGGCAACCCCAAGCCGAGGAACTAGGTTGAATGTAACCTTTTTCCATGTACATATCAATTTGTTCCTTCAACAACTTCAGCTCGGGAGTTCCTATCTTATAGGGATGCTTAGAGATTGGAGCAGTACCTGGTTCAAGTTCGATCACGAACTCAACAGCTCTGTCCGGCGGCATTCCTGGCAACTCTTCTGGAAAGACGTCACGGAAGTCGCAAACCACCGGAACATTTTCAAGTGAAGGTAGAGGTTTTACGTTGAGGTGGCACAGCTGAATGGAACTTGATTCATTTGGAGAATAGATTATCTGGCCAGAAGGGTGGGACAGAGTTATTGACTTTTGAGCACAGTCAATCCTTGCTTTATTGGCCTTCAGCCAATCCATACCAAGAATGACATCAATGTCAGAACTTCCCAGCAACATGAGAGAAGCAAGGAATATGTGGCCTCTAATTAGGATTTGATTGTCCTTACTTATCTTGGAAGTCAACATTTGAGATCCCGGGGAGTGAACAGTGATCTGATTGCTTAGTGGAACCACAATTAGGTTGTTTGTTGTGGCAAAGGTCTTTGACACAAAAGAATGTGACGCTCCGGTATCAAACAACACTTTAGCTGGAATAGAGTTTACGGGAAATGTACCGAGAACGACGTCAGGAGCTTCCTCAGCTTTGTCGATCTTGACATGATTCACCCTTGCGGTCCTCCCGACAGGCCTGTTGTTGGAGTTGAAGGCCTTAGGCGGGGGAGCGCGCACCATTGCCTGGTTTGTGTTAGGACGAGGTGGTGGTGGGGGTAGCTGCCTCTGCGTGCACTTGTCGGCGTAGTGCCCCGTCTGCTTGCACTTGTAGCATGTGAAGACACGAGGAGGCCCTGGCCTTGGCTGCCCCATCGAAGCCCTTGGATCATGCATCTGAGCAGGGTTGGGTGGGCGGGGAGCGAAGCCTGGAGAAGTTTGGGCGTATGGAGCCCGAGTGAAAGCACCATTTGGTACCCAGATGCGGCGCTTCTGCGGAGGGGTGGTCATGTTGGAGGAGGAACCACCCTCACGCGAGTGCTTGCGAGACTCCTCGAACACCTTGCGCCCATTTTCTTCATTGAGCGCGGTGTTAACGAGATCCTCGAATCTGTTGGCCTTGACGTTTGTGAGGGCATACTTGAGTTCCTAGTTAAAACCTCTGCGGAACCTTGCCATCTTCTTAGCCTCAGTGGAAACCTCATCTCCAGCGTACCGAGCGAGGCGATTGAACTCACTCTGGTACCCGATGACGTCCAACTTGCCCTGCTTGAGAGAGCAAAACTCCTCACGCATCCTTTCCATGAGACCATCTGGAATGTGGTGCTTCAGGAAGGCTTCCTTGAAACAATCCCACGTGACTAGCATCCCAGTTCTCATGGCCTGGAAGTTTTCCCACCAAGTAGCTGCCTGACCCTTCAGCAGATAGGAGGCATACTTGACCTTGTCTTCCTCAGCTACGTGTGCAATCTCCAGAGCCTTTGCTATCTCACGGATCCAGTCATCAGCGTCCAGAGGCTCGCGTGTGGCCACGAAAGCTCTTGGGCCCAGACTGAGAAACTCCTTGATGCTGACTCGTGGAGCTGTCTGGTTGATGTGCTGATTAGTCTGAAACTGGGCCATCTGCGTCATGACTTGGGTCATCTGAGTCAACAGCTCCACGATTGGCGGTGGCTCAGGCGCGTTGTTCCTTGTTGGCGGCATCCTGAATGGAAATGCATTTTAGCACAACAACAGAAAAGGATAGACTTGGCAACCGAAAGAGAGATTATTCCGACGCATGAATAGATAACCAGGAGGTACATCATCACATGTTCAAATACATCAAAATATCCAACACACCATAAATGGTTCGAATGCCAAAGGATAACTAAACATAGCTAAGAATGGATACATCGGTACTCCCATGCTCATCACGCAGGACGACGACTAGGAGTACGGCGAGAGGTACGGTGAGGAGCACGCCCACGAAAGTAGGTGGAACGACGATCCACGTAGATCTGACGTGGTCTGAGGCCGACTCTAGGCATGGTGAAGTACATAGCGTCGACTCCCTGTGCTCCAAAGCGGGGAATCCCATTGTAACCAGCACCAAGGTTAAGGAGTGGACCTCTGATCGGCTTGTAACCTCCAGCATCTGGCAGACGACGCCCAACTGGCTGATCGAAACATGCAAAGCGCTCGTCTCCAACAAAGTCTGTGGTGTACGTCGCTAGACGAGTCAAAGCAAGGTAAAGCTGCTCTCTGACTGAAGCCAACTCCTGAGATAGTGTGCGGGCGACTGCGTCACTGTGCCTCACAAACTGAGCGGTGGTGTGCAGCCTGGAGTTATCATACTCATAAACATCCAAGTTGTCGTAGAGAGTAAAGTGAGCTCCCTCCGAAGTGATGTAACCACGGGGGATGTGGCGATAGATAGAATCGTCAAATCCCCAGTAGTCAGCACGAAGGACGGTGAGGCTCACATAAGCTACCTGCTGCACAGCCATATCCACTGTGGAACCTACTGCCTCGTAGCGGTGGACTACGCTCATGCCATCATCTGACAGAATGTAGACGATAGCCTGGTAGTAGGTCTGGTCAAACTCTCGCTGCTGCTCGTAGACATGGTACTCTGGTGCCCAACGGAACCCCAGAAAAGTGACCATGTCTCTCAGCATCTCCGGATAACCGGCGGTGCTCTCGCAACGAGTCATACAAACCACCTGCGGGTAGAACCTGAGATCCATCTGCTGATGATCGGGGAAGCTTTGATTAGACGCCAGTAGAAGAATTGAAGTGGCAAGCAACAACAAGGTTTCAACGGACGAAAAGGATCTTGAGAAGAACCGGATATCGAAGCAACATTTGGGAAACACGAGACCAAACACTCCTGAGGTACTACGGAAAACCCCATCCGGGCTTCTAAAGTATCAATATCTACTTCTTAAGGAATAGAGGATCTGTTTCCGGGGCTTATGTGCCTCCGTTCTCAATCGTGAGTAGGCAACATGATAAATCATGTCACAACCACCTCCATTCCTATGGACTAGTAGATATAACTATCCTAGAGAAACCAGGATACGTGAAATCCTAACTTGAAAGTTTAGGTGAGAAGAGAAAACAACGTTGCACTTCCTTACCAGAAAAGGGAGGGTGGGTGGGGAAAGAAATAAAAGAACAGAATTCCTACTCTCACGTTTCATTTTTCCTATATAACTACAAAATAGTTTCTAGACTCAACTGCGACCAGTAAAAGGGATCCTACAGGCAGACAGGCTCTGATACCATTTGTCGCACCCGGACTTCTAGAGGATACTCACAGCCCGCTAAACAGTAGATAAATGGCTTACGGGGCATACCGGCACCCGCATCTCAATATGAGTAGGCCAACACGTAAACGTGTGACAACCATTCTCTACTATTCATCGTCTGCGTAAACCATCCCATAGAAATCCGACTACTTCCATTGACGTACTTCATAACATACACACATGGTACGTCAACGGCATTTGAACAAGTGATATCACAACAAATCTCTAATACACAAAGAAATAGACATAAGTGGCAAATAGCTCTCACTAGAGCAGAGATAGCAAATACAATCATCCAGAGGACACATGTCCCAACAAGTCATCATTACATCACAGCGGAAGCATCCAAAGTGTCTGAGTACAGACAAGATCCAAATAGGCCTAAGAGGCCGGAAACGAAAAGACGGAGCCCATCCACGATGTCTCGGATCCTGCCCGGGTCCGCTATCTACTCGTCAGCAGCCTCGTCATACTCCACGTAGTAGCCACCATGGGGATCCTCGGAAACGTAGTCTGCAGAACACGCAGCCCCAAAGGGGTCAGTACAGACGAGTACTGGCAAGCAAGACGCACAAGATACCAAAGTGTACCCGGCAACACCAAGTACATATGCTTTGGGTTCAACGGAAGATAGGTGATATTTAAAAGTGCGGCAGCGGGCTGCCTAACCAACTACAGAGACACGCTACAACATCCGGCTAAAAGAAGGGGATAAGATAGCGTATCGGAACCAACTACCACTATCCTCAAACAAACCCATCCTGGATCTCGCCCCTTATCCAAAGAAGCAATCCGAGGATAACTCACACAGTTGGATTAATGAAGGTTCAAGTTATTGTGTCAATAAGTCTATTACTAGTCAAATTAGTATTAATTAGGTGTAAATTGTCTAATCCTTGTTAGCCAACCCTATCACCAAGTCATCCATAACCGCGGACAACACGGCTTCTCGAGAAGATTTAACCCTGCAGGGATGCACCAATTTGGCCGTACACGTAAGAATATCCCGCCAGACGGGGATCAAACCCACCAAGCGAGGCACTCAACACAACCCAACACTTCTTCGCATCAAGCCCAAAGAACCACGTGTTGTGCGTGCGCGGCTAATCGAGCCCCCACGAAGAAAAGGGGGACCCTCATAGCACTGGAAGACCACGCCGCCCTAAATGCCGACTACAAAAGTTCCACCCTGGCGCCAAGGTTTCATACCTGCGTATGCGTGCATCAAATGGAAAGCCCGAACTGAGTGTGGCGATTTGGACGAGATGCGAATCGAATCATAGTTGCGGGGGGCGCCCATACACGCTTCCCACATGCGGTTAGCGCGCTCAACATGGATCCAGAGGACAAGAACTTTTCCTGAGTTCGACACTAGCAGGCCTCAAAACCATACCCGGCCTCCTGCCGGTGCCTTATCATCCAATTAGCATTACCTCAAACATTAACAGGTTGTTTGTTTAAAACATCGAGCCCCCAAAACATAATAAATATGGTAACAGAAATAACGGACATCAGACTCGAGCATAAACAACCCTAAGCATGCTAGTAAGACACCGGCAACAAGCAACAGGGTTATAGGTGTGGAGGATAGGCTATATCAGGGTTACAGGATAACATGTGATAGGATCGGAACACAAGCAACAAATCACAAGGCTAGCAGGTTAGACAACGGAAAGTATCGGTATCAAGTGTGGAAAGGACACATTGGTTCATGTGAGTGAATACTTGCCTGGAAACTCAGTAGCCTGGTACTGGGCTAACTCCTCTGAAGTAGTGTCGTAAACCTCGTCTGTCTCAACGTCGCCGTCTATTCGATAAGAAGCAAACAAACAACGCAGAGAGACAAACAATCAATAACATGGCATAATGCACAATCATGGGATGATGCATGACAATTTAATTGATGCATCAAATATAAGCTAGTTGACATGGTAACATAATTAAATGGGCCCATATGCAATTTGGATTGCCTATGGAAAATCCCATGAATTAAGGTTGAATTAAATGATCTACAAATAACCATCATGTGAAAGTTGATTAGGATGATGCATGGATGAGGAAAACAATAAGAAAACAACAATAGCTTCAATTTGAAAAGGTGTTTACCAAGTTTTGGAAATTTATTTATTAAGTTATGAAATTTTGGCTTCTTAAATGAGTTACACAAGCATTTGCTGTTTTCACCAATTTTAATTGTTCAAAATATATAACAAAATTCATATTTGGAAAGAACACCAAATTTTAGATGGAATACATATTTCATTTGTTGAAAATGGATTTAAAATGAATTAATTATGAATTAAACAAGTTTAAACAAAGTTTAAATGAATTTAATTCAAGTATGAAATTATTTGAAGTTTTTATTTGTTCAAAACATTAAATAAAATTCATATTTGAAAATATTATATTTTTCTGGTTTGAAAACATATTTTATATGTTCAAAAAGAAATTAGTTTGACCAAGTTATGAATTTAGCAATTTTAAATGATTTAAACAAGATTTAAATTATTTAACCAATTTTAATTATTCAAAACAGGAAATAAAGTTTATATTTGGAAAGCTTGTTCAATTTGGCATGGAAAACATATTTTATATGTGCCATTTGAATTAAATTTGAATTAGTTATGAATTTGACCAAATTTGAAATAGTAGTTTGAATTTGAATTTTTGAAAACATTTGCAATGTTCAAAACAGTATACAAATGGTTTAAACATGTAGAGAATTAAATTTGGTATGGAAAACATATTTTGTTTATTAAATTTGGATTTGAAATGCACAAGTTATTTGAATTTGAATTTACAGGGGCTAGTTTGTGAATTTAAAAGTTTCAGATTTGGTCCAGGGGCTTGGATGCGAAAAAGAAATTACAGAAATGGTCCCTGGAACCTTGTTCTACGCGGCAGAGCAGCCCCTGGGTCACTGGCAGTGGGCCAGTGCCCAGCTGATGCTTGCGTGGCGCGCGGGTGGAATCTGGCATGGCACCCACTGCCAATGGCAGGTGGGCCCTGCGTGCCTGCGTGGCAATGCGCGCAAAAGGTTGGGTTTATTCCGCGCTGCGGGGGATCGAACCCGCGCCCTCGCACTGCGCACCGTTGGATCTAGCCACTGCGGTGCGGATCGATTGGTGACAGAGGAGATGCGCGCGTGGTTTTGAGGTGGGCTTCGTGGTGTTAACTGAATCTGACAGAAAGATTCAGTCTTTCTGAACCTGACGGGGATGCGTTCGCCGGCGGCGAGGATGCGCTGCTGCTGCTGCTCGTGTGCGTGCTAGGGCGCCGTGTGCGTGCGCGTGACGCAGGAGAAATAGAGGAGGACGTGGGGCAGGCAGTGCTCACCGAGGAGACGAAGAAGGAGTAGGGCGGCTCGGTGCAGCGGCGGTGACCGGCGACGTCGAGGAAGCGGTGGAGCGATCGCGTGCTTCTCGGGCCCTGTCGAGGAAGCGAGGAGGGAGAGGACTGCACGGTGAACCCGTTCCCGTGCCCGCGGGGACCTGACGGCGACCACAACCCCTACACCCACCCCATCATTCTCCGGCCATGGCTGCTCGTCGGAAGTTTCAGAAAGTTCAGAGAAGAAACGGAGGTGATCTGAGAGGGAGGAGGAGGAATGGCGGCGGCAGGGAGGAAGGAGAGGGCTAGGGTTAGGGTTTGGGAGCTCCCGGGGTAGAAAAAGGGGAGAAAAAGGGAGCAGGTGGCGAGGGGGAGGTGCGGTGCGTTGTGTGTGCGTGCTGGCGTCAGCTGACGCCAGCCGTACGGAGGAGGAAGAAAAGGAGGGGTTTTTGGGGTTGGAAAAATTTAGGGAATATTTTTTATAGATTAATTATTACAAAAGCCCAGCTGTCCAATTGTTTGTTTTTCAAAAATTTGAATTTTGTTGCTGTTTGAAAATTCAAATGAATTTGAGTGAATTTGGTATTAATTGAATTACTGAAAAGAAGCAAGTTTAAAGTTTGGAATTTCAAGTTTATTGGAAACAAATGGATGTTTTGATTTGAATGTTTCATTTGAAAAATTGTAACAGAACAAGTATGAAACAAGGATTTGAATTTTGGTTTGAAATTCAAATGGAAAAACAAATGAAAACAAATGCAATGCTTAAGATGACATGATGCAAAACATAAATTAACAAGGAGCAAACATTCTAATGGTGTTTTTCATAGTTGGGATGTTACAGCGGTGGAGGGCGGCGGGGAACCGGGGGGGCGCGGTGGCGAGCGGCGGTGGGGGGAGAGGGCGGCGGCGGCGACCGGAGAGGTGGCGGCGGCAGCGGGGGGAGAGGGCGGCAGCGGCGGCAGATGCGGGGGCGAGATCGAGCAGGAGATGGCGTCGGGCTGTGGGGAGTTGACCCACGCGCCCGACCAGGTGGGGATAACTTAAATGCCCTGTGCCGACGGCAAAACCGTCGACATAGGGTCTCCCGTTTTTTTTCAGAATTACATTTTATTCTATTTTATCATATCACTTACTACTATATTGTTCTGTGTAATCTTAATACTAGTATATTTTATTTAGTCATAAAGTGAACCATACTTTCTATAATGTTTCTCGGTGGTTTCTAGAAAACATAAAAATTGTTCCCTGTCATGATTTTATTTGAACTATTCTATTCATTATTCTCGCTAATTTCGAGGGAATATAAATATTCTATGGCACCACCTTTCTTGTGTTGGGGTCCAGACGATCCGGAGCCCCCCTCCGGTGAAACCCTAGACCCGCTCGAGAAATACCGGACTTACACGGAAACACGCGGTAACGGCGTCGAAAGGGGGTAGCAATGTGGAACTAGTTGCTTGGTTGTGTTAGGGTAGGCCATAGCAACACAAAACAACAAGGTAGAACCCACCTCTTCGGAAGATTCACGACGTTTCGTCCGATACGGGAGTTTCAGCCTATAAGCGCATGTAAACTCACGAGAGAGAAGTGGATGCCGGTGTAGCGGCCCACACCCCGGAGTGAAATCTTTGGCATACAAAGCACACTACACACCTATAATAACATGCTATGGCACCTCCTTGCTTGTGTTGGGGTCCAGAAGATTCGGAGCCCCCCTCCGGTGAAACCCTAATCCCGCTGGAGAAATACCGGACTTATACGGAAACACGCGGTAACGGCGTCGAAAGGGGGTAGCAATGTGGAACTAGTTGCTTGGTTGTGCTAGGGTAGGCCATAGCAACACAAAACAACAAGGTAGAACCCACCTCTTCGGAAGATTCACGACGTTTCGTCCGATACGGGAGTTTCAGCCTATAAGCGCGTGTAAACTCACGAGAGAGAAGTGGATGCCGGTGAAGCGGCCCACACCCCGGAGTGAAATCGTTGGTATACAAAGCACACAACACACCTATAATAACATGCTATGGCAACACCTTGCTTATGTTGGGTTCCAGAAGATCCGGAGCCCCCCCTCCGGTGAAACCCTAGACCCGCTGGAGAAATACCGGACTTATACGGAAACACGCGGTAACGGCGTCGAAAGGGGGTAGCAATGTGGAACTAATTGCTTGGTTGTGCTAGGGTAGGCCATAGAAACACAAAACAACAAGGTAGAACCCACCTCTTCGGAAGATTCACGACGTTTCGTCCGATACGGGAGTGTCAGCCTATAAGCGCGTGTAAACTCACGAGAGAGAAGTGGATGCCGGTGAAGCGGCCCACACCCTGGAGTGAAATATTTGGCATACAAAGCACACAACACACCTATAATAACATTCTATGGCACCACCTTGCTTGTGTTGGGGTCCAGAAGATCCGGAGCCCCTCCTCCGGTGAAACCCTAGACCCGCTGGAGAAATACCGGACTTATACGGAAACACGCGGTAACGGCGTCGAAAGGGGGTAGCAATGTGGAACTAGTTTCTTGGTTGTGCTAGGGTAGGCCATAGCAACACAAAAAAACAAGGTATAACCCACCTCTTCAGAAGATTCACGACGTTTCGTCCGATACGGGAGTTTCAGCCTATAAGCGCGTGTAAACTGACGAGAGAGAAGTGGATGCCGGTGAAGCGGCCCACACCCCGGAGTGAAATCGTTGGCATGCAAAGCACACAACACACCTATAATAACATGCTATGGCACCACCTTGCTTATGTTGGGGTCCAGAAGATCCGGAGCCCCCCCTCCGGTGAAACCCTAGACCCGCTGGAGAAATACCGGACTTATACGGAAACACGCGGTAACGGCTTCGAAAGGGGGTAGCAATGTGGAACTAGTTGCTTGGTTGTGCTAGGGTAGGCCATAGCAACACAAAACAACAAGGTAGAACCCACTCTTCGGAAGATTCACGACGTTTCGTCCGATACGGGAGTTTCAGCCTATAAGCGCGTGTAAACTCACGAGAGAGAAGTGGATGCCGGTGAAGCGTCCCACACCCCGGAGTTTAATCTTTGGCATACAAAGCACACAACACACCTATAATAACATGCTATGGCACCACCTTGATTGTGTTGGGGTCCAGAAGATCCGGAGCTCCCCTCCGGTGAAACCCTAGACCCGCTGGAGAACTACCGGACTTATACGGAAACACGCGGTAACGGCGTCGAAAGGGGGTAGCAATGTAGAAATAGTTTCTTTGTTGTGTTAGGGTAGGCCATAGAAACACAAAACAACAAGGTAGAACCCACCTCTTCGGAATATTCACGACGTTTCGTCCGATACGGGAGTTTCAGCCTATAAGCGTGTGTAAACTCACGAGAGAGAAGTGGATGCCAGTGAAGCGGCCCACACCCCGGAGTGAAATCTTTGGCATACAAAGCACACAACACACCTATAATAACATGCTATGGAACCACCTTGCTTGTGCTGGGGTCCAGAAGATCCGGAGCCCCCCCTCTGGTGAAACCCTCGACCCGCTGGAGAAATACCGGACTTATACGGAAACACGCGGTAACGGCGTCGAAAGGGGGTATCAATGTGGAACTAGTTGCTTGGTTGTGTTAGGGTAGGCCATAGAAACACAAAACAACAAGGTAGAACCCACCTCTTCGGAAGATTCACGACATTTCGTCCGATACGGGAGTTTCAGCCTATAAGCGCGTGTAAACTCACGAGAGAGAAGTGGATGCCGGTGAAGCGTCCCACACCCCGGAGTGAAATATTTGGCATACAAAGCACACAACACACCTATAATAACATTCTATGGCACCACCTTGCTTGTGTTGGGGTCCAGACGATCCGGAGCCCCCCCTCCGGTGATACCCTAGACCCGCTGGAGAAATACCGGACTTATACGGAAACACGCGGTAACGGCGTCGAAAGGGGGTAGCAATGTGGAACTAGTTGCTTGGTTGTGTTAGGGTAGTCCATATCAACATAAAACAACAAGTTAGAACCCACCTCTTCGGAAGATTCACGACGTTTCGTCCGATACGGGAGTTTCAGCCTATAAGCGCGTGTAAACTCACGAGAGAGAAGTGGATGCCGGTGAAGCGGCCCACACCCCGTAGTGAAATCTTTGGCATAGAAAGCACACAACACACCTATAATAACATTCTATGGCACCCCCTTGCTTGTTTTGGGGTCCAGAAGATCCGGAGCCCCCCTCCGGTGAAACCCTAGACCCGCTGAAGAAATACCGGACTTATACGGAAACACGCGGTAACGGCGTCGAAAGGGGGCAGCAATGTGGAACTAGTTGCTTGGTTGTGCTAGTGTAGGCCATAGCAACACAAAAAAAACAAGGTAGAACCCAACTCTTCGGAAGATTCACGATGTTTCGTCCGATACGGGAGTTTCAGTCTATAAGCGCGTGTAAACTCACGAGAGAGAAGTGGATGCCTGTGAAGCGGCCCACACCCCGGAGTGAAATCTTTGGCATACAAAGCACACAAAACACCTATAATAACATGCTATGGCACCACCTTGCTTGTGTTGGGGTCCAGAAGATCCGGAGCCCCCCCCCTCCGGTGAAACCCTAGACCCGCTGGAGAAATACCGGACTTATACGGAAACACGCGGTAACGGCGTCGAAAGGGGGTAGAAATGTGGAACTAGTTGCTTGGTTGTGCTAGGGTAGGCCATAGCAACACAAAACAACAAGTTATAACCCACCTCTTCGGAAGATTCACGATGTTTCGTCCGATACGGGAGTTTCAACCTATAAGCGCGTGTAAACTCACGAGAGAGAAGTGGATGCCGGTGAAGCGTGCCACACCCCGGAGTGAAATATTTGGAATACAAAGCACACAACACACCTATAATAACATGCTATGGCACCACCTTGCTTGTGTTGGGGTCCAGACGATCCGAAGCCACCTCTCCGGTGAAACCGTAGACCCGCTGGAGAAATACCGGACTTATACGGAAACACGCGGTAACGGCGTCGAGAGGGGGTAGGAATGTGGAACTAGTTGCTTGGTTGTGTTAGGGTAGACCATAGAAACACAAAACAACAAGGTAGAACCCACCTCTTCGGAAGCTTCACGACGTTTCGTCCGATACGGGAGTTTCAGCCTAGAAGCGCGTGTAAACTCACGACAGAGAAGTGGATGCCGGTGAAGCGGCCCACACCCCGGAGTGAAATATTTGGCATAAAAAGCACAAAACACACCTATAATAACATGCTATGGCACCACCTTGCTTGTGTTGGGGTCCAGAAGATCCGGAGCCCCCCTCTGGTGAAACCCTCGACCCGCTGGAGAAATACCGGACTTATACGGAAACACGCGGTAACGGCGTCGAAAGGGGGTAGCAATGTGGAACTAGTTGCTTGGTTGTGTTAGGGTAGGCCATATAAACACAAAACAACAAGGTAGAACCCACCTCTTCGGAAGCTTCACGACGTTTCGTCCGATACGGGAGTTTCAGCCTAGAAGCGCGTGTAAACTCACGACAGAGAAGTGGATGCCGGTGAAGCGGCCCACACCCCGGAGTGAAATATTTGGCATAAAAAGCACAAAACACACCTATAATAACATGCTATGGCACCACCTTGCTTGTGTTGGGGTCCAGAAGATCCGGAGCCCCCCTCTGGTGAAACCCTCGACCCGCTGGAGAAATACCGGACTTATACGGAAACACGCGGTAACGGCGTCGAAAGGGGGTAGCAATGTGGAACTAGTTGCTTGGTTGTGTTAGGGTAGGCCATATAAACACAAAACAACAAGGTAGAACCCACCTCTTCGGAAGATTCACGACATTTCGTCCGATACGGGAGTTTCAGCCTATAAGCGCGTGTAAACTCACGAGAGAGAAGTGGATGCCGGTGAAGCGTCCCACACCCCGGAGTGTAAGATTTGGCATACAAAGCACACAACACACCTATAATAACATGATATGGCACCACCTTGCTTGTGTTGGGGTCCAGACGATCCGGAGCCCCCCCCTCCGGTGAAACCCTAGACCCGCTGGAGAAATACCAGACTTATACGGAAACACGCGGTAACGGCGTCGAAAGGGGTAGCAATGTGGAACTGGTTGCTTTGTTGTGTTAGGATAGGCCATAGAAACATAAAACAACAAGTTAGAACCCACCTCTTTGGAAGATTCATGACGTTTCGTCCGATACGGGAGTTTCAGCCTATAAGCGCGTGTAAACTCACGAGAGACAAGTGGATGCCGGTGAAGCGGCCCACATCCCGGAGTGAAATCTTTGGTATACAAAGCACACAACACACCTATAATAACATGCTATGCCACCGCCTTGCTTGTGTTGGGGTCCCGAAGATCCGGAGCCCCCCTCCGGTGAAACCCTAGACCCGCTGGAGAAATACCGGACTTATACGGAAACACGCGGTAACGGCGTCGAAAGGGGGTAGCAATGTGGAACTAGTTGCTTGTTTGTGTTAGGGTAGGCCATAGAAACACAAAACAACAAGGTAGAACCCACCTCTTCGGATGATTCACGACGTTTCGTCCGATACGGGAGTTTCAGCCTATAAGCTCGTGTAAACTCACGAGAGAGAAGTGGATGCCGGTGAAGCGGCCCACACCCTGGAGTGAAATATTTGGCATACAAATCACACAACACACCTACAATAACATTATATGGCACCACCTTGCTTGTGTTGTGGTCCAGAAGATCCGGAGCCCCTCCTCCGGTGAAACCCTAGACCCGCTGGAGAAATACCGGACTTATACGGAAACACGCGGTTACGGCGTCGAAAGGGGGTAGCAATGTGGAACTAGTTTCTTGGTTGTGCTAGGGTAGGCCATAGGAACACAAAAAAACAAGGTATAACCCACCTCTTCAGAAGATTCACGACGTTTCGTCCGATACGGGAGTTTCAGCCTATAAGCGCGTGTAAACTGACGAGAGAGAAGTGGATGCCGGTGAAGCGGCCCACACCCCGGAGTGAAATCGTTGGCATTCAAAGCACACAACACACCTATAATAACATGCTATGGCACCACCTTGCTTATGTTGGGGTCCAGAAGATCCGGAGCCCCCCCTCCGGTGAAACCCTAGACCCGCTGGAGAAATACCGGACTTATACGGAAACACGCGGTAACGGCTTCGAAAGGGGGTAGCAATGTGGAACTAGTTGCTTGGTTGTGCTAGGGTAGGCCATAGCAACACAAAACAACAAGGTAGAACCCACTCTTCGGAAGATTCACGACGTTTCGTCCGATACGGGAGTTTCAGCCTATAAGCGCGTGTAAACTCACGAGAGAGAAGTGGATGCCGGTGAAGCGTCCCATACCCCGGAGTGAAATCTTTGGCATACAAAGAACACAACACACCTATAATAACATGCTATGGCACCACCTTGATTGTGTTGGGGTCCAGAAGATCTGGAGCCCCCCTCCGGTGAAACCCTAGACCCGCTGGAGAACTACCGGACTTATACAAAAACACGCGGTAACGGCGTCGAAAGCGGGTAGCAATGTAGAAATAGTTTCTTGGTTGTGTTAGGGTAGGCCATAGAAACACAAAACAACAAGGTAGAACCCACCTCTTCGGAATATTCACGACGTTTCGTCCGATACGGGAGTTTCAGCCTATAAGCGTGTGTAAACTCACGAGAGAGAAGTGGATGCCGGTGAAGCGGCCCACACCCCGGAGTGAAATCTTTGGCATACAAAGCACACAACACACCTATAATAACATGCTATGGCACCACCTTGCTTGTGTTGGGGTCCAGAAGATCCGGAGGCCCCCTCCGGTGAAACCCTAGACCCGCTGGAGTAATACCGGACTTATACGGAAACACGCGGTAACGGCGTCGAAAGGGGGTAGAAATGTGGAACTAGTTGCTTGGTTGTGCTAGGGTAGGCCATAGCAACACAAAACAACAAGTTATAACCCACCTCTTCGGAAGATTCACGATGTTTCGTCCGATACGGGAGTTTCAACCTATAAGCGCGTGTAAACTCACGAGAGAGAAGTGGATGCCGGTGAAGCGTGCCACACCCCGGAGTGAAATATTTGGAATACAAAGCACACAACACACCTATAATAACATGCTATGGCACCACCTTGCTTGTGTTGGGGTCCAGACGATCCGAAGCCCCCTCTCCGGTGAAACCGTAGACCCGCTGGAGAAATACCGGACTTATACGGAAACACGCGGTAACGGCGTCGAGAGGGGGTAGGAATGTGGAACTAGTTGCTTGGTTGTGTTAGGGTAGACCATAGAAACACAAAACAACAAGGTAGAACCCACCTCTTCGGAAGCTTCACGACGTTTCGTCCGATACGGGAGTTTCAGCCTAGAAGCGCGTGTAAACTCACGACAGAGAAGTGGATGCCGGTGAAGCGGCCCACACCCCGGAGTGAAATATTTGGCATAAAAAGCACAAAACACACCTATAATAACATGCTATGGCACCACCTTGCTTGTGTTGGGGTCCAGAAGATCCGGAGCCCCCCTCTGGTGAAACCCTCGACCCGCTGGAGAAATACCGGACTTATACGGAAACACGCGGTAACGGCGTCGAAAGGGGGTAGCAATGTGGAACTAGTTGCTTGGTTGTGTTAGGGTAGGCCATATAAACACAAAACAACAAGGTAGAACCCACCTCTTCGGAAGCTTCACGACGTTTCGTCCGATACGGGAGTTTCAGCCTAGAAGCGCGTGTAAACTCACGACAGAGAAGTGGATGCCGGTGAAGCGGCCCACACCCCGGAGTGAAATATTTGGCATAAAAAGCACAAAACACACCTATAATAACATGCTATGGCACCACCTTGCTTGTGTTGGGGTCCAGAAGATCCGGAGCCCCCCTCTGGTGAAACCCTCGACCCGCTGGAGAAATACCGGACTTATACGGAAACACGCGGTAACGGCGTCGAAAGGGGGTAGCAATGTGGAACTAGTTGCTTGGTTGTGTTAGGGTAGGCCATATAAACACAAAACAACAAGGTAGAACCCACCTCTTCGGAAGATTCACGACATTTCGTCCGATACGGGAGTTTCAGCCTATAAGCGCGTGTAAACTCACGAGAGAGAAGTGGATGCCGGTGAAGCGTCCCACACCCCGGAGTGTAAGATTTGGCATACAAAGCACACAACACACCTATAATAACATGATATGGCACCACCTTGCTTGTGTTGGGGTCCAGACGATCCGGAGCCCCCCCCTCCGGTGAAACCCTAGACCCGCTGGAGAAATACCAGACTTATACGGAAACACGCGGTAACGGCGTCGAAAGGGGTAGCAATGTGGAACTAGTTGCTTTGTTGTGTTAGGATAGGCCATAGAAACATAAAACAACAAGTTAGAACCCACCTCTTTGGAAGATTCATGACGTTTCGTCCGATACGGGAGTTTCAGCCTATAAGCGCGTGTAAACTCACGAGAGACAAGTGGATGCCGGTGAAGCGGCCCACATCCCGGAGTGAAATCTTTGGTATACAAAGCACACAACACACCTATAATAACATGCTATGCCACCGCCTTGCTTGTGTTGGGGTCCCGAAGATCCGGAGCCCCCCTCCGGTGAAACCCTAGACCCGCTGGAGAAATACCGGACTTATACGGAAACACGCGGTAACGGCGTCGAAAGGGGGTAGCAATGTGGAACTAGTTGCTTGTTTGTGTTAGGGTAGGCCATAGAAACACAAAACAACAAGGTAGAACCCACCTCTTCGGATGATTCACGACGTTTCGTCCGATACGGGAGTTTCAGCCTATAAGCTCGTGTAAACTCACGAGAGAGAAGTGGATGCCGGTGAAGCGGCCCACACCCTGGAGTGAAATATTTGGCATACAAATCACACAACACACCTACAATAACATTATATGGCACCACCTTGCTTGTGTTGTGGTCCAGAAGATCCGGAGCCCCTCCTCCGGTGAAACCCTAGACCCGCTGGAGAAATACCGGACTTATACGGAAACACGCGGTTACGGCGTCGAAAGGGGGTAGCAATGTGGAACTAGTTTCTTGGTTGTGCTAGGGTAGGCCATAGGAACACAAAAAAACAAGGTATAACCCACCTCTTCAGAAGATTCACGACGTTTCGTCCGATACGGGAGTTTCAGCCTATAAGCGCGTGTAAACTGACGAGAGAGAAGTGGATGCCGGTGAAGCGGCCCACACCCCGGAGTGAAATCGTTGGCATTCAAAGCACACAACACACCTATAATAACATGCTATGGCACCACCTTGCTTATGTTGGGGTCCAGAAGATCCGGAGCCCCCCTCCGGTGAAACCCTAGACCCGCTGGAGAAATACCGGACTTATACGGAAACACGCGGTAACGGCTTCGAAAGGGGGTAGCAATGTGGAACTAGTTGCTTGGTTGTGCTAGGGTAGGCCATAGCAACACAAAACAACAAGGTAGAACCCACTCTTCGGAAGATTCACGACGTTTCGTCCGATACGGGAGTTTCAGCCTATAAGCGCGTGTAAACTCACGAGAGAGAAGTGGATGCCGGTGAAGCGTCCCATACCCCGGAGTGAAATCTTTGGCATAAAAAGAACACAACACACCTATAATAACATGCTATGGCACCACCTTGATTGTGTTGGGGTCCAGAAGATCTGGAGCCCCCCTCCGGTGAAACCCTAGACCCGCTGGAGAACTACCGGACTTATACAAAAACACGCGGTAACGGCGTCGAAAGCGGGTAGCAATGTAGAAATAGTTTCTTGGTTGTGTTAGGGTAGGCCATAGAAACACAAAACAACAAGGTAGAACCCACCTCTTCGGAATATTCACGACGTTTCGTCCGATACGGGAGTTTCAGCCTATAAGCGTGTGTAAACTCACGAGAGAGAAGTGGATGCCGGTGAAGCGGCCCACACCCCGGAGTGAAATCTTTGGCATACAAAGCACACAACACACCTATAATAACATGCTATGGCACCACCTTGCTTGTGTTGGGGTCCAGAAGATCCGGAGGCCCCCTCCGGTGAAACCCTAGACCCGCTGGAGTAATACCGGACTTATACGGAAACACGCGGTAACGGCGTCGAAAGGGGGTAGAAATGTGGAACTAGTTGCTTGGTTGTGCTAGGGTAGGCCATAGAAACACAAAACAACAAGGTATAACCCACCTCTTCGTAAGATTCACGACGTTTCGTCCGATACGGGAGTTTCAGCCTATAAGCGCGTGTAAACTCACGAGAGAGAAGTGGATGCCGGCGAAGCGGCCCACACCCAGGAGTGAAATCTTTGGCATAAAAAGCACACAACACACCTATAATAACATTCTATGGCACCACCTTGCTTGTGTTGGGGTCCAGAAGATCCGGAGCCCTCCCCCTCCGGTGAAACCCTAGACCCGCTGTAGAAATACCGGACTTATACGGAAACACGCGGTAACGGCATCGAAAGGGGGTAGCAATGTGGAACTAGTTGCTTGGTTGTGTTAGGGTAGGCCAAATAAACACAAAAAAACAATGTAGAACCCAGCTCTTCGCAAGATTCACGATGTTTCGTCCGATACGAGAGTTTCAGCCTATAAGCGCGTGTAAACTCACGAGAGAGAAGTGGATGCCGGTGAAGCGTCCCACACCCCGGAGAGAAATATTTGGCATAAAAATCACACAGCACACCTATAATAACATGCTATGGCACCACCTTTCTTGTGTTGGGGTCCAGACGATCCGGAGCCCCCCCTCCGGTGAAACCCTAGACCCGCTGGAGAAATACCGGACTTATATGGAAACACGCGGTAACGGCGTCGAAAGGGGGTAGAAATGTGGAACTAGTTGCTTGGTTGTGCTAGTGTATGCCATAGCAACACAAAACAACAATGTAGAACGCACCTCTTTGGAAGATTCATGACGTTTCGTCCAATACGGGAGTTTCAGCCTATAAGCGCGTGTAAACTCACGAGAGAGAAGTGGATGCCGGTGAAGCGACCCACACCCCGGAGTGAAATCTTTGGCCTACAAAGCACACAACACACCTATAATAACATGCTATGGCACGACCTTGCTTGTGTTGGGGTCCAGAAGATCGGGAGCACCCCCTCCGGTGAAACCCTAGACCCGTTGGAGAAATACCGGACTTATACGAAAACACGCGGTAACGGCGTCGAAAGGGGGTAGCAATGTGGCACTATTTTCTTGGTTGTGTTAGGGTAGGCCATAGAAACACAAAACACCAAGGTAGAACCCACCTCTTCGGAAGATTCACGATGTTTTGTCCGATACGGGAGTTTCAGTCTATAAGCGCGTGTAAACTCACGAGAGAGAAGTGGATGCCAGTGAAGCGGCCCACACCCCGGAGTGAAATCTTTGGCATAGAAAGCACACAACACACCTATAATAACATTCTATGGCACAACCTTGCTTCTGTTGGGGTCCAGAAGATCCGGTGAAACCCTAGATCCGCTGAAGAAATACCGGACTTATACGGAAACACGCGGTAACGGCCTCGAAAGGGGGCAGCAATGTGGAACTAGTTGCTTGGTTGTGCTAGGGTAGTCCATAGCAACACAAAAAAACAAGGTAGAACCCAACTCTTCGGAAGATTCACGATGTTTCGTCCGATACGGGAGTTTCAGCCTATAAGCGCGTGTAAACTCACGAGAGAGAAGTGGATGCCGGTGAAGCGGGCCACACCCCGGAATGAAATCTTTGGCATACAAAGCACACAACACACCTATAATAACATGCTATGGCACCACCTTGCTTGTGTTGGGGACCAGAAGATCGGGAGCACCCCCTCCGGTGAAACCCTAGACCCGCTGGAGAAATACCGGACTTATACGGAAACACGCGGTAACGGCGTCGAAAGGGGGTAGAAATGTGGAACTAGTTTCTTGGTTTTGCTAGGGTAGGCCATAGAAACAGAAAACAACAAGTTATAACCCACCTCTTCGGAAGATTCACGACGTTTCGTCCGATACGGGAGTTTCAGCCTATAAGCGCGTGTAAACTGACGAGAGAGAACTGGATGCCGGTGAAGCGTCCCACACCCCGGAGAGAAATATTTGGCATAAAAAGCACACAGCACACCTATAATAACATTCTATGGCACCACCTTTCTTGTGTTGGGGTCCAGACGATCTGGAGCCCCCCCTCCGGTCAAACCCTAGACCCGTTGGAGAAATACCGGACTTATACGGAAACACGCGGTAACGGCGTCGAAAGGGGGTAGCAGTGTAGAACTAGTTGCTTGGTTGTGCTAGGGTATGCCATAGAAACACAAAACAACAAGGTAGAACGCACCTCTTTGGAAGATTCACGACGTTTCGTCCAATACGGGAGTTTCAGCCTATAAGCGCGTGTAAACTCACGAGAGAGAGAAGTGGATGCCGGTGAAGCGATCCACACCCCGGAGTGAAATCTTTGGCATACAAAGAACACAACACACCTATAATAACATGCTATGGCACCACCTTGCTTGTGTTGGGGTCCAGAAGATCGGGAGCACCCCCTCCGGTGAAACCCTAGACCCGTTGGAGAAATACCGGACTTATACGAAAACACGCGGTAACGGCGTCGAAAGGGGGTAGCAATGTGGCACTAGTTTCTTGGTTGTGTTAGGGTAGGCCATAGAAACACAAAACAACAAGGTAGAACCCACCTCTTCGGAAGATTCACGAGATTTCGTCCGATACGGGAGTTTCAGCCTATAAGCGCGTGTAAACTCACGAGAGAGAAGTGGATGCCGGTGAAGCGGCCCACACCCCGGAGTGAAATCTTTGGCATAGAAAGCACACAACACACCTATAATAACATGCTATGGCACAACCTTGCTTGTGTTGGGGTCCAGAAGATCCGGAGCCCCCCTCCGGTGAAACCCTAGACCCGCTGAAGAAATACCGGACTTATACGGAAACACGCGGTAACGGCCTCGAAAGGGGGCAGCAATGTGGAACTAGTTGCTTAGTTGTGCTAGGGTAGGCCATAGCAACACAAAAAAACAAGGTATAACCCAACCTTCGGAAGATTCACGATGTTTCGTCCGATACGGGAGTTTCAGCCTATAAGCGCGTGTAAACTCAAAAGAGAGAAGTGGATGCCGGTGAAGCGGCCCACACCCCGGAATGAAATCTTTGGCATACAAAGCACACAACACACCTATAATAACATGCTATGGCACCACCTTGCTTGTGTTGGGGTCCAGAAGATCCGGAGCCCCCCTCCGGTGAAACCCTAGACCCGCTGGAGAAATACCGGACTTATACGGAAACACGCGGTAACGGCGTCGAAAGGGGGTAGAAATGTGGAACTAGTTGATTGGTTGTGCTAGGTTAGGCCATAGAAACACAAGACAACAAGTTATAACCCACCTCTTCGGAAGATTCACGACGTTTCGTCCGATACGGGAGTTTCAACCTATAAGCGCTTGTAAACTCACGAGAGAGAAGTGGATGCCGGTGAAGCGTCCCACACCCCGGAGTGAAATATTTTGAATAAAAAGCACACAACACACCTATAATAACATTATATGGCACCACCTTGCTTGTGTTGGGGTCCAGACGATCCGGAGCCCCCTCTCCGGTGAAACCCTAGACCCGCTGGAGAAATACCGGACTTATACGGAAACACGCGGTAACGGCGTCGAAAGTGGGTAGGAATGTGAAACTAGTTGCTTGGTTGTGTTAGGGTAGACCATATAAACACAAAACAACAAGGTAGAACCCACCTCTTCGGAAGATTCACGACGTTTCGTCCGATACGGGAGTTTCAGCCTATAAGCGTGTGTAAACTCACGAGAGAGAAGTGGATGCCGGTGAAGCGGCCCACACCACGGAGTGAAATATTTGGCATACAAAGCACACAAAACACCTATAATAACATGCTATGGCACCACCTTGCTTGTGTTGGGGTCCAGAAGATCCGGAGCCCCCCCTCTGGTGAAACCCTCGACCCGCTGGAGAAATACCGGACTTATACGGAAACACGCGGTAACGGCGTCGAAAGGGGGTAGCAATGTGGAACTAGGTGCTTGGTTGTGTTAGGGTAGGCCATAGAAACACAAAACAACAAGGTAGAACCCACCTCTTTGGAAGATTCACGACATTTCGTCCGATACGGGAGTTTCAGCCTATAAGCGCGTGTAAACTCACGAGAGAGAAGTGGATGCCGGTGAAGCGTCCCACACCCCGGAGGAAATATTTGGCATACAAAGCACACAGCACACCTATAATAACATTCTATGGCACCACCTTGCTTGTGTTGGGGTCCAGACGATCCGGAGCCCCCCCCCCTCCGGTGATACCCTAGACCCGCTGGAGAAATACCGGACTTATACGGAAACACGCGGTAACGGCGTCGAAAGGGGGTAGCAATGTGGAACTAGTTGCTTGGTTGTGTTAGGGTAGTCCATAGCAACATAAAACAACAAGTTAGAACCCACCTCTTCGGAAGATTCACGACGTTTCGTCCGATACGGGAGTTTCAGCCTATAAGCGCGTGTAAACTCACGAGAGAGAAGTGGATGCCGGTGAAGCGGCCCACACCCCGTAGTGAAATCTTTGGCATAGAAAGCACACAACACACCTATAATAACATGCTATGGCACCACCTTGCTTGTTTTAGGGTCCAGAAGATCCGGAGCCCCCCTCCGGTGAAACCCTAGACCCGCTGAATAAATACCGGACTTATACGGAAACACGCGGTAACGGCGTCGAAAGGGGGCAGCAATGTGGAACTAGTTTCTTGGTTGTGCTAGTGTAGGCCATAGAAACACAAAAAAACAAGGTAGAACCCAACTCTTCGGAAGATTCACGATGTTTCGTCCGATACGGGAGTTTCAGTCTATAAGCGCGTGTAAACTCACGAGAGAGAAGTGGATGCCCGTGAAGCGGCCCACACCCCGGAGTGAAATCTTTGGCATACAAAGCACACAAAACACCTATAATAACATGCTATGGCACCACCTTGCTTGTGTTGGGGTCCAGAAGATCCGGAGCCCCCCCTTCGGTGAAACCCTAGACCCGCTGGAGAAATACCGGACTTATACGGAAACACGCGGTAACGGCGTCGAAAGGGGGTAGAAATGTGGAACTAGTTGCTTGGTTGTGCTAGGGTAGGCCATAGCAACACAAAACAACAAGTTATAACCCACCTCTTCGGAAGATTCACGATGTTTCGTCCGATACGGGAGTTTCAACCTATAAGCGCGTGTAAACTCACGAGAGAGAAGTGGATGCCGGTGAAGCGTGCCACACCCCGGAGTGAAATATTTGGAATACAAAGCACACAACACACCTATAATAACATGCTATGGCACCACCTTGCTTGTGTTGGGGTCCAGACGATCCGAAGCCCCCTCTCCGGTGAAACCGTAGACCCGCTGGAGAAATACCGGACTTATACGGAAACACGCGGTAACGGCGTCGAAAGGGGGTAGGAATGTGGAACTAGTTGCTTGGTTGTGTTAGGGTAGACCATAGAAACACAAAACAACAAGGTAGAACCCACCTCTTCGGAAGATTCACGACGTTTCGTCCGATACGGGAGTTTCAGCCTATAAGCGCGTGTAAACTCACGAGAGAGAAGTGGATGCCGGTGAAGCGGCCCACACCCCGGAGTGAAATATTTGGCATAAAAAGCACAAAACACACCTATAATAACATGCTATGGCACCACCTTTCTTGTGTTGGGGTCCAGAAGATCCGGAGCCCCCCTCTGGTGAAACCCTCGACCCGCTGGAGAAATACCGGACTTATACGGAAACACGCGGTAACGGCGTCGAAAGGGGGTAGCAATGTGGAACTAGTTGCTTGGTTGTGTTAGGGTAGGCCATAGAAACACAAAACAACAAGGTAGAACCCACCAATCGGAAGATTCACGACATTTCGTCCGATACGGGAGTTTCAGCCTATAAGCGCGTGTAAACTCACGAGAGAGAAGTGGATGCCGGTGAAGCGTCCCACACCCCGGAGTGTAATATTTGGCATACAAAGCACACAACACACCTATAATAACATGCTATGGCACCACCTTGCTTGTGTTGGGGTCCAGACGATCCGGAGCCCCCCCCCCCCCCGGTGAAACCCTAGACCCGCTGGAGAAATACCAGACTTATACGGAAACACGCGGTAACGGCGTCGAAAGGGGGTAGCAATGTGGAACTAGTTGCTTTTTTGTGTTAGGATAGGCCATAGAAACATAAAACAACAAGTTAGAACCCACCTCTTTGGAAGATTCACGACGTTTCGTCCGATACGGGAGTTTCAGCCTATAAGCGCGTGTAAACTCACGAGAGACAAGTGGATGCCGGTGAAGCGGCCCACATCCCGGAGTGAAATCTTTGGTATACAAATCACACAACACACCTATAATAACATGCTATGCCACTGCCTTGCTTGTGTTGGGGTCCAGAAGATCCGGAGCCCCCCTCCGGTGAAACCCTAGACCCGCTGGAGAAATACCGGACTTATACGGAAACACGCGGTAACGGCGTGGAAAGGGGGTAGCAATGTGGAACTAGTTGCTTGTTTGTGTTAGGGTAGGCCATAGAAACACAAAACAACAAGGTAGAACCCACCTCTTCGGAAGATTCACGACGTTTTGTCCGATACGGGAGTTTCAGCCTATAAGCGCGTGTAAACTCACGAGAGAGAAGTGGATGCCAGTGAAGCGGCCCACACTCCGGAGTGAAATATTTGGCATAAAAAGCACAGAACACACCTATAATAATATTCTATGGCACCACCTTGCTTGTGTTGGGGTCCAGAAGATCCGGAGCCCCCCTCCGGTGAAACCCTAGACCCGCTGGAGAAATGCCGGACTTATACGGAAACACGCGGTAACGGCGTCGAAAGGGGGTAGCAATGTGGAACTAGTTGCTTGGTTGTGTTAGGGTAGGCCATAGAAACACAAAACAACAAGGTAGAACCCACCTCTTCGGAAGATTCACGACGTTTCGTCCGATACGGGAGTTTCAGCCTATAAGCTCGTGTAAACTCACGAGAGAGAAGTGGATGCCGGTGAAGCGGCCCACACCCCGGAGTGAAATATTTGGCATCCAAAACACACAACACACCTATAATAACATTCTATGGCACCACCTTGCTTGTTTTGGGGTCCAGAAGATCCGTAGCCCCTCCTCCGGTGAAACCCTAAACCCGCTGGAGAAATACCGGACTTATACGGAAACACGCGGTAACGGCGTCGAAAGGGGGTAGCAATGTGAAACTAGTTGCTTGGTTGTGTTAGGGTATGCCATAGCAACCCAAAATAACAAGCTAGAACCCACCTCTTCGGAAGATTCACGACGTTTCGTCCGATACGGGAGTTTCAGTCTATAAGCGCGTGTAAACTGACGAGAGAGAAGTGGATGCCGGTGAAGCGGACCACACCCCGGAGTGAAATCTTTGGCATACAAAGTACACAACACACCTATAATAACATGCTATGGCACCACCTTACTTGTGTTGGGGTCCAGAAGATCCGTAGCCCCCCTCCGGTGAAACCCTAGACCCGCTGGAGAAATACCAGACTTATACGGAAACACGCAGTAACGGCATCGAAAGAGGGTAGCAATGTGGAACTAGTTGCTTGGTTGTGTTAGGGTAGACCATAGCAACACAAAACACAAATAAAATAGACTTAGTGTGTGAAAATCCACTCGATAGTGGTGTCGGTGTAGTATGAATAAATGAAATTGACTTAGATCTATCGATACACGGTAACGGTTGTGAATTTAAATATATTAAACATAAAATATTAACATATTAATTTTATCAATTGAGAGTAATTAATAAATACACATGCATCCACAAAATAAGAAAAAGAAATTACACATGTGCCGACGGCTTTGCCGTCGGCATAGTACTTGGTAGGCCCAGCAAAACTGTACAGTCACGTGTGCCGACGGCGAGTGGGATGCCGAGGGCCACCGTCGGCCTCCTTTCCCTTGTGCCGACGGCTATTTGTATGCCGAGGGCCACCGTCGGCCTCATTTACGTTGTGCCGACGGCCAACTTCGTGCCGACGGCCTCTGTGGCAGGTTGGTGCTCCGACCCCCTATGCCGACGGCCCCCGACACTTGGCCGTCGGCACTGTTTATGGCCGTCGGCGTATTGAGCCATTCCTGTAGTGGCTCCTAGCAATGTGGTAGTTCTGTCACACTTGCAACGCACAGTAGTTCATTTTTCAGAGGTGTTTCTTGTTTTTATTCTATCACACGTGCATTAGTGTGCAAATGGTACCAAAAGTTTGAATCTGTTTGTTGATTTTATATTAGTCGACATGAAATGCTTTTTGACCGGTTGTATAGGCGTGCGTTGCACGTGCATGCATACTAGTTTCTATAAGTGTCCGGTCATAGCTGGCAGTGCTCAATTCTTATTAGGCCGCTTCATTTCTTTGTTTACTGCACTCTTTTCAGGAGATAATATAACGTTGCAAACTCATCTCTGTGCACTTGGTATTGGCCGACGAATGCCACTGCTTGTACCCCATTTAGCATTAGTTGTTTTTCTAGGGAATCATTGGTTCATTTTATAATTTGTGCACATGTAGCATTGTTTTCTCCAATTAATATAAAGATATTGGCGTGAATTGGACGTCACGTATTTTGTGCACATCGGCACGCCCTTTCAATAACAGGGGGGAGTAAAACAAAACAGTACAGTACATATGACAGCTTGTTTGAATGACGGGACATCTCCACTTTCTTGGAAGTGAGAAGCAGCTATCTATGTCAAGTTGTCTTGAAAAATTACAGGGATCCTGAAGGTAAAAGAGCCTAAGTCCACGCTGAGAAAACGAGCGACACACTGAAATTGAGCTATCTCTTCTTATGCTTTACAGAAGGGAATGTCTCGATGTTTCGTTACAAGGGAATAAAAGAATATATTTATTTCCTATAGATGCAACCAAATCATTATTTGCAGGGGAGAGCAAGGGACTTATTACAGGTTTCCTTTTTCACAATACTTGACCTAAATAGATGAAGTACAAAATTCATCAAATAAGCATATAACTTATACACTGGCCACATTGCAAAATACTGAAGAGAAATGCAGATCGACACACAGTCGTGTGTTGCTTCACTCCTTCTTCTGGATCTTGAGTGTGAAGGCCTGCAGGGATACGAGCACGTGCTTCATACGATCTCTGATTTTGGCGTCCACGAGATTTCCATCACAGTCAAACTTGGGTGGCTGCTGAAATGCGTGTACGAACAGCTCAGGCTTGTTGACGAAGTGAAGGTCTAAGATGACCCCAACCTGCCGGAGATGGTGTTGAATATATTAGCAATTTAGCACATGATTTAATTCGAAATACTATCAGATAAATTGTGACCGTAGCAAATACAGTAACTATGCAAATATCTAGATCTAATACAGTAGACAGACTGAAACAATCTATTGCAAGAACTAGACATCAGAATTTCAGTAATATCTCATACAGATGGAATAGAGATACGTACGATGCAGCGGTAGAGGCACCGCCGTTGTTGTTGTCCACGTCGGCCATGTCGTCGATGAAGAGGTTGCCGAGGTCGGAGACGAAATCGTCGTTGGGGAAGTAGTCGCCGTCAGCAGTCGCGCGAGTGCGCTCCCCAAAAAGCTGATCGCCCCTCTACCGTACAGGATCACAAGAGGCGGGGTTCCGGAGGCCTGCTGTCCCCACTACCGGTGCACGCCGGAAGGAGGGATGGAGAAGACTTGATTGGCGGCGCAATGGATTGGAACGGTGCGAAACCATATGACGAAGTATATGTTAGGGTTTACCGTATGCGCGTATTTATATGCGGCTGGGAGAGACGTGGATGTAAATCCACGTCTGAGTCGGTTCGGTTTCACAATCCAGAAAGGAAACGGAAACAATTTAGGAATTAACACGTCCGCTAATTACCAAGTTAATGACTCATTAAGTTTTTCCCAATCGACAAAATAAACGCTATTGGCTCGGCTCATTCCTGCAACCCGCGGCGCGTCGTGACGAGGTGAGGCGAGGCGTGGCGAGGCAGACGGCGGAGGAGGAGCGCGCGTGTGGCACATCTCTCCTCTTGCCTTGCCAACTCATACATGAGCTAGAATGGCTCACCTTATAAGGTGGTTCCATTCTCTCCAAACTAGCAGTTTTGGACTAAATTTTAGTCCCACTCCCCACTTGCATTATTCATGAATGGGTCATGACAATTTCAGGATTTATTGGGCTTAGTTGGGCCACACTGCAGCCCATAAATTCCAACAATCCCCCACAAAGTGTCATTAGCACATTTCATAAACTCTGTTCCAAAACATTGTTTATATACCGGTGTTAGTGGAGACTGTTAAGTTGAACTTCCACTTAGAACATCATGCTACACTAGTTCACAACTTGAATATTGGACTACGCCTTGAACTACAAGTTTGCTGTGATACCAGTTTCACACAACGTCTGAACCGATACTAGGCTGCCGCAAGGCTTCCCCGCGGTTTGGAGCGTATGCATCATACTTCGAAGGTCTTTCATGAGTTTATTAGAGAGCGCTCAATTCTCATAGACTGCGACGTTTAACATTCAGACTCATATAGGTGAGTTCCTCAGGAGATGTTCTGTAGGACACATCTCTGCTTATATAAATAAGCCACTTGAAACACATTAAGACAAATGTCAGTCTACCATACAGATCAAGAGAGTATTGCATCTTTTATGGAGTGGAATAAAATATAAGGATACTCCCCTCTCAGTCCACCAACAGCTTGTCTCCCACTTCTAATTCACGGGATCTCCGATCACATAGAGTGGGTTACCACTGTGGGCAACTTATAACGTGGGTCTCAAACCCATCTCCCTCGATGCATTGTCTATCATATTCCGTGATAAACTCTTTGTGAAGGGGTCTGCCAAGTTCATAGATGTTTAGATATAATCCAACGAAATAACTCCGGAGTTTTTCAATTTCCTGACAATTTTAATCTCCTCTTCACATGTCTTGATGACTTTGCATTATCCTTAGAACTGTTCGCTTTGATGATCACAGTTTGATTATCACAGTTCATTAGGATTGCGGGTATTGGTTTTTCAACCATAGGCAAGTCCGTCAAGATCTCACGAAGCCACTCTACTTCAACAGTGGATGTGTCTAATGCTGTGAGTTCTGTTTCCATAGTTGACCTCGTTAAGATGGTCTGCTTGCAAGACTTTCAGGAAACAGCGCCACCACCAAGTGTAAAAACATAACCACTAGTGGCCTTAAGCTCATCAGCATCAGATATCCAATTAGAATAACTATATCCTTCCAGAACCCTCGGGTTTCCGGTATAGTGAATTCCATAGCTCGCAGTGCCTTTTAAATAGCGCATAACTCTCTCAAGCGCACGCCAATGATCATCTCCCGGATTGAAAGCAAACCGGCTCAATTTGCTCACAGCAAAAGAGATGTCAGGCCTCGTGGCACTCGCCAAATACATAAGCGAGTCTATAATCTGAGAATATCTCAGTTGATCTCTAGCAATCCGTTGATTCTTTCGAAGCAACACACTAGCATCATATGGAGTTGAAGAAGGCTTGCAGTCACTATACCCGAAGCAACTCAAGACCTTTTCCACATAGTGAGATTGAAGCAGTGTGATCCCACCATTATCATCTCTTAATAGCTTGATGTTTAAGATAACATCAGCTACTCCTAGATCCTTCATCTCAAAATAGCGAGATAAGAAATCCTTAACTTCCTTGATTAAATCAAGATTGGTCCCAAAGATCAATATGTCATCAACGTATAGACATAGAATAACTCCCTCGCCCCCACCATGGCGATAGTACACACATTTATCAGCTTCATTTACAACAAAGCCTTCAGCAGTCAAAGTCCTTTCGAACTTCTCATGCCATTGCTTAGGTGCTTGCTTGAGGTCGTATAATGACTTCAATAACTTGCACACCTTACTTTCCTGACCGGGTACTACAAAACCATCTAGCTGCACCATATAAATTTCCTCGTCCAACTCTCCATTAAGGAAAGCCGTCTTAACGTCCATTTGATGAACGAGAAGACCGTGCGAGGCAGCCAGTGAGAGTAGCACACGAATAGTGGTCAGTCTAGCCACAGGTGAGTAAGTATCAAAGAAGTCTTCACCTTCTTTCTGGGTATAACCCTTGGCCACAAGCCGTGCCTTGTACTTTTCAATTGTACCATCAGGCCTAAGCTTTTTCTTGAACACCCACTTACATCCTACAGGTTTACACCCATAAGGACGATCAGTGATTTCCCAGGTTCCGTTAGCCAAGATGGAATCCATCTCGCAACGAACTGCTTCCTTCTAGTAGTCAGCATCAAGAGACACGTAGGCTTCTGAAATAGTCTTGGGTGTGTCATCCACGAGGTACACAATGAAATCATTACCAAAGGACTTTGCAGTCCTCTGTCTCTTGCTCCTTAAAGGAACTTCATTGTCATCCTCCTCGGGATTCTCAACGTGTTCTATCGGAATGGTGGATTCAGGAATCTCAGCTAATTCCTGACTAGATGAAACATGTTTCTCCTGATTTGATGAGCTAGACATATCCTTCATAGGAAATATGTTCTCAAAGAAAGTCGCATCATTCGACTCCATAATTGTACCAACATGCATGTCGGATACCTCAGATTTTACTATCAAGAATCTATAACCAATGCTGTTAAAAGCATAGCCCAGAAGAACACAATCTACGGTTTTAGGTCCAAGCTTGCGCTTCTTGGGAATTGGTATATTGACTTTCGCCAAACAACTCCAAGTACGTAGGTAGGAGAGTTTTAACCTTTTCCTTTCCCATTCCTCAAATGGAGTAATGGTTTTATTCTTTGTGGGAACTCGGTTTAGGACATGACATGCAGCCATTAGCGCCTCCCCCCACCATGCCTTGGAGAGACCGAAGTATCTAACATGGCGTTAACCAGATCAGACAACGTTCGATTTTTTCTTTCAGCCACCCCATTTGATTGAGGTGGGTAGGGAGGCGTCCTCTCATGAATAATACCGTGTTCAGCATAAAAAGAATTAAACTCGTTGGAAAAATACTCTCCACCACGATCAGACCTAAGCCGTTTAATTTTACGATCAAGTTGGTTCTCAGCTTCGGCTTTATAGTTCTTGAAATAAGTTAAAGCTTCATCTTTAGATTTCAGAAGATACACATAACAATATCTAGTGGAGTCATCAATAAGTGTCATGAAATATTTCTTTCCACCTTTTGTCAATACGCCATTCATCTCACAAAGATCAGAATGTATAAGTTCTAGTGGTGCCAGGTCTCTCGCCTCCGCAGTCTTGTGAGACTTGCGAGGTTGCTTAGCTTGAACACACACTTGACATTTGGAACCTTTAATCGTATTGAATTTCGGAATTAAACTCATATTTGCTAACCGCGTCATGCAACCAAAATTAATATGACAAAGTCGTGAATGCCAAACATCACAATCATTATCATGGCAAACATTATTAATAACGTTGGTGCAAATATCTGACAAGGATAAGCGGAACAAGCCTCCGCACTCATAGCTTTTACCAATAAATTGTCCATACTTTGAAATTACAACTTTATTGGACTCGAAAACCAACTTGAAACCATCTCGACATAAACGTGAGCCGCTGACGAGATTTTTATTGATGGAGGGCACATGATGAACGTTCTTCAGTCGCACGACCTTCCCTGAAGTAAACTTCAGATCGACCGTACCAACACCACGAACAGTAGCATGCGACCCGTTCCCCATCAGCACGGGGGAAGTCCCTGTGATCTGATAAGAAAAGAACATGGAAGCATCAGCACAAACATGTACATTGACACTTGTGTCAATTAACCATTTAGGTGAATGACAAACTGAAAAAATAGTAGGAACTGTACCGTACCCAGTATCCTTCATCTCAGTGTCACCAATGACAATGTTAGCGGTCTTGCCGCTGTTCTCTTGCTGCTGCAACTCATATCGCTTAGGGCATTTTGGAGCCCAATGGGTCAGTTCACCGCAAAAGTGACATGACCCCTTCCTCTTCTTGAAGTTGGTAGAGTGCGATGGCTTAAACCTGCCATCGTGTTTGCCTTTACCCTCGCATTTCTTCTTGTTATATTTAGCCTTGTTGGGCGGGTAATGTTTCTTCTGTACCACATGAGCAGAAGAAACTACCTCAGCAACCCGAGCATGTGTATCCTTTGCTCTCGCCTTTTCTTCCACATCAAGAGATCCGATGAGGTCCGTAACAGAAAACTCCTGTCTCTTGTGTTTCAGAGAAGTAGCAAAGGTGCTCCATGAAGATGGAAGCTTGGCAATAATGCCTCCGGCCACAAATTTCTCTGGTAACATACACTTAAAGTGCTCAAATTCTTTAGCGAGTGACTGTATCTCATGAGCCTGTTGAACAACAGAGCGCTCATCAGTCATCCTGTAGTCATAGAATTGCTCTATGACATACAGCTCGCTGCCCGCATCCGAGGCCCCAAATTTGGCCTCGAGTGCAGCCCACATATCCTTGCCGTTATCAAACGACATATATGGATCCACAATGGAATCATCAATAATACCGAGGAGGGCACTTTTAAACATAGTGTCCATATTTTCAAAGGCCTTCAGCTGTGCTGGATTGAAATCGCCCTCAGTCTTGCCCTTGGTGGCCGCATAGCAGCCCAAGGTTTGAAACCATAGCACTGCTCTCGTGCGCCACCTCTTGTAGTCCACACCCTTGAAAGGGTTGGCCTTGTTTCCGCAATGACAGACGGTGCAGGTGCAAGAAATTGCCTATAATCAAGTTTTTGGATTGTTGAATATATTAGAAATTTAGCACATGATTTAATTCGAAATACTATCAGATAAATTGTGACCGTAGCAAATACAGTAACTATGCAAATATCTAGATCTAATACAGTAGACATACTGAAACAATCTATTACAAGAACTAGACATAAGAATTCCAGTAATATCTCATACAGATGGAATAGAGATACGTACGATGCAGCGGTAGAGGCACCGCCGTTGTTGTTGTCCACGTCGGCCATGTCGTCGATGAAGAGGTTGCCGAGATCGGGGAAGAAATCGTCGTTGGGGAAGTAGTCGCCGTCAGCAGTCGCGCGAGTGCGCTCCCCAAAAAGCTGATCGCCCCTCTCCCGTACAGGATCACAAGAGGCGGGGTTCCGGAGGCCTGCTGTCCCCACTACCGGTGCACGCCGGAAGGAGGGATGGAGAAGACTTAATTGGCGGCGCAATGGATTATATGCTAGGGTTTACCGTATGCGCGTATTTATATGCGGTTGGAAGAGACGTGGAAGTAACTCCACGTCTGAGTCGGTTCGGTTTCACAATCCAGAAAGGAAACGGAAACAATTTAGGAATTAACGCGTCCGCTAATTACCAAGTTAATGACTTATTAAGTTTTTCCCAATCGACAAAATAAACGCTCTCGGCTCATTCCCGCAACCCGCGTCGTGCCGTGCCGTGCCGTGCCGAGGCGGGCGGAGGAGGAGGAGCGCGCGTGTGGCACACCTCTCCTCTTGATTTGCCAACTCATACATGAGCTAGAATGGCTCACCTTATAAGGTGGTTCCATTCTCTCCAAACTAGCAGTATGGGACTAAATTTTAGTCCCACTCCCCACTTGCATTATTCATGAATGGGCCATGACAATTTCAGAATTTATTGGACTTAGTTGGGCCACACTGCAGCCCATAAATTCCAACAGATGGTTCTGTGATCTTCCTCCTCCAAAAGCACCTCCTGCACTCACAATCGCGGCGGGTTTGTCTGCCCAGCAATTCTCTCCTAGAGAGGCCCAATCGAGTGCATTCTTCAGTTGGGCAGCATGGAACGCATAGCATGCATGTCGGCAGGCGAATACACGGCTACACGAGCATCGGAAAGACTAGCCAAATACTCTATTGTATTGTATTTGGGTATTGTTCAACCTCGATGATGCATGCAAATTTGGTATTCTTGCTTCAGTTGTGTACGTCATTTTCTGCAACTATTAGAGAATGTCTAGCTTGACGATTCAAGCTTGAAAATTAGGGAAGCACCTACTTGCGATGGTGCAGTTGTACTCGGGCGAGCCGAAGAGGAAGCAGTCGGCGCCGCTAAGCCGGTCACGAAAGGCCTCGACGGCGGGCGGGAAGCCCCCGTCAGTCGTCAGGAGGTCGGTGTTGAAAAGCGGCAGGTTGGAGATGTCCACGAGCTCGACGCGCATCCCTGGGATGGACTCCTCGCACACTTAGGCCGCTGGAGGATGAGAGGAACTGACGCCAAGGTCAGCGGACGCGCGAGTAGCGGCAATGAAGCAGGGCGAGAGAGGCGGGTAGCAGGGCAGGGCGTACGTACCGGCGCGGAGAAGGCCGCGGTTGTAGGAGGCCTTGCGGAGGGAGACACAGACGGCAGCCACGCGGAGGACGGGCGCGGCCATGCTGTTTTGGCCTTAGAAAACGTTTCGTCTAGGCCGACCTAGACCGCCCTCGCGTAGGTCGCTCCTGCGCGAGCGAGCGAGCAGCGAGCGAAAGTTTTGGCCTTTTTTGCGCATGTGTCTGGCCCAACTACATACAATTTAGATTTTAGGCCCAATTTTGTGTGCAAACAGCCAACCATGGTAATTAGAAGCAGCCACATATAACACTAAGTTTTTCACCGTGTTCGCCCAATGTTGCGTACGTACGAAATATTTGTAACTGTTTTGCCCATATTTTGTTGAGAATGCACAAACAAGATGTTGCAATGTTTTTTCTAGATATATTTTTTCTAAACAAATACTTGTGTATTTTTAATTCATTTTGGAATGATATGTTTATGCGCTCATTCACATGTTGTAAATATGTAATTTTTTTTGTTGCTATCGATTTACCTTTTTGTTGAAATAGGTGATGATTTTTGTTGCAACCGAAACAGTGACAACTTATTTTGTTGCTTACCAACTTTTCTAATTGGTGCAAATAAAATTTTGTTGCAATAGGTTGTGATTTTTGTTGAGTTGTTGTAACTTTTTTGTTGCAACGCAATAACATATTGTTTAACTATTATTTGTAACATTACTTAACTTTTGATTTTTTTGGATTAATTTGTTGCAATACTTTTTTTGTACACGGAACAATAAATTTTGTTGCGATACCTGCGAATTTGTTGCAATGGCATTTTTGTTGTAATTATCAAGATGAGCGGGGCAACGCGATATATACCTCTTCGCTTAACTGAGTCCATTATAGAGTGCGGGTTCAGTTTCTAAAAACGTCAAGAACTAAAATGAAAAATGGCGATTTGCCGATTTATAGCCATTGGATGGGGATCTAACGGTGGGGGAGGGGACCTAAAAATGCCTGATCGTAGGTCGACCTACGCTTAGCGCTGCCCTTTGGCTTTTGGAGGATGCATGTCGTGCCTGCCGGACGCGTCGCGTGCTCTGCCTGAAGAATGAGTGCGTGCTGGGTTGGGAACGTCCCGAATATGTAGCAGGTACAGATTGTCGCAGTCTCACAGCGTGCATCACCATCAGGATGATAGGTTGGTTAGCAGTCAGAACTTGACGTGTTTACTTTTCTTTTCTTCTCAAGCGCCGCACATACGTGTAGAGTTGTAGACGACATTGCCGTGCAGCTGAAAGCTGCAAAACTGTAGAGAAAATTCCACAGTGTGCACTCGTACGTGTCCAAACGTGACAGGAAATTCCATCTTCATTCTGACAATTCTTACCCGATCTAAGTGTTGGATTTGAATTTTGATGATGTCAACTGGACGTGAACATTGGAAGGCTAGGAATCATAGTTTAAAAAACCGAACCGGCCATCGAACCGGTGAGGCTGTCGGTTTAGGTTTTTACTGGTCGGACCGTTGGTTCAATGGTTCATTTACGATAAATAACCGAAAAATTTAAGCTAAATTTTAAAAATATTTACATGACATCAACTAAATACACATTATATAGGGTACAATCCACTAGTAAATTACTAAATATTGCTTTTCTAGTTGGTTATTGGGACTTATAACACGTTTTGGCTCAAAGTAAGGGGTTTGACTCTAGTTTATGCAAAAAAAATTCAAATTTCTCTGGTTTTTTACTAAAAAACCATTTGACGTTAAAAAATCGGACAAGTCTCCGGTTCCGGTTTTTTCCGGTTGGACCGTCGGTACCGATACGGTTTTTAAAACTATGCTAGGAATAGGATCTGCCATTTACCCTTTTTTTTAGTATATAAGAGCGGCCATTTACCGAGCCCTTGGAGCGAAACTGGACCAGTTGTCGACCTAGCGCGGCCAGCTATTTGTCGGTACTCCATCATGGGCTCTGACTTCCTCAGGTAGCCCAGGCACGCTCCGTCGTCGAGGCCCTGGTTTCACACGACAAAAATAAGCATTCCCTACCATGACTCCTAGGGCATCTCTAGCCGTCTTTTTTAGTGACTAGCACACATGCCCGTACGTTGCAACGGGAAACAAATTTAGACTCAGATATGCAAAAAAATAAATTGGGTCTTAAATTTGCACAAAATAGTCAAGGATTCAAGAATACTAATGGCAATATAGACTTGCATTCCCCGAATGCTCTAAAAAGTTGTTTCATGTAGACAGTCAAAATGGCTGCACGCTGATGGTTGCATGACATATTTAGCAATTAGGACCAAGAACTTCAAATTAGCTTATATAAATAAACAATTCAAATCATGGTTGGAATTCTACTTCCTATGAAAGGGACACATTCCGAAGCATGTTTAATCCCCTAGGTCCAAGCTTGCCTTATAGCCAAATTAGTCACGACAAAAAAAAAACTTCCAGGAGTGATGGACATCCCTTGTACCACCCCTATCATGGCATGTCCCTGAGCAATAAGAAAAAGAAGACATAAAGAAACTAAGCGGACTTGTTTGCAAGAAAGCTAGGAAATATGCACGTACGTTACAACCGGTAAAATTTTATTAAACATTTTTAGGCCCTGAATAATTTCAAGAGAATCCTGTCTTTTTTAAAGACCGGTCTATTTTTAGGTGATGAATCCACGAAAGGTAATATACAGAGTAATCGGTGGTAGTTCTATGCCTGAAGCGAGGTAGATATTGGCACCCATAGACGTTAAACTACAGACATAAATCTCTGCAGGTGCAAAAGAGATGTGATTTTGTTCAGTTTAATTATATGTATGCAAATGAACTATTCAGTTTGAATTTATATTCGGATTTAGTTTTCATAGAGGTTTTTCCAAGGGAAAAAGATGAGCGATGCCGGATTAGTATTCGGGGATTACTATTCAGTTCATGCACACAAACAAAGTGATTTTTTTTAAAATGTGGGGCAAAAGTTTTGCCCCATATCATTAATTAAGAGAGAGTTCGAACATAAAGTCATAGGGCCAAACCAGAAAGAAAAGAAAGCTTACAACCGGATTACTCTCCCAGTATGATTTCAACCAAACCCTTCGCACCCGCAATGATCCATAGTTTTATATCATGCTTGATATTGGAGAGGATGGTAGAAGGTGAAGCATGCTTATTATTGAATACCCTAGCGTTTCAATCAATCCAAATTTCCCACGAGGTTAGAAGGATGAGCGATGCCATCGCCTTTCGGTTTGCCGCACCATCATTTGACATGCTTCGCCACCAATCCGAAAGAGCGAGGGTCGGCCAAAGCGATAGATCAAGAGAGTGGAGCCCTAGTCAATCTTTCAAGGAACCCCAAATCCTTGTGGTGAAAGGACAATGAAGAAGAAGATGCACGATTGATTCGGGAGCCCTCTTGCAAAGCGGACAAACACCACAATTTGGCCACCCTCTAGGAGCCAAACGATCCGCGGGCTAAAGAAACGATCCATTACGAGGTACATTCTGAAGCATGCTTAATCCGCGTAGGTCAAAGCTTGCCCTATAGCCAAATTAATCACGACAAGAAAACAAAAACAAAAATCAAACGAAACAATGTTGAGGATGCATGATCTCCTAACTTCACCAATTAGGACGCTGAAATTAGAATGATCTCACGGTACATGATCCTTCAGATGAATGGGATTGTCTTCACGTCCATGCTGACCAAATTGCATAACAACTAACCTGCTTAAAGTCATGGACATAGCAGAAGGGATAGCATCTGTAGCAAATATGTTCTTTCGGTATTCAGTGATCACCACAAGCATAACAATGCACTTCAGAGATATACAAAAGGCACACAAAAAAACTTCTATACTACCATGCAGTATAATGCACTTCTAATAATATTTAGAATGCACTACGGTGGCCGGAACCAACACAGCTGAAACCGATGATGCAACCGGAGACCATCCACACTACAATGTGGGACCTCATGGTGGTCATGGTCGAGTTTGTGGCTCTCTGCGACGTCACCGGAGGACATCGACTTGCCCAAAGCCCCACGTCGTCCTTCGCGTGTGCACATCTAGGGCTCTTCTACCCTTACGCCGACCAGCTCGCCATCGTCGTTGCGCGAGGGGTTGGGGAGAGCAAGAGCAGCCTCGCAACTGTTTTGCTACATTAATTGCAGCTGGATGCCGCAAGGCCCTTCTGGCTAGCATCGCCGGCATTGCCGCCATGTCACGTGGGATGTATGGTTGTTTTTTCGCTCGACGGGCTACGTAGAGAGAACGCTACCAGCCTGGTCCTTGCCGCACATGTCAAAGAGCTAATTGATCGCGTGTTTGCCGCCACGAGTAACCATGGCGTTGCCCATACGACCACCTTCTAGCACATGTTCGACACCTTACCTGAAATCAGCTCTGAGCATGCTGGAACTGACGAGATGATGTCCACGCCGCTGCCGTTGCTTGACATGCAAATTTTTGCGTCTCCACAAAAAGCTGTTTCAGAAAATAAACTTACACGAGAAAATATGAGATGAATTAAGAGTAAAGCATAGCATAGAATAATTATATTCTCTAGAATTTCTCCGTGTGTAGGTCCTTATAAGAAACATGCAGCAACACCTACGCCGCAAGCCTACCCACCTCCCAATGCACTACATCCAGCCGTTTGACCTCCATGAACTTATGTCCGCGCGTGCGCCTTCCATGTTGTCAGGGACTGTCGGGTTGGCCTTTTTCCACGCGACCATGGAGGAAAAGCCCTAGTTCGGCCGTGTCGCGGCCAGGGACGCTGCCGGGGGTCGCATGCTCGAGTGACGTAACTACATCAACCACCACACCTTCCCGCCGTGACCCCACCCGGTGGCCCGAATTTGTCTCCACGATCCAATCTCTAATGTATCGAAACTTCTCTCGGGCACAGCAGTCGTGCAGCCCCGGCGTGTGGACTTCGATCGTCATGACGTTGTTGGCTTCATGGTTCTTATATGGATGCAGATTGCAGTAGGCAAAACGTCTTGAACGAGGAATCCAAGTTTCCCTTTCCTCCCACGACTCGGATAGCTAACAACACAAACAACTCGGCTAACACTTTGCAACCCCGGAAGGAAAAGACTGATCACAAGAAATAAGAAACGCTCCTTTCTTTATTATTGGGGTGGCAGGGTGGGTAATTTATATCAACTTTAGGGGCAGTTTTAATGACGGACCGACCGACCAAGTAACCAACCAAGGAAGCATTAACGCTTTTATTATTAGGTAAAGATTTTGGCATAGCGGTGGTCCGCCGTCGCACAACTCATCCGAAAGCTTTTCCTAAAAAAAAAACTCATCCGCAAGCTGGCCCATGCTCCGTAAAAAAATGCATGCGTTGCCATACTTCCGAAGAAAATGCATGCGCTCACAATACTTCCGAAAAAAAATGCATGCGTTGACATACTTACAAAAGCGAATGCATGCGTTGATATCTCGCTTAGGCCAGCACTTGTGCGTCAGATTCGACAAAATTTAGTGTGGATCGAATATTTTAGCTTGATATTTACTATGGACCAGACATTTTAGTTTTGTCAAGAACCGGCAGCGGTTGTTTTTAGGCCTTTAGCCCCGGTTGAAGACACGAACCGATGCTATAAAGGGCCGTGGGCCAGGTTGCAGCCTCACGTAGACCTCTAGTTCCGGTTTCTGTCTCAAACCGGTACTAGAGGTGGGTATTTTGTCCCGGTTTCTGAAATCAACCGGGACTAGAGATTTCGAGGATATATCCCTTCGTTCCCAAGCCCCATTTGCCATTTTGCTCACTGCCTCCTCACTGCTAAGTTCAATTTTATCCCCAATTGCTCTAAAATTTAATAAGATTTTGTGGTGGAGCCAATATTCAATTGGTCTAAAAGGTTAGCAATTTCATCCTCTCGTCTCTCATTCTAATTTTGTCTCATTTAATGATCTAGAGTAGTGTAATTAGTGGATTTTATTTTATGTGGAAATATTGTATTCTATTTGATTTATTTGCAATTTGGGCTCAAAATAACTCCTTACTTTGTTTATTAGGTTAGTGGTAGTGTTAATTAGTGTGTTAGCTCTTTACTTTGGTTAGTGTTAGTGTTAATTAGTGTGTTAGCTATCTAGTGTGTGGGGTATGGTTCGTCTTAGTGTTAAATTAATTAGCTAGTGTATGTGCTAGGATTAGCTAGGGTGTGTCTTAGAGGTTTTAGTGTTAGTTTAGTGGTAGTTAGGTTTAGTTTATTATTTTAGTGTGTAAACTTATTAAAATTATTGTGTTATGATTTATAGTTATTTGTATAATATTAAATTTTATTTGATTTTTTTTTATATATAGTGCCATGGTTTTGATATCCGCCCCTGTCGGCCCTCGTCCGGTCTATGATTCGGATGTGCTATATTATCTTTCATAACTATTTGTTTCATTTAGAGTTTATGACAATTATGCCGACCAACTGGATATAGACGATATTTTTATCTAGGAGGTATGTGAACCGGAAATTCCAACCGACCCTATTGTTGAGAGGTTGAATTTAGTTGAAGAAGAAAACAATTATATGAAGGAAAAAAATGAAAAGAATTGAAGAATAGAAGATGAAATTGGAGTTGATGTTGCCGATGTCATCGATCAACACAAGATCAAGATGGATGCAATGCACTTCAAGATTAGAAAGATTAGAAATTATGCTATTAATAAAGAGGCTTGGTATCATTACGCAGTTGGATCAATTTTTACCTTAGTTGCGATTTTGGTCGCATTTGTTGTTACATTTAAATGCTTTGGATAGTTTTCTGTTGTTTTATGAGAAGTATGTATGAAATTTATGAGATAGTTTCATAGTTATTACGTGGGAGTTTATTTGATTTATATTCAATTTGAGCTCAAATGAAATAATATATATTTGTTTTAATGTGATTAATTTGTTCACTTCTCTATTATTGACATATATGATGAAGATGAACCGGCAATGGATGTATGGTGACCGGCGCTCTCCCGATTTCATTATTGGCCTGCTTTATTTTCTGGGCGTGGCTGAGGCAACCAAGCAGAATGGTTTTATGTGTTGTCCATGTGGTGTCTGTAAGAATATGAGGAACTACTCTTCCTCAAAAACAATTCACACACACCTGCTTATGTCCGTCTCCATGTCCGGCTATAATTGTTGGACGAAGCACGAAGAAGAAGGGGTTATAATGGAAGACGATGAGGAAGAAGAGGATGATAAAAACTATCCTGCAGGGTTTCATGAATACAGTCGTACTACTGCAATGGAGGAAGAAGCTGAAGAAGAGGCACCACAAGAGCTCGTTGATGATCTTCGTCGGGCCATCATTGATGCACAAAGAGAAACAGAAAGTAGAAATGAGAAGTTGAAGTTGGAGCGCATGTTAGAGGATCAAAAAAATGTACCCAACTTGTGAAGATGGCAACACAAAGATAGGTACCACATTGCAATTGCTACAATGGAAGGCGGAGACTGGTTTATCTGACAAGGATTTGAGAAGTTACTGAAAATAATGCAGAAAAAGCTTCCAAAGGATAACGAATTGTCTGAGAGTACATACGGAGCAAAAAAGGTTCTCTGCCCTCTAGGATTAGATGTGCATAAGATACATGCATGCATTAATGATTGCATCCTCTACCGCGGTGAGAAGTACGAGAACTTGAACGCATGTCCGGTGTGTGGTGCATTTTGTTATAAGATCGGACGAGATGACCCTGGTGATGTTGAGAGCGAGCGCCCAAGCAAGAGGGTTCCTGCCAAGGTGATGTGGTATGCTCCGACAAAAAAACATCCAAGTCGCATGCTAAACCGATCAAGGCACAACAACAACCAACCATCAACCACCAGCCAAGACAACACACACACTACCAAAAAGGTCCTTCAACAGCAACTTCACCATGGATGAAAGGTCTGAGCAATATCCATGCAATGCGACAGAGGACAATGGACTGTTGTGAATATTTTTTGTCCACCCCAAGGGCGTACCCATGACCTCCCATGGAAACCTCCCACCCCCTAAACCCTAGCCCCGGCGATCTCGCCCCTCCCACCACCAAAAAAACTTTCCCTCTCCGATCATTCTCTCCGGCAACGTTGGTTGCCCCCCTCACACGTGCATGGCTCCTATGATCCCCCAACTTGGCGATGGAAGATCACGTACTCCACCTCTAAGAATTTAGATCATGATCGGATCAAGGCTTATGATGGATCTATCCATCTGTGTCTCATGCACTCTCGATTGTCTTGAAGGATGCCAAGGATATATCCCTAGTGGGTCGTAAACTTGGACATGATGAATCTATGCGTATTGGATCTAAGGTACATTTTCACTCTCATTTTGCGCTGATCTCGGCTTGCCTTGAGTCACCAGTTGATGCCTCCTCGGAGGACTTTGTGCAGTTGATCACGGTGGAGAAATCCACAAGTGCCAGATCAGATCTGTCTGCTAAAACCCAAACTGAACCAGGGGTGGAGGATTTTAATTCTGTAGTTTATACTGCCATTAATCTGGTCTTGGACTTCTCACCGGGCATTAATTTTAATCGTTTCTTGGGACGGTGCACCCGACGGCCGATTCAGTGCACTTCACATTGGTTGTCTCATTCAGTCGGGCCAACTTTCGCATTAGTGAGGAGAATGTCTCTATTGCATTGGAACCTGCACTTGGAGGTTACTGTGGCCATTTAATGGTCTCTTTGATCCATGATAGAACCTTCTCATTCAATGTGTCTAGCAAGCAGGTTGGCTTTCGGATCTATAACCTGAGGAAATTTTCTTGTAAGCAATTTGAATGTTTCTTCAATCTTTGGGGGCGTGGAGGCCCAAATTGGAAAAGAGAATTTCTTGATTGGCAGGGTGATTTCAATAAGCAGTGGACCTTGATTAGTCCAACAAAAAAATGGTCTTAAGCAGAGGTTTTAGCTTTAAAATTGGCACCCTCAAAGTCCTGCTTAAAGACCTCGAACGAGACAGCTAGAAGGCTGGTTTTTGCTGATTCCATTATTTATGAGGCTTGCAAAGGATATAATAAATATTTAACTGCTTCTATCACTTTGGTGAATGCCACTTTTCCTTCAATTACTTTGGTCCCTCGTGACGTGGTATTTGGAAAGTTTGCCAATTTTGGAGGTGCTAGACGCTCATGGATTGCTCCTGTATACATCATGTCTGCAGAATTTCCTGATGCACTGCCAGCTGATGAAGATCCAATGCCCCCTGATGGTAGTCCACACCTCCTGCCTGGTAACTTGGTTCTGAATAATTATATGTGGGTGCTGCCTCAGTACCATGAATTGGGTTGGAATGATATTCCACATGATAATGAAAATTTGCAGCAGAATGCAGAGGATATTCAGTTTCACAACTTTTTCAATGCAAATGTGATGGATACTGAACAGGGACAGGGTAATGGCTTGGTTCCAGAGGATGAGCAGGGCTCAGGGGTATCTGATCCCTCCTCTGCTTCAAATGATAGTTAGGAACAGGTGCAAGGAATTTTGCAATTCGAACTTAGACATGATAATATGCAGGTTGGAATGGCACTTACAGTGTTTGGCCCTGTTTTGCCACCTGATCTTATGTGGAAACGAGCTTTGGACTCTTTCTTGCCTAAGCTTCTTTCCAAGGATCCACCATTGGCCATGCAACTCCCCACTACATCTCCTTTCATTTTGCTGAAGAGGGATTGGTCACTTTGTTTTCATAATTTCCAGTTTTCTGCTTTGGGAAGTAATGTGTGTCATGAGCCTAGATGCCTGCTCCCCAAGCATAGGCTTGTGGCTCGTGCTCTATTTCCCCTTGAGGAGGCAACTGGTAATGAGGTGCAGTCTGATTTGGTGTTTTATGCCACTCCTAATTCCAGGCCAAAGAAAACTTGAAGGATGAAAAAGATTTATATTGTGTAGAACTCTAAGAAAAGATTTACTAGGATCTCTCTCAAGAATGATGGGTTCAAGCCTCCTTCAGTTATCACTCCTATTACTGGACAGAGGAAGAGGCCAAGAGCGAAACTGCTAGTGTTGGACTCACGGGAGGTGGGTAATGAGGAGCAACAAGATAAGAAAGAGTCTAATAGGAAGCAAGAGGTTATTCCACCTACTCCTATCCAGGTACTACAAACAGTGGGCAGAGAGCTCGGGATTGATAGTGCTAAGCTGACAGTGGACTTGCTTGAGGCAGATCCTAAAGGTGACTCTTCCTCCTCTGATCATGATGATTAAGTCTACATCTCTGACATGGAAGAAGCTGAAGATTTTTAGATTCTTATTTTGGGTTGCTTGTAGTAGTGGAATCTGGCTGTTTATATTTCCCACTTTGACGTCATTTTGTGATGTTTCACTTTGTGTTGTTGTCGCACCCATACTTCTAGGGGATACTCACAGTCCGCTAAACAGTAGATAAATGGCTTACGGGGCATACCGGCACCCGCATCTCAATATGAGCAGGCCAACACGTAAACATGTGACAACCATTCTCTACTATTCATCGTCTGCGCAAACCATCCCATAGAAATCAGGACACTTCCGTTGACGTACTTCATAACATACACACATGGTACGTCAACGGCATTTGAACAACTGATATCACAACAGATCTCTAAGACACAAATAAATAGAAATAAGTTGCAAATAGCTCTCACTAGAGCAGAGATAGCAAATACAATCATCCAGAGGACACATGTCCCAACAATTCATCATTACAACACAGCGGAAGCATTCAACATGTCTGAGTACAGACAAGATCCAAATAGGCCTAAGAGGCCGGAAACGAAAAGACGGAGCCCATCCACGAAGTCTCGGATCCTGCCCGGGGTCCGCTATCTACTCGTCAGCAGCCTCGTCATACTCCACGTAGTAGCCACCATGGGGATCCTCGGAAACGTAGTATGCGGAAACCACAGCCCCAAAGGGTTCAGTACATAAACGTACTGGCAAGCAAGACTCACAATTCACCAAAGTGTACCCAACAACATCAAGCACAGATGTTTTGGGTTCAACGGAAGGATAGGTGATATAAAAGATGCGGCAGCGGGCTGCCTAACCAACTACAGAAACATGCTAGAACTTCCGGCTAACAGAAATGGGATAAGATAGCGTATCGTAACCAACTACAACTAACTCCAAACAAACCCATCCTGGATCTCGCCCCTTATCCAAAGAAGCAATCCGAGGATAACTCACACAGTTGGATTAATGATGGTTCAAGTTATTGTGTCAATAAGACTATTACTAGTCAAGTTATTATTAGTTAGGTGTAAGTTGTTCTGAGTACTTGTTAGCCAGTACTTTCACCAAGTTAACCATAACCACGGAAAACACGGCTTCTCGAGAAGATTTATCCCTGCAGGGGTGCACCAATTTGGCCGTACACGTAAGAATAACCCGCCAGATGGAATGTCCTTTCCACCAAGCGGGGCACTCAACACAACTCAACTCTTCTTCGCATCAAGCCCAAAGAACCACATGATGTGCGTGCGCGGCTAATCGAGCCCCACGAAGAAAAGGGGACCCTCATAGCACTCTAAGAACACGCCGCCCTAAATGCCGACTACAAAAGTTCCACCCTGGCGCCAAGGGTTCGCACCTGCACATGCATGCATCAAATGGAAATCCCGAACTAAGGGTGGCGATTTGGACGAGATGTGAATCGAATCAAATTGAGGGGGGCGCCCATACACGCTGCCCACATGCGTTTAGTGCGCTCATCATGGATCAGTAGACAAGACCCTTTTCCTAATTAGGGTCGACACTAGCAGGCCTCAAAACCACGCCGGGCCTCCTGCCGGTGCCTTATCATCAAATTATTATTACCTCAAACATTAACAGGTTGATTGTTTAAACATCGAGCCCCATAACATAATGATATAGTAATAGAAAGTAACGGACAATAGACTCGAGCAAAAACAACCCTAAGCATGCTAGTAAGACACGGGCAACAAGTAAAAGGTTATAGGTGTGGAGGTGAGGCTATATCAGGGTTAAAGGATAACATGTGATAGGTTCGTAACACAAGGAACAATTCATAGGGCTAGCAGAATAGATAACGGAAAGTATCGGTATCCAATGTGGAAAGGAACACAATGGTTCATGTGAGTGAATACTTGCTTGCAAACTCAGCAGCCTGGTACTGAGCTAGATCCTCAGAAGGGGAGTCGTAAGCCTCGTCTGTCTCAACGTCGTCGTCTATTCGAGAAGAAGCAAACAAACAATGCAGAGAGACAAACAATCAATAACATGGCATAGTGCACAATCATGGGATGATGCATGACCATTTAATTGATGCATCAGAATAAACTAGTTGACAAGATAACATAATTAAATGGACCCACATGCAATTGGATTGCATATGGAAAGCCCATGTGTTAAGGTTGAAATAATTGTTTTACAACTAACCAACAGGTGAAAGTGGATTAGCATGATGCATGGATGAGGAAAACAGAAAGAAAACAACAATAGAAACAATTTGAAATGAAGTTTATCAAGTTTGGAATTTTATTTATTAAGTGTTGGGATTTTGGTTTCTTAAAGGTGTCACACAAGCATTTGTTGTTTTCACCAATGTAAACTGTTCAAAATAGATAACAAAGTTCATATTTGAAAATAATTTTAGTTGGAATACATGTTTCACTTATTGAAAAAGGACTTAGAATGAATTAATTATGAATTAAACAAGTTTAAACAAGATTTAAATGGATTTAATTCAAGCATGAACTTATTTGAATTTTTATTTGTTCAAAACATTAAATCAAATTCATATTTGAAAAGTTTATACTTTTATGGTTTGAAAACATATTTTATATGTTCAAAAGAAATTAATTTGAGCAAGTTATGAATTTAGCAAATTTAAATGATTTAAACAAGGTTTAAATTATTTACCCAATTTTAATTATTCAAAACATGAAACAAACTTTATATTTGAAAAGGTGGTTTAATTTAGCATGGAAAACATATTTTATTTGTTGAAAATGGATTTAAAATGAGCAAGTTATTATCTTGGCAATTTTAAATGCATTAATTAAGAAACAGTTGTTTTCAGCAATTTAAATTATTCAAAACAGCAAACAAAGTTGATATTTGCAAAGTACATTAAAAATTGAATGGAAAACATATTTAGTTTGTTGAATTTGGAATTTTTATGCCCAAGTTATGAATTTTGCAAAATTAAATGAATTAAACAAGGATTCAAATATTTCACCAATTTAAAATATTCAAAACAGTAAAAAAAAATTATATTTGGGTAGAGCATTTAATTTGGTACAGAATACATATTTAAAATGTTGAATTTGGAGTTGGGATGATTTAGTTATGCATTTTTAGATTTTTGGTATTAATCTGCCATTTTATTTATTAGCTAGGGACTTAGGAATTAATTTACACGGACCTAAAATAATACTACCAGGGACTGGTGTGCAATTCTGTCGAGTTTCTGGGCCTGGAAAAAAGATGGGAAAAGGTTGGGTTTAATCCCGGGGGTGGGATTCGAACCCACCACCCCCTGGGTGCGCGCAGCGGACGGTAACCACTGCGGTGTGCGCGGCTTTGTTGACAGGTAAGGGGGGGCGAGGGGGTTTAAGGTTCAGATCGCGGGATTTTAACTGAACTTTAAGGTTCAGTTCACTGTAACTCGACGGAGGAAAAACGTCCGCCGGCGGGCTGCTGTGCGCGTGTGCGGTTGCGCGCGGTGGCCGTGGTTGCGCGCGGGTGCTGCAGGGGAGCAGAGAGGGGTAGATGGAGGGGAGGTGTGCTCACTGTGAGGGCTCGAAGGAGGAGGGGGCGGTGGTCGGTGCAGGGAGGTTGGCCGGCGGCGAAACGAGGATGGCGGCGGCGCACCGGTGGCTCCCAGCCACCGGGGAGACGTCGAGGAGGAAGCTGGTGGCTAGGGGTTTCCATCCCCAGCCCTAGCCTGGCCGGAAGGTGGCCGGATCGCCGGCGATCGCCGGAGGGAGGAGGGAGGTGCTCGGGTTTCAGTTTCAGAGATTCAGAGAGAGGTGCAGAGCAGCGAGGGAGAGAGAGAAAATGGAGGCGGGGAGAGAGGAGGAGGGGAAGAAGGGTTAGGGCAGGGGCTCGAGCTCGGCTAGGGTTTTTAAGGGGAGGTGTCGAGCTGCTGTGGCCGTCCCTCCTCTTTCTGTCAACGTGGACATCGTGGATTTCCTGCCGTACAGGAGGTAGAAGAAAGAGCGAGGGGGTATGGGCCTGAGGGAGATGGTGGGCTGGGCCTGCTGGCCTGCCCCTCTCTCTCTTTCTCTTTTTTATTTTTTTGTTCTGATTGTTTTTTTTGCTGTTTTGAAAAGGAAGAAAAAGGCTAGGGTTTAGGGTTAGGAAAATTGAGGGAGAATTTTGTATAGGTGGGTTATTACAACAGCAACAAAATTCCACTTTTGTTTTCCAAACATTTTGAATTAAGGTGATGTTTGTATTTTAAATGAATTTGAGCAAAATTGACATTAATTAACTTATTGAAAGAAACATTTTAACTATTGTGAACTTTCCATGTTTATTTGAAACAAATTGATTGGAGTGTTTTGTTTTTGTTTCATTAATTTCAAATGTTTGCTGTTTGGAAAATGCAATTGAATTTGAATGAAACTTGAGTTAAGTGAGTTATTGAAAGCCATAATTTTAAATAGTTTGAACCTCATGGTTTAATGGGAACAAATGATGGAAGTGTTTTGTCATTTTCATAATTTTCAAAAGGGTTGCTGTTTTGGAAATTAATTGAATTTGAAAGGAATTTGAATTAAGTGAATTTGCTATTAAATGAATTATTGAAACATAAACAATTTGATGGGTTGAAATTTATAGTTTAATGGAAACAATTAATTGGTTTGATTTGAATATTCATTTGGAAAATTGTAACATCACAAGTATGAAACAAAAGGTTTGAAATTTGATTTGAAATTCAAATAGAAAACAAAGGAAAACAAAGGAAAACAGAGGAAAACAAATGGAAAACAAAGCAAAACAAATGCAATGAACATGATGTCATGATGCAAAACATAAAATAACAGAGAGCAAACATTCTAATGGATGTTTTTCATACTTGGGATGTTACAAAACGCCCCCCTTGAAGGAATCGCGCCCCAAGATTCCTACTGAGAAAAGAAAAGGTCTGGATACTTCTTGCGAAGATCCTCTTGAGCCGTGACACGTGAAACACATCGTGCACCTTGGATAGTTTTTCTGGAAGTTCAAGACGGTAGGCATTCCTGGAAAGACGTCAGGGAATTTGCAAACCACCGGAACATTTTCGAGTAGAGGTAGAGGTTTTGCATCGAGGGTGTATAGCTGAATGGAACTTGATTCATTTGGAGAATAGACTATCTGGCCAGAAGGGTGGAACAGAGTTATTGATTAGACGCCGGTAGAAGAACTGAAGTGGAAAGCAACAACAAGGTTTGAACGGACGAAAAGGATGTTGAGAAGAACAGGATATCGAAGCAACATCGGGAAACACGAGAACAAAACACTCCTGGGGTACTACGGAAAACCCATCCGGGCTTTTAAAGGATCAATATCTACTGCTTAAGGAATAGAGGATCTGCTTCCGGGGCTTACACGCCTCCGTTCTCAATCGTGAGTAGGCAACATGATAAATCATGTCACAACCACCTCCATTCCTATGGTCTAGTAGATATAACTATCCTAGAGAAACCAGGATTCGTGAAAACCTAACTTGAAAGTTTAGGTGAGAAGAGAAAACAACGTTGCACTTCCTTAACAGAAAAGGGAGGGAGGGTGGGGAAAGAAATAAAAGAACATAATTCCTACTCTCACGTTTCATTTTTCCTATATAGCTACAAAATAGTTTCTAGACTCAACTGCGACCAGTAAAAAGGGATCCTACAGGCAGACAGGCTCTGATACCATTTGTCGCACCCGGACTTCTAGGGGATACTCACAGTCCGCTAAACAGTAGATAAATGGCTTACGGGGCATACCGGCACCCGCATCTCAATATGAGCAGGCCAACACGTAAACGTGTGACAACCATTCTCTACTATTCATCGTCTGCGCAAACCATCCCATAGAAATCAGGACACTTCCGTTGACGTACTTCATAACATACACACATGGTACGTCAACGGCATTTGAACAACTGATATCACAACAGATCTCTAAGACACAAATAAATAGAAATAAGTTGCAAATAGCTCTCACTAGAGCAGAGATAGCAACTACAATCATCCAGAGGACACATGTTCCAACAATCCATCATTACAACACAGCGGAAGCATTCAACATGTCTGAGTACAGACAAGATCCAAATAGGCCTAAGAGGCCGGAAACGAAAAGACGGAGCCCATCCACGAAGTCTCCGATCCTGCCCGGGGTCCGCTATCTACTCGTCAGCAGCCTCGTCATACTCCACGTAGTAGCCACCATGGGGATCCTCGGAAACGTAGTCTGCGGAAACCACAGCCCCAAAGGGGTCAGTACATAAACGTACTGGCAAGCAAGACTCACAATTCACCAAAGTGTACCCAACAACATCAAGCACAGATGCTTTGGGTTCAACGGAAGGATAGGTGATATAAAAGATGCGGCAGCGGGCTGCCTAACCAACTACAGAAACATGCTAGAACTTCCGGCTAACAGAAAGGGGATAAGATAGCGTATCGTAACCAACTACAACTAACTCCAAACAAACCCATCCTGGATCTCGCCCCTTATCCAAAGAAGCAATCCGAGGATAACTCACACGGTTGGATTAATGATGGTTCAAGTTATTGTGTCAATAAGACTATTACTAGTCAAGTTATTATTAGTTAGGTGTAAGTTGTTCTGAGTACTTGTTAGCCAGTACTTTCACCAAGTTAACCATAACCGCGGAAAACACGGCTTCTCGAGAAGATTTATCCCTGCAGGGGTGCACCAATTTGGCCGTACACGTAAGAATAACCCGCCAGATGGAATGGCCTTTCCACCAAGCGGGGCACTCAACACAACTCAACTCTTCTTCGCATCAAGCCCAAAGAACCACATGCTGTGCGTGCGCGGCTAATCGAGCCCCGCGAAGAAAAGGGGACCCTCATAGCACTCTAAGACCACGCCGCCCTAAATGCCGACTACAAAAGTTCCACCCTGGCGCCAAGGGTTCGCACCTGCACATGCATGCATCAAATGGAAAGCCCGAGCTAAGGGTGGCGATTTGGACGAGATGCGAATCGAATCAAATTGAGGGGGGCGCCCATACACACTTCCCACATGCGGTTAGTGCGCTCATCATGGATCAGTAGACAAGACCCTTTTCCTAATTAGGGTCGACACTAGCAGGACTCAAAACCACGCCGGGCCTCCTGCCGGTGCCTTATCATCAAATTATTATTACCTCAAACATTAACAGGTTGATTGTTTAAACATCGAGCCCCAAAACATAATGATATAGTAATTGAAAGTAACGGACAACAGACTCGAGCAAAAACAACCCTAAGCATTCTAGTAAGACACGGGCAACAAGTAAAAGGTTATAGGTGTGGAGGTGAGGCTATATCAGGGTTAAAGGATAACATGTGATAGGTTCGTAACACAAGCAACGATTCATAGGGCTAGCAGAATAGACAACGGAAAGTATCGGTATCCAATGTGGAAAGGAACACAATGGTTCATGTGAGTGAATACTTGTCTGCAAACTCAGCAGCCTGGTACTGAGCTAGATCCTCAGAAGGGGTGTCGTAAGCCTCGTCTATCTCAACGTCGTCGTCTATTCGAGAAGAAGCAAACAAACAACGCAGAGAGACAAACAATCAATAACATGGCATAGTGCACAATCATGGGATGATGCATGACCATTTAATTGATGCATCAGAATAAACTAGTTGACAAGATAACATAATTAAATGGACCCACATGCAATTGGATTGCATATGGAAAGCCCATGAGTTAAGGTTGAAATAATTGTTTTACAACTAACCAACAGGTGAAAGTGGATTAGCATGATGCATGGATGAGTAAAACAGAAAGAAAACAACAATAGAAACAATTTGAAATGAAGTTTACCAAGTTTGGAATTTTATTTATTAAGTGTTGGGATTTTGGTTTCTTAAAGGTGTCACACAAGCATTTGTTGTTTTCACCAATGTAAACTGTTCAAAATAGATAACAAAGTTCATATTTGAAAAGAACACAAGATTTTAGTTGGAATACATGTTTCACTTATTGAAAAAGGACTTAGAATGAATTAATTATGAATTAAACAAGTTTAAACAAGATTTAAATGGATTTAATTCAAGCATGAACTTATTTGAATTTTTATTTGTTCAAAACATTAAATCAAATTCATATTTGAAAAGTTTATACTTTTATGGTTTGAAAACATATTTTATATGTTCAAAACAAATTAATTTGAGCAAGTTATGAATTTAGCAAATTTAAATGATTTAAACAAGGTTTAAATTATTTACCCAATTTTAATTATTCAAAACATGAAACAAAGTTTATATTTGAAAAGGTGGTTTAATTTAGCATGGAAAACATATTTTATTTGTTGAAAATGGATTTAAAATGAGCAAGTTATTATCTTGGCAATTTTAAATGCATTAATTAAGAAACAGTTGTTTTCAGCAATTTAAATTATTCAAAACAGCAAACAAAGTTGATATTTGCAACGTACATGAAAACTTGAATGGAAAACATATTTAGTTTGTTGAATTTGGAATTTTTATGCCCAAGTTATGAATTTTGCAAAATTAAATGAATTAAACAAGGATTCAAATATTTCACCAATTTAAAATATTCAAAACAGTAAACAAAATTTATATTTGGGTAGAGCATTTAATTTGGTATAGAATACATATTTAAAATGTTGAATTTGGAGTTGGGATGATTTAGTTATGCATTTTTAGATTTTTGGTATTAATCTGCCATTTTATTTATTAGCTAGGGACTTAGGAATTAATTTACAGGGACCTAAAATAATACTACCAGGGACTGGTGTGCAATTCTGTCGAGTTTCTGGGCCTGGAAAAAAGATGGAAATAGGTTGGGTTTAATCCCGGGGGTGGGATTCGAACCCACCACCCCCTGGGTGCGCAGCGGACGGTAACCACTGCGGTGTGTGCGGCTTTGTTGACAGGTAAGGGGGGCGAGGGGGTTTAAGGTTCAGATCGCGGGATTTTAACTGAACTTTAAGGTTCAGTTCACTGTAACTCGACGGAGGAAAAACGTCCGCCGGCGGGCTGCTGTGCGCGCGTGCGGTGGCCGTGGTTGCGCGCGGGTGCTGCAGGGGAGCAGAGAGGGGTAGATGGAGGGGAGGTGTGCTCACTGTGAGGACTCGAAGGAGGAGGGGGCGGTGGTCGGTGCAGGGAGGTTGGCCGGTGGCGAAACGAGGATGGCGGCGGCGCACCGGTGGCTCCCAGCCACCGGGGAGACGTCGAGGAGGAAGCTGGTGGCTAGGGGTTTCCATCCCCAGCCCTAGCCTGGCCGGAAGGTGGCCGGATCGCCGGCGATCACCGGAGGGAGGAGGGAGGTGCTCGGGTTTCAGTTTCAGAGATTCAGAGAGAGGTGCAGAGCAGCGAGGGAGAGAGAGAAAATGGAGGCGGGGAGACAGGAGGAGGGGGAAGAAGGGTTAGGGCAGGGGCTCGAGCTCGGCTAGGGTTTTTAAGGGGAGGTGTCGAGCTGCTGTGGCCGTCCCTCCTCTTTCTGTCAACGTGGACATCGTGGATTTCCTGCCGTACAGGAGGTAGAAGAAAGAGCGAGGGGGTATGGGCCTGAGGGAGATGGTGGGCTGGGCCTGCTGGCCTGCCCCTCTCTCTCTTTCTCTTTTTTATTTTTTTGTTCTGATTGTTTTTTTTTGCTGTTTTGAAAAGGAAGAAAAAGGCTAGGGTTTAGGGTTAGGAAAATTTAGGGAGAATTTTGTATAGGTGGGTTATTACAACAGCAACAAAATTCCACTTTTGTTTTCCAAACATTTTGAATTATGGTGATGTTTGTATTTTAAATGAATTTGAGCAAAATTGACATTAATTAACTTATTGAAAGAAACATTTTAACTATCGTGAACTTTCCATGTTTATTTGAAACAAATTGATTGGAGTGTTTTGTTTCATTAATTTCAAATGGTTGCTGTTTGGAAAATGCAATTGAATTTGAATGAAACTTGAGTTAAGTGAGTTATTGAAAGCCATAATTTTAAATAGTTTGAACCTCATGGTTTAATGGAAACAAATGATGGAAGTGTTTTGTCATTTTCATAATTTTCAAAAGGGTTGCTGTTTTGGAAATTAATTGAATTTGAAAGGAATTTGAATTAAGTGAATTTGCTATTAAATGAATTATTGAAACTTAAACAATTTGATGGTTTGAACTTTATAGTTTAATGGAAACAATTAATTGGTTTGATTTGAATATTCATTTGGAAAATTGTAACATCACAAGTATGAAACAAAAGGTTTGAAATTTGATTTGAAATTCAAATAGAAAACAAAGGAAAACAAAGGAAAACAGAGGAAAACAAATGGAAAACAAAGCAAAACAAATGCAATGAACATGATGTCATGATGCAAAACATAAAATAACAGAGAGCAAACATTCTAATGGATGTTTTTCATACTTGGGATGTTACAGTTGTACACAGAGTGTATGTGAACCTCCACTTTATGATTATTAATGTATAATATCAGTATGATAAAGTGGCGTGTACTGTGTTGGAATGTGCGTGGTCTAAATTCTGATCTTAGACAGAGAGAAGTTCGTGGGAAAATTGAGGAAAGTGAATGTTCTATTATTTGCTTACAAGAAAAAAATGTGAAAGCATTGATTGTAAATTCATTCGAAATTTTTTCCCTAAGAGATTTGATCAGTTTCCTTTTGCACCCTCAAATGGTGCATCTGGAGGGATTTTAATTATCTGGAACTCCTCAATTTTTTAGGGGCTTTTACTTGATATACAAACTTTTGCAGTTTCAGTTAAATTCACCTCAAAGCATAATAATGATTCTTGGACACTTGTTTCTGTTTATGGACCTTGTCATGGTGCTCTAAGGGACAGTTTTGTGGCATGGCTTTATAATCTTGCAATCCCTATTCATGATAATTGGTTAATATTGAAAGATTTCAATTTCATCAAATTAGACAGTAACAAAAATAGGCCTGGTGGAGATATTAATGACATGTTTTTATTTAATGAGATAATAGGACACCTTGGTCTGGAAGAATTACCTCTCAAAGATCGTGCTTTCACTTGGTCCAACATGCAACAAACACCTCTTTTGGAGCAGCTTGACTGGTTCTTTACTAGTGCAAATTGGGTGTCCATGTATCCCAATTTTGTTGTGCTGCCTTTAGCCAATACTGGCTCTGATCATGTCCCATGTGTGGTTAATATTGATACACATATTCCAAAGGATAAAATCTTTAGATTTGAAAAAAAATTGGTTACTATGCCGGGTTTTTTTTGGATTGTGTGGCTGGGAGCTGGGCCCAAGGGTCCAAAAAATCCCATTCATCTGCTATTATGGTGGATAAGCTTAAATTGTTGAGGCATCACATTAAAAAATGGCATACTTCTCTTTCCATGCTGAAATTGATGATCCAACAGTGCAACAAGGTTATCTTTATTTTGGACTCCCTGGAGGAGAATAGGCCTCTTACTAGGGATGAATTAAATTTTAGGAAAATTGTTAAAATTCATCATGATGAGCTTTTGTTGGCGGAATAAAATTATTGGAAGAATAGGTGTAATATTTGTTGGATAAAACAGAGTGAGGATAATAGAATTTTGTTCCATGCTATGGCCACCTCAAGGTTTAGGAGGAGTTCTATTTCCTCTCTTAAAGCTACTGATGGAAGATTGATTACTGATCATCATGAAATGGCTGGTTTGCTTTGGTCATGCTATAAGGATAGGATTGGAAGATCTGATGGTATTAATATGCAATTTGATCTTTCTTGTCTCATGGATAAGGTGGATGGGCTGGATGAGCTTACTTCTCCTTTTTCAATTAAGGAGCAAGATGATATTATTAAGTTTAAGCCCATTGATAGAGCCCCTAACTCTGATGGCTTTAATGTCTTATTCCTCAAAAGGTGTTGGCCTCTCATTAAAAATGATTTCTATAAGATGTTGCTGATTTTCATAATGGCTCTATTAATATGGAAAATATTAATGTATCATAGATCACTTTAGTTCCAAAAATTCCAGTGCCTGAGAATGTTAATGACTTTAGATCCATATCCCTAACAAATGTATGTCTCAAGTTTCTCAGTAAACTTGCTGCCAATAGATTGCCAAAGGTGATCAAGAAGTGTGTTAGTAAGAACCAATATGGGTTTATTAAAGGAAGAACAATTCAAGATTGTTTAGCTTGGGATTTTGAATACATTTTCCAATGTCATATGTCCAAAAGGCCCATTATTATCCTTAAGTTGGATTTTTCTAAAGCGTTTTTATACAATTGAGCATGATGCCATTATTTAGGTTCTTAAGGAAAAAGGTCTCAATAATATATGGACTAATTGGGTGAGAAAGATTCTTTACTCTAGGTCTTCAGCTATGCTGCTCCATGGGGTGCCAGGGAAGCAGTTTATTTGCAAAAGAGGGGTCAGGCAGGGGGATCCACTGTCTCCTCTACTGTATGTTTTGGGCTCTCAGTTGCTCCAAGTTATGGTTAATTATCTATTGGCTCAAGGACTCATTGCTAGGCCTATTGATACCCATGATTCTGCTTTCCCAATTTTGCAATATAATGACGATACACTGCTAATTTTGCGTGTTGTGAGTGAGGAGTTAGCTTGTTTAAAGGAGGCTCTTGAGAGATTTTCCTTGTCCACTGGTTTGGGAATTAATTATGATAAATCTCAAATGTTACCAATCAATGTGGATGGGGGAACTTTGTATTCTTTGGCTGCTCAGTTTGGTTGCCAAGTGGGTGCTCTACCTTTTACTTATCTTGGTCTACCTCTTGGCACCACCAGGCCTCAAATACAAGATTTAATGCCACTGGTTACTAAGCTAGAAAGAAGACTTGCTTCTAGCTCTTCTTTTTTGTCCCAAGGTGCCAGATTGCATCTCATTAATGCTATCTTATCCTCCATGCCTTTGCACTTCTTATGAACTCTACAGTTGCCCCCTGGTATAACAAAATAGATGGATATAATTCTTAGATAGTGTTTGTGGAGAGGGAATTCTGACACTCCAAGTAAGTCTTTCGATGCTTGGGATGTCGTGACTTTGCCCAAGTTATGTGGAGGTTTGGGCATTGTTTATTTTCAAAAGAAAATGCAACTCTTTTGATCAAATTTCTTGATAAGGTCTAAAATAGAGTGGAACTTCCTTGGGTGGATCTGGTCTGGGAAGGATATTACAAGGATAAAGTGCCTCGTGGTGAAAATCTGGTGGGCTCTTTCTGGTGGAGAGATGTCATGAAATAGGTGGATAATTTTAGAGTCGTGGCTTCGGTATCTCATGGAAATGGTTCTTCTATTCTGTTTTGTCAAGATCAATGGAAGATTGGTGTCTCTTCCATCCCTCTTAAAGATAGATTCCCTAGATTATTCTCCTATGCTTTGAATGATAATTACTCATTTGCTTCTATTTTTTTGCTTTGGAGGATAAATATCAGCTCTTTCAGCTTCCCTTATCCCAACAAGCTTATGGTGAGTTTCAACTGCTAGAGCAGCTGTTAATTCAATATCAAATATCAACTGATTTTGATGTTTGGGTATATTCATGGGGATCTACTTATACTTCTTCTCGTTTTTATAAGAGGATTCATAAGCATTTAGCCACTCCTAGGGTCTACCAATGGATCTGGAAGTCCACATGCACCATGAAATTTAAAGAGTTTGCTTGGTTTCTGATCAAGGACGGGTTAAACACTAAGGATTTACTGAAAAGAAGGCACTTGGAGGTCACTGATAATTTTAATTGTGTCTTATGTCCTGCTGGTGTGCATGAGGATAGACGACATCTTTTCTTTACTTGCAATTTCAGCCAGAGAGTTTGGAATTATCTACAAATTTATTGGGTCTAGGCTGCTAACATCCACTTAAGCATTAGCTAGGCAAGGAAGGAGTTTGCTATACCTTTCTTTATGGAGGTGGTTATTATTGATTGCAGGCATATTTGGCTAAAAAGGAACAACAAGATTTTTGAGCATCAGAGGCCTTCTTTTGCTAGGTGGAAGGGGGGTTTCATTCATGATCGAATAATGTTGCAATTCAGAATGAAGAAGAAATATGCTGAGGAGTTGCTACATTGGATTAATACTCTCCCTTAGCTTCTATTTTTAGTTTGGTTTTAATTAGTTTTTTTTTCTTTTTTGCTGCTTGTACATAATTTTTAAGTTTCTTTTTAATAAAGGGGTGGGATGTTGTGGGGCTTTTGCCCTACAGTCAGAGTGCTCTAAATAAAAAAAATCCATGCAATGCCTTCAACAAGGTAACGATGTTTAAGCATCGTCATTGCCAGGTACCTTGAGAAGCGAATGAAAGATTATTCTGAAAATACAGTTACTCTTAAGTTGGATATTATCTTGTAGTTGCATAAATGACCTACAGTTGAAGCAAAACTACAAAGGAATTTCATGCCTCGTAGTTGAATAGTTGTGCCCCTACCTCAAGTATTTAGTTTGTCTTTTGATGCTCGTGATTTTCTTGCTGACATGCTATGTGTCCCAAATACAGCCCCACTGAAGAATGCACTAAATTGGGCCTCTATCGGGAAGAATTGCTGGGCAGACAAACTCACGACGATTGTGACTGCAGGACGTGCCTTTGGGGGCGGTAGATTGCACTACCATCTCCGTCAGGTTAGAGTATTCTTAGACCTTCATTTCATTAACAAGCTTGAGCTATTCGTCCAAGCATTTCAGCAGCCACCCAAGTTTGACTGCGACAGTGCGACGGAATATGTTTGACGCCGAAATCTGAGAGCGGATCAAGAAGGTGCTCATGTCCCTCCAGGCCTTCACACCCAGGATCCAGAAGAACAATTGAAGCAACACATTACCATGTTAATCTGCATATTTTCTTCAGTATTTTGCACTATTGGCATTGTATGCATGGTATGCTTATTCTTGCTTCATATTTAGGTCATGTATTGTTAGGTGATTGATAAATGAAACCTCTAATAAATTCCTTGCTCTCCCTTTTAGAGCAATTAATAATTTTGTAACATCTATAGGAAATAAAGTTAATTTTATTCCCCTGCAATGAAACATGGAGACATTCCCTTCTGTAAAGCATAAGAAGAGATAGCTCAATTTTAGTGTGTCGCTTGCATTTTCTCAGTGTGAACTTGCGGCTCTTTTACCTTCAATCCCTCTGTGTAATTTTTCAGGACAACATCAAACAGATAGTTACTTCTTACTTGCAAAAAAATGACCTTGTCAATGTGTCTGGGTAAGTTACTGGAGATGTTTGGCCATTCAACCATAATGATGGCCGAGCAAATATTCAGGTATAATTATATGTAGTCAATTGTTTTTTAATATTTACATAAGGATAGCATAAAAAAGGGTATTCCTATCTTCTGCATGCCGATGGGCACAAACTAAGTGACGTACAATAAATATATTCAAGAATTGTCAAAATATTTTTATTATGTGAAGAAAACAACGCAACATGTATACAAAATACAAAATAAACTAACGATTTTCTAAAAAGGAACTAATGCTAAATGGGGTGGAAGCAGTTGCAAACGACGAAAACATTTGAGGTCGGCGGATACCAAGTCCAAAGGACCAAGAATTGAGCAATACCAATTGTGTGAGGTCACTTACAAAAATACCATCCATGGTCTAAATTCTTACTTATCTGCATCAAAGATACCATGAAATACACTCAAGAAAGCACCAAGATGTTAGTTAGACACATATGCTCTAGATCCCTCTCCACTGCGATATTTTAGTATACTAAATTAGATGAAAATGCATAAAAAAAAAGAATGCGTCTAAAGGTGCATACTAATCCTCCTACGAAGCAATTATGTCTTTGTTACTTTTTCGAGATCTCGTGGAGATATATGAAAGGGTTTTGTAAGCAATGCAATGGGCGAGGTTTTAAAAACAAATGAACATAAAATTTCAGCTCAAGGCAATGTAAACTTAATAAAACATATTTTGAAAGAATAATGTGAGAACTCTAACATCGAACATCGTATATCATAATTTAGCATCACCATTATGTTGAAAGAATAACTCATAATTAAGTTAAAAAGTATGGTATAAATAAGGAAAACATATTGATTATTGTTTATCCGGAAAACATGAACCTAAAGAAAAACAGTATCCAACTAAAATTAATTATTACAATGGCCTCACATGAATGCCAAAAATAGACACATGCGCTAACACATAGACATCATTGGGAAATGTCTTGACGTCCACCAACTTCGAGACGGCGGAAGATACAAGGGAAGAGAAGGTTGTGGCGAGGCGAACAGGGTTGGACCCGAACCCCAAACAAATCCCCTCTCCTTATCCTACCTATTGACGGTTCCTGACCAAGCCATGGGACAAAAGATCGCTTGTGCGACAACCCAATTTAAAACAACCCAAAATAATATTCAGTATCTTTTGCGAAATAACCATTGTAATTACGGAAATTCATCACTTCGTGCAACTAAGAGTGTTGTTTAGCACTTATCAAGCTTTAACCCCACTAGTGGAAAACGGGGCATTAGCCCCGGTTGGTAAGGGGCTAATGCCCCGGCCTCCCAACCGGGATCTCCCAACCCGGGCTAAAGGGCCCCCTTATGGCCCGGTTGCGTTACCAACCGGGGTAAAAGGCGCGCCCCACGTGGGCTCTGCACCGCGAGCAGGCCGGCGCCCTTTTACCCCGGTCCGTAACACCGACCGGGGCAAAAGGTTTTTTTTTAATAGCTGTTTTCGGGTCCTCTAGGCTAGACTAGAAATTCCATATATTCTTATATGTTTTCCTGTTCTCTCCACTAAACGTTTATATTAAGAAAGATGAAAAATTATCGCACAAAAGCACAGATGAAAACGAATATGAATAACATAAATATATAGTATGGCACAAATACAAATATTGTTCGACACAACGGCATAATTAAACATAGTTCGACCGAAAACATAGTTCTACATATCTAGACATAGTACGGAATATAGAGCGACACAAACATATATACTACACATTGGCGTCGGAGGCAGCCTTGCCCTTTCCCTCGGCGTCGGAGCCAGCCTTGCTCGGGCTAGACTCGCCGGAGTCAGACTCAGAGTCAGAACTGCTCTCAGACGAGCTATCCTGGCAGCAAAGGGGGCGGACTAAGGTGTCGTCGAAGATCTTCACCTCCAGCACGTGGGCCTCCTCGTCCTGGTAGTTCCTGAATGTGAGCATGTTGCCCACATTTAGCTTGTGCATTCGCGCGAACTGCCCCCACCCATAGCGCAGGTAGACGTCATCGCCACGTCGCTGCAGGACAACGCGCACGGGCCCGTTGTCACAACCCTCCAACCGGAGGGTGAAACTATAGGGCACGCCCCTGCGCCCGAGGAGGATCGCCGATATCTTCTCCGGAAGATGGAGCCTGTTCTCCACTGGCTGGAGCACATGCATGTAGAACTCCGGTTGTCGGATATATACCAAATAGGGGTATAGAAGATGGTAGACAAAGTGCCGGATTACCAGGGTGGCCTAAGTGGTAGTGGGCTTAGGTCCATTAGGCGGCCCAGTAATCCGACGCACAGAAGCCGGATTCTAGAAGAACCCGGATCACGGCCCATGTGATCTGGCTTGGAAGAGAAGACGGATTCCTTGCTTTCCAAGTTACAAGTTACCATAGTCTTCTAGGTTTCCTATTCTGTAAGCCCTAATCCGACTATTATATAAAGCCGGACGGGAGATAGATAGATAACGAATGAACGAATAACAGAGAAGCTCTACGCCAACTCGCCGAGAAGCTCATCCTCGTCGAGTAGCTTAGATCTAAACCCTCACATTGTAACCCTGTTTACGGGCTTTAGTCCCGATTAGTGAGAAGTGCAGGAGTAGGCACGTCGTACTGTCGCGACGTACCGAACCTGGGTAAATCCTGTGTTCTGTGTTCACTACGCGATCCCGTTACCCCACGTCTCTACCGTAGTCTCATGGCACCCCCGTCTATGAAAACTACTACGATGTCTCGACAGTTGGCGCCCACCGTGGGGCAAACGACTAAACCCTCACATTGTAACCCTGTTTACGGGCTTTAGTCCCGATTAGTGAGAAGTGCAGGAGTAGGCACGTCGTACTGTCGCGACGTACCGAACCTGGGTAAATCCTGTGTTCTGTGTTCACTACGCGATCCCGTTACCCCACGTCTCTACCGTAGTCTCATGGCACCCCCGTCTATGAAAACTACTACGATGTCTCGACAGTTGGCGCCCACCGTGGGGCAAACGACGTCAGGCGTAAAATTCCGATCTGGGATACTTGGCGGAATCGGAAGATCAATCACTGTCGGAAGCTTGGAGTTCGACAACGACGTCGGGCGCTTCCTCGACAACGGATCCTACATACCGGCGCAAAACCACCTGGTAAGTGCCTGCGTGTTACCGATAGGATCTGCTAACATCTTTATCGGACTAACTGCAGAAGCAATGGGGTTTTGCGGTGGAAGCAAATTTATCCCACTCGCCCTATACCCAGTCGAAGATGACTATGATACCGGATTCTGCTCAGATCGCGGACAAAAAAGTGACTTACACTTCATCGGCATGGTGCAGTCCGCAGTCGCCGAAAACACGGATGACGGAAATCCCGTGCAAGAGGCAGACAACAACGCACCCGTCATGGAGACGGAAGATCAAACACCCGTCACAGAGGCGGAAGATCCGACATCCGTCAACAAGACGATGAACTCGGAAGCAGAATCCGTGCTTGCCACCATTGAGGCGAGGTTGGAGTCAGAAACCGGATCGGATAACTTCGACTCCGAAGACGAAGATGAGGACGCCTTCGTAAGAAAGGTTAAGTCCTTTCAAGAGGGATTCCATGAAGTTCTAATGGCGAAACCGGCTGATACCACGGACGCCGGCAGCCAGGAAAGCCCTAAAACCCCTCCGCCAGAGGAAGAGAGAGAAGACGGAGAAACTTCTCCGGTATTCCCCAATGTCAAGGAGATGACAGAAGATGAACCTGTCAAAAAACCTCCCTCTTCCAAGAAAAAGCACCGTGCTGCTAAAAAACTCCAATACAAAATCCGGAAGAAAAAATCAGCTGATCTCGCTGATGAAAACCTGGAAGTAGGAGATGTTAGCGGAACAAAGCCTACGGAGAAGAAATCCAAAGAAATCACTGCTCCGCCAATGACGGAACAGGAAGAGCAAGAGCTATTGCAAACACCAGTGGGACCAGATGAACCCCCTGAGATGCTGGAAGCCAGGAGACAAGCTTTCCAACGGCAACAGCAACATCTACTCAGATCTCGGCAACATCAACAAACCCATAATGACATCAAGGTCATGAAGGAAGAAATAGAGGAGTACGAGAGAAAGAATAGATCCGCGTTAAAACCTACTAGGTTACCCGGAATCGCAAGACCGGAAGAACTGCCGCCAAAAGAAAGGTTTCATAACCCATCTTGGCAAAAGCAGGTAAACGGCAAAGATGCCAAGGGTGAACCAATATACAAGACCGCGGCAGAAAACGCTGAAGCAGCGTTCGCGATTCTTAACAACGATCTGTATTCCAACGGGGAAAAACTCCAAGGGGTGTATGCTTTCCTAGGAAAAGCATTGCAACAACAACAGCGCGCCCAAGAGCGATCAGGGAGGCTGCATGATAACTCCGCCCTATGCAAGACAGCTACTTGCGCTGCTGGAGCACCTGGACCGGAAGAACCCGGGGATTCAGACAACTCAAAAGATAAAAAAGAGGATCCGAGAAAAGACAAGAAAAACCCCGACAACCGGGATGCAGCGTCTAGGACCGGATCCCATCTCCCGAAAGATGGACATAAACCCCATGATCGGGAAGACAAACACCGGAAGGACGGCAAAATAATGCCACCTCCGAGAAACCCAGTTGAGAAAGCTGGAAGATACGATATACCTCACAGGCGTGAGAGATCCCGGACACCGCCTAAGGACAAAGAAAGGCACAGGAGTAGAACTCCGCCTAATCCAAAAGGGCATGATCACGGAAGAGATAGAAATAATCTCGGAAAAACGCGTTCGCGCAACAATGGAAGAGAAAGGAGCAGATCCCCTTCTGTCCATTCAGCCGGAAGATATTCTGCACACATTGACAGAGCAGAAAAGGATGATCTATACTTTGGTCCTAAGTGTTTTACTGACAGGATCCGAAGAATAATGCTGCATTCTGGCTTTGCCAAGGTCGGTCCAACGTACCAGAAATACACCGGCAGCACAAACCCGGATACCTGGCTCTCGGATTACTATACAGCCGTCCAGATCAACAATGGGACAGACTTGGAAGCTGTCAAGTTTCTTCCCCTAATGTTGCTGGACGGAGCCAGAGATTGGATCAATGGATTACCATCAAGAACTGTCGACAGCTGGGACGATATGGCTAGAGTATTCACTCAGCATTTCCGGGGAACGTACAAACGCCCGAACAGCATCAACCAGCTAAACCGTTGCACGCAATTTGAGGATGAACCATACGTGGATTTCATCTCCAGATGGACATCAATGAAGAATAGTTGCTCTGGAGTAACTGACGTACAAGCAATGCATGCTTTCGTCAATGGCCTAAAACCCGGACTCATACCGTTCATGGTTGGTTCCAAAAAGCACAAAGATCTCGGATCTATGCTTACAACCGCCAATGAGCACGCTGCAGCCGAAGATGACATCAGAGCAAGAGGAGGCAATATCGAATCACTGATACTTGCCAAGAAAACCCCTCGTTCTGACAAGAAAGGAACTCCAGAAACAACGACGAAACCCAAAGAGGTCAACATAGCCTTTGGAGGAGAAAAGGGAAACAAGTGGAAAGGACGCAACCCAGATCCAATCAACTACACTCCAGAGGAGTGGGAGAGGATTAAGTCGGAACCTTGTGTTCACCACTCACAATTTGGGAAACCCACCCATACAAACGCTCAATGCCGGCTGAATAAGCACATGAAAGGTAGTGCAGGATCCGGAAGTAAGGGGAAGGGTTCCAAAAGGAAACCCGCCAAACAAAAGCCAGAAGCTGACAAAGAAGACACTGAATCGGACACTGACGAAAAAATCTAGGAACAACAGCGTAAGGGCGAACCCAAATTTCCGAGAGTCGATGGAGAAGCAATGCTAACTTTCTTAGCAACCCCGTCAGCAAAGGTGGCCAAAAGAACACTTCGAGAAATAAACGCGGTTGTTCCGGCAACCCCGAATTTTTGAAGTACTCCAACACACCGATAATCTGGGATCAGTCTGATCATCCCGGAAATATCCCTGAACCCGGCACACAAGCTCTTGTTGTAAGCCCTATTGTTCAAAACACTAGGCTAAGAAGAGTGCTGATGGATGGAGGATCCATCATTAATATAATGTACCTGGATACACTGAAGCATCTGAAGATTTCCGAGTCTCAGCTCAACTACATCAACATACGCTTCCATGGTATTGTCCCTGGCAGGCAAGCACGATCCCTAGGAGAAATTTCCCTAGATGTCACCTTCGGAGATAAAGATCACTTCCGGCAGGAAAAAGTATCCTTCGAAGTAGTGCCGTTCGAAAGCGTGTACCACGCAATACTCGGACGTCCAGCTTTCGCCAAATTCATGGCAAGATCCTGTTATATTTATAACAAGCTGAAGATGCCAGGACCCAAGGGAGGAGTAACCACTATAGCCGGTGATTTCAAGCTGGCAAACGAGTTGGACAAAGAAAACGCCCTTTGCGCTCAGAGAGTCATAGCAAAGGAAGAACTGAAGGAATTAGCCAAGGAGGTATCGCCGTCAGAAATGCCGGCAGGAAAAGAAACTCGGAAGCCAACAGACAGCTTCAAGGCGTCCGAAAATACAAGACAGGTAATCCTAGATCCCAAAGATCCGACAAAATTTGTCGTCGTAGGGACTGGGATGACTGACAAATAGGCAGGCGAGCTCATCAAGTTCCTCCGTGAGAACTGGGATATTTTTGCCTGGTGTCCAGCTGACATGCCAGGTGTACCCAGGGAACTTGCTGAGCACCAACTTAAGGTTATTCCTGGATCAAAACCCGTCAAACAAGGTCTCCGTCGATTTGACGGAAGAAGACGGAAGGCTATTGGCAAGGAAATTATCCGGCTTTTAGCAGCTGATTTCATCAAGGAAGTAATCCATACTGACTGGTCCGCAAATCCGGTATTAGTACCGAAGAAAGACACTACTGCTCTTAGAATGTGTATAGATTACACAGGCTTGAACAAATTGTGTCCGAAAGATAGGTTTGCATTACCGCGAATCGATCAAATAATAGATGCCACCGCAGGCTCTGAGCTTTTGTGCTTTTTGGATGCATACTCCGGGTACCACCAAATACGCATGAAAAAGGAAGATCAAATTAAGACTTCTTTCATAACCCCATACGGGACGTATTACTACGTAACCATGCCGTTTGGCCTGAAGAACGCAGGTGCAACCTACCAGCGTTGCATGCAACGTTGTTTGCATAGTCAGATTGGAAAAAATGTCCATGTTTATGTGGAAGATATTGTTGTCGTAACCAAGGAAAAAGATACACTCCTTGAGGATTTGCGAGAAACTTTCGAAAACTTACGCACCTACAAGATGAAGTTGAATCCATCTAAGTGCGTATTCGGGGTTCCCTCAGGAAAACTTCTGGGTTTCATTGTTTCTCACAGAGGAATAGAAGTTAATCCGGAAAAGATCAAAGCAATCTTGAACATCACAAAACCTACCTGCGTCAAAGATGTCCAAAGATTGACGGGTTCCGCAGCTGCCGTTAGCAGATTTATTAGTCGGCTGGGGGCTAAAACCCTAACACTATGCAAGTTGTTGAAGAAATCCGACAAAGTCAAGTGGATAGCAAAGCTTTAGAATACATAGCAGTTATGTCTCTTCCATACTTAGTTGAATATCTATGTAAACATCTTTTGAGATCATGAAATAAAGTTGTTGGATTTCTGGTATCCATGTTTTTTACAAGTTTATTATAGTAAAAGCATGTTTCCACCTTCTCTATTTCCCAATGATCTTACAAAATACTCAATGTTAACCCGAATTGTGCCTGCGTACTCGGCGTTAAGAAACTGAATGTTTTTTTCAGCCTGTTAACGGCTAAAGGAAACTTGAATTGCCTGCGTGCCCAAGTTTTGGTCAAAAAATTCCTTATTTCTCTAAGCATTATCTGATTGCGTATGTGTTGGGTTACTGGAGCTAGTTAGTAAAAATGCCTTTAGCATGATCCATGTTTCCGAGTTTAAACTGATTGTTTACACCCAGTTACTCGGCATGATGATTCATATTGCTATTTGAGCCATTTCAAACACTAAGGACAGTTAAAACATATATGCCAGAGAACTTAGAAGATAAAGGAATAGTAACATCCGAAAAACCTTGCAATTTTTTTTCATAATTAAGACTGCAAAAGGCGGAATTTTTCATTCATACAAATAGAAGCATTACATTTTGGATTACATTAAAAGAACAGTAATGCTCCTATTGTCTACTTTTGCTATCCAGGTCAAAGGTAGCCCTTCAAGCATCTGATTTCTCCTCGCTGCTATCGTCCTCGAGGATTGGAGGGATCTCCTCTTCTGGATAATTGACGGAAATATTTACCATGGAGGCAATCTGGGTGGCGTGGCCTTTGATTTCATCAAAGATGGTATTTCGCTGAGTATCCGTGTATCCTTGAGGGACACCGGACGCCACGCGCCAAGATTTAGCACCGGGGTAGTGCATGCGCATAAGGCCGAGTGCCATACGCGCACCACCCCGTGCAGCGGAACGCAGGATAGAATCCCTGGATTCCGCCACCTCCATGATGGCTCCCGGAAGTTTTTCAACCTCCGAGAACTCCCCAGTCCTTGCGGGAAGAAACTTGTTCACCAGCTGCATTCCAGCAGCACGGATCGAAGTCCACATCTTCCCAAAGGCCTGGATCCCTTCAAGCCGGGTACCATCTGGGGTATCTCCTGTTTTTTCCGACAAAACAATCAAAAGTGTTAGGTGAAAAACAGAGAAGAAAAACAAGATATGGAAAAATAAAAAAGGTAACAGAAAATTACCGATAAGCTTGTCGATCTCGGAGATTTCCTCCAGGCAAAGATTCAGAGCATTTTCTAAATCCTGAATGGTGGATTTATCCTTCTCCGCCTGCTCAGAAGCCTTGGAGTTGGCAACTCCAAGGGCCAAGTTGCTGGCCTCCAGATCCTTTTGAGCCTTCACAAGATGCTTGTGAAGCTCCAAATTCTCCTTTCGGAGATTCTCGGCATTGCCGGCATCTTCAGCTATTTGCTTGGCCTTAGCCAAAGCAGCTGGAAAGCAAAGAAAATTCCGAGTTTAGAACATTTCCGGAATAAGTACTTAGACAAAAAATTGAATCGCAAACTTCAGAGGAAAAAAGTTTACCTGCTGTTTCCGACAAAGCGAGCTGAGACGATGCCAGTTCCGTCTCTCTCTCCTCAAGAATAGAAAGAAGATTTCTAACCTCTTTATTCTTGATGGAGAGTTTGTTGAAAACTTCCATGTTAATGGCTTCGGCGGTTTGCTGGAACATAGCGAGGAAAAGAATGGTTACAAAAAGCATCAAAGCAAAAAAGGCATGCAGTTTTGTTTAATGCTTGGGGGCTAGAGTTACATACCTGGCTCATTCGTTGCAAACCCGCCAAGTTTTCCTTGAACTCTTTTGCGTATTCCGCAAAAAGGGTTCCGGCCGCGCTTAGGCCGTCATTGATAATCTTGAAGTCCTTGTCAAAGGTGGGAATTTCTTCGTCGAAAGTCCGAGGAAATTTTCCCACCTCTGGAGCCGCCCTTTCCCTCGTGTCCGTGTCCGACACAACGGGCTGGCTGGGCTCTAACGGCTTGGTCGTGGGGGCTGCAGCGTGCTCTTCCGCCATCGTGGACGGTGTGTCCGGGGCGACGGCGGGAGAAGGTTGACTGCCTCGGCTGGAAACAACTTTGTGTTTCTTGAGCTTCTTCGGCTTTAGGTTGGAGGGAGGCAGGCTAAAAAACAAAAAACCCGGAAAAGTTAAAACACGGAAGATGGATGAAAAGTTCCCATGAAAGAAAAAGAACCCAGAAGAAAGAACCTGGAAGTGGCGACGGGGATTCCGTCAAGGTCGATAATTTTCTCAGAGGAAGTAATCTTCTTGCGCTTGCGTCCACCTGTAGCAGCGGTGCGCAGCGCGTCCAGCTCAGCCTCGGAGGCCAACTCCGAGTCTGGAAGATCCGCGAACTGTCGGACAAACAAATCGGAATCAGAAGCTAGAAAATCCGAGAAAGAATGCTGAAAATATACCCAAATGACTAAAAAATTACCTTGGGAACCGGATTGTCGGCCGTATACATTGGCCGACTCGCTTCGTATTGGTCGCGTGATGCGACCAACTGGTTGATGCGCCGTCGAAGCTCCTTTGCGGGCCAATCTTTGGTGGTTGTCCGCATTGGATCCTTGACTCCCGTGTATTCACACAGGAGACGACCACCGTGGTTGGCCAATGGCTGAATTCGTCTATTCAGCCAGCATAAGACCGTGTCCATGCCGGTCAAAGGTGGAGTGGAGGAGGTGAGCTTGGCGATGCGCCGCTTGATCCTTAGAAGATCAGGCGGCAGAACCTGGACGGCTTCTGTTCCCCAATTATCTTGGGGAATGGCAGCATTGTTGGAGAAAGGTGGAACCCCGATGGCCTTTTTTTGGAAAAGGCACATCGGGATGATAGAAGAAAGAACCCGTCCAAAATTTGACGGATTCTGATGTCTTGATCTTGGGGAACCAATCTTCCCTAAACCTCCGAAGAGTAAAGGAGATGGTCCCGCAAGTCGGGAGTGCGCCCTCCGAGGAGTTCCGCTTAACCCCGAAACAATACATCCAGAAATCTAACCTAGGCTCTAAACCTAAGTAACCCACGAATAGGGCCTGGAACCCGGCCCTATAAAGAATGGAGTTGGGTGGCAGGTTATGGGGTTGGATGTTGTAGTGGTAAAGGACTTGGAGGAAAAAAGCGGAAGGGGGGAGCCCCATACCTCTCAGAAGGTGGGAAGAAAGGAGAACCCTTTCGCCGTCTCTTGGCGTTGGTTCGTTCTCGTCTTCAGGGAGCGGCCATTTCCCTTGGAGGATCAGGCCCTCTTTCTCCATGTTTGGAAGAAGAGCCGGGGGAATGCTGCAGGCAATCCAGTTGCCTGCAGATTCCGCCTCTTCATCTGCTCCGGTGGCGGAGGCGGTGGCTGCTTCTGCGGCTGCGAGCTCGTCACCGACGAGCTGGATCTTTTCCTCCGCCGTTTCAGGAGCGAACGGCAGGGAAGCAGCGGAGCTCGCGCCCACAACGTCCGCGGCGGCGGATAGGTTTTCTCCGCCCGCCGCGGAGGCCGCGGTTTTCTCCGGCTCGTCGCCGGCGTGCTTGGGTGACCCAAGTTGTGGATCTAGGTCGCTGATGAGGTCGTTGATGGCGGCGCGAGTGGGCGAGGACGGTGAGCTTGCCATTTCCTGGCGGCGCGATTCGTTTCCGGTGCACTGGGAGGCGAGGAGCGCTCGGGGCAGTGCTTCGCTTGAGAGCTCGTGCGCGTCAATGGCGAGTGCGGTGAGAGTGCGGAAGGTTTTCGTTGAGGACGAGGATGGCTATTTATAGCTAAAAAGCCGTCAAGATACGTGCCAACGACTATTTTGACCGTTGGATATTTGCCGCGTGTCACTCGCCGGAAAATCCGGGAAATGAAACGACGGGGTAATGATGGTTATCTCCTCGTTTCCCGCGAGAATCTGTCAGAGATATGTTTCTGGGTTTTCCGAGTAAAACCCAAACGTCACTTACGTCAGCATGGTTAAGTGCGCTGACGTAAGAAGTTTCTTCTCCGCGAAGGATCGTGAGAGAAAAGCCGGATTTTCAGGATTCCGAGTTTCATGTCACCATCTTTTTCAAAAGAAGAATAAGAAGAATCAAGACTGCTGAATCAATATTTCTCGGACAAAGTGTATTTGGCGAAAGACGGAGAATCAGAGTTTCGATCCTTCTTGGGGGCTACTGTCGGATATATACCAAATAGGGGTATAGAAGATGGTAGACAAAGTGCCGGATTACCAGGGTGGCCTAAGTGGTAGTGGGCTTAGGTCCATTAGGCGGCCCAGTAATCCGACGCACAGAAGCCGGATTCTAGAAGAACCCGGATCACAGCCCATGTGATCTGGCTTGGAGGAGAAGACGGATTCCTTGCTTTCCAAGTTACAAGTTACCGTAGTCTTCTAGGTTTCCTATTCTGTAAGCCCTAATCCGGCTATTATATAAAGCCGGACGGGAGATAGATAGATAACGAAGGAATGAATAACAGAGAAGCTCTACGCCAACTCGCCGAGAAGCTCATCCTCGTCGAGTAGCTTAGATCTAAACCCTCACATTGTAACCCTGTTTACGGGCTTTAGTCCCGATTAGTGAGAAGTGCAGGAGTAGGCACGTCGTACTGTCGCGACGTACCGAACCTGGGTAAATCCTGTGTTCTGTGTTCACTACGTGATCCCGTTACCCCACGTCTCTACCGTAGTATCATGGCACCCCCGTCTATGAAAACTACTACGATGTCTCGACACCGGTAGCCGGAGAGCGTCGTCGTCCTCCTCCTCCTCCGTCTCCTCCTCCTCCTCCTCCTCCTCCTCCTCCACCGCAGCCTCCTCCGGCTCCTCCTCCTCTTCCTCCTCCTCTGCAGAAACAGCGACGCGACGTTTACCGCGTGTTGACCCCTTGGCACCGCGCTTTTCCCCCTATGCTGCGCTTGATGCCCCCCGTGCTCCGCGTCCGCGTCCACGTCCGTGAGTAGGAGGCGTCGCTTCCTCCTCCTTAATGAAAATAGCGCCACCACCACGTGCATTCGATGCACGCGATCCACGTGGACGCGATCCCCGTGGACGTCCACGTCGACGTCCACCACGTACAGGCCGGGTTTCTTCGACCGGGACGACGCCGCGCCCACCGCCGGTTACACGCGAACCACGGGGACGTCTCGCCATGGCTAAAAAAAATAGCAAATAGCATCAATTTCATCAGTTCGCAACAATTGCATATAATCTAATAAAAATATAGCTAATAGCATCCATTTCATCAAAATTGCTTATAGATAACAGCTAATGGTACTAATATCTAAACAAGTACGAAAAAAGAGTAACTATATGTTCCAGATCCTCATTTCAAAATGCAACATTGATAAAATATTTAAACGTATGATAATACACTCCAAGAGTTAGATAGCTCGGGTTCATTTTATTTAACCCTAATACATCACGATGTAATAATATCATCACTTATACATATTCATTAAAACATCTCTCAAACTAATTAACTACGACCGGGTCCTAAGCCGCGGGGTGCTGAGTCGCGGGTGCTACGCATCCATAGATAAGGAACCCTCACAGGGGAATAGCTCACGTGGTAAGGAACCCTCCGAATAATCGACCAACTGCTGCTATACTGCCTATCGAGCAAGTACATGTAGCGACGGACGTGCTCGTCCTCCTCCCTGATACGTTGTTGTACCACCTCCTCAGGGGCCGGCTCTCTCCGCACCGCGCGTGGCCCACGCGATGGCCACCAAAGAATATCCGGGTCGACCACGTCACCCGGATTTCTCACCAAGTCGCGTGCCCCGGTACTAAGGAGCTTCCAGTGCCAGCCCGGCGGGGCCCAGTCCCGGACATCGGCCGGAGGGTCCAACAGAGACATGACTAAAAACAGGCCCGGACTAAGTAAATATTCCATAATTAAGTAAAATACCTTAGTGTTTCTAACTTAGTAAAAAATAGTAAATGGAGAAATATAACATAAATAATATGAAAGTTAAACACAAAGCATGAAGACAAGGGTTTCTGAGAAAATAAAGAAAATCAAAGACGTAAGTGTTTGTGAGATCCGAACAAAGTTAGACTAGCAGATCAGATCGAGTCTTGCCGAATAAAGTTGCGACTCGAACGGGACATAACATATGTAGCATCCCAGATTAAAACGTTGCAGATCACTTCCTCTTCTTCTTCCTCTTCTTGAAGAAGAAGAGGAAGAGATCTACAACGTTTTCACACACGACAGGATAATCTGGAATGATGTTATGCCCCGTTCGAGTCACAAGTTTGTTAGGAAAGACTGGATCTGTTCTGCTAGTCATACTTATGCCTAGACCTTCACATTTTGTGATTGTTACGAGGTTAGTACATGTGATGGAGATCCGGAAAAGGATGAAGACAAGGATTTTTGGAAATCTTTGAAACTAAACAAAATCATATTGTAATATCGTGAGATCCGTACAAGGTTAGACCCTTTTGTGCACGTACATAATGGGGACATTCTTCATAATCCCGGAAGGGATTTCTGAGGAATGTCACCATTACGTATGTCGACAAAAGGGTTTAACTTCGTTCGGATCTCACGATATTACATATGTGACGTTATTTAGTTCCAAAGAAATCCAGAAACCCCCATCTTTCTCCTTTCCCCGGATCACCACCGCATGTAGTACCTCTTAACAGGAACAAGATGGTCATCGGGCCTAGATGGTCATCAGGCTTCACATTTTGTGCTTGTTACGAGGTAAGTACACGCGATGGCGAACCGGAGAAGGATGAAGACAAGGATTTTTGGAAATCTTTGAAACTAAACAAAATCAGATATGTAATATCGTGAGATCCGAAAAAGGTTAGACCCTTTTGTGCACGTACATAATGGGGACATTCTTCAAAACCCCGGAAGGGATTTCTGAGGAATGTAACCATTACGTATGTGTACAAAAGGGTTCAACTTCGTTCGGATCTCACGATATTATATATGTGACGTTATTTAGTTCCAAAGATTTCCAGAAACCCCCATCTTCCTCCTTTCCCCGGATAACCACCGCCTGTAGTACCTCTTAACAGGAACAAGATGGTCATCGGGCCTTGATGTGCAGTTGGACCTTCACATTGTGTGCTTATTACGAGGTAAGTACACGTGATGGCGATACGGGGGAAGGAAGGATTTCTGGACATCTTTAAAACTGAATAAAATCATATATGTAATAGTGAGATCCGGAAAAAACTAGACCCTTTTGTGCACATACATAACGGCGACATTCTTCCAAACCCCAGAAGGGATTTCCGAGGAATGTCACCATTACGCATGTGCACTAAAGGGTTCAGCTTCATTCGGATCTCACGAACCATATTACATATGTGACATTATTTAGTTCGAAAGAAAACCAGAAACCCTCACATTCGTTCCTTTCCCGGGATCACCACCGCATGTAGTACCTCTTAACAGGAAACAAGATGTTCATCGGTCCGTGTGTCTCATATTTAGGGTGGACTCATACAAGCAGCCTTGGTGGACCCGACGCACCGAACCACCAAGGCCATCTGAGTGTGAACCAACTCTTTCAATCATCGGCATTTATTCAAAAGATCGAACACAAAGTAAAAAAATTCTAACTTAATTTCTAACACAAAGTCCAAAAGATCAAACACAAAGTAAAAATATTCTAACTTAATTTCTAACACAAGTAAAACTGCAAATAACACTTCAAAATTTCTAACACAAAGTAAAAAAAATTCTAACTTAATTTCTAACACAAAGTCCAAAACCTAAATTTTTTCTAAGTCTCCAATACGTAAATTTTTTCTAAGTCTCCAAAACCTAAATTTTTTCTAAGTATCCAATACCTAACTTTTTTCTATGTGTGTTCAAGACCTAAATACCTAATACCTAATAATAATCTAACACTAAATACTAAATCTATCTCAAATACTAATCTAACAGTAATACTAAATCTAACTAAATCTAACACTAATCTAATACTTAATCTACCACAAAATAAATCTAACACTAAGTAATTACTAAATCGATCTAACACTAAATAATCTAACACTAGTACTAACTACTAACATGCAGCGATCGATCGAGGAGGGGCGGAGGCGATCTCTCACCTGGACGTCGAGGAGGAGCGCGGCGAGGAGGAAGGAGGCCGGGCGCGCGGCGCGGGCAAGGGAATTGGAGGGCGGCGCGGGCGAGGAAGGAGGGCGGCGCGGGCAAGGAGGCGCGCGCGAGGACGGCGGCGTCGACGAGCGGCGGCGGCGGCGACGATCACCGGCGTCGAAATCGGGCAGCCTCACGGCGCCGCTCTGGATTCCGGCGCCGGGGACTTAGCGTTCTACGAAGTTAATTTTATTCCCCTACAAAGAAACATGGAGACATTCCCTTCTGTAAAGCATAAGAAGAGATAGCTCAATTTTAGTGTGTCGCTTGCATTTTCTCAGTGTGAACTTGCGGCTCTTTTACCTTCAATCCCTCTGTGTAATTTTTCAGGACAACATCAAACAGATAGTTACCTCTTACTTCCAAAAAAATGACCTTGTCAATGTGTCTAGGCAAGTTACTGGAGATGTTTGGCCATTCAACCATAATAATGGCCGAGCAAATATTCAGGTATAATTATATGTACTCAATTGTTTTTTAATATTTACATAAGGATAGCATAAAAAAGGGTATTCCTATCTTCTGCATGCCGATGGGCACAAACTAAGTGACGTACAATAAATATATTCAAGAATTGTCAAAATATTTTTATTATGTGAAGAAAACAACGCAACATGTATACAAAATACAAAATAAACTAACGATTTTCTAAAAAGAAACTAATGCTAAATGGGGTGGAAGCAGTTGCAAACGACGAAAACATTTGAGGTCGGCGGATACCAAGTCCAAAGGACCAAGAATTGAGCAATACCAATTGCGTGAGGTCACTTACAAAAATACCATCCATGGTCTAAATTCTTACTTATCTACATCAAAGATACCATGAAATACACTCAATAAAGCACAAAGATGTTAGTTAGACACATATGCTCTAGATCCCTCTCCACTACGATATTTTAGTATACTAAATTAGATGAAAATGCATAAAAAAAAGAATGCGTCTAAAGGTGCATACTAATCCTCCTACGAAGCAATTATGTCTTTGTTACTTTTTCGAGATCTCGTGGAGATATATGAAAGGGTTTTGTAAGCAATGCAATGGGCAAGGTTTTAAAAACAAATGAACAGAAAATTTCAGCTCAAGGCAATGTAAACTTAATAAAACATATTTTGAAAGAATAATGTGAGAACTCTAACATCGAACATCGTATATCATAATTTAGCATCACCATTATGTTGAAAGAATAACTCATAATTAAGTTAAAAAAGTATGGTATAAATAAGGAAAACATATTGATTATTGTTTATCCGGAAAACATGAACCTAAAGAAAAACAGTATCCAACTAAAATTAATTATTACAATGGCCTCACATGAATGCCAAAAATAGACACATGCGCTAACACATAGACATCATTGGGAAATGTCTTGACGTCCACCAACTTCGAGCCGGCGGAAGATACAAGGGAAGAGAAGGTTGTGGCGAGGCGAATAGGATTGGACCCGAACCCCAAACAAATCCCCTCTCCTTATCCTACCTATTGACGGTTCCTGACCAAGCCATGGGACAAAAGGTCGCTTGTGCGACAACCCAATTTAAAACAACCCAAAATAATATTTAGTATCTTTTGCGAAATAATCATTGTAATTACGGAAATTCATGACTTCGTCCAACTAAGAGTGTTGTTTAGCACTTATCAAGCTTTAACCCCACTAGTGGAAAACGGGGCATTAGCCCCGGTTGGTAAGGGGCTAATGCCCCGGCCTCCCAACCGGGATCCCCCAACCCGGGCTAAAGGGCCCCCTTATGGCCCGGTTGGGTTACCAACCGGGGTAAAAGGCGCGCCCCACGTGGGCTCTGCACCGCCAGCAGGCCGGCACCCTTTTACCCCGGTCGTTAACACCGACCGGGGCAAAAGGTTTTTTTTTAATAGATGTTTTCGGGTCCTCTCGGCTAGACTAGAAATTCCATATATTCTTATATGTTTTCCTGTTATCTCCACTAAACGTTTATATTAAGAAAGATGAAAAATTATCGCACAAAAGCACAGATGAAAACGAATACGAATAACATAAATATATAGTATGGCACAAATACAAATATTGTTCGACACAACGGCATAATTAAACATAGTTGGACCGAAAACATAGTTCTACATATCTAGACATAGTACGGAATATAGAGCGACATAAACATATATACTACACATCGGCGTCGGAGGCAGCCTTGCCCTTTCCCTCGGTGTCGGAGCCAGCCTTGCTCGGGCTTGACTCGCCAGAGTCAGACTCGGAGTCGGAACTGCTCTCAGACGAGCTATCCTGGCAGCAAAGGGGACGGACTAAGGTGTCGTCGAAGATCTTCACCTCCAGCACGTGGGCCTCCTCGTCCTGGTAGTTCCTGAATGTGAGCATGTTGCCCACATTTAGCTTGTGCATTCGCGCGAACTGCCCCCACCCATAGCGCAGGTAGACGTCATCGCCACGTCGCTGGAGGACAACGCGCACGGGCCTGTTGTCACAACCCTCCAACCGGAGGGTGAAACTATAGGGCCCGCCCCTGCTCCCGAGGAGGATCGCCGATATCTTCTCCGGAAGATGGAGCCTGTTCTCCACTGGCTGGAGCACATGCATGTAGAACTCCGGTAGCCGGAGACCGTCGTCGTCCTCCTCCTCCTCCGTCTCCTCCTCCTCCTCCTCCTCCTCCTCCACCGCAGCCTCCTCCTCCGCCGCAGCCTCCTCCGGCTCCTCCTCCTCCTCCTCCTCCTCTGCAGAAACAGCGCCGCGACGTTTACCGCGTGTTGACCCCTTGGCACCGCGCTTTTCCCCCTATGCTGCGCTTGATGCCCCCCGTGCTCCGCGTCCGCGTCCACGTCCGCGAGTAGGAGGCGTCGCTTCCTCCTCCTTAATGACAATGACGCCACCACCACGTGCATTCGATGCACGCGATCCACGTGGACGCGATCCCCGTGGACGTCCAGGTCGACGTCCACCACGTACATGCCGGGTTTCTTCGACCGGGACGACGCCGCGCCCACCGCCGGTTACACGCGAACCACGGGGACGTCTCGCCATGGCTAAAAAAAATAGCAAATAGTATCAATTTCATCAGTTCGCAACAATTGCATATAATCTAATAAAAATATAGCTAATAGCATCCATTTCATCAAAATTGCTTATAGATAACAGCTAATGGTACTAATATCTAAACAAGTCCGAAAAAAGAGTAACTATATGTTCCAGATCCTCATTCCAATTATAAATGCAACATTGATGAAATATTTAAACGTATGATAATACACACCAAGAGTTCCATAGCTCGGGTTCATTTTATTTAACCCTAATACATCACGATGTAATAATATCATCACTTATACATATTCATTAAAACATCTCTCAAACTAATTAACTACGACCGGGTCCTAAGCCGCGGGGTGCTGAGTCGCGGGTGCTACGCATCCATAGATAAGGAACCCTCACAGGGGAATAGCTCACGTGGTAAGGAACCCTCCGAATAATCGACCAACTGATGCTATACTGCCTATCGAGCAAGTACATGTAGCGACGGACGTGCTCGTCCTCCTCCCTGATACGTTGTTGTACCGCCTCCTCAGGGGCCGGCTCTCTCCGCGCCGCGCGTGGCCCACGCGATGGCCACCAAAGAATATCCGGGTCGACCACCACTGGTAGAAAATAGGCCTTCCATACGCCCCCATTAGTCCCCAATAGTTTCGACCCGCGACTATAGGGGTCTCTAGTCGCGGTTCGGGAGGACACCCGCGACCAACAGTCTGGGTCCAGCGCGCTCGGTCCACAGCTGGCGGACGGGAGGAGCTTTAGTCCCGGTTGGCCAGGCCAACCGGGACTAATAGGTCCCCAAGGCCTTTAGTCGCGGTTGTCCAGGCCAACCGGGACTAAAGGCCCATCCCTATATATAGGGCTCAGGTGGCTGCACTTAGCCACATTTGGTGTCACTTCTAGTGACAATATTCACAAGGGGTGGTGGGTTTGCTTTTTGTTCCTCCTATGCACACAAGGTGTTTGATGAAATGCCCGAGAGCATGAAACACACATGATATGAAGTGTCCGATTCGCACTTGAGCGTTTTCATTTATTTTACCTCCACGATCGCGGTTAGCAACTTGAACCTTTCATGATTTGTATTATTGCCAGCTAGTTAGTTTAACAAATGCATGATGGTTAATTAATTATATACTTTATATAATAATAATGCAAATGAATCGGCAATGGATGTACGGTAACCGACTCTCCGGCGAGTTCACTACGGGTTTGGAAGATTTCCTCGTAGTGGCAAATGCGAACAGGCAGCGAGGTTTTATTATCTGTCCATGTGCTGAATGTAAGAATGAGAAGGGTCACTCCTCCTCAAAAGTCGTTCACATGCACCTGCTTCGGCACGGTTTCATGCGAAGCTATAATTGTTGGACCAAGCATGGAGAAAAAGGAGTTAGAATGGAAGAAGATGAAGAAGAGGATGATATCGATTTCAACTATCATGACGCTTTCGGTGATACTTTCATGGAGGATGATGCTGAAGGTGGGGAAGGGTTTGGTGAAGGTGAAGAAGAGGCACATGATGAGCCCGCTGATGATCTTGGTCGGACCATTGCTGATGCACGGAGACGCTGCGAAACTGACAAGGAGAGGGAGAATTTGGATCGCATATTAGAGGATCACACGAAGTCGCTGTACCCAGGATGCGACAATAGTCTGAAAAAGCTGGGCTGCACACTGGATTTGCTGAAATGGAAGGCACGGGAAGGTGTAGCTGACTCATCATTTGAAAATTTGCTGAAAATGTTGAAGAATATGTTTCCGAAGAATAACGAGTTGCCCGCAAGTACGTACGAAGCAAAGAAGGTTGTCTGCCCTCTAGGTTTAGAGGTTCTGAAGATACATGCATGCATTAACGACTGCATCCTCTACCGCGGTGCATACGAGAATTTGGATGAATGCCCTGTATGCACTGCATTGCGTTATAAGATCAGAGGCGATGACCCTGGTGACGATGTTGAGGGCGAGAAACCCAGGAAGAGGGTTCCCGCCAAGGTGATGTGATATGCTCCTATAATACCTTGGCTGAAACGCATGTTCATGAACAAAGAGCATGCCAAGTTGTTGCGATTGCACAAAGAGGACCGTAAGTCCGACGGGGAGTTGAGACACCCCGCTGATGGAACGCAATGGAGAAAGATCGACAGAGAGTTCAAAGATTTTGCAGCTGACGCAAGGAACATAAGATTTGGTCTAAGAACTGATGGCATGAATCCTTTTGGCGAGCAGAGCTCCCGCCATAGCACCTGGCCCGTGACTCTATGCATCTACAACCTTCCTCCTTGGTTGTGCATGAAGCGGAAGTTCATTATGATGCCAGTGCTCATCCAAGGTCCGAAGCAACCCGGCAACGACATCGATGTGTACCTAAGGCCATTAGTTGATGAACTTTTACAGTTGTGGGGCAGACCTGGTGTACCTGTGTGGGATGAGCTTAAAGAAGAGGAATTTAACCTACGAGTGTTGCTTTTTGTAACCATCAACGATTGGCCTGCTCTCAGTAACCTTTCGGGACAGTCAAATAAGGGATACAAAGCATGCACACACTGCTTACATGAGACTGAAAGTGTATTTTTGGATAATTGTAGGAAGAACGTGTACCTGGGTCATCGTCGATTTCTTCCCCGAAATCATAACGTAAGAAAGAAAGGCAAGCATTTCAACGGCGAGGCAGATCACCGGCCGAAGCCTGCGGAACGTACTGGAGCTGAGATATTTGATATGGTCAAGGATTTCAAAGTCATCTTTGGAAAGGGTCCTGGCGGGCAATCCGTTCCGCTGGGAGTTGACGGGCACGTACCCATGTGGAAAAAGAAATCGATATTTTGGGAGCTACAGTATTGGAAAGTCCTAGATGTCCGCTCTGCAATCGACGTGATGCATGTTACGAAGATTATTTGCGTGAACCTGCTAAGCTTCTTGGGCGTGTATGGGAAGACAAATGATACAAAGGAAGCACGGCAGGACCAGCAACTTTTGAAAGACCCAGATGACCGGCATCCGGAATGGTTTCAAGGTCGTGCCAGCTATGCTCTTACCAAAGAAGAGAAGGTCATTTTTTGGAATGCCTGAGCAGTATGAAGGTCCCGTCTGGCTTCTCGTCGATTATAAAGGGAATAATAAACATGGCGGACAAAAAGTTCCAAAACCTGAAGTCTCACGACTGCCACGTGATTATGACGCAATTGCTTCCGATTGCTTTGAGGGGGCTCCTACCGGAAAATGTTCGAGTAGCCATTGTGAAGCTATGTGAATTCCTCAATGCAATCTCTCAGAAGGTAATCAGTCCAGAAGATCTACCACGGTTACAGAACGATGTGGTCCAATGTCTTGTCAGTTTCGAGTTGGTGTTTCCACCATCCTTCTTCAATATCATGACGCACCTCCTGGTCCACCTAGTCGAAGAGATATCCATTCTCGGTCCTGTATTTCTACACAATATGTTCCCCTTCGAGAGGTTTATGGGAGTATTAAAGAAATAGGTTCGTAACCGTGCTAGGCCAGAAGGAAGCATCGTAAAGGGCTATGGAAATGAGGAGGTAATTGAGTTCTGCATTGACTATGTTCCTGACCTTAAGCCGATTGGTATTCCTCAATTGCGGCACGAGGGGAGACTAAGTGGAAAAGGCACGATCGGAAGGAAATCAACGATATGTATGGATGGTCATTCTATGACTGAAGCACACCACACAGTTCTGCAAAATTCGAGCTTGGTGGCTCCGTACTTCGAGCAACACAAGAATATTTTACGCTCGGACAACCCGGGGAAGCCTGAATCATGGATTAGAAAGGCCCACATGGAGACTTTCGGCAGTTGGTTGCGAAAACATTTAATGAATGACAATGATGTTGGAGATCAGCTGTACATGTTGGCCAAGACACCATCTTCGACTATAACGACTTACCAAGGGTACTAGATTAATGGGAATACATTTTACACGATCTCCCAAGATAAAAAGAGCACCAACCAAAACAGTGGTGTCCGCTTTGATGCAGCAACCGAGATTGGGCAAAAGGTCACATATTATGGTTACATAGAGGAGATATGGGAACTTGACTATGGACCCTCCTTTAAGGTCCCTTTGTTCCGGTGCAAATGGTTCAAGCTAACAGGAGGTGGGGTAAAGGTGGACGAGCAATACGGAATGACAATGGTGGATTTCGACAATCTTGGTTACCTTGACGAACCATTCGTCCTAGCCAAAGATGTCGCTCAGGTTTTCTATTTGAAGGACATGAGTAGCAAACCGAGGAAACGAAAAGATAAGAAAACGATCAGTACATCATGCGATGAATCAAAGCGCCACATTGTTCTTTCAGGGAAAAGAAACATCGTGGGAGTGGAGGACAAGACAGACATGTCAGAAGATTATAATATGTTTGGTGAAATTCCGCCCTTCAAAGTCAACACTGACCCAAGCATTAAGTTAAATGATGAGGATGCTCCATGGATACGGCCAAATCGTAAGAAAGCAGGGACACAAGGGAAGAATTGATGTGTAATAATTTATTGTGTACCAAACTTTTTTGAATGGATCATGTGAATTATATTATCTCTGTTGTGTTTAAGACTAACTCCTTTGCAAAATATTTGGGAAAACGAGTGGAAAGCATGGAAAACAGAAGGTTACTTAAATGTCTCAAAACCTTGTGAGATAAAATATCTGATTTCATAACTTTTATTAAAAACAGAAAACAGACGCGCTAGCGCGCCGCAGTGTCGACGGAATACAAATTCTTTTATTAAAAAGAGAGAACATACGAACACTAATCCTCGTCTTCGTCGTCGGGGAACTCGTCGGTGACCTCCTCCGGGTCATCGTCGTCGGCGAACTCGTCGGTGACCTCCTTGTCGTCGTCGGAGGTGCATGATGGTATGTCCGAGATAGGCCCCCACCTCGGATCGTCGGAGGCCCAGACTTCGCCGGCGCGGTCGGCCCGACGAAGCTCTTGCAGCGCCCTCGTCCTCGCCTCCCGAGCGGCATCTAACGCGAGGTGGCATTCGAGGCGGCGCTCCGCCCGCTCAGCCGCGCGGGTCTGCCAGAGCTCCTCGTCGGCGCTCTCCTCCCCCGGGTTGTTCCGGTAATACTCGCGGACGACGCGTTCTTCCCTGGCGTCGACTAGGCCCTGAAACGCGCGGTGACGGAGGTCGAGGTGGTCGGCGGCAGTGACGATCTGCGGCTTCGGCGCCCTGGCCTCCGCTTCCCAGACGGTGTGGCAGTCGTTGAAGTTCATCAGCGACCGCGGGCGGTTGAGGCGCCAGGCCGCCGCGTCCCAGGCGCGGGCGGCCTCTGCCGCCGTCGCAAAGGAGCCGAGGGGGATGCGGTCGTGCCCCCAGCGGATATCTGCGCTGAACATTCCGTTATGCCGTGCTCGGACGCCGCGGAAGCCGGTGGTGCTGTTCCTCCTCGGAGGCATGGTGGAAGCGCGACGGTGCGTGGAGAGGAGAAGACGCGCTCGAGGCGCGACAGTTTATACCGCGCCCTCCTGGCCACGCGTCACAACTCCCGCGCCACGCGTCGCAACTCCCGCGCCATGCGTCACAACTCCCGCGCCACGCGCCACCCTAACGCATGGATGGATGTGTTAAAGGGGGGGTGTAGAACAAAACAATCGGTATCACCATCATACAGCCCTACCGTGGCTACTCGGTGCAATATGCATACCAAATGCACGGTAGGACGTATGATGGAGAATCCGGATGTTTTGTATTTGCTCGATAAACTGAATATATGATGTATCAAACCTTAAAGGGGGATGTAGAACAAAACAATCGGTATCGCCATCATACAGCCCCACCGTAGCTACTGGGTGCAATATGCATACCAAATGCACGGCAGGACGTATGATGGCGAATCCGGATGTTTTGTATTTGCTCGATGAACTGACGGGTGTATGAAGGTGGGCTATATATAGGGTCCTCTGGCTCACAAAGTGTTGTGCTAGGGTTTTGATCCAACGGTTAAGAAACCACCTCATCCAACGGCTCACAACAGCTCGAAAGAACACACCGTATCCCTGATCGAACGGCTCACAACAGCTCGAAAGAAACACACCCCGGATCCAACGACTCACAAGCGCTTTAAAGAAACACACGATCCGTGTGATTCTATCTGATTGGTCCAAACGAAACCCTAACCCATTTAGTCCCGGTTGGTGTCCCCAACCGGGACTAAAGGGATGTTTTCTTCTCGCTATATATATGTATGCATTGCCACACCATTGGCATAAACACATACAAACTCACCACTCTCTCATGGCTTCTACCGTACCCACTCTAACATTCATCCAGGCGGAGGCACTTTCCGCCTCGAACTACCCCTGCCCGTGCGGCTACAATGTTCCCGCCGGTTGGATGCTGAGCGCCGGAGGAGTGCCGGTCCCTCCTCTTCCTCAAGGTGTGGCGCGTCGGGTGGCCATCACGAACCACTACTATCACGAGCTCACGCCGGAGCAGCGGAGGAATCCCAGTTGGCATCCCGATAACCAGCATACTTGGGATGCCTTCTTCATCAATCGGCGTGAGAGGGCGCTCGCCAGGTATGAGGAGGACGGCCTGCCTCCTGGGAACTTTCACGAGGCCGGTCGTCGGCTATGGTGGTCCGGCCGGACTCTACAGAGCGTCATGGACTACATCAGGGCCGGCGATATCCCCCGCCTGCGCTACCCTCAGACCCAGTCCTGGAGTCGTGATCCTCCGAGGGAGTGCCGAGACTAAAGGGGTTTTTTTCTGAATTTTCTGATATATTATTTGTATTTTTCAGATTTTAAAAGGAATTAGTTATATTTTTCTGAATTTTCTGATATATTATTTGTATTTTTAAGATTTTAAAAAGAATTAGTTTTATTTTTCTGAATTTTCTGATATATTATTTGTATTTTTAAGATTTTAAAAAGAATTAGTTTTATTTTTCTGAATTTTCTGATATATTATTTGTATTTTTAGGATTGGAAAAGAATTAGTTCTTTTTTCTGAATTTTCTGATATATTATTTGTATTTTTAGGATTGGAAAAAGAATTAGTTCTTTTTTCTGAATTTTTTAATATATTATTTGTATTTTTAAGATTTTAAAAATAATTAGTTTTATTTTTCTGAATTTTCTGATATATTATTTGTATTTTTAAAAAGGAAAAGTATTTGAGTAACCACCTTTAGTCGCGGTTCGTGTCACGAACCGGGACTAAAGGCTCGTTCTGCGCGGGAACGAAAACGCCGCGAAAAATTGCACCTTTAGTCCCGGTTCGTGACACCAACCGGGACTAAAGGCCCGCGGAGGGTACCCCGGGGGACCTTTAGTCCCGGTTGGTGACACCAACCGGGACTAAAGGCTGGACCTATATATGCGCGATGTCTTCCTGCCCCAAAATTTTCTAAGTCCAAACCCTCGTCTTCCTCGCGCCGGCGCTCGCTCGTCTTCTGCCCCGTCGCCGTCGCCGTCGCCCGCTCGTCTTCTGTCCCGTCGCCGTCGCCCGCGAGAGGACCGCGCCGTCGCCGTCACCGCGCCCTTCTCTCCACCGCCTCCACCCTGCTCCGCCCCCGCCCCGTCGCCGTCCGGTAGGTTCCCCGCGGGCCTCGCGCCGCCCTCGAACGCCCTCGAACCAACGCCCTCGAACGAACGCCCTCGAACGCGCCGCCCTCGAACCAACCCCCGCGGGCCAGATTCGCCGCCGGCGAGACCACAGTGGCAGTGGCCGTGTGACGCTAGGGGTGACGTCATGATGACGTCACCTGGCCACGTGTTGGCGAGATTTTTTTTTATGACGTCATCGTGACACGTGGGGCCCACTTTTTATGGAATTACAGAACATAATTAATCTTCTAAATTAAATAACTTTTAATTTATAATTGCAAAAATTATGGAAAAATATGAAATTTTTTCACAAAAATGTAAGCTAGCTGTTTATATCATTTTCAATCATGGTTGACAAAGTTCTAAATGAGACCATATTTGAATTTTTATTAAATTCATTAAAATAATGAAAATCACTTCTAATTCAATAAATTCAGAATATTAAGTGCAATATACCAAAATGACCAGGAAAGCAAATGCAACCTAGCTATGGAGTTCTCCAACTCATTTGAGAAACTAATCTTGAACACACCTCTAAAGTATGGTTTTCCCCCTCCGGTGGTTATCGTTCTTCCACCCAAAACCCTAGCAATCTGTTTTTCCTCCTTCTACGACAATATTTGCTAAGTCTCCTATATACTTAATTAATTTTTACTACATGCATCTCTGCAGGAGTGACATATGGCGGACAATAGAGACCTGACGGCGGAACAGGAGGCTGAAGGTTATATATATAAAATTATAGCCGGAGAACATGATGTAATCTCTTATTATCTGAACCTTGAGGATCAAGAAGTTTGAAGGAACAGACATTATCGATGATCAAGGAGGTGAAGAAGGAACATACATTGTGGATGATCAAGGAGATGAAGGAATGGACATTGATGACGGAGGTCAACCGTCGACAAACGACGATCTCCAATTGCAAAGAACAACCACCTCCGGCGAGGTATATATATATATATATATATATATATATACATTGAGCCTCTCGTGATACAAACTTACTGAAATGTGAATACATATGCACTAACGCGCGCGACTCTCTTTCTTATTTTAGCCCTCGGCCGGATCGAGTACGACAACGCATGGAAAATCCAAGGCGATGAAAGATTCCGAAATATATACCATCGAATCAGTCGGTGTAACCGGCAAGCCCCTACAGCACACCACAAAGTTTATCAACCAATGCGGAGTCATTGTTAGAGACATTGTCCCGATCACCATCCAGGAATGGAAGGAGCCAAAGAAAGCACGTCTTGGTTTCAGTTATGTCCACAAGAGAACGAAAAAGGAGATGTTCAGAAAGCTTATGGTACATTTCATTCTACCACCGGAATACCACAAAAAAGATGAATTCGGTGAGGAGGTTCCGGCTGGACGTCAGAGGAGGAGGCTAGTCAAAGAGTTCGCTCTTCAGAAGATGGCCGAAGCATTCCGGAACTTCAAGAAAAAATTGTTCCGTGAATATGTCAGCAAGCGCAAGACTCCGCTTTTCACTGGACAACATGAGAAACTGAGAGATGATTTGACAGAATTTGTGACGCAGAAGAAATCGGAGAATTTCAAGGAAATGTCGAAAAAAAATAAGGCTAATGCGGATAGGAAACAATACCATCATGTTATGGGGCCAGGAGCATACCGCGTTTCGGCGCCTAAATGGCAGGCGATGGAGGACGGCCTGAGGGCAAGACGAATCCCTCTAGGTACAGAGGGATGGGACGAAAGAGCCAAAATGTGGTGGTACGGGCATGGGGGATCGCTAGACCCGGAGACAGGGGAGTGTGTTCATCGGCAGAAAACGTTTGCTGCCACAAAAAACCTTGTTGACGCAATGACCAAAGCTCAACAGGGCTGGATCACGTTCAACAGAGAGAGAGACCAATTGACCCATGCCCTCGGGAATCCTGAACACGGAGGACATATACGAGGCAAAGGCAGATTGTCGTGGAAAGTAGGGTTTTCCCAGGAGGGTGACCCGTACTGTTACAGAAGCCGTAAGAGAAATATGGACCGGGCTGCTGTCGAAGCTGCAGATCTTCTGTCGAAGCTTGCAACAGAAGTTAGTGAGTTGAAGCAGACCGTGGCGGGAATAGTTGAGAAAGAAACAACGGCGGCTGCAGGGCCGCATGAAAAACATGCAGCGGATCAGCGGAGAAGCAGCGTGGCTTCCACGGAGGCCCCGCCTGCAGGTGCTAATGCACCGATGACCGAGAGTCATGCACCGGAGCCTCACTACCCCGTGGATGATGTAAAGGAGATGAAAGAATGTGAACTGCATTATCCCGTGGGGAACATTTCCATGAAGGTAGCTACAGGCAGTGCTTTACCCTATACACCTGGAGCACTCCATCACAACAACCCAATTCCATATGGCTATGCTCGTGTCACGGTGGAAGACATAGTCCAAGGGTTTGAGGACCTGGAGATTGACATAGCTACACCCGAAGGGGAGAGAAGACTTGGAGATGTCAAGCGCCAGTTCATTCTATGGAAAAAAAAAGTACATAGTGTTTCCAGGCGAGACGCCAAGGATAACAAGTCCACCCCCTCCGATGGTGCAGGTGCTGGTGGTGGTGCTGCTGCTGGTGCTGGTTCACCTACGCCTCCTTCACGCCATTCGACGCCGTCCCCCGATCCACAATCTCCGGCTGGTAAGCAGCCGTCGCCCCCATTCCTCCTCCGGCGGTTAAGCAGCCGTCGCCCCCCATTCCTCCTCCGGAGGATAAGCAGTCGTTGCCCCCCATTACTCCTCCGGAGGATAAGCAGACGTCGCCCCCCCATTCCTCCTCCAGCGAAGAAACAGAAGCAGGCGGACAGCAAGGGAACCTGCTCTTGGACTATTAAACCGAAGCCTTATGTACCTAAGACCACACGGGTACCAGAGCCATCACTGAAGCCTATCCCCCCAAGGCCTTGGGAACTTAGTGATGCTGAAACCAAATTGGCCGTGAAGGCTGACGTTGAGAAATGGAAGGCCCGTCAGAAGGCGCTAAAGGAGCCTGAGCCCAAGGAAGTATTCCCTCCGATTGTAGACAAGTGGGCTACGGGTTTTTTGTCGACACCGTCCCAAGCCGAGAAGAATTTGCCTAAAGACTATGATATTGAACTTCGTAAGCAAGCAAAAATATTGGAGGAGGAGAAAGCAAAAAGAAAAAAAAAAGCGGGAAACAAGTTGACCAGCTCGGGATGCAGAGTAAACAATCAATCCCCCCGCTCATAGTGAAAGCCGGTCCGGAACAGGACCCCGAGGTCATAAGAGTTGTGGCAGCAATGGGATTGACTGTAGCTACTGCCATGGAAAATGCGTCCGAGGCCGGTATGTCTCTTCGTCTCTTTTTAGGCCTGGACGATGCGCCAATGGCTGAGGTCGAGCCTACGCAGGAAAAGGATCTACCACCACTAATGCAAAGTCTGCTACGTTGGTACAAACAATTCATATCATGGACCGACAACGAATTTGTGTATGTGGATGTTACAGAGGAGCATCACACCAAAAGGTACTCTGTACAAGTTGAGATGAGTGAATTGTTCCAGCTGTTCAATCTGCGCGAGCTCGACAAATCTATCCTGAGTTGCTACGTTCTGTAAGTGATTTATTTCTACCTCATCTCGTTCTTCATTGCCTACACTATATATATATATTCCTAACTATATTGTTGCGTACGCTATTATGCAGATTGAAGATTTGGGAATGCAAAATAAGACTCATCCATGATGTTGGGTTCATTGACCCACAAATCATTAATGGAACTATGTTAGAGCATCACCCCAAAGACGTGGAGAAAGACTTGTACAATTTTCTTAAAAAGCATGAATTCAAAAGTCAGATTCTATTTCCTTACCATTTTGGGTGAGTGTTTCTCTCTTTTGCCCATTCTATTTTGTTTACTCCATGCATGGTATGTCTAATCGATAAGTTATGCCTGTGCATGTAACGTGTCCGCAGGTTCCACTGGATTCTGCTAAAAATTGAACTTGACAGCTCCACAGTTTTTATCATCGACTCTATGAATTCAGATACAAATCTTTGGATCGACATGAGAAAAATGATGCAAAGCTAATTATTTTCAATCATTTGCACTCTATATCGATCGGTCTCTTTTGTTCATTTCCTAATAACTCCCGTGTTCATTTAATTTTATTTGCAATGTAGAGTTTGGAGACGGTTCTCACATGAACATGTCGGTGGATTCAAACATCAGGTAGAATTTTAAAATGTGGTCAAAGGTGTCGATAAGCAGCCACCGGGGACCGGTCTATGTGGATACTATGTCTGTGAGAACATACGGAAGAAATCTCTGAGAGGAAGAAGGACGAGACCACGCGGAGGAGTCTCAATAACTTGCGGAGGGCGCTTACTCCAGAAGCTCGCTTCTGACCAATTCAAGAGGAAATAGCAGGATTTTTCCTTAGGCATGTCATCGATTCCAAAGGAGAACACCATGCGTCCACCGACGATGACTATTATACGCATCAGCCCCGAGTACTTTGAAACTTGTTCGAATTTGTGTATGGTCATCCATCTTAATTGTGTAATATGGAAACTTGTTCGAGGTTGTATATGGTCACCCGATATTGAATATATATTATATATTCCTATTGAATTCTCCTTGTTTGAAATTTCATATATATATATATATGCATGTATATAGTAGTGTAAAATATATATATATATATGTACTGAAACTTCATCAAAATTAAAATAAAACACAAAATAAAATATAAAAGAAATAAAACAAAACAAATTAAAAAGAAACCAGGTTTAGGGGGCCTAAAACCCTAAACCTGCGCCGGTTTTCAGTCCCGGTTAGCCACAAGAACCGGGACTAAAGGTCCTCCGCCGCGACGGACTACTGACGCCCACGTGGACGGGCCTTTAGTCCCGGTTTGTAAGCAGCGCGACTATAGGGGGGGGTCTTCAGTCGCGCATAGCTAGTCCCGGTTGCGCGGCCGGGACTACTGGCCCTGGCGAACCGGGACTATAGGCCTATTTTCTACCAGTGCACGTCACCCGGATTTCTCACCAAGTCGCGTGCCCCGGTACTAAGGAGCTTCCAGTGCCAGTCCGGCGGGGCCCAGTCCCGGACATCGCCCGGAGGGTCCAACAGAGACATGACTAAAAACAGACCCAGACTAAGTAAATATTCCGTAATTAAGTAAAATACCTTAGTGTTTCTAACTTAGTAAAAAATAGTAAATGGAGAAATATGACATAAATAATATGAAAGTTAAACACAAAGCATGAAGACAAGGGTTTCTGAGAAAATAAAGAAAATCAAAGACGTAAGTGTTTGTGAGATCCGAACAAAGTTAGACTAGCAGATCAGATCGAGTCTTGCCGAATAAAGTTGCGACTCGAACGGGACATAACATATGTAGCATCCCAGATTAAAACGTTGCAGATCACTTCCTCTTCTTCTTCCTCTTCTTGAATGATGTTATGCCTCGTTCGAGTCACAAGTTTATTAGGAAAGACTGGATCTGTTCTGCTAGTCATACTTATGCCTAGACCTTCACATTTTGTGCTTGTTACGAGGTTAGTACACGTGATGGCGATCCGGAAAAGGATGAAGACAAGGATTTTTGGAAATCTTTGAAACTAAACAAAATCATATTGTAATATCGTGAGATCCGAACAAGGTTAGACCCTTTTGTGCACGTACATAATGGGGACATTCTTCATAATCCCGGAAGGGATTTCTGAGGAATGTCACCATTACGTATGTCGACAAAAGGGTTTAACTTCGTTCGGATCTCACAATATTACATATGTGACGTTATTTAGTTCCAAAGAAATCCAGAAACCCCCATCTTCCTCCTTTCCCCGGATCACCACCGCATGTAGTACCTCTTAACAGGAACAAGATGGTCATCGGGCCTAGATGGTCATCAGGCCTTCACATTTTGTGCTTGTTACGAGGTAAGTACACGCGATGGCGAACCGGAGAAGGATGAAGACAAGGATTTTTGGAAATCTTTGAAACTAAACAAAATCAGATATGTAATATCGTGAGATCCGAAAAAGGTTAGACCCTTTTGTGCACGTACATAATGGGGACATTCTTCAAAACCCCGGAAGGGATTTCTGAGGAATGTAACCATTACGTATGTGTACAAAAGGGTTCAACTTCGTTCGGATCTCACGATATTATATATGTGACGTTATTTAGTTCCAAAGATTTCCAGAAACCCCCATCTTCCTCCTTTCCCCGGATAACCACCGCCTGTAGTACCTCTTAACAGGAACAAGATGGTCATCGGGCCTTGATGTGCAGTTGGACCTTCACATTGTGTGCTTATTACGAGGTAAGTACACGTGATGGCGATACGGGGGAAGGAAGGATTTCTGGACATCTTTAAAACTGAATAAAATCATATATGTAATAGTGAGATCCGGAAAAAACTAGACCCTTTTGTGCACATACATAACGGCGACATTCTTCCAAACCCCGGAAGGGATTTCCGAGGAATGTCACCATTACGCATGTGAACTAAAGGGTTCAGCTTCATCCGGATCTCACGAACCATATTACATATGTGACATTATTTAGTTCGAAAGAAATCCAGAAACCCTCACATTCGTTCCTTTCCCGGGATCACCACCGCATGTAGTACCTCTTAACAGGAAACAAGATGGTCATCGGTCCGTGTGTCTCAAATTTAGGGTGGACTCATACAAGCAGCCTTGGTGGACCCGACGCACCGAACCACCAAGGCCATCTGAGTGTGAACCAACTCTTTCAATCATCGGCATTTATTCAAAAGATCGAACACAAAGTAAAAAAAAATTCTAACTTAATTTCTAACACAAAGTCCAAAAGATCGAACACAAAGTAAAAAATATTCTAACTTAATTTCTAACACAAGTAAAACTGCAAATAACACTTCAAAATTTCTAACACAAAGTAAAAAAAAATTCTAACTTAATTTCTAACACAAAGTCCAAAACCTAAATTTTTTCTAAGTCTCCAATACGTAAATTTTTTCTAAGTCTCCAAAACCTAAATTTTTTCTAAGTATCCAATACCTAACTTTTTTCTATGTGTGTTCAAGACCTAAATACCTAATACCTAATACTAATCTAACACTAAATACTAAATCTATCCCAAATACTAATCTAATAGTAATACTAAATCTAACTAAATCAAACACTAATCTAATACTTAATCTACCACAAAATAAATCTAACACTAAATAATTACTAAATCGATCTAACACTAAATAATCTAACACTAGTACTAACTACTAACATGCAGCGATCGATCGAGGAGGGGCGGAGGCGATCTCTCACCTGGACGGCGAGGAGGAGCGCGGCGAGGAGGAAGGAGGCCGGGCGTGCGGCGCGGGCAAGGGAATTGGAGGGCGGCGCGGGCGAGGAAGGAGGGCGGCGCGGGCAAGGAGGCGCGCGCGAGGACGGCGGCGTCGACGAGCGGCGGCGGCGGCGACGATCACCGGCGTCAAAATCGGGCAGCCTCACGGCGTCGCTCTGGATTTCGGCGCCGGGGACTTAGCGTTCTGCGAGGAAACTGATCTATTTTGCCTCGGGCGGTTGCTCCGCCCGGGGTATATATAGGCGGGAGCCTTTTGCCCCAGTTGGTAACACGAACCGGGGCAAAAGGGTGCCTTTTACCCATGTTCGTGTTACCAACCGGGGCAAAAGGGTGGGAGGTGGGCCTTCGCTTGCCCGCCCACCTCCCCCCCCCTTTTGCCCCGGTTGGTAACAACCCGGGCAAAAGGCCGAAAATTTCAGATTTTTTTTTCTGCCGCCAATTTTTTCGTTTTGAAGATTTCAAATACTATTTAAAATACGTTTTCAAATACATTTGAAATGGTTTAGAATTTGGAGAAACTTTCAATATGAAAAGCGTTTAAAATTGCGTAAACATTTCAAATACATTTTCTGTTTTATAAAATAGTTATTCCAACTATTTAAACTAGTAACAATTTTTTAATTTTAAACATTTAAAAAAAACCTATTTCATGAATGGTTTACAATTTGGAGAAACTTTGTATATGAAAAGTGTTTAAAATTGCGTAAACATTCCAAATACATTTTCCGTTTTATAAAATATTTATTCTAACTATTTAAACTAGTAACAATGTTTGAAAATTCAAACATTACAAAAAAAACTAGTTTACGACTGGTTTAATCTTCAATGTTTGATACATTATTACAAAATAATCTAGCAATATTACATGAACCATGAAGGTTTAATACGTTATCACCAACTATTGCCGCCATTATTTACTTCTCTGTCGTAGCCATGGAGCATCTTCCTTATTTAACGTGATGCTTGGGTCAGTTTTCACTCTAAAGGGCGGAAATTCTTAAAATTTATCATAATATTCTGACATGTCTGTCCTATCCTCCACTCCCACAATGTTTCTTTTCCCTGAAAGAACTATGTGCCGCTTCGGCTCACCGCATGATGTACTAGAATTCTTATTTTTTTTTCTTTTCCTCGGTTGGGTAGACATGTCTTTCACATAGAAAACTTGAGCCACATCTTTGGCTAGGACGAATGGTTCGCTTCTGTATCCAAGATTGTTGAGATCCACTGTTGTCATTCCGTACTGCTGGTCTACCTTTACTCATGTCATCTTGACCCATTGGCACCAAAATAGAGGGGCCTTAAAATTAGGTCCATAGTCAAGTTCCCATATATCCTCTATGTAACCATAATATGTGTCCTTTGTCCCATTGTATCCGGTTGCATCGAAACGGATGCCACTATTCTGGTTGGTGCTTTCTGGATTGATTACCTTCTGAGAAATTGCATTGAGGAATGCGCATAACTTCACAATGGGTAGTCGAATATTTTCTGGTAGAATCCCCCTCAACGCAATCGCAAGCAATTGTGTCATCAACACGTGGCAGTCATGAGACTTCAGGTTTTGAAATTTTTTCTCCGCCACATTTATTATTCCCTTTATATTCGATGAGAAGCCAGACGGGACCTTGATACTATTTAGTGCTTCAAAAAAGATTTCCTTCTCTTCCTTGGTAAGAGTGTAGCTGGCAGGATCACCTTGAAACCGCTCAGGATTCTTGCCGTCTCGTCCTTTCGTGTGTTGCTGGTCCTGCCGTGCTTTAGATGTATCTTTTGACTTCCCATGCAAGCCAAAGAAGCCTAGAAGTTTCACGCAGAGATTATTCTTCAGGTGCATCACGTCGATCCCAGAGCGGACATCTATGATTTTCCAATAGGGTAGTTCCCAAAATATAGATTGCTTCTTCCACATGGGTGCGTGTCCGTCAGCGTCATTCGGAACAATTTGTCTGCCCGGACCCTTTCCAAATATTACTTTCAAATCCTTCACCATATCAAATACATCATCACCAGATCGAAGGATTGGCGTCTCCCGGGTATCTGCCTCACCATTGAAATGTTTGCCAGCTCTTCTTAAGGGGTGCTTGCGCGGAAGAAAACGACGATACCCGAGGTACACAACCTTCTTACTTTTATCAAGATATACACTTTCGGTGTCATCTGAACAGTGTGTGCATGCATTGTATCCCTTGTTTGTATGTCCAGAAATGTTACTAAGAGCAGGCCAATCGTTGATGGTTACGAATAACAGCGCTCGTAGGTTAAATTCTTTTTGTACGTGCTCGTCCCACACAGATACACCTTCTTCACGCCACAACTGTAAAAGTTCATCGACTAATGGCCTTAGGTACACATCAATGTCGTTGTCCGGTTGTCTCGGACCTTAGATCAGCATTGGCATCATAATGAACTTCCCCTTCATGCACAACCAAGGAGGAAGGTTATAGATACATAGAGTTAAGGCCAGGTGCTATGGTTGCTGCTCTGCTCACTAAATGGATTAAATCCATCTGTACTTAGACCAAACCATAAGTTCCTTGTCTCACCTGCAAAGCGCGGGAACTTTCTCTCGATTTTTCTCAACTGCGATCCATCAGCGGGGTGTCTCAACATCTCATCTTTCTTACGATCTTCCATGTGCCATTGCAAAAGTTTGGCATGCTCTTTGTTTCTGAACAAACGTTTCAACCGTGGTATTATAGGAGTATACCACATCACCTTTGCAGGAACCCTCTTCCTGGGTTGCTCACCCTCAACATCGCTAGGGTCGTCTCGTCTGATCTTATACCGCAATGCAGTGCATACCAGGCATTGTTCCAAATTCTCGTACTTCTCACCGCGGTAGAGGATGCAGTCATTAATGCAGGCATGTATCTTCTCCACGTCTAATCCTAGGGGGATACAAGCTTCTTTGCTTGGTATGTACTGTCGGGAAATTCATTGTTTTTAGGAAGCTGCTTCTTCACTATTTGTAGAAACTTTGTAAATCCGCTGTCAGTCACACCGTTCTCGGCCTTCCATTGGAGCAATTCCAGTGTGTTGCCCAGCTTTTTCTGCCCGTCTTCGCAAGTTGGATACAACTTTGTTTTGTGATCCTTTAACATCTGGTCGAACTTCACCCTCACCTTTTCAAAATCGCTTTCTGTCTTTGCATCCGTAATAGCCTGGCCAAGATCATCGATGGGCTCATCCAGTGCCTGCAACTCTTATTCCACTTCATTGTTATCTTCTATTCCAGTACCAGCACCGTATTGAGGGAACATGTCATGATAGCTGTCATCATTCTCTTCTTCTTCGTTGTCTTCCATCATAACCCCTCTTTCTCCGTGCTTGGTCCAACAATTATAGCCGGGCATGAAACCGGATTGAAACAAGTGGAAGTGGACGACTCTGTGAGAAGAGTGTTCCTTCTGATTCCGACATACATCACATCAACAACAGATAAAATTATTCCGCTTGTTTGCCTGGGCCACCTCGAGAAAATAACCCACGCCTTTCATGAACGCGGCAGAGCGTCGGTCAGCGTACATCCATTGCCGGTTCATCTGCATTATATGATTATTAATTAAGAACTGTTACAGAACAACATGAATAGAGAAATGACCAATGTTACATCGACAAATGAAAGGTTGAAGCTGGTACCTCGACCGAGGAGGAAAGAAGGACGAGAAAGCTTATTTAATTAAGTGTGGCTCGGACAAATTAAACCGTGCTTGTTTTCTGCGAGCTGAGATGACGTTATTCTCCCGGGCATTTCATCAAACACCTCTTGTGCATAGGAGTGAAAAAAAGTGAGCACACATCACAAAACTAGAAATATGTCCTCGAAAGTGAGTGGCATCTCCAAAGTGAGTGGCATGAGGAGAAGAGAGGGCTGGCAGGGGTTTATATATAGTGGGGGTGTCATTTGCCCCGGTTGGTGGCTCCAACCGGGGCAAAAGGCCCCCCACACCACGCGCCTGCCATCGCCCTGCTTGCCGAGGGCCTTTAGCCCCGGTTGGAGCCACCAACCGGGGCAAATAAGCCCAACACCACGCGCCCTGCTCGCCCCGGCCCCAGCTCTGCAGTCTTTTGCACCGGGTGGTGGCCGATCCAGGGCGAAAGGGGTAGTCGCGGGGGGTAAAAGCCCTGTTTTCCACTAGTGCCCCTAACATTTTGGTATTTCGTATTTAGGTACAACCACTAGTATTTTGTAAGTACTTTTCATGTTTCAGACAATATACTTCTATATTATTGTGTATTGCATGAAACTATAATAGTTTTTGAAGTTCCATAACTTATTATTTTTATAAATAATTATAGGTTCAACATGTTTGTATTGAATTGCTGCACAAGCCATCTAAACCAAAGTCCTAACTGATGGAAATGGCTATATGTAACGTATCATATTTTAACACTCCCACTCACGGCTAGGTTATTTTAGACCTTAGCATGGGTTTGGCGCATGTCGTAGAATGTTTTCTTTAAATATTGTGCGAGTAGGATCTTGAACTCAAGACCTCGTGGCTCTAATACCATATCGAATTGCTACACTAGCCATCTAAACCAGAAGTCCAAACGGATGGAAAGCTCTATGCAATGTATTCATATTTCAACAGTATGCGCTTTGCAATCCCCATAACATATACAAATGGTACAATAATATTTTTTGCAACATTTATTAATGTTCTTACAGATTAATATTCATTCATCATCAATTAAGTCCAAAAATGCCGAAAAAGAACAAATTTGACTTTATTTGGATTGATCTAATGTGCAAATTCGCAAAGTGACTATCTCAATTTTTGTATATGGGATCAAAAGATAATGTGGCATCTACTGCATAATATGCAGATTATCCATGATTATTGTGAGGCCTACATTTTATCAAAATCAATATTATGACTACCTTTAACGTGATGTTTCGTATATTTAAATAAAGTGATGATACAACGTAGTAAGATCAAGGGGCCCATTGCTTTGATCAAATTATGCTTCTTAGTGCTACGAGATGTACACCATGTAAATGGTGATTATCTCCAAAGGTATTATTGTAGATGTTTGGGACCTAGACTAAACAAAATTTAACTCTTCACTTTACTCAACATTTTGCAAATTTTGTTTTTCCATAAGCATGATAATTTTAATTTACATACAAGTAAATTAATTAAATGTCTCATCCACCTTTCATATAGGAAAAAATGCTCGTCGTATAATTTAAATAGATTGCACTCGGCGACATAACTACACAACATGGGAAATGTATGCTCGTCGTGGCATTGCAACTACACGAATAATTTCTCGGGATAGAGTTGTACAATTCATTACTAGTGTATGTTGCAAAATTTTAAAAATTTGCCCTAGTAACCGCCAAGAGCACTATGGAGATAAAAACGCATGCACATACATCCAAAGATCTAGTACCACGATTTATCTATAGAGGAAGATTTATATACTCGTAGTAGATTTTGAACAATCATAGATCCTCACAACTAGGGCTAGTTGTAAGGATGTCGCTAAGATTTCATCCTCAAGAATCACACGTGTAATCCCCCTTATGGTGAGCAGGCGTACGCTCATGTCAACCGCCAGCGCTCTGCCGTCCAGGATTCGGCAACGAAAAACAGAGACACGTGCATTGATAATTGGTAAATCTAATCAACTGTGATTAGAGATATATAATTCTGAAAGTTCTCCACACATGAGAGATAATAGAGATTAGATCTATATCTAATCGGGACAGAGGACGACTCAAAACCAAAACCATGAATAGAAGAATCTCCAACTCAAGAGGGGCTCTAATTAGATAATCTAATTAGAGGCTCTAATTCTAATACAGAGAGAGAGAGACAAGAGGGCCAATTGATGTGGAATATTGATGGGTGATGTCTATCCACGCTTCTATTCTTGTCGACAGTATTGAGCCTCCAAGTGCAGAGGTTTGTAGAACAGCAGCTGGTTTCCCTTAAGTGGATTTCACAAGGTTTATCGAACTCACGGAGGAAGAGGTCAAATATATCCCTCTCAATCAACCCTGCAATTACGATACAAGAAGTCTCTTGTGTCCCCAACACACCTAATACAATTGTCAGTTGTATAGGTGCACTAGTTCGGCGAAGAGAGGGAGTAAAATACAAGTAATATGGATGATTATATGTGATAATATCAATCTGAAATAAAAATGGCAGCAAACAAACATGTAGCAAAACAGGTTGCCAACGGTGTTTCTATTTTCACTAGTGGACACTCTCGACAATAATAACATAATTGAATACATAAATATCATCTCTTCACTACGCTACTCCGAACCACTCTCTGGTCGGATAACAAACACCAATCATTGCGTAGGGCTATAAAAGCGCTCCTTAGAGTTCACATTTCCCCATCTAGGGAAACCCCAACTATCACCATGAGACCTAGATGGTTCCAGACAAACACCATAATTTCATAGGGTGATCCAACACAGAATAAAAATATCATGCTAAACCACACGGTGCACACACTGTCACCTTTACACTGTGATCAAAGTGTCTACGGAGATCTCATAACAAAACCACTTGAGTAGCATAATAGATGAAGAGTAAAATCTACTTATTCAACTAGATTACAAATCTCATGATCACATAAAGATCACACCATTGGAGAGAGAGATGGAACATATATCTACCGGTAGAGCCCTTAGCCCCGGGGGAGAACTACTCCATCCTCATCATAGGAGACAGCAACGTCGATGAACATGGCGGTGGAGTCGATGGAGATGGCTCCGGGGGCACTTCCCTGTCCCGGCAGGGTGCGGGAACACAGATTTATGTCCCCCAAAAGTTGTCGGCGGCAGCGGCGGCGGATCTACAAAACTTTTTGTGGAAGGGAGCCGATATATTTAGGGTTTATGCCTCTGGGTACTTCATAGGCGAAAGGGACCCGCGCCCAGCCATGGTGTGGTGGCTCCATGGCACCCCTCCGGGTCTCCTTTGGACTCTGTTAACGTGTCGGGAATTCTAAGACTTTTGGATTTTGTTTCGTCCAATTCCGTGAATATTTCCAGAACAACTTTTCTGAAATCAAAAACAGCAGAAAACAGGAACTGGCTCTGTGGCATCTTTTCAATAGGTTAGTCCATGAAAACATCCGGAAAATGAAGGAAAACATGTGAAAACATAAAGATATTGGATAGAAAACAAGCATGGAGCATCAAAAATTATAGATACGTTTGATACATATTAAGCGTCTCCAATCTTAATTCATGCTCGTCCACGAGTAGGTAAGTGATAACAACATAATTTTTGAGGTGACATGCTACCAACATAATCTTAATCATCATATTTGTAAAAGCATTTGTAAAGCTGAGATCATAGTACTCTAAACACATGCATGATAGATATAATTCTAACAATGAAACTTCGCAATCATGTTGCAACATGAAAAATAACACAAACAAAAGATCATGAATAATAATGCATTTAAAAGTTATATGTTTATTTCGAACAATAAGAAAGCATAGCAAAGTATTATTCAGCTTGTCCTTAAGAGTGGAGCAAAACATAAATGCCAGGGCACCTTCAAAGTTCTAGTGGTGACTAGAAACAAATAGTTTGAGAACAAGTAATAACATGGCATGAATCAATCAATAATAATCTTTGGGAAAAATGCACATTAAACTCAGAACGACAACTATGATCTCTCAACGGTGCATAAAGTTAGAAGATGAAGACTCAACATAAAAGTAAAAGAAAGTCCCTTCGCAGAGGGAAGCAGAGATTAACTCATGTCCTAGAGATTTTTATTTTATTAAAACAGAGGTATTGAAAACAATTTTGAGAGAAGTGTATGTTTATGTCAACGAATGGAAAACAAACAATACAGTACGTCACAAGCCAACTAGACTTCACAAGAGCAGCTCCCATTGAAGGACGCAAATGGGTAGAAGATCATCCCTCTTTCTCTTTTGTTTACACAATTATGCTTTGATTGATAAATTGAGTGAAAAAATGGTGAAGAGAATTTGTAGTAATTAAGTTTGGGGCTGGGCACCCCGCTTCCATCTCTTCTAGCGATTAGATAAGCGGACGAGGCCACTAATCCAGGTGTGTGAAGTCCAATCAACAAGTGAGATAACGATTCTCTATGTGCGTCCTCATGATCTAAAACAGGGGCACACAACATGTGTAATTTTGAAGGTTTTAAAGGTTACACATGAGCAATTTACTTTGGAGTGGGCGTTAAATACCACATGTAGGTAGGTATGGTGGACACATTTTTGATACTTTGGTTTTTGTGAGTTGGATGCACGATTAGAGCTCGTACTCAGTACATGTGGAGGCTAGCAAAGACTTGGAGCGACAAATCAAGAAAGCATAATGGCCATAATCATGCATAGCGACAAAAACATTATTAATCAAAGCATAAACGGTATTACAAGTCAGAAACTAAATGATCATAGAGGCTATAAGTGACTGGTGTGTAGTCATAAACATGGTGTAAGCATGCTCCAAGTCAACCAAATAAAGCATTCGAAGGAGAACACCACAATATTATGCTTCAATATGACAAAAACAACTCATGATTCTATCAATGGCACGTTAAGAACTCTCAGCTATTTGAGACAAGTCATGCTAAAATAATAACCACTAAGAATAGAATTAAAATAACAACCAACATGACATGATAAAGTCTAGCCACGGTCTATACGAGCTTCTTTTTGCACCGTTATAAGCACAGAAATTTAATACCTCTTTCCAACACCAATCCTTAAAAAAAACTCTCCAAGAGATATAGAAATAAAACAAGAGAGTACTACTACTACTCTACTAGAACTGAAAGCTCTGAATAATAGATGCATGAAAAACATGAGATAAATGGATTTGAAGCATCTAGGAGAAAAAGTAGAATACGAGCATGATAATGAGGAATGCGGGTATTCATATGAAAAATAGGATCGTTTCTCTCTCCCACACAAGAATGCTAGGTTCCAACTAAGTTTATTACATCAAGGGAAACAAAAATATAAACAAATAGACGCTCCAAGTAAGGTGCATACCATGTGACTAAATAAAAATATAGTTTCACTAGAAGTGACATGATAAGTTGCTGATGAAGAAGGGGGTGCCGTGGACATCCCCAAGATTAGACGCTTGAGTCTTCTTGGAATTTGCTGGGATGAACCACGGGGGCCTCCCAAGCTTTGGCTTTTCACTCTTCTTGATCACATTATATTATCCTCTTCTCTTGACCCTTGAAAACTTTCTTCACACCAAACTCAAAGTAATTCTCATTAGAGGGTTAGTGCATAATCAAAAATTCACATGTTCTCCTTGGACACAAGCATTATTAACACTTTTTAAACATTAGCTACAGCCACTTATGTTTTGTGGAGTAAAGAAATCCACTCAACATAGTAAAAGAGAGAATGCAAGTAAAAAGGCAGAATCTGTCAAAACCAGAACAGTCTATAAATACGAATTTTTTAGAGAGACTTAAGTTGCTCAAATTTTAAAAAGTAAAGCTAGAAAAAGTTTCGGAATTAGCTGAGAATTAAGAAAAAAAATTGGCAGGTCATTTTGGTTTTTCTGTGATTTTACACGAAATTTACGGTGGACAGCAGAAATCTGTTTTCTGCGCAGAAATCCAAATCTAACACCAACTTTTGCTAGAGACTTTACTTGGCACAACTAATACATGAAAATAAAGATACAAAGTAGTTTCTACAGAAGTAAACAACACCTTGAATCAAAGAAAACAGAGAAAAATAATGCAAAAATAAAAACATGGGTTATCTCCCAAGAAGTGCTTTTCTTTAAAGCCTTTTAGCTAGGCATGATAATTTGTGAAGATGCTCACATAAGAAATATGAATTGAAGCAAAAGAGAGCATAAATAAGCAAATATATAACATGTTTATACCTAACACTCTTCCTATACATAGGATTATTGTAATAAAACAAATCAATGAAGCACAAATATAGCATAGGAAGGAAAAACAAATGCAACTTCAAAACTTTTAACATAAAGAGAGGAGACTTAATATTACTGAAATATATGAAACCGTGTCTTCCACTTTAATAATGACCAGTGGGTATGAAATAAACCAGCATATAGAAGAAACACAAGAGAAAGCTCAAAACTTTCATCATAAAGAGAGGCAATTTAATAACACGAAGATTTCCATAACCATATTTTCCTCTCTCAAAATAATTATCAGCAACATCATGAATAGACTCAACAATATAGCTATGACATAAAGCATTTTTATCATGATAAAGCATAAAATTATCATCATTACTCTCCACATAAGTAAACTCCTTCTCATTAATAGTAGTGGGAGCAAATTCAACAAAATAGCTATCATTATTATTCTCATCACCATAATCATCAAATATAGGAGGCATATTGTAATCATAATTAATTTTCTCCACGGTAGTAGGTGGACTGAAAATAGCATGTCCATCATTGTAAACATCATATATAGAAGGCATATCATGATCAAAATAAAATTTATCATCAATAGTAGGTAGAACTAGAATACCACAATCATTATAATCATCGTATATTGGAGGCAAAGTATCATCAAAGAAAATTTCCTCCTCAAACCTTGGGGAACTAAAGATATCATATCCACAAAAACTAGCTTCCCCATGCTAAGACTTTTCCATAGAATTAAGAATAATGGTGTTCAAAGAATTCATAATAACATCATTGCTACTAGCAAGCAAATAAAGTTCCATAGGTTTTTTAATTTTCTCTTCAAACACATCATGTCCTAATTCAATATAAAGATTATAAAGCTCTCTCATATTTTTGTTTTTTTCCATTAAGCCTAACTAGTAAAAATAAAAACAAGGAACAAGTAAAAATAAGCCTCACTAGTGAAAACAAGAAACAAAAATATATAATTGCAAAATCTAAAGGAAATAACTTCGAGCACTCACATCCGAGGATGTGAGTACCTTTTACCTTATCTCCCCGGCAACGGCGCCATAAAAGAGTTTGATGTCTACGTACGCTTCTATTCTAGTAGACAGTGTTGGGCCTCCAAGTGCACAGGTTTGTAGAATAGCAGCAAGTTTCCCTTAAGTGGATTACCCAAGGTTTATCGAACTCGGGAAGGAAGAGGTCAAATATATCACTCTCAAGCAACCCTGCAATTACGATACAAGAAGTCTCTTGTGTCCCCAACACACCTAATACAATTGCTAGTTGTATAGGTGCACTAGTTCGGCGAAGAGAGAGTAAAATACAAGTAATATGGATGATTATAAGTGGTAATAGCAATTGATGACCCACAAGTATAGGGGGTGTATCATAGTACTTTCGATAAATAGGAGCGTCGAACCCAACGAGGAGCATAAGGTGTTGAGAAGCAGGTTGGATAGAGGATTCACTTTAACACTAGCAAACGGATTTTTTGTGGTTTTTGATATAGTAGATAAATAAAGTGCGAGTACATAAAAAATTGTAAATAACATTGCAGCGAGTGGCCCAATCCTTTTGAGAGCAAAGCACAAGCCGGTTGTTCTATTTATAATTACCAAACGTTCTCGAGGACACATGGGAATTTCGTCAAGTGCTTTCGCTTTATATAGTTGATTAATAATTATTGGTTTGTTAAGTGTTGTGTGGGTGAACCTATGCTAATGCACCACCCAACTATGACTAATACATAATTGTTATTATATCCCTCGCAAGAATCCGCAAATACAAGAAAGTAATTAAGATAAATCTAACCACAACCTTAAAACTCTGGGTCCCAACACTACCTTGTGTATTGGTTTCCTAACGGAGGTTTAGGTTTCTGTCACTCCGGCAACCCCACAATTAGTACCCAAATACACAATGCATCCTCCTAATTCCATAAAGGTGAAGTATCATGTAGTCGACGTTCACATGACACCACCAAAAGAATAGCACCACAACTTAAATACCAAACCGAGAGATATTACTTCAACATAACTTCACTACTAACATCATGACTTCTCCCATGTCCTCAAGAACTAAACGAACTACTCACGAGACATCATATGGATCATAATCAGAGGTGATATAATGGATAATAACAATCTGGTCATAAAGTGTAAACACCGATAAATCTCACAAGCATCAACTACTAACAAGTAATCCACACCGGGAGAGAGATCTAATGAAGAGCAACGCTAAAGACCCCTACTTGTTACAGCGGATGAAGGTGGACGGTGGCGGTGATGGTGTTGGTGATGAGGATGATAATGATGATGATCTCGATGAAGCCCGAAGTGATGACGATGACGATGGCGACAATTTCCCCTCTCCGGGGTGGAATTTCCACGGCAGATTTCTCCCTGCCGGAGAGCTTTTCTCTCTCTGGTGTTTTCCGTCCTGAGGTGGCGGCAGAATAATTCTTCGACAATGATCTAGGGCTTAGGGTTCCCTGGGGGTCAAGTACGCGAAAGGGGGCACCCAGGAGTGGGCCAGGGGGCCAAACCACCCCCAGGCGCAGCCAAGGGGCGGGGCGGGCCGTCTGGTGGTGTGGGCCCTAGGTAGCGCCCCTCCGGGTGCCCTTCTGGCTCACTTCCTCCTCAAAACTTCTAAGACTCTTCCGGTATTCCCCCTCTTCTTCAGATCTTCTGAAATAGGGTATCTCGACGGTGCTTTTTTCCATTAGATTTCTGGTTCCGGTGTTTCTTCTCCCATAATTATTAAGCATGCAAAATAAGATGAAATAACATAGGTAATGTATCATAACATGAAATATATCGATGAATAACAAAAAAAATAACGATATAAAATAGTGATGCAAAATGTACGTATGATATGTCCCAAATGTATATCCTTTTCTGAACACTTTTCTTATGGTTTGCCTCTAAACTTTTGAGTTTTGGATACCACTAACAAAGACTAACGTTGTTTTCAGCAAAATTACTATGGTGTCTCGTTTTTACGCAGAAAAATCAACTTTCGGGAAAATGCCCCAAAAAAACCCCATTGAGCTTATATCACCAGAAGACCCCGGGAGGCAGAAGGAGACCCGGAGAGGGGCAAGGGGGGGCAAACCACCCCTGGGCGCCCCCCTAGGCCGCGCCGCCTGGTGGTGTGGGACCCCCAGGCACCCCCTCGGGCTCCCCTTTCGACTAGTTATGCCCATTTACCCTAAAACGCGAGGGGGTTCGTCATATTCCACAGAAACACAACAGAGCGCTGCCGCCACCACGAAACTCAATTCGGGGATCAGAAGTTCTTGTTTTGGCACCCTGCCGGGACGGGGATTCGAAGGAGATCATCACCATCGACACCGCCACTCCTTCTCCATCAACCATCCATGATTCCCCCGTCCATGTGTGAGTAAACCCCGATGTAGGCTGAGAGGGATGGAAGGGATTTGATGAGATTGATCATGTAATAATGGCAGATTGTTAGGGCATAGTGTCTAGTATCCGTTGTTAGTGTTTTCTACCGTTGTTGCAACTTGTTATGTTTAATGCTTGTCACTTTGGGCCCGAGTGCCATGATTTCAGATCTGAACATGTTGTTGTTTCATGAGTATAATTATGTTTCTTGATCATACCTGCAAGTTGTTTACACATATTGTTGTTCGGAACCCGAGGCCGCAAAGTGACAGAAATTGGGACAACCGGAGGGGGTGGCTGTGATGTGAGGATCACATGTGTTCATGGATTGTTAATGCTTTCCTCCGGTTCTTTATTAAAAGGAGGACCTTAATTACCAGTAGTTTCCCTCGAGGCCCCGCTGCCACGGGCTGGTAGGACAAAAGATGGTGTGCATGTTTCTCATTGCGAGCACGTATGACTATATTGGAACACATGACTATGGTTAACCTAGACCTTGCATGCTTTATTATTATTATCTGCAATGCCCATGTTATTATTATTACATGACCTATGTTATCCATGCAACGCCCGTTCATCCATTCTCTCTATGCCTACGGTACTCCCATCCTGCTGTTTTTCGCGATTGCTACTGTTGTTACTCTTTTACTATTGTTGTTATTTCAATATAGCTGCTGCTATAAAACTGTTACCACTAATAATTTGTTGCGAGCAAGTCTACTTTTAGGTGCAGCTGAATTGACAACTCAGTTGTTACGGCTGATAAATATTATTTGGCTCCCCTTGTGTTGAATCAATAAATTTGGGTTTTACTTCCCTCGATGACTCTTGCAATCCCCTATACTTGTGGGTCATCAAGACTATTTTCTGGCGCCGTTGCCGGGGAGCATACTTTATTTATTTGCTCACTTGAATGATATATTGTTTGCTACAAGCCTTTCATCATGGGTAAGACTCGTGATGGAAGAGTTCCTCTATTACCATCCACTACAAGGAGAGGTACAACTCTGAACACCTCTTTTGTTCTTGATTCACCGTCTGTTATGAGTAAGCTTCTTACACCACCACATGCTACAAACACTGTTACTCCTGCTGAGTCTAAGAATGCTTCTGATACTTTTGATGATGCTTCTACTATGCTTGATGATACAGGTTCACTAGGTCCTTTCCTAGATGCTACTATTGCTAAATCCAAACAAATTGAAAATGCCGAAATTCCTGTTGAAATATTGGTACACCTATTAATTCAACTGAGTTTATTGATGATCTTGATGAAACTTATATTGAACTTAATGATGAATTTATTGAAGAAGCTCAAGCTACTATTGGTGCAAGTGCTCTTAAGAGTCTTCTTGCGAGACATGTTGTTAAATATAAATATTTTCTTGATGCTAAATTTGCTACATCTCCCATGCACATTAGGGAGAAGGATATGATTTCTCTATAGATTTATCTTACATGTCTATTGTTGAGAAGGAACCTTTTTGTGGAACTGAAAGTAAAAGTGCTATGGAACACATAAATGAGCTTTCATCTATGAGTAGTTTATTTTCTGATGATTCTAAGCTGCGTACTTATTTTGTTACCAAGATTTTCCCTTTCTCATTAAAAGATGAAGCTAAAACTTGGTTTAACAATCTATCACCTAGATCTATTACTAGTCCTATGGATTTGATTAATGCTTTCTTTCAAAAATATTTTCCTGCTAGTGCTCAACATGTTGTTGTGCAAGATATCTTTAACTTTGAGCAAATTAAAGGAGAGAAATTACCTGAATCTTGGACAATGTTTTGTTCTTTAATAAGAGCTTGCCCTGGTTATCTACTACCTAAAAATGAGCTCCTAGATATATTTTATAATGGACTAACTGTTGAATCTAGAACATACCTGGATAGTTGTGCTGGTTGTGTTTCCAGGAAAAAAAACTCCAGAAGAAGCTGACGAATTAATGGCTAAAATAGACAAAAATAATGATGATTGGAATATACCTGAGCCTACATCCTACACCAGAGCCAACTCCAATACCAACACCCAAGAAGAGAGGGATGATTGATTAAATGATGAAGTGATGAAGGAAGCCAAGAAATCTCTTAAAGAGAGGGGTATTAAATCTGAAGATGTGAAGAATTTACCTCCTATAGAAGAATTATGTAAGGCTATTCCTCATCCATCAACACTTGAGATACACTCTCTCCAATACTTTGATAATAGAGATATTCCCTGCTCTAAACCACCTTATCAATGCTTAGATGAATTTGATAATTATGTTGTTAAGCGAGATAATTTTAATATGAGAGTGCAAAATCATCTTATGGAAAACTCTAGAGCTATTGATAATTTGCATGGCATTATTGAGAGAACCTCTAATGATGTTAAGATGCTTGTTAAACATTTTCATATGGTTCGAACTCAAATTGATCAATTTACTAAAGTGCAAAAAGGTATACTAGCTAATGCTTCTAGAGAGAAACATGTTTGTGAAATAATTACTAGAAGTGGTATTTCTACTCAAAGTCTCTTGTATCCTGAAGGACACCCTAAAAGAGTTGAACAAGATTCTCAGCAACCTAAAAACAATAGCTCCCCTTCTAAGAAAAAGAAGAAGAGACATAAAACTGTTGTAGAATTTCCTGAACCTGCTAAACATCCTAATAGTATATCTATTTCTGATGCTGAAGCTGAAAGTTGTAATGATAAAAGTGATGCTTCTGATAAAGAAGAAACTGTAGCTGAACCTGAAAAGCAAACTAAAACTGTGAAATATACTAAGAAGGATTTCATTGCCAATAAACATGGTAAAGAAAGAGATCCTTGGATACAAAAAGCAATGCATTTTCCTAATAAGAAACACAAATATAAGGAAGAAGAACATTATAATAAATTATGTGAGTGGATGAAACCTTTGTTTTTGCAAATTTCTTTGACTGATGCTATTAAACTGCCTCGTTATTCAAAATATACGAAAGATATCTATTCTATTATATACTAAAAGCAATTTACGGATGGAGAAAGAAGCCACCAGGTTAATCCACATGGGCTAAAATTATATAATTCATTGATTCTAATTTCGACGGATGAGATTGAAAGATAAAAAAGTGTAGCGTACAACCAGTGATGTGTGCAAAAATAAACTTATGACACGTTATTATTACAGTACAGAATTGGTCATTAACACCACGGCTTTGCTAAGAATAAGACTAGAGGCGCACCGGACCCACGTCGTTTGGGGATCAACTCAGGTTGCGTACGTATCACTTTGGAAAAAATAAAAACAGAGATAGAGGTAAGATCCCCATTCCGATCTCTACGTACTCACCTCTTCCAATCGCCATAAACAAACATCAACCAATCTGCAGCATGGAATTATTGTTTCTTTTCCCTACAAAAATAAATCCATCTTCTCTCTCTAATTGAACGCAACTAGCTGTGGCAGCCGACATGGATGCGGTCAGGACAAAGAGATTCATGAAATTATTTTCGTCATCCGGATCAGGTAATCAGGGCTGTAATCTTGGTACTGTTTCTTTGTGAATCAGTTCGTAGCCACTAGTGGAAACAACCCCTTTCGTCCAGGGGGGCAGGGGGCATCTGTCCCGGTTGCACCAAAATCCGGAACAAGTGACATGCATTGGTCCCGGTTCGTGTGCCCGAGGCAGCAGAAACCACCTGGGGGCATCTGTCCCGGTTCGTGGGAGCCAATGGTCCCGGTTCGTGGCACGACCCGGGACGAATCCCTAGCCACAGGCCACGTGGCACGCGCATGGGCATTGGTCCCGGATCATCCCCCAAACCGGGACCAATGTCCCTTCCCCTACAAATGCGGCCACAGCCCCCATCCCCTTTTTGTTTTTTTGCTTGGGGGAGTGAGAGAGAGGTGTGGGTGGTAGTGTGTATTGTACCTCGTGGCGCGGGAGTCCTGCCGCGTGGCGCGGGAGTTGTAACGCGTGGCCACGAATGCGCGTTATAAACTGCCGCGCCTCCACTCCACGCACCGTCGTGCCACCACCATGCCTCCGAGGAGGAACAACACTACCGGTTTCCGCGGCGTCCGATCGCGGCAGAACGGAATGTTCACCGCGACTATCCGCTTCGGGGACGACCGCATCCCCCTCGGCTCCTTTGCGACGGCGTCGAAGGCCGCCCGCGCTTGGGACGCGGCGGCCTGGCGCCTCAGCCGCCCGCGGTCGTTGATGAACTTTAACGACTGCCACACCCTCTGGGAAGCAGAGGCCAGGGCGCCGACGCCGCAGATCGTCACTGCCGCCGACCACCGCCACCTCAGGCACCGCGCGTTTCAGGGCCTAGTCGACGCCAGGGACGACCGCGTGGTCAGCGAATATTACCGGAACAATCCGGGTGAGGAGAACGCCGACGGGGAGCTATGGCGGACCCGCGCGGCTGAGCGGGCGGAGCGGCGCCTCGAACGCCACCTCGAGTTAGATGCCGCTCGGGAGGCGAGGGCGAAGGCGCTGCAAGAGCTCCGTCGGGCCGACCACGCCGGCGAAGTCTGGGCCTCCGACGATCCGAGGTGGGGGCCTATCTCGGAAATACCATCATGCACCTCCTCCGACGACGAGGAGGTCACCGACGACGACGACGACGAGGAGTAGCGCGCTAGCGCGTCTGTTTTCTGTTGGCTGTTTAATAAAATAATTTGTTGTATTCCGGGAAACAGTGACCCTCTAGCTCGTCTGTTTTTTGTTTTCCGTGTGATTTTTCCTGATTGGTTGGATTCAGACATCTAATGGCATTTCGATAGACGTTAAAAAGAGGGGGACATGCATTTCGATAGATAAACAAGGCATAGTACACATAATGGCAAGATTGGATCTAAATCTAAACGGAGAGCATAGATCTAAATAAACAAGGCAGTACATAATGGCAAAAGTGCATTGATCTACTAGTCATACTCCTGCCTAGGCCTATAGTACATGTACTCGTAGTCGTCGTAGTCGCCGCCGCCGTCGTCGTCACTATCGTCTGACGGTGCTCTGCACTCCCTCGGAGGATCACGACTCCAGGACTGGGCCTGAGGGTAGCGCAGGCGGGGGATATCGCCGGCCCTGATGTAGTCCATGACGCTCTGTAGAGTCCGGCCGGACCACCATAGCCGACGACCGGCCTCGTGAAAGTTCCCAGGAGGCAGACCGTCCTCCTCATACCTGGCGAGCGCCCTCTCACGCTGATTGATGAAGAAGGCATCCCAAGTATGCTGGTTATCGGGATGCCAACTGGGATTCCTCCGCTGCTCCGGCGTGAGCTCGTGGTAGTAGTGGTTCGTGATAGCCGCCCGACGCGCCACACCTTGAGGAAGAGGAGGGACCGGCACTCCTCCGGCGCTCAGCATCCAACCGGCGGGAACGTTGTAGCCGCACGGGCAGGGGTAGTTCGAGGCGGAAAGTGCCTCCGCCTGGATGAATGTTAGAGTGGGTACGGTAGAAGCCATGAGAGAGTGGTGAGTTTGTATGTGTTTATGCCAATGGTGTGGCAATGCATACATATATATAGCGAGAAGAAAACATCCCTTTAGTCCCGGTTGGGGACACCAACCGGGACTAAATGGGTTAGGGTTTCATTGGGAAACGGAGCATCCCTTTAGTCCCGGTTGGGGACACCAACCGGGACTAAATGGGAATTAGGGTTTCGTTTGGACCAATCAGATAGAATCACACGGATCGTGTGTTTCTTTCAAGCGCTCGTGAGTCGTTGGATCAGGGTGTGTTTTTTTCGAGCTGTTGTGAGCCGTTCGATCAGGGCTACGGTGTGTTTCTTTCGAGCTGCTGTGAGCCGTTGGATGATGTGTTTCTTAACCGTTGGATCAAAACCCTAGCTCAACACTTTCTGAGACATAGGACCCTATATATAGCCTAGCTTCATACACCGGTCAGTTCATCTCCCAAATACAAAACATCCGGATTCGCCATCATACGTCCAGCCGTGCATTTGGTATGCATATATGCACCCAGTAGCCACGGTTGGGCTGTATGATGGCGATACCGTTTGTTTTGTTCTACACCCCTTTAAGGTTTGATACATCATATATTCAGTTCATCGAGCAAATACAAAACATCCGGATTCGACATCATACGTCCTGCCGTGCATTTGGGTCAGTGTTTAACACATTCATCCCCCTTTAACACATTCATCCATGCATGCTTGGGTCAGTGTTCACTTTGAGCTCGGGTAGTAATGTGCACGGGAACATCACCACCGGCTTCCGCGGCGTCCGAGCACGGCAGAACAGAATGTTTACCGCATCCCCCTCGGTATTTGTTTGTTTTCTCTTTTTAATAAAAGAATTTGTATTCCGGCGACACTGCGGCGCGCTAGCGCGTCTGTTTTCTGTTTAATGTAATTATTACTAATTTTAAAACAATCTAAGATATTTATATTTAAATTAAGTGCAAATAGTGAAATAGTTAACAGTTTGAATAGTTAGAATAATTATTTAGGTAAACAGAAAACGTATTTGAATTAGTTACGCAAATTCAAACAATTTTCATGTTGTAATTTTTTTCAAATTTTAAAGTATATAGAAGTTATCCACGTGCATATTTAAGATATTCAAATTTTGGCGCTAAAACAATTGGCGCGCCCGGCCCAAAAGTACTTCTGGTCCCGGCGCGCCCGACCAGCCGGGGCTTTCGTCCCGGTTGTTGCCACCAACCGGGACGGAAGGGGCTTTCGTCCCGGTTGTTGCCACCAACCGGGACGGATGCTAGATAGATATATACACGTCACCGTCCCTCCCAGTTCCAGACCGCGAGCAGGGACGAAATCGACGCCGCCAGGCTGCCCATTTTTTCGGTCCCCCCGCGCCGCCCCTCGCCCCCGTCGGCGTCCTTCTCTGTGGCGCCGCACCTCGGTCCCGTCGCACCCGCGCCACCCCTCGGTCGCGTCGCCCCCGCGCCGCCCCTCGCCCCGTCGGCGTCCTCCTCTGCGGCGCCGCCCCTTGGTCCCGTCGCGCGCACCCGCGCCGCCCCTCGCCCCCGTCCTCCTCTGCGGCACCGCCCCTCGGTCGCGCCGCCCCTCGCCCCCGTCGGCGTCCTACTCTGCGCACCCGCCCTCGATCCCGTCTCGCGCCGGCCTCCACCGCCCCGCGCCGCCGCTGCCCCGCGCCGCCGGCCCGCCGCTGCCCCGAGAGGAGGTAAGGCCTGCCTCCATCTCGCCCTAGCCCGGGGCCTTTTTTGTTTTTTTCTTTTTTTTACTTAATTACTGTTTTTTATTAGTGTTACAAATATTAGAATTATTAGTTTATGAATGTTAGAAATTTTAGATTAGACTTATTAACTTCAGATTTGTTTAGAATTGATATAGGAAATTTAAGAATGTTAGAATTATTAGTTGTGAATGTTAGAAATTTTAGATTAGACTTAGAAATTTTAGATTTGTACGTTTAGAATTGATATAGGAAATTTAACAATGTTAAAATTATTAGTTGTGAATGTTAGAAATTTTAGATTAGACTTAGAAATTTTAGATTTGTACGTTTAGAATTGATATAGGAAATTTAAGAATGTTAGAGTTATGAATGTTAGAAATTTTAGATTTTTACGTTTAGAATTGATATAGGAAATTTAAGAATGTTAGAAATTTTAGATTTGTATGTTAAAATTATTAATTATGAATGTTAGAAAATTTAATTAAGATAGTGTTATAAATTTAAGAATGCTAGAAATGTTATCGTACGTTTAAATATTTCATGAATATGTTGCTCTTTTTGTGTATTATCTATAAACAATTTTGATGAAAATAATTGATCATTAGTTATTTATTATGTATAAGCAATTTTAATGAAATTGATCTGAAATATATATATACTTACTCTTTTTGTATAGTATGGAGCCAAGAGACGAAGATGCCGAAAATATGATCGAGGGTTTAATCCGCGGGCCCGACGTAGAGAACGATGTGAGCCAGTGGATGAACGACTCCGGTGAGGGAGATCCGGTGCTCACCCAGGGAGACGACTCCGATGAGGGAGAAGCCGACGGCTCCGATATGGGAGCAGCCGACGGCTCCGGTGGAACCATACAAATTACAAACACCGGCTCCGAGGTACATATATAGATATGTTAATTAATGAAGCATCCGTTGTCTATATACATGTATTAACAGTCTTTATATTTTTAGCCATCCGGTTCAAGTATATCAACCGGAAAAAAGACTAAACGAGGCGCAACAAAGAAGTTGAAAGATACAGAAAGATACAGGATCGACACGATCGCAGCAGACGACGCACCCGAGCTTCCCGCTGATGTTGCCCAAAAATTTGTGAAGCAATGCGGAGTGCTAGTTAGAGATCACATCCCGATCACTGTTAATGAGTGGAATAAGCCAAAAGATCCGCGGAAATAAGGAATTTCATATGTCGGCAAAATAGCCAAAGATCATCTTTTCTCAAAGATTTTGGCTAATTTCAACTTACCCGTGCCGGAGGTGGACGAGAATGAAGCGGCTGTGAATGAGGCCGATGTTACTAAAATGAAATATGAGATACAGGAAAAGGTCAAAGCGTGGAACCTAAAAAAGATGGCCGAGCAATTCAAAAACTGGAAGAAAGGATTGAACCTTGATTATGTTAAGAAGAACAAGACTCCTGTTTTCACTCAAGGGTATGAGAAAATAAAACCCGTATGGGCAGACTTCGTGAAGTACAAGCTGGCAGAGAATGAACTGGAAAGGACAAAAACAAATGAGAAAAACGCCGCCAAAAAGGTATATCACCATGTTATGGGGCAAGGTTGCTACAAGGGTTCCAGTCCCAAATGGGAGACATGGGAGAACAACCTGCTTCAGAAGGGGATCACTCCCGAGCCGTTTTTGTGGGTCGAGCGGACAAGGTCATGGTTCTACGGGCATGGGGGCACGTTGGACGCCGAAGGAAAAGCAATATATAACCTAAGGCATAAAGAGAGTCCTCTACCCATAGAGAAGCTGAGAGACGCAATAAAGGACGTTAAAGATGGGAAGTTCGTGCCAGATAGAGAGAACGACGAGCTCACACGAGCCCTCGGGAATAAGGAACACGCAGGGCGTACACGAGGCACAAAAGGAACTCCTCCGTGGAGTGTTGCGTTCGACTCCACCAGAAAGTTATACCCAGATAGAAGCCGTCAACGTAAAAAGGACAAGGAGGCAGCTGAAGCAGAGAATCAGGCAAACTGGAGGCGTCAACTTGAAGAAATGGTAAAGCTGACACAGGATATAGCAAAGAAGCAGCAGGACCAAATTAACACACTTAGCCAGCAGATAGTGTCTACCGGCGCATCAGTACACATGGTAGAAGTTGAAGTCGAGGCTCCCGACGCCGCACATTCTCATCGCAAAAGCAGCGTTGCGTCCACGCAGCTACCGGGTGATGATGCACCGCCGATGATTCACCCGGTGGATGAGATCACGGAAATGACATCCTGTGAGCTCCACGTGAAGGTCGTCAATATAACCATCAAGGCGGCGGCCGGCTATGTCTTACCAACTGGCAACGAACCAACTCACCATACTCTTCCGGTTCCACGGGGCTACGCTGTTGTTGGGGTCGATGAAGTTGTCAACGGATTCGAGCGGGTAAAGCTTGATTTTCCTGAAGGTGAAGACGAAGAGTTGACTGAACTCGGAGAAGCCAAGAACTTGACCGTTTTATGGCTAAAGGAATGCATTGTGCTCACAAATCAGACGGCAAAGCCATCGAATCCTCGCCTTTCTCCAGCGCAAAAGTCTCCAGCGCGGTCGTCTTCGCAACGCATGCCGTCTCCGGCGCGGTCGCCTACGCCGTGCACGTCTCCAGCGCGGTCGCCTACGCCGCCGCGTCAGCCTTCTCCGCCCACTAAGTTTCTGCCGAAACGTAAAAAATCACCGAAACGTCAACGGTCACCCCTCCCAAAGGTACCAAAAGAGGTACCCAAGTTACCTTACGACTATACTCCCGAGGAAAACCATAAAATCGCAAAGGACCAATACGAGGCGTGGAAATCAAAGCGGAAGGAGAAGCAAAAGCCAGATTTCCCTGAGACCGAAGAAGAGATAGAACGAGCTTGGAAAATGGTGAAGACTCTTCATCAACCCGAGCCGAGTCTGTCATCTGACTATGACCGCTCTATTCTGAAGTCACACCAGGAAATGGTGCGGTCGACGAAGAGTAGTAGCGCAAGCGGGAAAATGGGAAAATCAGTTGCTCAGCTCGGAGAGCAGAAAAAACAATCCACGTCCCCGCCCAAAGTGATTTCCAATACCCAGGTGGGTCCGAGCACTAATATTGCTGACGAGCATATTGATCCGGAGTTTATAACACTGTACGCAGACAAGGCAGTTGATGCGGGTTTGTCCATTGCTGAGTATATGCAAACAGTGAACTACTTCCCCGCAGCTGAATGTGCGTACAAATACCAGTATGGGAAGTCTCTTGTCAAACCCGAGGAGATAAAGGATCTACCAACGAAAATGCGAAGAGTGCATAGTTGGTATATGGAAGCCGTTGAGGAATCTATGGACTGGATATGTCTCAACGTTAAGGACGAGCACTATGGAAATGGAAATGGATATGTTATGATTCAATTTGAGGAATTGTTTCAGTTATACCAGCAGCAGGCCCTCGACAAATCTATCCTTAGTGCCTATTGTCTGTAAGCACTTATTTCTCTAGCTCACCTCATTCAATTGCATATTCATATATATATATATATAGTACACTCATATATTATAATTGCAGAATGAAGATTCTCGAATGCAAAAGAGGTGGAATCTATGATATTGGGTTCATTGATCCAAATATTATTTATGAAAAGACTCTTCGGCAATCTCCCAAGGATACATAAAATAATATTCTGAGCGCAATAATATTTAACCAACACCGACGGGAAATACTATTTCCTTACAACTTCAAGTAAGTGTGTTACTCTGTTGTAAACATTCTGTTTTCCTTACTCGTTGTTCACTGTATAATTGATGAGTTCTACGTGCGCAGCTTCCACTATATTCTGCTAATCTTCCAAATTGACAAAGGAAAAGTAATTGTAATGGACCCAAAACGTAAACCCCTCTCAATGTAGGCTGACATGCAGGAAATGATCCAGCGGTAATTTCAATCTTTATTAATTTCAGTATTTATATATGGCAATATATCGACTACTTTGTTTCATTTTCGGATATCAAGTAATTACTAACTCTTTTTATTCTTTTTCTTTCTCGGGTAGGGTTTGGAAGAGGTTCATAAAGAAGTCTCCCGGTGAATGGGAAAAAAAGCTTACATTTGATGTTGTGCAAGTAAGTACTATCTAGATCCGCGCCCATCTCCTTGATTCTAGTGTCGATACCATTATCATGCCTGGTTGATTATTATTTTGATTGAAACAATCTTCTCGTAAAGTGCTTGCAACAAGGAGACGGGAATAACTTGTGTGGATACTACGTTTGCGAGTTCATTCGTCAGACGACATCTCCCAAGGGCAGAAATTTAAAGCAACTTCATGTACGTTAGTCGTCAATTCTTCTTATTACTATCTATTTTAGTTACTTAGTTTCATATATTTTAGTGACCACTCTTCTTTATATTAGATCGAATGGCTTCGGGACGGTCTTCTACCAAGGGACCGCATACGAGCAATTCAGGAGGAAATTGCGGGCTTCTTAGATGCAGAGGTCATAAACGTAGATGGAGAGTACCATGCCTCCGGTTGGAACTAAGTTTGATTTTGTAATACACTCCATCGGTCATGTAATATGCTCGATATACTTTGCTTCCGTAATAAAAGTGTTTCTTATTCTGCTTTATATACTTATTCACTCGTGCGATCCGGGAGCTCCGTGGAGGGTCCACCGAGGCTCCTCTCTTCTCGAGGTCCGGGGAGGGGCCGCCAGGAGGTCTGGGGGGCCAAAAAACGGAAATTGTAAATTTCTGCCGCGGCAGAGAAAAGGGCAAAAGCCCTGCCGCGGCAGAAGGGGCATGCATCCCGGGTCGTATTGAGAACCGGGACTAATAGCCCTGGCCAGGTTCCAGCGCACGGGCCACGTGGTCAGCCCCATTTGTCCCGGGTCCTGGCACAACCGGGACCAATGGGGAGGGGTATTTGTCCCGGATGCCCCGTCCCGGTTGCACAACCGGGACAAATGGGGTCTACGAACGGGGACTAAAGCCCCTGTTTCCACTAGTGAGCTGAGCATGCACGCACGGGACAGTAGTACATGCCATGCGATCTTTTGAGTCCGCAACATGCGGCAGGTGTAGAGCCGTGGATGTTTCAGGCACGGTCTGTTAATAATTCAAAGCTGAGTGAAAAAGAGACGTCCCATCAGCAAGTCGGCAATCCGTCAATGGGGCAATCGGATTGGCACCATGCTATCTTTGGTGATCACGGTGATTCAGGACTACATAGTCGGCCATCAGGTTGGAGCGAAGCTCACTTAGGTTACCTACCACTCCATTGTCAAGCCTGCAACTTGGTGACGACAAGTGTGCCAAATGCCATTACACTGATCAAGGATGTATGCACACCGCTGACATCGAATCGAACCGGCAACTTTGCCGACCGCTGATTTTCAGATCAACTACTAACTGGCGATCCCGACGTATATATGCATCGCAAGCTAGCTCCATGGACACGACACACATACACAGCATGGAAGCAAATACATATTCAAGATCTAAATGCAGGTACGTACATCAAACAACACTCAATTGTTTTTCTCTATGCGTCATAGAGGATAATGTTCAACAAGGTACTTTTTTTCCCCTCTATTCGTCATAGAGCATTTTATTTGCAGCTTCTGTGCCCAAACCGGGTATTTCATAGAGAAGCAATCAATGTAGAACCAGCTTTAGAGGTAGAATTCAACATGTACTGATCCACACGAGCCTCCGGCCATGACTAGGCAGTTACTGTGTCACAACATTAATTAAGGGATTAGATCCAATAGCTCTCTAATTATCTAATTGGGCATGTATGATGAGCACCCAGGTACAGTTTGGGCACAGAAGCTGCACACCAAATTTTTATTGTCCTTGATGCCTATATATTTCAGGCGTGTCAACAGTTATTAGACCAAGAAATTATTACATTGCTAGCCATATGCCATGACTAAATTCTGATTTCTTGTGATTTTCTCAACCATGGGTATCAGTTATTCGATGGTCTGTATGGTCCATAATTTTCATTTTCACATGCTCGACTTGTGCGTATCTGGGTTTGCTTCCTAATTTGAAATTACATTATTTAATAAATTTATCAATTACAGTGATGCATCTCTCGTATTATATATTTCTTTCAAAGTGGTTTTTAAATATTATTTAATCCAGTAATATGTTATGCAACTTCTTTAAACATTGTCTAGCAAAGGAAATTTGTCATTTCTCTGAACATTCCTCTAATTATGCCATACATGTGTTATATTTTTTGGTTTCTCTAATTTCTCATATAGTGTTATATAGGAAGGAAATAGTTGTAGAAAATGTATAAAACGAATCTGACCTCCATCTGAAAATAAATGATGTCATAGGAATCATGCGATAATATTTTCCTAACTTTCATCACCAACAAAAAAATATACATTGAAGTACGGCTAAAAAAATCTTGATTTTTTTATGAAGTTGTTTATAACAAGGGTTGAATATTATAATGTCTAATTATCAGCCAACTTCCAAATGTGAATTTTAGCTTAATACCTTTATCTAATGTCATGTACAAACAAACACATGTTCATTAATGTGTTTTAGTTTAGTATAAACGACATAACCATCATGCATCCCTCAATTTAAGACTACAATGGTTAGATCATATGTGACGATAAATTTATCGCATGATGAAACAATAAAATTATTTCTCAGTCATTTTTTACACTCTCGACACAAGAAAACATGAAGCCAAATATAGTATTAACACAAATACTATAGACTGAATAGGATGCCCTCGCATTTGCGAGGGCCACTGTGCTAGTTGTCTCAAACAAAAAGAAAATTCCTAATGAGGAAATTTCCACTATGGTTGCTAATTACTCTTTTAATGGTAAGGTTCCAAAGAAGTTTGGAGACCCTAGTATTCCAAATATTCCTTGTTTCATTAAAAATAATTATGTTAGAACTGCTTTATGTGATTTGGGAGCTGGAGTTAGTGTTATGCCTTTCTCTATTTATAAGAAACTCTCTTTCGAAAAATTAATACCTACTTATATATCTTTACAAATGGCTGATAAATCTACTACTATTCTTGTTGGTATATGTGAGAATATTCGTGTTCAAGTTGCTGCTAGTTGTTTGATATTAACTGATTTTGTTGTGTTGGGAATGCCTGAAGATGATAATATGTCCATTATTCTTGGGAGATCTTTTCTTAACACTGCAGGGGATGTTATTGATTGCAACCAAGGAAAAGTAACTTTTAATGTTAATGATAAAGAGCACATTGTTTATTTTCATAAGAAGATTGATAGAATATATGGTCTAAATTCAATTGAAAATATTGAGACCATCAAAATTGGAGAATTTTATTGTCCCATTCCAATGCCACCAAAAGAATATGAAATTATTATGATTGGGACTATGTCTATCAAGGTTGAGGTAACATAATTATTTAGTGTTAAGCAAAGTTTTTCTTCATATAAAAATTATTCTGGTAACAAGACTTGATCAACCTTGTTAACAAAGTGATTTTGAATAAAGAGGACAATGTTTTCACCTTCCCCATTATGTTTTCACCATGGTTACTTCTGTTATCACCTTGCCACTTTAGTATAATCATGTTTTCACAATCCATACTTTTGTTTTCAGAGTGATTTCTTTTGTTTTCACCTTGTTATGTTTGTTTTCACCATCCATAACTTAGTTTTCACCACTTCCACCTTTGTTTTCACTGGGTATTTACACATTAGAATGTTTTAGAACCTCTGTAGTTCAGGTTTTTGGTTTTTTTTTCCACATTTCTATAATTGTTTTCCAGGTTTATAATTAATTATTAAATTCTGAAAAACCTCAAAAATAAAGATTCTCGAAATAATCCAGAAAATTATAATAAATGTTTATGTCAAAATTGAGGTAAAATGCCACCTGGGAGAACCCGGGGGGACCCAGCAGCCAGGCACACCATGGGCTGGCGTAGGCTGCCCCTGGTGGCGCCTGGGTATGGTGTGGGGCCCCCTGGCCCTCCACTAACTCTCCCCCCTGCCAAAGTTCTCTCTCACCTCCCAAACTCAAAACATTTTCTGGAACCTGTGTTCTTGATGTTCTTCCTTTGGATTTTCGATCTCCTTCCTAAACCCATCATATGTGCTGAAATTTGGTGTATTTGCTCTCCGGTATGTGACTCCTCCGATGATCCAAGTATCATTTTATTATGTAGAGTATTTCTTGAGTATTTTGGTACTATAGGTGACATCTTATGTGAGTTCGCATGCTTAATTTAAGTTGAAATAATATAGTTTTGATGCATGTTTAGCTTTCCTATAAGTCTCTATAGTAGTTTCCACCTTATAGTTGCTTGAAATTAATTTATGTGATGATTGTTAAAAAATTCAGACATCGAGCATAATGTGCATTAACTAAACCAGCATGAGTTGGAGTTGCATGAGGTAATGCCTGTGCACCATGAACAAAAAGAGTTTCCATCAATCTTATCCAGCCAGGAATTCATGCGTATTACAGGAATTATGCAGGATTTTTACACTCTTGTGCATAATGCAGAGTTGGACTATTTCCTTGAGGATGAACCTACCCAAGATATTAAACTAACCATGGCTATGGTATAGGATTTTCACTTTAGATGGTCCTCAACTAACACTATGGTCCATTACAAAATTTATAACAAAGATGTAGACTTGCCTTTCAGTGATTATTGTGCAACTATTAAGGTACCACAATGGGGTTCATGTGAGAAGATAAGAGGGCATCCTAAACCACTGCTGGAAATATATGAGGAGATTTGCCAAGGCAGAAGCTTCACGGGGGAGAATGGTAAAATACGAGAAATTCAACTCCCTAGCATTCGATACTTTGCTTATTTTATTTCCAAATGTGTGTTAGCTAGAAAAACTGCAAACAAGTTGTCTGTTTACGATCTAGATTTTCTTTCAGCTGCTTTAAAATGTGATAGGTCTTATGATTTTTGTGCCTTAATTGCTTACCGTCTCTCACTTAACCGTGAGAAGGGAGGAATTTGTGGAGGTCTTATTGCCTCCCGTTTGCTAGCTTTGCATGGTTTGGAGACACATCCTCTAGACCTTCAGTTTCCTTTAGAGAGGCTGGACCTTATTTCTATGATTCAACATAAGTTCCTCTCTACTGATGCTAACATGCACAATTTATCTTATGAGATAACTTTCTCCAAACAATCAAGGTGGAGAGTGAATAAATCTGATAGAGTAGTACTTTTGCCTGCACCTCTTTTTCTTAACCTTGATAGCAGGCAAACATGGTCACTTTTAGAGAGTGAGCTGGATGCGCACATCGAGAAGCAACCCCAGCACGTTGAAGACGCTGGAGAGGGGGACGATAGTGATTTCGTCCAGCCCTCCGACGCCGCGGGGTTTCCTTATCAGCACCCAGTCTATGATTATGCGCCAGCCACTTCATCTTCTTCATGGGAGCCCGAGTACGACCATTCTAGGGACGACCCACCACAGTGGGGATATTTCTCGTGTCGTGATGAAGTTCCACTTAGGACAAAATCCTAATCTTGGGGGGAGGTACACCGACATCACACTCATCTATATATCATATTTCTGTCGGTTCCTTGTATATCCATATTTTCGTTTCTTTTGTTCGTTTTCATTTTCTTTCGCTTCTTTTGTTTCTTTTGTTTTTGTTGTTTTGTTCTTGCTTTCCAAAACAAAAAATACCAAAAATATTTCTGTTATTTCTCTTTATTCGCTTTTATAGTTTCCTTTGTTGGTTTGCTTTACTTTCTCGTTTCGGTTTAATATTCAAAAATCCAAAAATATTTTGTTTTGTTTGCTTGTTTCTTCTGTTCTTGTTTTAAATTGGAAAACCCAAAAATATTTGTTGTTCTTATTTGGTTTTGTAAAGTTTGTTGCAGAGTTTACTGGACTTCCCTGTCTCCGTTGGAGCTTGGTTATCATTCTATATTATTCAATCCACACGAGTGAAGAGCAGTAATGATGATTTACGACAACTCAAGTTGTGAGAGGCTGGTATGAACTCTATTTGTTTTATTTTTGTACACATACTCGTCCATGTGAATGATACGTCATAAGCGTATCCCTAATTTCAGATGTTCCATATTGTTTTCATGTTATTTCCCACATGTTTGCTATACACTTTATGTAATTTTTATCGATTTTCCGGAGTAATTTATTGACAAGATGCCAGAGAGCGAGTTCCCTATTTTCAGTTTCAGAAAAGTTGTTCTGGAAATATTCTCGAAATTGGAAAATTCGAAGCCCAGAAGTTTTAGAATTTCCTAAGGTTCCACAGAGTCCCAGAGAGACCCGGAGAAGGGCCTCAGGGGGCCCACACCATAGGGCGGCGCCCCCTGGCCACGCTGTGCGGTTGTGTGGGGCCCCCAGGCCTCCACCGCCTTTGCCCTTTCGCTTATTTTTTCCCCCCGAGGCATAAACCCTAGATACATTCCACTTCTCCCCGAAAAACACCCGAGGCCGCCGTCGCCGTCATCTCGAGACCGGGAGGGTTTTGGAGCTCCCCCGGCACCGTGCCGGGAGGGAAATTCATCACCGGAGGAGTCTACGCCACCATGCCCTCCTCCGAAGTGATGCGTGAGTAGTTCATCCATGGACTACGGGTCCATAGCGGTAGCTAGATGGTTGTTCTCTCCACTTTGTACCTCATGTTTAGATCTTGTGAGCTGCCTAACATGATCAAGATCATCTTTATGTAATGCTACATGTTGTGTTTGCTGGGATCTGATGAATGTTGAATGTTGTGTCTTCTGATTATCAATCTATCATGTTATCTTCATGCATATGTTATTTATGATCTTGCATGCTCTCCGTTGTTAGTAGATGCTCTGGCCAAGTAGATGCTAGTAACTCCAAAAGGGAGTATTTATGCTCGATAGTGGGTTCATGACTCCTTTGCATCTGTGCTCGAGTGACAGAAATGTGACAGATGGAGGATGTGATTTTGCCATTAGGGAGAAAACAACAATGATTTTTTTAGGATGATTTTATTGTTTACATTGCACACTTTGCTTACTGCAATTATCTGTTGCTTGCAACTTAATACCCAAAGTTTGTTCGGATGATATTCGGATGGTGGATTATTAGTCATAGATGTCGTTGAATAACGGTCTATGTATATTGTTGTAATGCCCGCATGAATCACATAGTAATCTTTATGTCTTGCATATGCACTACGGTGCAGCCTTCATTTCTGACAATTTCCCAGCTGTAATTTGTTCACCACACATGTTATTTATCTTTCACGGAGAGACATCACTAGTGAACTATGGACCCCGATCTTTTTTCCTCATACTAATAAACACCTACTCCTTTTATACTGCTTTCATACTGCTACTACTTCTTTCATACTTTTCTCCTACTGTTTTCCACACCATACGTTTAACCTCAGTGTGTTCAGCAAAACCGGTGAGATTGACAACCTCACTGCTTCGTTCGGGCAAAGTGATTTGATTGTGTTGTGTAGGTTCCACGTTGCTTCTGAACCAGTAGTGCGCCCTGCCATCTCATCTGCTTCAACCTTCTGAAGTTACTCCTTCCTCCTACTAGTCGATTCAACCTTAGTTTCTTTCTGAGGGAAACTTGTTAATGTGCTCTTCATACCTTCCACTTGGGGTCTCCCAACGAATGTGTGTATCACGGGCATCAAGCTATATTCTAGCGCCGTTGCCGAGGAGGAAGAGAATTTCTGCAAGGGGAGTCTCTCAATTCCAATCTCTTTACTTTGTTTTAGTTTTTCTTAGTTTATTTTACTTTGTCTTGTTTGCTCCTCTTTATCAAAAACACACAAAAAATAGTTCTTATTCTAGCTGTAGTTTTATTCCTGTTTTTAGTCTTGTTAAAATGAGTATTCCTGAAGTTGAAGTTTGTTCCTTTAAGCAACAAGGTGGAGAAAGTTTGAAAGATGCTTGGTATTACTAGTTTGAAAGATGCTCATCATAGATGCACTAAGAAATATTACACTTTAATCCTTCTTAGAAATTTTTATGTTGGTATTACTAGTTGGTATAGGTATGTTCTAGACACTCTTACAGGCGGTAATTTTCTGGGAACACCTGCTTTGGAAGCCTGTAATTTGATTGAAAGTTTAGTTGGAACACCACCTACTAAGGATATTAAAACTGAGATCACTTTAGATGATGTTATTAAAAAATCTAAACTCTATGGAGAAAAATTTGTCCAAGTTCTCTGATAATGCTAGCAAAGTTAATGAATCAATATTAAGTATCAACAAGAAAATCACTGTTTTAGAAGCTAGCAATACCCATGACAGTCAAAATATGAGGATTGGTAAATTAGAGGAGGCTATGGAAACTTTAATCTCAACCTTTTCTACTCTTAAGTTTAAAAGGGAGAAACCTTTTGTGGGGAATAAAAAAATTAAGCATGTCCCTAAGGCACCTAAACCAAAATCCCCTATTGTGCTTAAAATTAATAAAACTTTTAGTGAAACTAAAAGTGATTTGCATGTTGAATCATCTTCACGGGTGTCTAAGGTACTCATTGCTTCAATTGGGGTTTTATAGGAAATTATTGATTTGGATGCTTCTTCACTTGAAAATACTTGATTCCATTTTTCTGAAGAGAATTCCTTATTTGGCCCTTACTTAAAATTGTGTTCCCTATTTGGTCCTAAAAAAAATTCTTCCCTATTTGACACCTTAAGTTCATTTTCTTCCTAACATGGCCCTATAGTGCATTCTAAACACAAATGAGGATGTAAAAAGACTCTTTTTCCCCAGATGAATTGTTGTATCAAAATTCATGATACAAGTTGAAAATAAGCAGCAAATTAACATTAAACATTTCGACGTCGGCCCGCTTTGCTCTTGTCAATGCGTTTTGCAGAAAGTCGGTGCCAGCGTGCGTACGTGCATCTACAGTCGTGGCCCAACTGGGCTTGTAAGCATCGTGCATTTGCTGCTAGTCGGAAAAAAAATCACGATCGATCGAGTTGATCGTGCATCGAATCGAGCAGAAGAAGGCGAAAATGTGCACGTACGTAGCTACGACATACGTTCCGACTTACGAGCGCGACAATGGGAAAAAAGACCTGGACGACACAGTCTCAAGTGAAGAACTAACCACAGAGCCCGCATTCTCGACACTGCACCGGAGTACAGCAGCAACGTCCTCAATGCGGGAGACGCCGATAGTGATTCAGTCAGGCACAATAGGGATTAGTGTTTAGAGTGTTTACTTAGCCAAGAATTACCATCTAAGTTGCTACTGGCATGCGACAGAAGCATTAATGAAATTGATTATGTTCTTGCACATACACTCTGCTTTGCACTGCTCCTCTGTTTCTTCGCTCGGGACTGCCCTGTTCCTGTTAGATTTTGGACATGGATTGATTTTACCAAGTTCTGAAGAAACAAAACTGGCAGGTTCAGTTAACTACTAACACGGTAAAAACACCAGGTCGCGTGGCCGTTACTCTAAGGGGGTAGCACACATTTAAATGAGCCCGACGGCGGCCTGCAGCGCGGCTGGCATCGTCTTTCTACAAAGCGCGTTGACAAGGGTAAAGCGGGCCGGCGTAGAAATGTTTATGTTAATTTGCTGCTTATTTTCAACTGTGGTTAGTTCTTCACTTGAGTTGGCGTCGTCCAGGTCTTTTTTTCCCATTGTCGCGCTCGTAAGTCGGAACATATGTCGTGGTACGCGCACATTTTCGCCTTCTTCTACTCGCTTCAACGCACGATCAAATCGATCGATCGTGATTTTTTTTCCGACTAGCAGCAAATGCGCGACGCTTACACGCCCAGTTGGGCCACGGCTGTAGATGCACGTACGCACGCTGGCATCGTCTTTCTGCAAACCGCGTTGACAAGGGCAAAGCGGGCCGGCGTCGAAATGTTTCATGTTAATTTGCTGCTTATTTTCAACTTGTATTATGAATTTTGTTACAAAAATTCATCTGGGGCAAAAGAGTCTTTGTACATCCTCATTTGAGTTTAGAATGCACTATAGGGCCATCTTAGGAAGAAAATGAAGTTAACGTGTTAAATAGGGAAGCATTTTTTTAGGGACAAATAAGGAACAAAATTTGAAGTAAGGGCCAAATAAGGAATTCTCTCATTTTTCTGGGCCTAGCTAAAAGGCGTTAAAGAAAAGCACTTCTTGGGAGATAACCCATGGTTTTATTGTTTGCTTTGTTTTTCTCTGTTTTCATTGAGTCAAGGGGTTGTATAATTCTGTAGCAACTCGTTGTTATATTTCTTTTCATGTTTTAGTAGTGCCAAGCAAAGTTTCTGACGAGAGTTGGAGTTGGTTTTCGGATTTCTGTGCAGAAAACAGAATTCTGTTGTCCACCGTAAAAAATCGTGAAAAAACCAGGAAGATCAGAATGACCTAAAAAAATTGTGCTTATTCCTAGGCTAATTCCAGAGCTTTTTTGTACTTTAGGTTTTTTCATCTGAGCAACGTAAGTGCCTCTAAAAAATTCTTATTTACAGTTTGTTCTGGTTTTGACAGATCCTGCCATTTTTCTTACATTGGCTCTTTTGCGATGTCAAGTGGATTTATTTGCTTCACGAAACATCAGTGGCAGTAGCTAATGTTTAAAAATATCAATAGCACTTGTTCCTTACAGACCCCATGGATTTTTATTTGTTTCACTAACCCTCTAATGCGAATTACTGTTTGAGTATGGTGTGAAGAAAGTTTTCAAGTATGAAGAGAAGAGGTGATATATATGATCAAGAAGAGTGCAAGGTCAAAGCTTGGGGATGCCTCGTGGTTAATCCAAGCATATTTTAAGAAGACTTGATCATCTAATCTTGGGGATGCCCAAGGCAACCCCTTCTTTATCAACTATCTATAAGGTCACTTCTCGTGAAACTATATTTTTATTCGGTCACATCATATGAAGTTTACTTGGAGCGTCTGTTTGTTTTTATTTTGTTTTCTTTTGTTTTATTTTTTATTTTGTTTTCCTTGCTGCAATAATATCATTGTACCTAGCATCCTTGTTTGGGAGAGAGACACGCTCTGCTTTTCTATTTGAATACTTGCTATGCTAGCATTCTTAGTTTTTCTTCTAGTTACTGCAAAAATTCCTGTTCAACTCTTTTTTTCATTGCATCTCTTATTCAGAGTTATTATTTTTAGTAGTGTTATGTGAGTACTTTCATGTTTGCTTTCTTTAGCATGTAGAGAATTTTTGTTTAAACATGTTTTGTACGGTGCTTGTTGGGAAAATAAACCGCTGCTTGAAGTAGAATTTTTAACGGTGCAAGTAGAAGCTTGTATAGACTGTGGCTAGAACTTTTTCATATCATGATAGATGTTATTTAAGTTTTAATGCCTTGTGGTTATTGAGTAGCATGATTAGCCTCAAATAGCTGAGAGTGTTTAATGTGCCATTGAAAGAATCATGAGTGGTTCTTGTCATATTGAAGCATAAATTTGCGGTATTCTCCTTTGACTGTTTTATTTGGTTGACTTGGCGCATGCTCACACCATGTTTATGACTATGAAGTAGTCACTAATATCCTATATGATCATTTAGTTTTAGAATTTGTGGTACCACTTATGCTTTGATTAATGATGTTTATGTCGCTATGCATGATTATGGCTCTTATGCTCTCTTGATTTGTCGCTCCCAGTCTTCTGCTCGCCTCCACCTATACTGAGTATGGAATTCTACTCATGCAATCCAACTCCCTGAAACCAAAGTTTTCCATTGAGTCCACCATACCTACCTATATGTGGTAATTAATCGTCACTCCAAGTAAATTGCTCATATGTTACCTTTAAAACCTTCAAAATTATTCCCGCTTTGTGTTCCTGTTTTTGCTCATGAGGACGTAAATAGAGAATCTTTATCTCACTTATTGATTAGATTTCACACCCTGGACTAGTGGCTTCATACGCTTATCCAATTGATAGAAGAGCTGGCAGCAGGGTGCCCAGCCACAAATTAATACACACAAAATCTCTTCACTATTTTTGTCCCCGGTTTATCAGTCAAAGCATAATTGTGTAAACAAAAGAGAAAGAGGGATGACCTTCTACACCAGCTGCGTCCTTCACATGGGAGCCTCTCTTGTGAATTCTAGTTGGCTTGTGACGTATTGTATTTTCTGTTTACCATTCGTTGACATTAGCATACATCTCCAAAAATATAGACACTCCACCATGGTATGTGATTGTTGGCAGGCACCCGAGGATTCGGTTGACGATGGTTTGTGTAAGATGGATGGGAGGAGTATCAAAAAATTTATACCTCTATTTAATAAAATAAAAGATCTAGCACATGAGTGATCCATACTTCCCTCTACGAAGGGCCCTTCTTTTACTTTTATGTTGAGTCTCCATCTTCTAACTTTATGCACAGTTGAGAGAGCATATTTCCATTCTGAGTTTTATGTGCATTTTTTCCAGAAACATTATTAATTGATTCATGATGTGTTATTTCTTGTTCTCTAACTATTTGTTCTAGTCCTCCTCATGAAACTTTGAAGGTGTCCTGACATTTATGTTTTGCCTCACTCTTAAGGACTTGCGAAATATCACTTTGCCATACTTTCTCTATACTTGAAACAATGTATATCTTTCTTTGCATTGTTATTCCCGATCTTTTATTTGAGTTACTTCTCATGATGCAAAGTGATTGCTATGCTTTATTATTAAAATTTTATTTATCAAGTTTGTGTTTAAGTTCTATGATCTCAGCTTACATATGCTTTTACATTATGATGATCAAGTTTATGTTGGTAGCATGTCACCTCAGAAATTATGTGTTTTTATCGTTTACCTACTCATGGAAGAGTAGGAACTAAGCTTGGGGATGTTGATACGTCATAAACGTATCCCTAATTACTGATGTTCCATGTTGTTTTCATGTTATTTCCCACATGTTTTCTATACACTTTATGTCATTTTTATCGATTTTCCGGACTAACCTATTGACAACATGCCACAGAGCCAGTTCTCTGTTTTCTGCTGTTTTCAGTTTCATAAAAGTTGTTCTGGAAATATTCTTGGAATTGGAAAATTTGAAGCCCGGAAGTCTTAGAATTCCTGAAGGTTCCACGGAGTCCCGGAGAGACCCGGAGAGGGGCCTCAGGGGGCCCACACCATAGGGCGGCGCCCCCTGCTGCCCGTGGGGTTGTGTGGGGCCCCAAGCCTCCACCGCCTTTGCCCTTTCGCCTATTTATTCCCCTAGAGGCGTAAAGCCTAGCTATATTCCACTTCTCCCCGAAAAACACACGAGGCCTCCGTCACCGTTATCGGGAGATCGGGATGGTTCTGGAGCTCTCCACGGCACCCTGTTGGGAGGGAAATTCATCACCGGAAGAGTCTACGCCACCATGCCCTCCTCCGAAGTGATGTGTGAGTAGTTCATCCCTGGACTACGGGTCCATAGCAGTAGCTATATGGTTGTTCTCTCCACTTTGTACCTCATGTTTAGATCTTGTGATCTGCCTAACATGATCAAGATCATCTTTATGTAATGCTACATGTTGTGTTTGCTGGGATCTGATGAATGTTGAATGTTATGTCTTCTGATTATCGATCTATCATGTTATCTTCATGCATATGTTATTTATGATCTTCCATGCTCTCCGTTGTTAGTAGATGCTCCGGCCAAGTAGATGCTAGTAACTCCAAGAGGGAGTATTTATGCTCTATAGTGGATTCATGACTCCTTTGCATCTGTGCTCGAGTGACAGAAACTTGACAGATGGAGGATGTGTTGTTGCCATTAGGGAGAAAACAACAATTCTTTGTCTTATGATGATTTTATTGTTTACATTACACACTTTGCTTACTGCAATTATCTGTTCCTTGCAACTTTATACCCAACGTTTGTTCGGATGATATTCGGAGGGTGGATTATTAGTCATAGATGCAGCTGGATAACGGTCTATGTATCTTGTTGTAATCCCCGCATGAATCACATAGTAATCTTTATGTCTTGTACATGCACTACGGTGCAACCTTCATTTCTGTCAATTGCCCAGCTGTAATTTGTTCACCAGACATGTTATTTATCTTTCACGGAGAGACACCACTACTGAACTGTGGACCCCGGTCCTTTTTCCTCATACTAATAAACACCTACTCCTTTCATACTGCTTTCATACTTCTACAACTGCTTTCATATTGTTCTCCTACTGTTTTCCACACCATACGTTTAATCTATTTGTGTTCAGCAAAACCGATGAGATTGACAACCTCACTGCTTCGTTGGGGCAAAGTGATTTGATTGTGTTGTGTAGGTTCCATGTTGCTTCTAAATCGGTAGTGCGCCCTGCCATCTCAGCTGCTTAAACCTTGTGAAGTTACTCCTTCCTCCTACTGGTCGATTCAACCTTGGTTTCTTTCTGAGGGAAACTTGCTACCGTGCTCTTCATACCTTCCACTTGGTGTCTCCCAACGAACGTGTGTATTACGCGCATCAGTGAACACGCTTAGTTTGTTCGTGTAAGGTGTATGTTATTTAATTGATGCTTAGTAGTTCATGCTCTCTCATGTTTAGTTCCAACTTATTAATATAAGATAGCATGTCGTATAAATGTTTTCTTGCATTGTTTTATTCATAGAAGGGTGTGACATTGTGGTATCTCCCTCTGATTGTTTCTCTCGAATCGACTTGGCAGATGCTCACGCATGCATAAGACTGAAAACAAAAAGTCCATTAGGCCTCGATGATTTATTTTGCCTCAGAGTATTTGTAACACTTTTATGCCCCTGTTAATTTTGATTTGTCGCAAGCATGATTATGACAGTTGTTGCTCTCTTGATTATCGCTTCCCGTCTATTGCTGGCCTTCACCTGTAATGAGTATGAGCTCTACTCGTGCATCCAACTCCCAAAATCAAAGTTTGCCAAATGTGTCCACCATACCTGCCTATATATGTGGTATTGAACCGCCACTCCAAGTAAATTGCTCATGTGCTACCTTTAAAACCTTCTAAAAATTATTCATGTTTTGTGCCCATGTTTAAGCTCATGAGGACGTAAATATCTAGAGAATCTTTATCTCACTTGTTGATTGGATTTCACACCCTGGACTAGTGGCTTCATCCGCTTATCCAATTGATAGAAAAGCTGGCGGCGGGGTGCCCAGCCCCAAATTAATACAACAAATTATCTTCACTATTTTTTCCCTGATATATTAGTCAAACCATAATTGTGTAAACGAAAGAGAAAGAGTGGTGACCTTCTACACCAGTTGCGTCCTTCAATTGGATCCGCTCTTGTGAAGTCTAGTTGGCTTGTGATGTACTGTATTTTCTGTTTACCATTCGTTGACATAAGCATACACCTCTCTAAAAATGTTTTCAATACCTCTGTTTAATAAAATAAAATCTCTAGCACATGAGTGATCCATGCTTCCCTCTGCGAAGGGCCTTTCTTTTATTTTTATGTTGAGTCTTCACCTTCTCCCTTTATGCACCTTCTTGAGAGCATGGCTGTTATTCTTAGTGTAATGTGCTTGTCCCAAAACACGGTTAATTGTGGTATAACTTTGATGCTTGTATCTTTAATATCTTTATTTCTAGTCTTCATTGGAACTTCAGAGGTACCCTAGCATTTATATTTTGCTCCATTATTAAGGGAAAGCGAGTACACTTTATCATACCCTATTATGAGCATTGCAATCCTGCAGATTGATATACTTTGTGTTGTCTATTATTATTTTGTTGGTATCTCTTCATAGTTTGCATAACTGTTAGGTGACTTTTATCTTACATACATATTATTATGAATTTCCGAAGCACCTGATCATATAGCGAGTATATTTACATCATATGAAAGAGATGTGTTCGTAAAAGTTTTTTATCGCACTCAGTTGTCACTGAATTGCTTGAGGATGAGCAATAAGCTAAGCATGGGTGGAGTTGATACGTCCAAAACGTATCTCCTTTTCCGAACACTTTTCTTATGGTTTCCCTCTAAACTTGTGAGTTTTTGGATACCACTAACACGGACTAACGCTGTTTTCAGCAGAATTACTTTGGTGTCTCGTTTTTATGCAGAAAAATCAACTTTCGGGAAAATACCCAAAAAAGACCCTATTGAGCTTATATCACCAGAAGACCCCGGGAGCCAGAAGGAGACCCGGAGAGGGGCCAGGAGGGGGCCAAACCACCCTTGGGAGCGCCCCCCCTAGGCTGCGCCGCCTGGTGGTGTGGGACCCCCAGGCACCCCCTCGGGCTCCCCTTTCGGCTACTTATGCCCCTTTACCCTAAAATGCGAGGGGGTTCGTCATATTCCACATAAACACAACAGAGCGCCACCGCCACCCTGAAACTCAATTCGGGAATCAGTCTGGCACCCTGCCGGGACGGGGATTCGAAGGAGATCATCACCATCGACAGTGCCACTCCTTCTCTATCAACCCTCCATGATTCCCACGTCCATGTGTGAGTAAAGCCTGTTGTAGGCTGAGAGGGATGGAAGGGATTCGATGAGATTGGTCATGTTATAATGGCAGATTATTAGGGCATAGTGCCTAGTATCCGTTGTTAGTGTTTTCTACCGCTGTTGCAACTTGTTATGCTTAATTCTTGTCACTTTGGGCCCGAGTGCCATGATTATGTTTCATGAGTATAATTATGTTTCTTGATCATACCTGCAAGTTGTTTACACATATTGTTGTCCAGAACCCGAGGCCCCTAAGTGACAGAAATTGGGACAACCAGAGGGGATGGCTGTGATGTGAGGATCACATGTGTTCATGGAGTGTTAATGCTTTGCTCTGGTGCTTTATTAAAAGGAACACCTTAATACCAGTATTTTTCCTAGAGGCCCCGCCTGCCACGGGCTGGTAGGACAAAAGATGTTGTGCAAGTTTCTCATTTCGAGCATGTATGACTATATTGGAACACATGCCTATGGTTAACCTAGAACTTGGATGCTTTATTATTATTATCTGCAATTCCCACGTTATTATTATTACATGAGCTATGTTATCCATGCAACGCCCGTTCATCCATTCTCTCTATGCCTACGGTACTCGCATCCTGCTGTTTTCCGTGATTGCTACTGCTGTTACTATTTTACTACTAATGTTATTTCACTACTGCTGCTAGAAAACTGTTACCACTGATAAATTGTTGCTAGCAAGTCTACTTTTAGGTGCAACCGAATTGACAACTCAGTTGTTAAGCCTAATAAATATTATTTAGCTCCCCTTGTGTCGAATCAATAAATTTGGGTTTTACATCCCTTGAAGACTGTTGAAATCCCCTATACTTGTGGGTCATCAACGTATCAGCAATCTAAAATAAAAATGTCAGCAAGAAAACATGTAGAAGAACAGGTTGTAAACGGTGTTTCAATGCTTAGAAACAAGGCCTAGGGATCCTACTTTCACTAGTGGACACTCTCAACAATAATAACATAACTAAATGCATAAATATCATCTCTTCACTACGCTACTCCGAACCACTCTCCGGTCGGATAACAAACATCAATCATTTTGTCGGGCTATAAAAGCACTCCTTAGAGTTCACATTTCCCATATAGGTAACCCCCACACTATCACCACGAGACCTAGATGGTTCCAGACAAACACCACAATTTCATAGGGTCATCCAACACAAAATATAAATATCATGCTAAACCACACGGTGCACACACTGTCACCTTTACACCGTGATCAAAGTGTCTACGGAGATCTCATAACAAACCCACTTGAGTAGCATATTAGATAAAGAGTAACATCTACTTATTCAACTAGATTACAAAGCTCATGATCACATAAAGATGACACCATGAGAGAGAGAGAGATAGAGAGAGAGATGAAACACCTAACTACCAGTAGAGCCCTCGGCCCCCGGGGAGAACTACTCCCTCCTCATCATAGGAGATAGAAACGACGATGAATATGGCGATGTAGTCGAGTGAGATGGCTCCGGGGGCACTTCCCCGTCCCGGCATGGTGTCGGAACAGAGATTTTTGTCCCCCGAAAATTGTCGGCGGTGGCGGCGGAGCTACGGAAATTTTCGTGGAAGGGAGCCGATATATTTAGGGTTTATGCCTCGGGGGGCTTTATAGGCGAAAGGGCGATGACGATGGGCGCCCGAGGGGCCCACAACAGGGGGACCCGCGCCCACCCATGGTGTGGTGGCTCTAGTGCACCCCCTTCGGGTCTCCTTTAGACTTCGTTGACGTGTCGGAAATTCTAAGACTTTTGGCTTTTGTTTCGTCCAATTCCGAGAATATTTCCAGAACAACTTTTTTGAAAGAAAACACAGCAGAAAACAGGAACTAGCTCTGTGGCATCTTGTCAATAGGTTAGTCCATGAAAACGTCCGGAAAACAAAGGAAACATGTGAAAACATAAAGGTATTGGATAGAAAACATGCATGGAGCATCGAAAATTATAGATACGTTTGAGACGTATCAATGGGGTATAGGGAGTGGAATATTGATGAGCAATGCCCTCTTCACTAGGAAAACCCTCAACAGTGTGGTTCTTGAACTCCGAGCCACTATCACTCCAGATGGCCAAGATGGTTGCATTATGTTGACGCTCAACCAAAGTGATGAACTCGATGATTCTGTTTTGAGTCTCACTATTTGTCTTGAAGAAATACACCCAACAATATCTTGAGTAGTCATCCACGATCACCAAGCAATACTTCTTTCCTCCAAGTCTATCATAGGATAGTGGACCAAAGAGGTCAAAATGAATGAGCTCGAGAATTCTTGTGGTGGAGATGGTGGTCTTGGTTGGGTGGAGTTCTCCATGTTGCTTCCCAAAGGCGCAAGAGCTACACACACGATCTTTAGAAAACTTACCCTTGGTTAGCCCTAGAGCATGATTGCCACTTCGAAGGTCATGCAACATCCTCATATTGGTGTGGGCTAACCGGCGGTGCCAAAGCCAACCCACAACAACCTTAGCTATTAGACATGTGGCGGCACATGTGTCTCCTTTAGAGAAGTCCACTATATACATGTCGTTCTTGATAAACCCAACAAAGGCTACTTTAAGAGTTGTTTCCCAAGTGACAATCATATTTTCTTTATTAAAGAACGAGGTAAAACCACAATTGGAAAGTTGAAGAACGGACATCAAGTTAACCAAGGAACTCAACAAGAAGAACATTCTCAATTGATAAATCATTTGAGATAGCCACCTTGCCTCGTCCCAATACTTTAAGCTCGTAATTTTCACCAACAGTGACGCAATTGAGATATGGTGATGGAGGTTCAAGATTACTCATTGCGTCTTTCCTTCTGGTCATATGTTGGGATGCACCACTATCCACTGTCCATCTACCCGACCCGGAAGCACTTCCTACAAGAGATCAATTTCTTGATTTAGGTACGCATCCTTAAATGGGTCCTATTTTGTTAATAACAAGGGTCTTAGGAACCCAAATAGTCCAATGATAATCATCACTATAAGAAGTACCAACGTACTTATCATAAACATGACCATCTCTAGATTTCATAAGAACATAAGAGGGATTATATTTTCCGGCAAATTCATTGTGAGTGATGCTCCCCGTAGAGGTGTCACCACCCACAATGGTGTTGGTCACCTCTCCCTCCTTCACAAAGACAATATTTTTGGAAGAATAGGTGACACTCCTGGTCTTCTTCTTGTTCTTCTTCTTTGACTTGGCAAGAAAGCCAAGCCCTTCCTTCCCTTTCTTTGCTCCTTGAGAGCTTATGGCATCATTGAGAATTTTCTCTCTTCCTACAATGTTAGGCGTAGCACACGAGATAGGCATGACAACAATGCTAGCAGAGGAAGGTATCACTTGCTTATTAGATTGTTGAGCTAGAAGCTTATTACGAAACGTGGTGAGTTTGTCATGAATTTCTTTAAGAGACGTGAACTCCTTTTCTAGTTTTTCATGACGCTCAACAAAGTCTCTCATGAGCCATTCCTAGCTTTAACTCTTCTTCTTCAAAAGTTTCAAGTAGAGAAAGAGATTGTTCATTATCCTTCCTAAGTTTGGAAGCACTAATAACATAATTCTCTTCTAGAATTAGCTGGTTCCTCAGGCCCGGACGTACCGGTGGATACACCGGAGGTACCGTCCACCGGTACTACCGGTGGCCTCAGCGACCTCGTTTTAGCGGAGCCACCACCGGTAGCTCCACCCGTGGCAATCCACGCTCTGGGGGCCTGTCAAAGGGGCGGAGGTACCGGTGGAAACACCGCAGGTTCCGCCCACTGGTACTACCGGTGGCCTCCAGTGTGACCTCCGTGATGTGCCAACCGAATGTTATTTTGGTGGAGGTACCACCGGTACCACCACCGGATGCCCCCTCCTGGGAATGCGCTAGGAAGCACCAGGGAGCGGTAGTACCGGTGGTTTCACCGGTACTACCGTCTCCTGGAGAAACTACTTCCCAGACTTGGTCTTCCGAGCTCTTTTTCTTTGGAGAATTGTCACGATGCCCCTAAGGATATTATAGGGAATATCGGGCATTTTACGAGTGGTTCAAATAGACCCTGTATGTACTTAAAACAATCATCAGTCCTTAAGTTGCCTTGTCATCAAAACGAAAGATGATCTTTCATTAAGTTCATCTATCACTCTCTCTTTACCCGTTGCTTACATCTTCTAGATTAGATCTTGGCCCTTCGGGTGTTCTTCGCGTAGGAAATTTGTTTGTTTTCTATTCTACGAACCCATCAATTATTACTGATGTATATTGCAAAGTTTATAAGTTTTCCCTATGTAAGCGTCAAATCCCTATGTAGATAAAGATGCATGCCCATACATATATTGATCAGGAATCACGAGTCATTGGGCAGCGGAAATCGATGTTGTCATAGAAGAGTTCTGAATAATTGTAGGTCCTCACAACTAGTACTAGTTGCAAAAATGTCGCTAAGATTCCCTCGTTAAGGATCACACATGTAATCCCTCTTATGGTGTGCACGCATACGCTTGTGTCAACCCGCCAGCGATCTACCGTCCAGGACTTGGCACAGACAAAGAGAGATAGACTTTTGACAATGCTAATTGGTAGCTATAATCAACTATAATTAAAGCTATATGACTCCGAAAGTTTCTCAACACGTGAGAGAGAATAGCAATTATAGTTATATCTAATCAGGAGAGGACACCTCAAAACCCCAATTAGAAAAATCCCTAATCCAATTAGAGTGGCTCTAATTAAACCATGTAATTCTACTAGAGAGATAGAGAGAGAGATAGATAGATGGATAGATAGATAGATAGATAGATAGAGATAGAGAGACTTGAGAGCCAACTGATATGTTTTGCATCAAGGTTTTGGGAGCTTTTTATAGGTGCAGGAAGGGGTATTTTTCTTAGGGAAAGGGTGTCCAACTCCCAATCCACCAAGGAGTTGGGCACACTCACTACTAGGGGATTTTGGATTAGAGTCCCTTTGGGAGTCAAGCTCCCTCCTCCTTCATTTTCCTTTCTCTCCCTTTTTTCTTTGGTCCTTTTTCTATTTTTTTAAACTAAATAAAAAAAGGAACCAAAGGGGGAGAGGTGGGTCCAGTGTGGTGCTCCGGGCCCACCTGGCAGCCCCCAAAAATAGGGTGCGTCCATGGGGCATTCCTTCCCCCTTCCCGCACTCACCCCTTCTCGGTTTTTGCTTGAAATTCTTCCGAAACCTTGTGACCTCAATAGATAAAACCGCCAACCTTATGTACTGATGTTAGAAATATATTTCTAACATTTCGGGACATTTCATGTCCTCCATTTTCTCTCATATCAAATTCTTCCTACCATCGACATTATTTCTCTCTTATAGCAACTTCCCCGAAACCCCTCTGATTGACACCAGACTTGTTTTTTGATATTGTATCCACATCTAACATTCATAAAATCAATAGAAAGAACTTTATTGTCTAAATTAAAGGTTGGCACGGCTTAAGCGTGTGACCCGTAGTGACTCGATAACACACAGAGAAGTTCGGGAACTTACCGAGCAATAACCAACAGCGAAGTCGTGGACGCCATGATGGCTCATGTGTGTTCATGAATAACGAGGGAATTTTTCAAGATACTCATTGCACTTATTTCCTTAATTTCAAGATACCAACTATATCACGAGGTGAGACTATGTGCTCTAGTCTAATCAAACCTTTTGATCATAACACATGTAAAACTCGTTACCGATATCGTCCTCTTTTCTCATTCATGTCCCAGATGTCCTTGTGATAAATCACATTGTGTCTGCCAGACGATTGGTTTACACTGGTGATGCTGACAGGGCCCATAACATGTACCTCTTCACCATCAGGAAGAGTTAAGTACAAATTTTGAACGATCTCAGTTCCATTACACTCTCTAGATTATACCCAGGCGTCGATATTATGATCCCCTGTTACAGTGGACGGTTGAAGACATCCAAATCATAACTGTCAATTGTGATGTCACTAGATATTCTCATAGTATAGAAATTATAGTCAATAACAACTCTATATCTAGTTTTCTCAGTACATTACAATTGTTTAGTCTCTTTTAGCAAGATCATATACTTGGGTCGGTTCAGTACTATTGTTACCCTAACAATAAACTCTTACGTTTTGCTAGACTTTAACGACGATCTCACAAACCATAAGCTAATCTTAGAGACAATATTAGGAACTCTTGTTTGTTTATGTCTTCAAAACAGTAAACATATTTTCCTTTGAAAACTCACTTTTCAAGTGCTATAGCGGTTGTAGCATGATGACATAAACTTAATTCTAAACTTGGATATAGAATAATAACTGAATATGGCATATCTCAAACAATTATTACTTGGCGGAGCCGAGTAAAAACTTATTTCTTGATGATTATGTCCTGATTTTCCATGTGGCGAAGTCCCTAGAATTCAAAGAGGCGTCATTTGATGTGGAACCTATATTGGGAGGACCTGACAACCAACTCTGACCCAGTCTTGATAAATATTTTACTAGACTCTTGTGGGCCGAACGCCTTGGGTCCTTCCTCTTTAGGCCCGGGTGGTCCTACCTAGTATCGTTATCCTTGTCATTGCTTCCATAACTTCTCTTATCTTGACACAAGAGGCTTATTTTTTAAGTTAAATCCGAATAATTTACTTGTCTTATAGAGCTTTATCATGACAATTTATCTAATTATGAATATGGGCATATACAAGGTAACATTAAGATATTCATTCTTCATATACTAAGAACTGAATAGTTTTGACATTATCAAAATATTTGAAAGGCACATAATATATTGTACGGTTTATCGCCTGAATGAGTTGGTATTGGTTCTACCAATGGCGTCGCCAACAATTGACATGGTCTTATTAGTAACGAAGATCATCAATACCGAGTAGCGCAACAAGATATTCGTGATGTCTTCTTGATGACTTGATGACATGCTATGTCAAGCAATGGACATTCGAAAGTGTTGATCGATTAAATTACAGATTTTTTTATTAAAGGTAGAGGGTTTGCATTGCCTAGGACTTCTATAGGTCATTAGAGCATCATTGTTGGTACTCCCTCCGTCCTGGTGTATAAGGCACAATACCAAAAACATGCAGTCCCGTCTCTTAGTCATATTTTGCATTAATTCTCTTCTAATTAGTGGGTGGTTGACTCTCGCCACCCCTCTCCACCAATGGATGTAATGTTTAAACCCCAATGAATGAATAGCCTAGAGAATTACTATATGTGTCCTATACACCAGGACGGAGGGAGTATGTTGTTAGCTTCTACTTATATTCAAAATGTTTCTATTTATATTATAATAGTATATATTAATTATATCTATATATATAGTATTATTGTCTTCGAACTACTTTTTCTTTACATCATTATTTAAGTTTTTTTATAGAAAATACACCCGAAGAAAATCTTATACCTGATCTATGTCAAGTAAAACAGATCTGGTGCAACATAGCGAAAATAAAATAAAATAATAGTAAAATCTTCTTCCTCGGATTGTTCACCAGCTACCGGAGGTTGAAATATATACTGAATAAGCAGCAAAATATTGGGCCACTGATAAACACCCTTGCCAACCAAAACTTTGCAAACCGGAATAGCCACCGGCCGCAAACACCAAGATCGAGTAAACGCGGATGAAACATCAGTTCGGGACACATCCCAAACGACATGGCAGAACTTGCAATCCTCCATCATTGGTTTAGAGGCTGGAGATCGAAACACACCTCAAATTATTTCCGCCTTGCCAGTCCTTTTTTGAAGGATATGTCCTGAGAGACGTATCGGTTTCATAGAAGAAGTGGCCAAGGCCAGTTACAACACGTCTGGCACAAGTGCGCTGAACGCAATCCACTTACAGACAACTACCGGACTACTCGCTAAACCGCCACCTTTCTACCTGACGGAGATTACCCCGGAAAATACCAGCGGCACACCACAGAGCTGCTTCTGCCTCGATCATCCTGAGCACTCTCTCCACAGAAGGCTGGAGTCCCTCGAACACCACACCGTTACGGTGTCTCCACAGTCACCAGCAAGCAAGGTAATTGTTGTCCATAGCTCCTTTCGCTCGGCCCCTCCCTCCGTGCGAGCCGGGAGCCAGACTGCAAATCTATCCAGCTGACTAGGGATCCACTCGACCAGCCCCCATTTGCTGAGCAGCATAGTCCAAACTTGCCTGGCCAGGACGCACCCCAACAGCAGATGGTCGATGCTTTCTGCGTGTTCGTGAAAAAATGGGCAAGTCGCTGGATGTGGCAGCCCACGGCGACTCAGCCTGTCAGCTTTCCAACACCTGTTTCTCAGCACTAGCTACATGAAGAACTTACATTTGTTTGGCGCACGAGATCACCAAATCTGATGCGAACCCGCGAATTCCTCTGTAACTGCAAACAAGGCTATGTAGGCTGATCTGGCTGAGAAGATATGACTGGCCTCCCAGTTCCACTGGAAGACATCGTCCACGCCCTCCACAAGGGCAAACCCATCCACCGCGTCTGCGAGGACCAAAAGTTCCCGAAGCTCCTGCTCATTCAAGAGCTTCATCTTCGAACCACCCTCCGGTCAGCCCTTCCCTAACTCGGCGGCTCCCACGAGCTCTCTTGGGAAATTTTTCCAGCAGCGATGGAGCAATGTCTTTTACTCTACCTTGGGGCAGCCATCTGTCAATCCAAAAAAACGTGGTGGCCCCGTTTCCAATCACAGAAGCGGTTGCTGCCTCAAACAGGTGTTTCACTGCCTTGGGGACTTGGATGTTAAATTCATTCCACGGCTTGGAGATGTCCGTCCTGCTTAGGCAAAGCCAACGTGCTCTGAGAGCTTGATTCAACAACCGAAGATTCGGGACACCTAGGCTACACTGGCCTTGGCCTGGGGCGTGCCACCTAATTGCCTTGTTAATTATAGCAGTTGTAGCTAATGTCTACACTGTTTAGCACCGTAGCATGAGCTTGGCCCGGGGTTTTGATTTATCCTGGCTACGCTACTGGGTGTACATACCCTATGCCAAGCCACTAAGCAGTGTCCTCCATGAACGTCTTTCCTTTCTTTCCACAGGAAACCCCTCATGATCTTCTTAATGTCCTCGATTGCTTAACAGGCAGGTCCAACGACATCATAGAGAAGATAGAGACCGCTGCGAGTGTGGTTTTGACTAGCTCAACCCTCCCGCCCCTCTTTAGCAGGTCAAATGCCCGCGATGCTATCCACAATATACTAAAGCTAGTTTGCCTTCCAGCCGGGCCTTGCCGGTCTGACCAAGATATGTTATGTACTTACTTTTTACAATCAATATCATATACTCCCTCCGTTTAACAATAGATGACTTCCACATATCTACATATGGATGTATCTAGACACTAAAATATGTCTAGATACATCTATATCTAGATATGTGGAAGTCATCTATTGTTGAACGGAGGGAGTATTTATAGTAGCAAACAATATATGGTAGAGATACATAAACCCTACAACGATTATAAACTAAAGTCTAAAAGAAACCAGCAAATATTCAAGATTCAAACTCTTTTTTTTTTCACGACTGTGATGCGATGTTGTGCATGTACGTACGTTGGCTGTATCTTCCTCCTTCGAAAAATAAATAGTGCCATTCGGGTGTCGACCGACCGGGTGCATTGACGCGGTGAGACTGTGACAACCTGCGTCTACATATTCGAGTCCGACTCCCAGTCCCATCCCATTTGGTAGGCAAAGCGGTGAGCTGAGCAAAACCCACCCGAAAGCAAAGCTCACAAGGCGCCCGGCCCGACACGGCAGACACTGACACCGGAAGCATGGAGGCCGCCGCGGTCGGGTCGGCGAAGCCCGTCCTCCGTGTGGCCGCCGTCTGCGGCTCCCTCCGCAGGGCCTCCTACAACCGCGGCCTTCTCCGCGCAGGTACGCACGCACGCGCGCTCTGCCCCCCGCTTCCCAATTCGCTTCTCTCGTCCTCCTTCCTTGCCGCTGCTCACCCGCTGACTCATCTCCTCCAGCGGCGGAGGTGTGCGAGGAGTCCATCCCGGGGATGCGCGTGGAGCACGTCGACATCTCCGCCCTGCCGCTCCTCAACACCGACCTCGAGACGCCCGAAGGCGGGTTCCCGCCCGCCGTCGAGGCATTCCGCGACCGGATCCGCAGCGCCGACTGCTTCCTCTTCGGCTCGCCCGAGTACAACTACTCCATCGCAAGTACGTGCTGACCTGCTCTTCCTCCTCCTCCTCCCCTTAATTTTAGCACCACCATTTCCGTGCCAATTCTTCGGTACCTGAAGCTATAGATATAGTCCCCAATTAGCACTCTCTGCTGCTGGAGGAACTGAAAAGTATAGAGATTGAGTTATAATGGTCAGTGACTCAGTGCAATTCAGGGTGTACTTCGTCAAAGACGTGCAGTGTCGGCGAACATATGTTCTATCTCAGTTCGACAAATGATGTTTTTTCTGTAACTGTCCGTATCGGGGACTAACTCTGGAATAGTACTCCCTCCGTCTCATGTTAATTGTCTCAAAGTGGATGTATCTAGACATGTTTTAGTGTTAGATACATCCACTTTTGTCTAAGTTTGAGACAATTAATTTGAGACGGAGGGAGTACACAAGGTAGGTTTGCATTTGGTTGTCAAGGTTTAAAATCGGTGGGCTCCCATTCAATTCCCATGATGGGCAGTTGGTGGAATTGATTCCCACCCCACTCTCACGATGCTCAGTTAATCCTACCGGGCATATGCGTCTACTGAGAACATTGCCAGATCCAGATGACAGACTGTAGATAAACTGCTAAAGTAGTGACACTAAGCACGCCATCATCAAGTAGTGGAACTTCCTTTATTCATTTCTTGTAAATCTTACCAAGAAAAAAAATCAGCATTCTGCCCTGTATTCCTTTCCTAATAGCTCAAATTCAACGTAGTTCACTTACTGCTAATAGAGCTAAGAAATGTGCTTTCAACTAACCAAATCCAGCTGACATTCCCTCACCCTTGTCCAGAAGAAATCTCCAATATTCTTTTAGTTATTACTTTGTTAAGTTTAGTTTACATATTTGCCCATCCATTAAATATTTGTTCCAGATCTTGCCCTTTCAGTACATATATAAGACAATCAAGTAGTCTGACTATGCTGACAACTACATACTTGTGCTGTTTGTTTGAAGGTTTTAATATAGTACTACCCAGCTACTAATAGTGGCTACCTTTAGTAGTGTATCCCAGCATTGCTAGATATATGTATCTGTCGCTGCAAACTACCCACATTAACTGTTAATATTTGTTTGGCTTATTCATATTAATGGATAGTAGTTGCCCGTGTTTCCTATTGATCATGCAATGATTCTCATCGATTTTACATTATTCTCCAGTTTTTGCCTGCCCTGTTTTTGCATTTGATCAAGTGCAACACTGCTGAATGTTCAATTTGGGCAGTCCTATTGAGCAATATGTGTGCTTGTACCTGTATCTAGTCCATATGATTGAAGTTAAAAAATTATTGCAAGCACCAAGTTCACGGTGTGCTGGTCTGGACATGTACTGTCACAATAGAATAGCATGCCCAGTTTTCACAGGGAATGAAATGATTGAGTTGCAGAAAATGTGCTGGTCTGGACATTAATATTAATTAATGGACATGTTCGATATCTATAGAAACAAAGTACATTTATCCTGAAACATCCATTTATTGTCAAGCTGGACACTATCTTTTAGTTGCAGAAAATGGCCTATAGTTGCAGCAAAATTAGAAATTCCATGCCTCCAATGGGAAATGGAATTCCTGTTTAATTGTTAGCTTGTCCTTTGGCTGCTTGTTTATGTGCTCGCTGACATGCTATGTGTTCCAAATGCAGCCCCGCTGAAGAATGCACTTGATTGGGCTTCTAGAGGAAAGAATTGCTGGGCAGACAAACCTGCTGCGATTGTCAGCGCAGGAGGCGGCTTTGGAGGAGGTAGATCACAGTACCATCTCCGGCAGGTTGGAGTGTTCTTAGACCTTCATTTCATCAACAAGCCTGAGCTATTTGTCCAAGCATTTCAGCAGCCACCCAAGTTTGACAGCGATGGAAATCTCATTGATGCCCAAATCAGAGAGCGGATCAAGCAAGTGCTCTTATCCCTCCAAGCCTTCACACTCAGGCTCCAGAAGAACGATTGAAGCAAACACATGACCTGTGTTAATCCGCATTTGTTCTTTGGTATTTGTACAATATGCCTTGTTCGGGCCATGTATTGTCAGCTGAGAAGTGAAACCTGTAATAAATCATTTGCCTCTCCCGCGTGTAGAGGAATTAATGAATTGTTGACATATTGCCCCCTTCCTATATAGGAAATAAAGTTGTTTTCTATTCCCCTGTGATGGTACACCTACACGGTATCTTCTGTAAAGCATTTCAGGGGTTTATCATACACCTCTGCAACTGAGTCCTGTATTACGTAAATTCGACATTCTGTGTGATTGTACAACTTAAATATTGGTTTATATGTACAACTGCAAAATTAAGTACGACGTTCCAACTGTTCTATTGTTCTCATCCATAATCATTAGAGATAGATTATCCCTTTTAGGTCTAATTATGCGTCTATGCTTTCTGCTGGCACATCATGTCCAAGCATAGCTATCTACAGTACAATTGAACAACCTGAGATAAATATGAACCATAGAGATACCTGGTAAAACTGAAAGCCACATCAGCATTCATCCAAGTCATCATCTCTAGTTTTACCTTCAAAATATCAATTTTCACAATGTCTCGTCTGAAGAACATGTAGAAGTCCAGACCTGCACAAGCTGGCTAATCTCGAAGCTTTTAAACGCAGTTCGAGTCGCTCTCCCCAATAATAAGAACCTAAGATAATTAAACACACTGTAGCCTCCAATCACAGTATCGTCTAACTTTGAATCTCTTATTTCATCAAGACATGTTCCAAGGGTCGCCTAACAATGTCATAGTAGGTGTGCTCATAGTACCTTGTCTCCCTCCAAAACATTTCACAGCTTTCAATCCAACTGGCACATGGTGTACCAACAACCGCTTCGAGAGCATTTACCTCAGAGCCACAGTTACACAACAAGATTGACCGGTAATCCATGATTCCTCTGACCACATAGTGCTTTGGAAGGGAATGCCCAGCGAAAACCGCGGCAGCGAATTGATTCACAAGTTCTGAAAAGCGCTCCTTCTCCCAGTCGATGAAATCATTATTGGTGTCAAAAAAGCCTCCTGTTTCGAGCTCATTCATCAGCATGTCGATATGACCCCGTAGCGGCGTGTTCCCAAGGAGGCTCCGTAAACGACAAGAGTAAGTGCAAATTTGACGACGGATTCCCACATTCTCGGCTCTTCGCTCCAGAGACAACTTTATGAGATCATGGTCCAAATCTGAGAACTCCATCCCAGCCATCTCGTCCTTAACAAGACTCTTTACAAAGTCATCCTTAGAAGAAACAAATTCATCCATATGATGATCTAGCGCGCCGGAAGCCAAATGGCTATCAAACTCTTTATGCAGCCGTAGTTGCTCTACTGCTCTATGATACATGTTCTCTTCAAGCTTAGTCTCGAAGAAAGCGCATACGTAAGGATGCAAATGCACCTCAAAATCAAGTGTAGTTGGTACTACTTGCTGGCAGTGTTCTATTTCATTCGCCTTGATATATTGATCAACTATCTGCAACAGTATGGCCATGTGGCTCTCGCGTATCAGAGGATGAAATACAGGTTCCCAAATAGATAATACACCTTGCATAAGATCAAGGGATGGAAACACTTCACAGGTGGGATTTTCAGATAGTATCTCAGAATTTTCTTGGAGACGACAAATGATAACAGAAGAACAGTCAGAGAACTTAATATAAGGTTTGAGTTTTATTAGTTCACTAACAAATTTGATTTTTTCCCGTTGGTATAGAATGCCAATCATAGATTTAAATTGTCGCCTTCGCAAAGATGATATGGTAACCATATAAGGGTGCTCACAGCTGTTGATGCCATACTTATATCTGAACTCCAGCCCCAATTTCTGAAAGAAGTCTTGTTTCAAATAATCATCCTCATTATAACAGAAATCCATGGAATCCACTAGTTGCAACATTTCCATATAAGCAGGAAGGTATCTCTGAAACTCATCTTCAAATTCCCAATTCCAGTGAGATCCATCGGGAAGTTCCTTAGTAGCAGAACATGCCTTTACTCGAAGATTTCCCATTTGCTTTGTCAACCAGGATTTAAAGTTGTTTTCGGCAATATATCTGTCTTTATCTTCTCCATCATAATCCCTTATCAGATAAACATACACATCTTCGCAAAGAACAAGCAGATCTTGGTCTGCACTAGCAGCTGTACTGGACCTCAATCTGTGCCTTAGGCGTTGGACTGCACATTGGAGCTGATCATCAAGACGCCGAATTAGACACGGGAGCAGATCATCTACAATCAAAAGCCTAAGCCTCACATCATTTGCAGAAACTGCATACCGAATCAGACAACGGCAAAACTGAAGAGCATTCTTTGCTGTTTCATCGTCCACAAAGTATCCAAAGAGGCTCATCCTCAACTTCAGCAAGGTAACGACGCAAGCGCGTGTCAACTTCGCCTGAGATGTTTCCACCGAAGTGTGTAAACTCGTTACCAAATCTTCTACCATCACCATCTCTCCAGCCAACGAATAGCCAGATACCACTAGAGGAGAAACTAGAGGCCGATGACGTCCCATACCGCTCAGCCTCTAGCCGTTGTCACACCACCTTCTATCGAACAACAGCAGGCATGACTTGACACCGCGGAGAAAAGTCGTGCGTAGCACCTGCCAGGATCAGGCATTTGCCACCGCCGGCCAGGCATGACTTGACAGCTCCTCCGAAGTCGTCGTGCGTAGCACCTACTGCGTCGAATAGAACCCTGTCTCGAAATGGAGGGGGCGTCCCATACCGCCGCCATCCTCAGAACTCTGCAACCACAGAAGAGAACGTCCCATACCGCCATCAGCTGTGACTTACGAAGCCAGAGACCATCACCATCTCAAAGATCAGCCATCGCATCATCCACATGACCACGATCCTAAAGCAATCATGACGTAGAAGAAACCTGAAGAGAGAAGACTGTGACATATAGGTCATATCTTGTGAAGAGACAGTTTCCTTGTTGCAGCCAGGTTTAACATCTTCATCACTAGTTTGTTCTGTAAGTGCCAAAGCTTCAAGTAAACCTGACATCTTTCGTGTAAACTCCAGCAATAGCTTATATCTCAATTTTTCTATCTGTTCATCTTCTCCAACAAGATTACAGTTGTTGAAAAAATTGTCAGCTTGTATGTCATACAGAAGATAAAACCAAGCTTTTATATGAAGTCTATCCTCGCACCACAATAGTATGGGTTTTACAAAGTTGACTGTCCACTCCTCCCAGAGTTCACAGGGACAATGCTTGACCAGAGGAACAACAACAAGATGGATAAGCTTCCCTAAATGCATAAAATCCATACACCCCAGAGCTTCCATGAGGGCATCACTAACCGATAGACTATCCAGTAACTTAGGGAACGCCCCCTCAACGGTCATACATAGACCTATAAAATTGTACAATCCCTGTCGAGTGCCCTCCAACAGCGCTCTCGTCTCATTCTCACGGAATGATTCCTCGCTGTCAATGGTATACAGTCCGTCAGGAATTTCAAGCAAACGGCCAAGCTCCTTACAGCTCAAGGTTTTAGCCTCTTCGAGGTCTTGTGCCAACCAGCCAACACCGATTTCTGCGCCCCAAAGTACATGTATACAACGGAGCAGCCGTAAGAACAGAGGAATGGCTGATTGCAGAAGAGCAGTGGGGAAAACATCACAAGCACCAGCACCACCATCCTCCTTTTTAACGCTCCACGCAAGCTTTTCCTCGCAGAATTTCACAATGCGGTAAGAGATCTTCAAAAACTGACAATCAGAGAACAGATCGCTCAATTCATTCGGGGTCCACAAGTATTTACGATTCCACTCTCTCTGGATCCATAGTCCATTGAGAGAATCAAGTATGCATGGAAGCAAATTCATACTACATTGCTGAATCCCTGGACTGGATGCTGCGGTCACAAATGCCTCGCATAACAAATTATGCTCTGTAAGGAGAAGGCAGCCCATTCCGTGACTGAAAGACGCCGTTTCAACGGTCCCCGTGGCTTTTATATCTGGCATGCTGCTTCTGCTCCCATCGGATTTTTCCGGGCTGCTCCCATCGATGCTGCTGCTGTTATTGCCTCTTCCATCAGATTCGAGACTAAGAACCAGCAGCCTCTTTACCGTGTCGTTGTACTGTAATTTCAGTTTCAGAAGATGAGCACTGCTAAGTTTTTCACTCCTGTGTTTGAGGAGATGCTGAAGCATCTTAGACCCATGATCCTGAACCTCACGGGATTCCTGGGTGGCCAGCAGGAGCGAAACACTTACAAAGGATTCCACGTAATCTTCCTCCTCTGTTCTAACCAGTCCCGACTTTGCAGGGCCCGAATCCATCGATATCGAGGGGAAGCTCTCGGCCAGAAAAGATTTGGGTGAATCAAGAATCGCGATCCGAAAATAAGATAAAGGATGGGCGAGCCAACCTTGGCTGCTCCGGTGGCGGGGAGGCTTCTCGGGGTGGCGGCCGCCGGGACTGAGAAGAGGAGGGTGAAACCCTTATTTCGGAATGCTAACATTTTACTTCAGACCACAAATCCTGTTATAGGAAAGCAAACATCGCATCCTGACTACGTCCTAGCGGAAAATAATTCCATGAAATCCGGTCTACGACGGTGGACCAGCTCCAGCAATCAACACGTGGACAGATCAGATCCTAAAATAGATAACAGAATTTCATTTTTTTTTCACATTTTTTACGACATGTTGATTCACGGGCTAAATTTGTAGAACATATCTCATAAATTATTTTTCGTCCTAGGTTTGTGATGTCTTTGAAAACTACTACTACTATTTAGCGACAACTAATATAGATCGAAAAGCGTAAAATTCAACTAGGCACTTGGCATATGCACCCGGTATATAAAAATATATTTTAAAATGTTAAAATTTTCAATAAAAATGTCCAAGGATAGACAGTGGCGGAGCCACAGCCCCGCATGCCCGGGCAACTGCCCGTGCTACACTCCTCAACCCTTTCTTAATAATATTGGCCGGTGAGGATTGAACAATAACTATGAGCATACACTGTTGTAAAAAGAAAGTATGGGCATACACTAAACTTTGCCTAGGCTTCCATGGTGAGCTAGCTCCGCCGATGTGTATAGATCTTAACATCTTATGTGTTTGCATCGAAAACCGACAAATTTTTGTGACTTGTATAAAAAGACGAAAAATATCTCGTGAAATTTTTATTTTAGCAAGAAAATATATCTTTTTTGCATAAGCCATAAAATGTCGTTTTTTTCGTGAAATGACTTTGTAAACACATGCGATGTTTAGATCTATGCACGAACATTTTTTGCAATGTTTTCGACATTTCTAAATACATTTAAATGTGTTTGAAATAAAGGGTGCATATGCACCCAGGACAAAACACCTCTCCCGTGAAGGACATACTACTTAAACATCAAATTGCCTATATGTTCTAATTGGCTAATTATTTTTTTGACCCTTTATGTAAGGGCGAAACATAGATGATCGTTGTTGAGAATTGCTACTTGGGAACTGGGATTATCAGAAGGCCAAAACCATCATATAGCCAGAGCCCAATATTCACCAAACATTCAACACGAGTTAAGAGTGCCACTCGAACAAGAAATTTACATAGTTTACACGATACATAAACACAAACGGAAGGTTGCTATTTTTAGTCGACGACCAAGGCAGCGAGGAGCGAATATTCCACCATCAGATCATAGTATTGCTTGCACCATAGATGTTCCTGAAATCTTAGCACAGCCTGCAATGCAGAAAAGCAAGGATTACTAATAGCCACTTCCATTAACAAATGCCATGCAGGATAACAGATGCCATCAAATTTAGAAAGAAGTAATTTCGCATACCATAGTATTAGTAACAACTCATCATATTCTGAAGAAGATGGTGCTAGTGAACATCCATCTAAAAAAACCACTGAAATATATGAGTAATGTTTCTAGAACAAACCAAAATAACTCTAAAATCATCAGTCACCCAGCATGTGAAGGAATCCAGTAGCTAGACAACTAGCAGCGAGAAACCAGTGAGAAACCACTAACTAGATCAACTTGCTAGTTCTTCCAATCTACACTATTTCAAACAAAATACCATGTGATTACTTCAAAGCATAAATACAGGTGAACATGGATAGATAATTAATTTAGGACCCGGAAAAGATACACCACTTATCAATTAACAGAGGTGCATGTACATAAACTAGCACCGGTAAGATTCCTCATAGATATTAAAAAAATAGAAGATTTTCGTGTTGTGCTGCAGCTTGCAATTTCAGAAGCAAACCAGCTATATCTCTATACATGTAGCTCTGAAGCAGACGAGCTACTACTCAATCACGATGCTCAGTTATGTGCCAGCAATTGCCTTTTGTCCTCACCAAAGGGTTCACGGACGGATACAAACATCTACACAAGTGTGCTCTCTGCACTTGGCTCCCCCTGCAAGTCAACAAGTGCACATGTTAAAATTCTGTATGCACGATGTACTGAAAGTAACAGGGGCATTTAAGCTGACACACTTACCGAGCAACCACATACACTATCTCCTGCATACACTTTGTCCTCTCCAAGTTTAATGTACTCTTCCCATAATGGATTCTAAATCTATGCTCCCAAGAATACAAGTTTTAGAAGCCATATGTGCCACCAAGGGAGTCAAATGTTGTCTTGAGCGTTGGCTTTATAACATACTCTCCTTGGTTTCAGCATACTATCTTCGCATCGATTTTTCTAGTGCACCAAACCCTACCTGCACAAAGAGCTCTCTCGGTGCATCTGCACCGGCTCTTACCCTGAAATAACATTGTGGTTAAACATATACATACTTTTCCATTGGGTTGTGCAAAATTGAGCTAGTCTGTTAGTGGCATATACCCAAAACCCAAAATGCAGTAACATCTATTCACACAAGTTCCATCACAATTTCATTACAAAACTCATCGATGCATGCCATGGTTTTTTAAGATTCTGCTCCACAGAACCAGTACAGAGTTACTGGCACTAACCTCTTTGTCCACCCAGGTGCTTCTGGGTTCACGTTCAGAGTTGATTTTTCAGAGTGAGCAGGCACATCGTCGTCTGCTATTGCTTTCTTGCCCGGTCTATTCAAACGTGGTTGACTGCACGCAACAGAAGGCTCCAACTCTCCTCCAATGCCACAATCGCGGCAACGACACTAAGTGTCTGGTCTTCTTTCTTAACATGGTTATATATCCAGATCCAATGTGCCGCCGGCTCGCTGATTCACCAAATGGAAACCTGTTTCCTAGGGCGAGAAAATTGGCTTGTCAATCTAGCTACCTAAATAATGTATTCCATCACACATAATATCAGACAACGATTACCTGGTGAAGGGATCCAGTGGAAACTCCATCTCCGGCGAAATCTTTCCTCCCTTCATCGTTTCCAGTAACCCTGCTCCCCTTTCGCAGCTCCCCACACAGATCACTTGTCCCCTTGCTACTTTTCTTTCCCTTTCGTCGTCCCCTTCTTACAATATATGGACAAGGAAAAAATAGAGATAGATTGACCGTTTCATTAACCTTTTTTTGTCATGAGTTCCAAACTAACAGTTATAGTACACCCAGACCAGCACCAGGAACTATAGGCTGCAACCTGAAAGTTTTCCATTATTCTTGGTAACACGTTACATAAGCTACAGCTGTACAACAAACGAAACCCTCATGCATGTTTGCCGAAAGCGTTCAGCCTTCCTACTACTTTTTCCCTGCAAACTACATACTCAAAAAGAGCCCCGAAAAAAAGAAACCAGCATCGATCTATCACTCCTCCTGGAGAGGTGGAGGCAGAGGCAGGGTCTTGAGCACGTCTCGGAGCGCGTACTGTATGTTCTCGCACCTGTGGTCCGACATCAGGTTGCCAGACAACAGTATCCGCTGGAAGTTCTCCCCCGCGTCCCCCCTCCACAGCGTGTACGACTCGTCCGCAGCACCGTTCACGACTCCCACCTCTCTCTTGAGGTAGTACAGCGTCCCTGGGAGGAACAGGTCCTCAGGCACATACACGTCCTCCTCTTCACTCTTGTCTTGTTTCGATGCTTTCGTCGAGGAGGTCTGTAGACGCGGCGGCGGTGGATCATGAGCGGAATCTGACAGGACCAGCAGCCATGCCAGATTTAGTAACGATATACCTAATGGACAAATCCAGAACTACTACATAGCTGTCATCTTGGACAACTGGGCTTACCGGAGCTAGCTGATGTTGTTACGACTTTCGCATAGTCAGCGAGCTTGGTCGCCACATCTTGAATGGACGTAACGACTAGCTTAGCATTTGTCACAATATCCACTATATGCTTCCAGTCTTCCTTCTCCAAAACTTTGGCCCTACAAAACAGAATGATTCAAAGATTATGTATGCAGATTCATTCAAAATTACTAATGCAGATTCATTCAAAATTTACTAGTGCAGATTCATCCAAAAATTATGTGCGAGAATTTACAGAACAGCATGATTCAAAAAATTAAGATCACATATTCATCCCAAAAAATTATGTGCAAAACTATTCCGCCATGCAATCTGAGAATGATTCGACGTTTACTGACATTTCGGTCCTAGTACTTACCAATCTGTTTCGATTATTTCTTTCCGCAGTCTCGCCAGCGAAGCTGCACTTAACCTAGGAACAATATCATCCTGGAAGACAGAAAGAAGAAACGGCAATTACAAAAACCACACAGATAAACAAGATATTTTACACAAACGGAAGGTCGAATCTAACCTGGAGCACAACAGTGGAGACATAGCCTGCACAACTCTCGGCTATTTCTCTTGATACACAAGGTGGGACTCCAAACCCAACAGCTGAAACGATGTCGGGACTAAATCCAAGCTCCTCCTTTGATTTCTTCCTTAGCATTATAGCAAGCAAGGCAGCTGAAGCTCCACCAAGGGAGTGACCTACCAACCGCAACTTGTAATCCTGCGTTGAACAAAATCACAGAAGGGAAATAAGCAGAGGACATACAGAAAGAAGCAGACATGTCTAGAATACCATTTCCAACCTTGTGCTTCTCCAAACATTGCTTGATTATTCTCAACTCATGGCGAAGGTACCATCGAGCAGCCTCATATGTTCCAAAGTGTGTTGAGAAACCTTTAGGTGATACCTTCTTATCACTCAGAGCGACCAAATCAGTAACAAGGTCATAAACCGTATGAGTCCCACGAATCCCAAGGATGACAAGTTTAGCACGCGGATCAATGGCGATGTAATACCCAGGTCTTAAAATACTAGAGTCCTTCACAAACTTTAAAACATTCCTCTTGCGAAGCATGCTGTACCGTGCAAGCACATCTACACTGCTCCTATAGCAACCTCTTGCAAGTTCAAGGTGATAAATTAGTTCTTGAACCTACAAAAGGGAAAGAGGGCAATTCGTGTGGATTCAGTAATACCTCAAAACCATGAACAAGTGCAGCACGAAGAGAAGCCCTTAGGACATACCTTCTTATTGGAAGATATCTGAACACCCTTGAAGGCTTCTGCGTCCTTCGCAGAAGCTTGGCTAAGGTAGATGAGGTAGAGACCGACAGTAAGGTCGCTGAGGCTCCAGTCCTTTATGCTTACCTTGCTGCGCTGGAGGTCACTGAGGATCTCGCTAAAAGTCCTCGTGCTATCGGGGATGCTGTCCCCTCCGCTAGTAGCTGCATTCAGATTTGTACAATCTCAGCTTCGTATATTTTTCAGAACACATGAGTAGTATATTTCATCGTATGGTAGCTATGAATTCCAAAGAATGTAGGGAACTACTATCTGATTGATGTATTGTATGACATAGGAATAGTTACTTGGAGTTTACATTAGATAGCAGTTACGACGAGACACAAAAAAGACATGTAGTGGTGCAAGTTGTTGATTACTCCAAAATCCTAGAAACCTCTCAATCCTAGCCCTGGGGTTGCATCAATCTGTCTCGTCACTGTCTAGTTATCAACAACTATTTTACACGAAAATTGCTACTGGAGAAAAACAAGTGTAATGGTAGAAAAGAGTGTAAACGAGTGTCATTCGGAATTGTTTCTCCATGGAGACAAACATTGCAGACACATGCTAATATTGTGCCATCACTGTGAAGTCCTCCACCAGTGCCGTCGGCAGCATTTCGGTTGTGCGACTTAAAAATAAATAAGACAATGGCGTGCTTCCGTTGTACGGGTCAGCTGTCCGTTGGAGGAACTGTCCAGATTTCTGAACCACGTTTCATTTTCCCTAGCCTTGCAATGTCGAAACTAATTGCTCTGCAAATGAGATGTACGGCAGTGATTGGGGGTGACATTACATTACCATGTGTAACTAATTTTCTCTACAAAAAATTCAGCTTTGTGCAAAGCCATGTGAGCAACCGCAATGCAAGATCTTGATTAGTCCTAAATCGAAGCGCTTGGTTGTTTTACTGCTTATTTGGCTGTTTACACGCAAATCTTATACTCCAGTGGAGGCGAGCACAGTGGTAGAAAGCAGAGGGAAACTTACAGGCGAAAGGCTTCCAGTTGTACTGCTTGTAGAGCTGCAGCGCGGGCTCGAGGGCCCTGGAGAGCCAGGCGACGTCGGGCCTCCAAGCCCTCCAGGGGAGGCCGGCGGCGTCCTCCTCGTCTTCGTCCGAACCCTCCTTCTTGGCGGCCCTCTTGGCGCTGGCCTCCAGGGCGATGGCCGCCGCCGCCGCCGCCCTGGCCTTGTCCTCCGGCTGCTGAGTCCGGTCGGCCCCGCCGAAGAGGAAGCGGGTGAGCGCGGGTGGGAGGATTGAGGGGCGGCGGTGGCGGGTGATGAGGAGGCGGGCGCGGGAGAGCAGGTGCCTGGCCGCCATGGACGGTTGCTTGGGTTTGGGGGAGCGGTGAGAGAAGGAAGAAGAGGGTTCTGGACTCCGCTGGAGAAGAGAAGAGCACCGGCGGGGCTGGAACTAATCCTAGCCGTTCACCGCGGTAACGGACGGTCAAATATATCAGCGACTAGCAGTCCCTCATTCTGAGCTATAAGAAATTATTGTAAGATGTGTACTATTTTGAATACTCCTACTTTAATAATGACAACATAAGAGCATCTCCACTAGATGATATAAAATAGGATACGTGGCCAAAAAAGATTGTAGCATCCATTTTTTCTCTTCTTTCTCCCATCCATTTAGGATCAACCCATCCTAACGCCGACCCCTCCCCCCATCCCCCAAAATTTGTAGCACCCATTTTTCTCTTCTTTCTCTCATCTCTACTTGACAACAAATAAAATAAGCAAAGCAATATACATAGCAAGGTTTCAAAAGACACACACATTTAAATTACAAATAGTTCAACATACACTAGTGGAAACAGGGGCATTAGTCCCGGTTGGTAAGACCCATTTGTCCCGGTTGTGCAACCGGGATGGACCAGCCGGGACAAATGGCCCTCCCCCACTTGTCCCGGTTGTGCCAGGACCCGGGATGGTTAGGTATGGCCCACGTGGCGAACCTGGCCAGGGACTTCGTCCTGCTTCGTGTTAGGAACCGGGATGAATGCCTCCTCTGGAAAAACTGTATTGGGTCCACTGGCCCACGGTTGGTAAGGCCCATTTCCTTAATTTTTCCCCCAACTGCGTCCACCGGCCCACGTATTTAATTAAGCCCAGTGGCCCGCGTCTTTTATTAAGCCCACTGGCTACATTCGGTCAAAGGGGTCACAGGCCACGCGGGGTCAAAGGGGCCACTGGCCAGCGACCTAGTGGCTGGCTCGCCCGGTCCTTTAAAGTAAGACCACAGTCACGCGCGGTCAAAGGGCCCACTGGCCACCTCGTCTTCCCGCGCCTCCACCTCCCCGCGCGCGCGTGGCCACGAACGGCACGCCTCGGCTCCCCCGCGCATTCATGGCCGCCTGCAACCGCCGTCACGTTCCGGCCGCCGGTTGGCATGCCAGCCCCTCCCTCGTCCTTTTTAAAGGGCCCCCGCCGCCCGTACCCCTCACTCACCCAGGCCGCGTCCAAGCTCACCCAACCCTAGCCGCCATGTCGCCACGCCGTTGGTTCAAGCGCTCGAGGAACGAGCACGAGGCCGGGTCCTCCAGCGGCGCCGGCCAGAGAGGCGCCGGCGTCCCCCCACCGCCTCCGGAGGCGTTCGGCTTCGGTCCGGGAGGCATCCGGATCGGGGGGCAGCCGCGCGTCCACGCACCACCTCCAGCAGCGCGCCCGCCGCCTCGCGCCGCGCCGGGCAAGCGGTTCCGCCGCTATGTCCGTAAGGAGGAGGCCGAGTGGCACTGGGAGCGCGCCACGCCGGTTTTCTGGCCGGACGTCCACCTCCCGGACGGCTGGCACCTCAACCCGCAGCGCATCCCGGTGCCGCCGCCGCCGACGAACGAAGCCGCCCGCGAGGAGATCGACCGCCGGCGCGCGCTCCTGCCGGCCCACCTCCTCAGGGACCGCGCGTACGCGCGGAGCTCCCCCTGCTGGGCCGTCTGGTTCCAGCAGGAGCACGACCAGCGCCGCCGTTCCTTCATCCCCACGGCCCCGGAGCAGAACGTCGACGACTACCCCGCGCCAGCGCCCGGCAGGGAGCCGGAGCTGTGGCTCGAGGAGGACATCCCCGAGCCCCAGGCCGACGACGACGACGACCCCGAGCTCCAGGCCGGACTGGAGGCCGCCTACGAGGACTCCCGCCGCACCCTCGTCGAGGACGAGATCAAGCGGTGGCACCAGGTCCTGGCCAACGCGGCCGCCGACGCCGCCCCCTCCAGCGCCGGGGGCGGGGGATCTCCTGCAGGCCATGGCCGCCGAGATGGAGGCGCGGGAGGACATGCCCGACCCGCAGCCGCTGCCCCCAGGCCTCGAGTACGGCATGAGCTGGGCCTGGATCGGCGGCCAATGGTCGCCGGAGCCGCCGGAAATGCTGCCGCCGCCACCGCCGCCCCCGGCGGGGCCCCCTCAGCTGCCTGCCCACCTGTGGCAGGCACCGGACTACCACTGTATCTCCTCCGACGAGGAGGACTAGGCTACCCCCCCAAGAAACGGTCGGCCTCTTGTGGTCGCGCCGCCGCCCCCGTTGCACGTAGAAGGACGGCCAATAGGGCCGTCGCCGCCAAGAAACACGGCCGGCCGTCTATGGCCGCGCCGCGCCCCCGATGTAATCCCGGCCTCCGGCCTTTTTTAATATATCTATGCATTCAACCCCGTCCAAAAACTCGTTCCCCCGTGTCTAGTTCAACCCCGCCGGCGGAACCAGCACCGGCGGGATCTTCCTATCCACTCCCGCCGCCGGAAGGGCTTCGCCTAGACTAGTCCGCTGTCCTGGGTGGTGGCTCGGCCTGGGGAGAGGGCCGAGATATTTATACAACTGGGCCTCTAGTCCCGGCCCGTGCCACCAACCGGGACTAGAGGTACCCACTTTGGTCCCGGTTGGTAGCACGGCCCGGGACCAAAACATTTTTCGAAATTTGCTGCCCCCTGCGCGCCCAAATTTTTTAGCGCCAAAATTTGAAAATTGTTTAAGTTTGCACATTAATAACTTCTACATACTTTCGAATTGACAAAAATTCCAACATGAAAAGTGCTAGAATTTGCATAACTAATTCAAATCCATTTTTTAACTAAATAATTATTCTAACTATTGAAACTATTAATTATTTTACTATTTGCATATAATTTGAATATAAATATCTTATAATTTTTGTTTTCTCTTGTGATCTTCCGATTGAGTCCAGAGCATACAAGGCATCCGGGTGATTTATATATAGTGCTCAAGCAAGGTTTGTCATGCAATTTTGCTTGCAAAATAAGCTCAGCTTGCTCTAGAGCTGATCATATTGGCTCTCCATGAATGCATGAGCTTAAACATCTTCTCCAGCCTTTGCTGCAACTTTATATAAAGTTCGATAAAGCGAGTTGTACCTTATTGACACGGTGAATTTGAGATCTTCGTCTACAACAGAAAAACCATAGTTTTCCTTCGAAGGTTTACTCTGAGCATTCTTTCGCCATCTTTTCAAAACATACTGTGGTGGAATTTCTTTGATATTTCTGATCTCAAGAACCTTCAGTACCTGGCAATACGGAAGACCTACATTGCAGGAGTGTATGCATTAGCAGCTTGCCAAAGTAACCGCACAGGTGCAACCCTTTGCGTCATTTGAACTCCAAGGTAGTTAGCTTGTTGTTCAGCTAGACGTTTCTCCTCCAAAAATTTATCATAACTGTTAAAGAAGTACCGAAGATCTATTTCTGTTTTAAGGATATCTGTCAATATGGTATCCGTACTATCACTTTGAAGTCTGGAGGACATGTCCTTCACATAGAATCTCTGCATTTCTATTATTCTTACTACTTCCTCTGCGAGGTTCACTGTTGGTAACATCGTTCTGAACCAGAAAGTGCTCAAGGAAGGTTTGTCATGCAGCTTTGCTTGCAAAATAAGGTCAACTTGCTCCAGGATGGTATCGGTACTATCACTTCGAAGTGTGCCTGCAATATCTGCGCAGAATATATGACGCCCATAAGGCAAAGCCCATATGGCTGCACACAGGGCTGGTTACAGCGGCCCTGTGTGCAAAGCACATCTCAATGGACGTTACAGAGGAGAGAGAAACAGAAAAGTGCGTGGGTGGCCGCTGGTTGAGATGATAATGAAGTCAGGATGGTCATAGTTGTCAAGCACTCAATGCTTGCCAGCTTTTGACCGGTCAATACAAATTATTGGTCAAACTTGCACCTACTCCGTTCATAATCACATAATAGGTATAAATATCATTTTGGCTAACAAAATCTCATTTATTATTACAGAATATTTGTGAACACTTTTTCAACAGAACTATGATCATGTATTCCACGTTTACTATTACACATCACCAACAACATCCCTGTTAGTCTTCTGAAATTTCTTCGTGTAGAGATGGTCCATGAACCCTTGTCCCTTGCTTATGATCGCTTCGGCCGTAACCATGGAGCATCTTCATTATTTAACGGGATGGTGGGGTCAGCTTTCACTGTGAAGGGTGGAATTTCAACAAACTTATTATAATCTTCTGACATTTCTGTCGTGGTCTCGATTCCCACGATGTTTCTTTTCCCTGAGAGAACTATGTGACGCTTCGGCTCATCGTATGATGAATTTGTTTCCTTATTTTTTCTTTTTTCGGTATGGAAGACATGTCCTTCACATAGAAGACCTGAGCCACATCATTGGCTAGGACGAATGGTTCGTCATTGTAACCAATATTGTTGAGATCCACTGTTGTCATTCCATAAAGCGGGTCTACCTTTACCCCTTCTCCATTCAGGTTGACCCACTTGAACAAAGGGACCTTAAAAGAAGGTCCATAGTCAAGTTCCCATATCTCCTCTATGTAACCATTGTATGTGTCATTTTTTTCCATTCTCGTTTGTTGTATCAAAGCGGACACCACTGTTTTGGTTGGTGCTCTTCTTATCTTGGGAGCTCGTGTAAAATGTATTCCCATTTATCTCGTACCCTTCAAAACTCCCAATAGTCGAAGATGGTGACCCTGCCAACATGTATAGCTGATCTTCAACAGTGGTGTCATTTATAAGATGTGTTTGCAACCAACTTCCGAAAGTCTCCATGTGTTTGCGTTTAATCCATGAGTCATCCTTCCCCGGGTTTGCATACCGTACAATATTGTTGTGTTCCTCGAGATACGTAGCCATGAAAATAGAATTTTGTAGAACTGTGTAGTGTGCTTTGGTGAAAGAATGCCCGTCCCTAGGTATCATTGTTTTCTTTCCCAGCGTTCCTTTTCCCCTCAGTCTCCCCTCATGCCGCGATTCAGGAACACCAATTGTCTTAAGGTCAGGAATAAAGTCAACACAGAACCCAATGACCTCCTCTGTTCCATAGCCCTTCGAGATGCTTCCTTCTGGCCTAGCACGGTTATGAACATATTTCTTCAAGACTCCCATGAACCTCTCAAAGGGGAACATGTTGTGTAGAAATACCGGACCGAGAATATGATTCTCTTCACATAGGTGAACCAGGAGATGAGTCATAATGTTGAAGAAGGATGGTGGGAACACCAACTCAAAACTAACAAGACACTGGACCACATCCCTCTGTAATCTTGTCAGAATTTCTGGATCGATTACCTTCTGAGATATTGCGTTCATGAATGCACATAGCTTCACAATGGGTACTCGAAAATTTTCCAGTAGAAGCCCCCTCAATGCAATCGGAAGCAACTGCGTCATAATCACGTGGCAGTCATGAGACTTCAGGTTTTGGAATTTTTTCTCTGCCATGTTTATTATCCCCTTTATATTCGATGAGAAGCCAGACGGAACCTTGATACTGTAAAGGACTTCAAAGAATATTTCCTTCTCTGCTTTAGTAAGAGCGTAGCTGCTTAAGTAATGGCGCCCTGTATCTGTGTGCTTGTTGCTTGGGTCTTTCATACGTTGCTGGTCCTCCCGTGCTTCTGGCGTATCTTTTGACTTCCCATACACGCCCAGGAAGCATAGCAGATTGACACAGGGATTCTTTGTCACGTGCATCACGTCGATCGAAGACCGGACCTCTAAAACTTTCCAATATGGTAGCTCCCAAAATATAGATTTCTTCTTCCACATGGGTGCGCGTTTATCAGGGCCGTACGGAACTGGTTGGCTGCCAGCAGCCTTACCAAAGATTACTTCTAGGTCCTTGACCATATCAAATATATCATTACCACTACGGAGCTCAGGCTTCTTCCGGTTATCTGCCTCACCTCTGAAATGCTTCCCTCCTTTCTTTCTTATGGGATGCTTGATCGGAAGAAATCTACGATGCCCCAGGTATACAACCTTTTTACATTTATCCAAAAAAACACTATCAGTCTTATCTAAACAGTGTGTGCATGCATTGTATCCCTTGTTTGTATGTCCGGAAATGTTACTAAGAGCAGGCCAATCATTGATGGTTACGAAAAGCAACGCCCGTAGGTCAAATGGCTTTTCTTCGTTCTCATCCCACACACGTACACCTGGTTTGCCCCACAATTGTAAGAGTTCTTCCACTAATGGCCTTAGATACACATCAATGTCGTTGCCAGGTTGCCTCGGGCCTTGGATGAGAACTGGCATCATAATGAACTTGCGCTTCATGCACAACCAAGGAGGAAGGTTGTACATACATAGAGTTACAGGCCAAGTGCTATGACTGGAGCTCTGCTCCCCAAAAGGATTAAAGCCATCTTTACTTAGACCAAACCATAAGTTTCTCGCCTCTCCTGCAAAGTCTGGGAAGTCTCTCTCGATCTTTCTCCACTGCGATCCATCGGCGGGGTGCTTCAACTTTCCGTCTTTCTTACGGTCTTCTTTGTGGCATCGCAACAACCTAGCATGCTCTTTGTTTCTAAACAGACGTTTCAGCCGTGGTATTATAGGAGCATACCACATCACCTTAGCAGGAACCCTCTTACGGGGGGGGGGGGGGCTCGCCGTCAACATCACCAGGGTCATCTGCTCTGATCTTATACTGCAGTGCAGTGCATATCGGACATTCATCCAAATTCTCGTACTTCTCACCGCGGAAGAGGATGCAGTCACATGTATCTTCTGCACATCTAATCCTAGAGGGCAGAGAGCTTTCTTTGCTTCGTACATACTCTCAGGCAATTCGTTATCCTTTGGAAGTTTTGGCTTCATTAGTTGAAGTAAACTCTCAAATGCCTTGTCAGTCACACCGTTTTGTGCCTTCCATTTCAGCAACTCCAGTGTGGTACCGAGCTTTGTGCTACCATCTTCGCAATTTGGGTACAACAATTTTTTGTGATCCTGTAACATGTTGTCCAGCTTCAACCTCTCCAATTTATTTTCACAGTCTTCCCTTGCATCAGCAATAACTCGGCCAAGATCATCATCGGGCTCTTCTGATGCCTATTCTTGATCACCTCCTTCTTCTGCATTCTCTTCCATTGCAGTATCGTCGTATTCAGGGAACAAAGGATCTTCTTCTTCTTCTTCATCGTCTTCCATCACAACCCCTCTTTCTCCATGCTTGGTCCAGCAATTATAGCTGGGCATGAAACCTCTCCAAAGTAGATGTCCGTGAAGGATTCTTTCGGAAGAGTGCTCTCTGACGTTCCGACAATCAACACATGGGCAACACATGAAGCCATTATCTTTGTTTGCCTGAGCTACAACAAGAAATGCATTCAGGCCTACCATATACTCGGAAGTGCGTCGGTCACAGTACATCCATCGCTGTCGTGCATCCATCTGCATCGTATAATTAATGAAGTTTATCAAAAATACATTACAATAACATATTAATACAGAGATGACCACAGTACATCGACAAATACTACTTTTTTATGTATCAGTTACAGATGAAAAAGATAAGTTTGTTAACCTCGTTCGAAGATACCATTTTTAGTGAGCTTATGTGTGGCTCGGGAATTTCGTCGAACACCTCGTGTGCATAGTAAAATAAAACACACTAACACCCACCTCTCTCACACCTCCAAGCAAAAAAAAGATGGAAGGGTGGGGGGGCCTGGGGCAGTATATATAGGGGAAGGGGGACATTGGTCCCGGTTCGTGGCCTGAACCGGGACAAATTCTCATGTGCGTGCCACGTGGCATGTGGCTAGGCATTGGTCCCGGTCAGTGGCACGAGGCGGGACCGATATCTCCCCCCACGAACCGGGACCAATTCCCCCAGGCGGTTTCTGTTGCCATGGGCGCACGAACCGGGACCAATGCATGGCATGTGTCCCGGATTTGGTTGCAACCGGGACAGATGCCCCCTGCCCCCCTGCACGAGAGGGGTTGTTTCCACTAGTGATATGAATTGTTCGAATTTAAAGCATGCACACAAAGAGGCACACGGAGATCAAGCGTCCCGTTCCCGAATCTCCTTTTTCCTCTTGATCATCCAAGCCTTTGTTTCGAGTCCATGGAGCTCAAATCAGCCATCATGATTATGTTCTCCTCGGCAATTATAGCAAGTTTGTGTCGGTTCTCCTTGGCCTTCATAGCAATCTTCATGCGGTTGTACTCGGTCACCAAAGCAAGATGCATCTCACTTTTCCTTGCTTAAGCCGTGGTGGCATCCACATCTAGCTTCATCTTTTGAGCATCAAGGTAGGTCTTCAATGCCTCGGCTTGTCCTTCTGTTTGCATTCCTCCTTCTCGGCACTTGTTTTCTCCTTCTCGGCGAGCATCCCCTTGAGTGTTTGTTCCAACACTAGCATCGATGCCTCCCACTTTGCTTCAATCTTGCTCGATTTGTGCCCCTACGGCCTCGTGGTGCTTGGACCCCCTCATCGTCAGGCACTCCCTCTTCCCCATTGTCTAGCTTGGGCCCCTTCTTTAAGGAGTTGTAGAGGCTTTTCCACTTGGGAGAATCATTGATATCTTCACAACGATGGAGCAAGGTGAACTTGGTGCTATGGTGATACGTCCATTTTGCATCACCGTTTTATATTGATATTTTCTGTTATTCATCGATATATTTCATGTTATGATGCATTACTTATGTTATTTTATCTTATTTTGCATGTTTCATAACTTTTGGAGAATAAACACCGGGACCAGAAATCTGATGGAAAAAACGCCGTCGAGATACCATATTTCAGAAGATCAGAAGAAGAAGGGGGGAACCAGAGGTGTCTTAGAAGTTCAGAGGAGGACTCCAGCCAAAAGGGGGGCCACTAGGGGCCCACACCATGAGGTGGTGCTCCCTGGTCGTGCCGCCAGGTGGTGTGGCCACCCTGGCCCACCTCTGGTCGAGGTCTTTCGCGTACTTGACCCCCAGGGAACCCTAAGCCCCAGACCATCATCGAACAATTATTCCGCCGCCACCTCGGGGCGGAAAACACCCAAGAGAGAAATGCTCTCTGGCAGGGAGAAATCTGCCGGGGAAATTCTTCTCCGGAGAGAGGAAATCATCGCCATCGTCACCGTCATCACTCCGGGCATCATCAAGATCGTCATCATCATCATCATCACCACCAGCACCGTCACCCTCATCATCCACCAACATCCCACTGTAACAATTAGGGGCCTCTATCATTGTTTTACATTAGATCTCTCTCCCGGTGTGGATTACTTGTTAGTAGTTGATGCTTGTGAGATTTATCGGTGTTAGCATTTTATGACCAGATTGTTATCATCCATTACATCACCTCTAATTATGATCCATATGATGTCTTGTGAGTAGTTCGTTTAGTTCTTGAGGACATGGGAGAAGTCATGATGTTAGTAGTGAAGTTATATTGAAGTAACATCTCGTGGTTCGGTATTTACATTGTGGTGCTATTCTTCTAGTGGTGTCATGCAAACGTCGACTACATGATCCTTCACCTTTATGGGCCTGGGAGGATGCATTGTTTATTTGGCTACTAATTATGGGGTTGCCGGAGTGACAGAAACCTAAACCCCGGTTAGGAAACCAATGCATGAGGGAGCGTAGAATCCCGGAGTTTAAGGCTGTGGTTAGTTTTATCTTAATTACTTTCTTGTATTTGTGGATACTTGCGAGGGGTATAATCATGAGTATGTATTAGTCCTAGTTGGGAGGTGCATTAGCATAGGTTCACCCACACAACACGTCAGGAACCAATGGATATTAATCAACCGTAACGAAGCGAAAGCACTTGACGAAATTTCCATGTGTCCTCGAGAACGTTTGGTAGTCATAAGTAACACAACCGGCTTGTCCTTTGCTCTCAAAAGGATTGGGCCACTGATGCGTCTCCAACGTATCTATAATTTCTGATGTTCCATGTTGATATTATGCAAATTGCTACATGTTTTCTCCCTTCTTTATGGCATTTTTACACGTTTTCCGGGACTAACCTATTAACAAGATGCCAAGTGCCAGTTCACTGTTTTCTGCTGTTTTTTATTTCAGAAAAGTTGTTCTGGAAATATTCTCGGAATTGGACCCCACGAATCCCGAAATTCCTATTTTCCACGGAAGCATCCAGAAGTACGAAGAGGAGTCGAAGACGGGCACCAGGGGGCCCTCAGCATAGCCAGGCACGGACCCCCTTGGTCGCGTCGGGGGTGGTGAGGCCACCCTGGTGGCCCACCAACGTCGCCCTTTCGCCTATTTCTTCCCCTCCGAAGGAAAACCCTAAGAGAACCGGCGAAATTCCATGAAACCTTCTGCAGCTGCCGTCATCGTCAACCCAAGTTTCGGGGGACAGATCTCTGTTCTGGCACCCTTCCGGGACGGGGAAGTGCCCCCGGAAGACATCTCCATCGACTCCATTGACATCTCCATCACCGTCGCTGTCTCCTTTGATGAGGAGGGACTAGTTCTCCCCCGAGGTTGAGGGCTCTACCGGTAGCTATGTGGTTCATCTCTCTCTCCCATGGTATGATCAATATGTGATCGTGAGCTTTGTAATCTAGTTGAATAAGTAGATGTTACTCTTCATCTATTGTGCTACTCAAGTGTTTTATTAATATGAACTTTGGAGTCACCTTGTCCCACGGTGTGAAGGTGACATTGTGCACATCGTGTGTGTCTCCTCTATGAATTGTGGTGTTTGTCTAGTACCTTCTAGGGCGCTCAAGTTGACAGTGTGGGGCTAGCTAGACATGGGAATGCTTACTTTAAGGAATGCTTTTTGCAACCCTACGCAATGATTAGTGTTTGTTATCCAACCGGAGAGGGTTAAGAGTAGCATAGTGAAGAGAAGATATTTAGTTATTCTATTATGTGATCATTGTTGAGAGTGTCCACTAGTGAAAGTGGGATCCCTAGGCCATGTTTTCAAGTATTGAAACACCGTTTTTCGCCTGTTCTGCTACATGTTTGCTTGATGCCATATTTATATCAGATTGCTATTATTACTTATAACCATCTGAAAGTATAGTATGGGCACCTAGAGGGGGTGAATATGTGCTACTACCAATTTTAATTTTTCTTTCACAATTAGGCTTGACACAAAGGTAAATTCTCTAGATGATGCAACTATGGTGAATTTACCTATATGACAAAGACAAGGACAATAACAACACAAGCAAGAGTAAAGAGGGAAGGGCACGAGGTAACCGATATGAAGCACACGGAGACACGATGTATTCCCGAGTTCCTCCTTGTTAAGGGAGTACGTCTCGTTGGAGGGGTGTGAGCTCGCCACGAAGGCCTACTCAACGCCACAAAGGCCTCACCCTATTCTCCGATGAACCCCGCCACAAAGTCCTAGTCCACCTTCCACTATTGATCGCCTTTGAGGCGGGAATCGAATCCTTTACAAACGAGATTGGGGCACACACCCACAACCAAATTGGGGGCTCCCAACAATCACCAATCACCAACAAGTGTAGCAATGGAGTCTAGGTTCTCCACAAGGAAACCCTAGACTAGATCCCTCTAGAATATGAGGAAGAAATGAAGATCGGCTCGGTGAAGATGTAGATCGGGGTCTTCTCCTTCAGTCCTCCAAGTATCAACGAGTTTGGGTGGAGGGATTGAGAGAAATCTAACTTTGGAGGCTCAATAAATGCTTGTATTCAATGCTGGTTCGAGCAACCTTTTGGAGAAGTAGGGGATGAGGTATTTATAGCCCCCTCCCCAAACTAGCCGTTTGACCCTTTTTCGTGCCTAGCGGTACTACCGCTGCCTGGTAACATAGGCGGTACTGGGGCGACCCAGAGATAGGGTGTGGGCGGTACCACCACAGAAGTACCGTGGTACTCCAGCAGTGGTACTACCGCGAGTGCCCACCGGTACTGCCGCTGTCCACTTCATCGAATTAAATCGAAGTGGCTGGCGGTAGTACTAGGGCACTACCGCTCTAGTACCGTAAACGTTACCATGAGCAAAATCCTACTGGCCGTACTTTGACCGGTACTGCCAGCGGTAGCGGTACTACCGCCTGGCAAGGTTTTTCTTGAAACCAAGTTAACCACAGCGGTACTACCGAACCAGTACCGCCCAACTACCGCTGGATGCAGTACCCAAAAATACTCTGGCGGTACTGGGCGCGGTACTACCGACTGCTGTGCAGAGCGGTACTACCGCTGGAGCGCGCGGTACTACCGCTGGAGCAAGTTGATTTGGTGGCTTTTGACATTGAACACTCTTCACCCTTTTGCGTCTAGATGATATTTTTTGAAATACTTTGACGCACTGTTAGATACTTAGTAGTGTTGTTATCAACTCCAAAACTAAGTGATATCAAAATGCAAATGCACTTTCAATCTCCCCCTTTTTGGAGATTGATGACAACACCACTAAGAGAGGTCTAATTTTTTTGGATGAGCACTTCTTGAGAGAGTGAAACGTCAAGAAATTTGCTTATGAGGCAAACTTTGTTCTCTTTTAGAATGTGTGCTCCCCCTAACTTTTAGAGACCTAGCAAGGATAAAAGGATATAACAATATGAATACTTGCTAGAAAGATATAACGATAATAACCATAAAATCCAAATCCATAACACCAAATAGTTCAACACACACCAATAGCACACACCACACAAAGTTTGACAACACAAAATACAACCCAAGCAAATGATAAAGCGATCCTAAATATAACTCTCTCCCCCTTTGGCATCAAGACACCAAAAAGGGAAGAGGCGATGCTAACGTCCCTGGAGGTCACTCATTGGGGCTGGAGGCACTAGCTGGGCTTCCGAGACCACGCTCATCTTCTGAGTTGACATCTTCAACCTCGTCGTCAGTATCATAACGAGTCCAAGGCTCATGTGGAGTAGTAGCATCATCAAGAAGATCTGGATCAACCCACGTGTTGTCATGCTTGGACTTCCACTCCGCAGAGGTGGTGATCTTATCCTCAGAACCTCGACGAATAGGCACCCCAAGATGGGCAAATCTCTCACGAGTAAGCTGACGCTCCTTCTTGCTATGCACATGAGCAAGATAAGCCTTGATCTCCATGTCAACCTGACGACAGAACATCTTCTTCAACGTTGAGGACATCCACTTGCGAAAGTAAGACTTCTGAGCTCTCCCCTCCATCTCAAAATCTGAGTCACTAGATCCATCGGTGCCTGGACCAAGATCATCTGGACCAAGCAGGGGAGTGGCATGCTTCTTGACTCGTAGATCCTTGATAGGGTGAGTAGTGAGTTCTTGGTCATTGTCCAAGAGAGCATCAGACAGTTTGGCATTGCGCCAAGTGGTGGCAATGAGCTTGAAGACCAAGGCAGCAAACACGGGGACTCTCCTCCTCATCACACAGTTATACATCTTGTTCCAGAGAATGTCCATCACATCAAGTCTAAGGCCATCACCACGACGCCTATGAGTGTACACCGTCAAGTCTGTGAGTGAACCATGGTTTTGATCAAAGTTGCCAACACATGGAGCCAACGTGTTCCTGAAGATCCTATGGAGAATGTCATATACGGGCAACAGGTTCTTGGACTGACCAACCACAAAACGACCAGGGATATATAGATCATACACCTCGGTGGGAGCCATAGACTTCTCCGGGTAAGGAACCCGGAAGAAGGTAGTGTGAAAAGCAGCGTCTGGAATCTCCCCAAAGTCCTGCAAGCCTAACACAGTAGCAAACTCATCCCATGAAGCAGAAAATTTCTGATTCTTGGTCATGCAAGTGATCCTCCAATCATCTGTATGGAAATAAAGTGTGGCATAGAATTTTCCCACGAGGTGCTCACCATAGTATTCATTGATCTCGATGAAATCCAGGAGACCAAACTCCTCACAAACCTCCAATGCCTCACCAAAGTAGTCCATCTTTGACCTCATGAATGAACATTGATGGAGTATTGGGTCACTACCTTGTTTTTGTTGAGTGGGTATTCCTCATAGAAAATCCTCTCCTGAAAACGAGTCTAGAAGCACTCATTGGCCCTAGATTTCCTAGGCTTGTTGTAGGGGTTGGTCCTCCTCTCACGATGAAACTGCTCATCATACATGTTGACAACTGATTTGTCCTTAGCTGCATGTGATTTCCTAAGAACAGACCTCTGTCTCCTTATCAGATTCCCTTGTGGCATGACCTCTGGAGTTTCATCTTCCTCGGGATTCTTCCGAGTCCTCTTAGCTGCACGCTTGCGACCTCCACCCTTAGAGCCACTAGCACATGCTCCTAAGAAAGCATAGGGGGATAGCAAGAGGTAAGATTAACTTCAATCAAAAAGATCTACGAGAAAAATCACACTAGAAGTAGAAGTGCTCAGACTCCAGGAAGCGGTAGTACCGCTTGGGGGCCACGGTAGTACCGCTGTTACCAGCAGTTCCAGCCATAGCGGTAATACCGCTGTTGCCAGCGGTAGTACCACTACTGGCGGATTCTTCCATGGCACCCAACGGAACTACCGAATCCAATTAGAAGCAAAGGACCAAAAGTTCTAATGAGATTTAATCTACTAGGGAGAACAACAAACTACTTTTAGACTAGGAGATCTCTAGAACCCTAAACATCATCATATCACAAGATTTACTCGAGGGAGAGAGATAGGAAGGGTTACCGGAGCTCATCGTCGTGGAGAAGGAGTTGGGTGCGATCCCCGAGTGTTCTCCGGTGTGATTGGCGCACTCAATCACCGGAGAGAGCCCTCCCCGGCGGACGGAAGACTTAGTGGCGGCTAGATCCAATATGGGGAGAGGATGAAGGAGAGAGAGAGAGGTAAGTGGTAACACCCTTCTCCCAGATCCGTATTTATCCCCACGGATTTTTACCGCAGCGGTAGTACTGCCCACCTGGGACTACTAGAGCCAGGAGGTAGTACCATTGCTTGGTCTGTGATGGTCCCAAGCCCCTGTAGCGATAGTACCGTGTGAGGCTACCGGTAGTACCGTGCACTGGGTACTACTGTCAGTTAAGCGGTAGTACCGCTGCAACTGGCGGTAGTGCCGCTAGCCGGGTCTTACTTCCACCAAGAGATCAAAGTGATTGAAATTTTCGGAAGATAAATTGTCTAGGGGGGAAATGTTTGGGCTTGGTATAAGAACTCAAACTGAGATGGTACTACACACTCCAACTTTTGCAAAGAAGAAAAAAATTCAAATAAGGAAAAGAGAGAGTGTGCTTCCCAAACACCACAAACGACACACAAAAACACAACGAGAGAAGGAAAAAAAACACAACGAAAACACCACATAAGAACCAAACAAGAACCAACTCTTCAAGAGAAGAGGTTGGTGGCCTAAACCACCATGTAAGAGAATATGGTATGTCACCTCGAAGATATATCTTGGGTACATTGCCAATTCTCTACATTGAAGCTCACAATTCAACATTAGAAAAAGAGAGATACAATGAATATTTGCTTTTGGCATAATGGGGGGAGGGAGAACCTAATGTGTTAATATAACACTCCCCCTATGTCCATGCCTACACCTAAACCCAAACACGTCTCATCTATAGGGGTGTGTGCAAGATCCTCAAGTCAAACTCCTAGAATCAATGATGTCTAGTTCATTCCTCAAGAACATGAATCTTGCATCGTCGAGTAGCTTCATGAAGATATCTGCAAGATTGTCCTTGTTGGGCACATAAGATAGAGCAATATCCCCTCTTGCCACATGGTCTCGGATGAAATGATGTCGAACCTCAGTATGCTTCGTTCTTGTATGTTGCACGGGGTTGTAGGCGATCTTGATGGCACTTTCATTGTCACACATGAGAGGCACCTTATCCAAATGAACGCCATATTCCTTGAGAGTTTGCCTTATCCATAGCAATTGGGTGCAAGCACTTGCGGCGGCTACATACTCGGCTTCGGCGGTGGAGAGAGATATGCAATTTTGCTTCTTGGCAGACCAACGCACCAAAAACCTACCAAGAAATTGGCAAGCCCACGAAGTGGACTTCCTATCATCTTGATCACCGTCCCAATCGGAATCCGTGTAGCCCTTGAGAGAAAATTGTGCCCCCTTTGGGTACCACAAACCAAACCTTGGGGTATGAACCAAATACCGAAAGATCCTATGGACCGCCATTAAATGGATTTCTGTAGGAGCCGCTTGATACCTTGCACACACACCTACACTCAAAACGATATCGGGCCTAGATGCACAAAGGTAAAGCAAAGAACCAATCATAGAACGATACAACTTTTGGTCCACATCTTTATCCTTCGGGTTACATGATAGGTGGCACTTGACTTGCATAGGAGATGGCTTGATCTTTTCATTTTGGAAGTTAAACCTCTTGATCATGTCTTGGGTATACTTGGCTTGAGAAATGAAATTACCTTGAGCCAATTGCTTGATCTCAAAGCCAAGGAAGAATTTAAGCTCTCCCATCATAGACATCTCGAACTTGTCAGTCATAAGCTTTGATAACTCATTATTGAAATCTTGGTTAGTTGAGCCAAACATAATATCGTCCACCTAGAGTTGGCATATGAAAAGCTCTCCCTTTACTCTCTTTGTGAAGAGAATGGGGTCGATCTTCCCAACTTCAAAACCACGGTCATCCAATAACTCTATAAGGTGCTCATACCACGCACGTGGTGCTTGTTTAAGTCCATAGAGCGCCTTATCAAGCTTGTAGACATGGTTAGGGAAGTTGAGGTTCTCGAACCCCGGAGGTTGCTTAAAATATACCTCCTCTTTGAGTGGACCATTTAAGAAAGCACTTTTTACATCCATTTGTTGCAATTTGAAATTATGCGAAGATGCATATGCAAGAACGATACGGATGGACTCAAGGCGAGCCACGGGAGCATAGGTTTCATCAAAGTCAATGCCTTCAACTTGAGTGTAACCTTGAGCTACCAATATTGCCTTGTTCCTTATGACAATGCCATGCTCATCTTGCTTGTTCTTGAATATCCACTTAGTGCCAATAACATTGTGGCAATCTTTGGGCTTCTCAACTAATCTCCAAACTTTCTTGCGCTCAAAGTTATTGAGTTCATCATGCATAGCTTCAACCCAATCGGAGTCCTCAAAAGCTTCAAACACTTTCTTTGGTTCCACCATAGATATGTGAGCTTTATGCTCATTAAAATGTGCCAATTTCTTTCTTGTGGATCTTATAGCTTGAATATCTTCCAAGACCTTGTTGTCTTGGGCATCAATTTGCTTCAAAGCTCTTCTTATCCTTCTAGCACGACGGGCTTCGATCTCCTCATTATTGCAAGGAGGGATCACTTGATCATCTCGATCATTTGGGTCCCCGTTTTGACCAACTTGGCCTTAATCATCATCATCAACAACAACAAGAACTTCTTCAATACTAGATTCAACTTGAGGAGAGGAGGATGAGGATGATTGATCTTGGCCTAGACCTTGACTAGCATGAATGATAGGAGTGGTTGCATCTTGTGTAGTAACTTGGTCAATAAGAGGAGGGTCTTCAACATGTTCTTGGTTAGGTGCAACACTTGGCTCCTTGGCTTGTTCTTCTATTGTATAGGAGGGCTCCACTTGAGTAGAGCATAGTCCTTCTCGAGTCGCCATAAGGTGTCCCTTAATGGGGCGGAAAAATCCCACACCCATCCTTCCTATAGCTTCTTGAAGCATTTCAACATCTATATTAGAAACATGAAATTGCACCACTTGGGAGCCATCATTTTCCTCGAAAACCACACTACAAGATTTTATGACAATCCGTGAGGCTTTGTCAAAGACTGTAGAAGTGTGGGATTCGGCACCATAACCAACAAATATACCCTCAATAGTTTTGGATTCAAATTTAGACAACCTAACACCCTTGATCAAATAAAAGAACTTGCAACCGAATACACGGAAGTAGGAGACATTGGGCTTGTTTTCGGTGAGGATCTCATATAGAGTCTTGTCCAAGCCCTTGCGGATGTAGAGGCGGTTGGAGGAGTGGCATGCGGTGGATATGGCCTCAGACCATAAATATTGGGGAGAAGAATACTCCGCCAACATGGTCCTTGCCGTATCCAAGAGAGTGTGATTCTTCCTTTCGGCAACACCATTTTGTTGAGGAGTGTAGGTAGCGGAGTATTGATGACGAATGCCCTCATCACTAAGGAATTCATTCAAAGTGTAGTTCTTGAACTCCGAACCATTATCACTCCTAATAGCCATGATAAGAACATTGTGTTTACGTTGCACTTGGTTGGAGAAGTCGATGATGGTTTGTTGAGTCTCACTCTTTCACTTGAAGAAATAAGCCCAAGTGTATCTTGAGAAATCGTCGACAATCACCAAGCAATACTTCTTGCCTCCAAGACTTGCCTCGGGCACGGCACCAAAGAGATCAACATGAAGAATCTCCAATAACCTCTTTGATGAGATAATAGTCTTGGCCTTGTGCGAGAGATCATGCATCTTTCCTTCAACACACGACCTACAAACGCGATGTTTGGAAAAGGAAACATTTTCTTTTAGTCCGACAATAAGGCCACCTTTCTGAAGACTTTGCAAAGCTCTCATGTTGACATGGGATAAGCGGCGATGCCACAACCACCCCACGTCCACCTTTCTGAAAGAAACATTGATTGAGAGTTGGTAGACTTCGAAAAGTCCACCACGAACAACTAATTTTCAACATGTCCCACGTATGCGACGTCAAGGGTCTTGCTCCTCAAAAGGACCACAATATCTTCATCAAAAAATACGGAAAAACCCATCTTTCCAAGAGATCGGACGGAAAGTGAATTGAAACCAAGGGATTCGACAAGCATGACATTCACGATAGTAATATCGGGAGCAATCACAACCTTGCCGAACCCTTATACCTTATACGAGGACGAGTCTCCATAAGTGATGGTTGCTTGAATGTCATTTGGGCGCAACTCCGTCACAAGTTCTTTGCTTCCGATCATATGGCTAGTGAACCCACTATCAATTATCCATTTAGACCCACCAGAAGCATAGTCCTGCAAGAGATCATTGACTAGAGTTAGGACCCGAGGAGGTTCCCTTCATGTTAGCAACACGGGTCTTTGGAACCCAAATGGTATAGTCAATGTAACCTTCAATAAGACCAACATATTTAGCTTGCACAACACCATAATAATCAACATATAAGAAATGGTGTGGATTGTTAGTTCCATCGGAGGTGCTACGAGTACTGTTGTTCCTCATGACACTACTACTCGAAGCAACATTGCTTGCTTGTGCGGGCGTGCTACGAGTAGTGTTCTCCCTAATGACAATACCACTCGAAGCACCATTGTTGGCCTTCTTCTTGTTCTTCTTCTTCTTGTTCTTCTTCTTGGCAACATAGCCAAGACCTTGCTTGCCCACTTGTGGCCCTGGAGCACTCAATTGTGGTCTAACAACTTGTGGGGTAGAAGTCACAACCTTCTCAACTTGAGGGCCTTTTCCCTTGAGCCTTGCAAGCTCATCCTTCAACCTAGCATTTTCCTCAATAATATTTGCATGATCACAAGAAGAAGTAGAGGTGCTAGGTTTGTTAAGTTGATTAACTTGAGTTTGAAGTTGTTCATGCAACTCTTTGAGGGATGAGTGTTGGCTCTCCAAAGCTTTGTGAGCCTTGGTTAGATTTTCAAACTCCTCGGTTAGTCTACCATGACAAACACAAAACTCAACCTTGTCCTTTTTAGCCTTTTTATATTTAGCAATTGCAAGGTCACGTTCCTTAGTGATGTTAGAAACAAGTTCATTATGCGTTTCTTCAATAGATTCAAGTTCCTCCTTAAGAGAAACTCTACCATCATGCTCTTCCTCAAGAGTCATAGAGAGGGGTGCAATTTCATCTGCATCCCTTCTTTCAACCTCACCTTTCTTCTCAAGAGCTTCTTAGGCCTCTCCCAATTGTCTCATGAGATGATCGAAGTACTTCTTGGTCTCCCCTTGTATGTTAGACATAAAACATTCCAAAGAGAGCATTTCATGTTCTACTCTAAGACTAGCAAGATTTTCTAGTTCACTTTGGGTCTTAGAGTTTGGAGAAGGTGATACCTCCGAGGCCTTAGCCATGAAGCACTTGGCATTTGGGTGAGGATGAATATCATTGGGGGATTCAAAGAGAGATGAAGATGAGGGAGTAGAACAAATAGCAAGAGCGGTCACTTCACTTGTGGTTTCTTCTTCTTCATCACTCCCGGAATCATACTCCTCTTGAGTCACTAGCACAAACTTGGTGGGAGACTTCTTGTTGAAGGGTTTCTTCTTGAAATGAGGTTTCTTGTACTCAACCTTGGACTTGTCCTTGCGAATGAGCTTTCCACTATGGAGTTATCTATTTTCATAGGGACACTCCGCAATGAAGTGGTGCTTATATTGATAATTGAAGCAAGACCTCACTTTTTGAGCCCCATCATTGCCATAGCGAGACTTGGTCTTCTCCTCAACATATTGCTTAGCCTTGGGAGGATTCCTCCAAAACTTATGCACGGTGAGAGCAATGATATCCTTGAGCACGGGAGCATACTCTTGATCCTTCTATGGACCCAACACCTCATGGTCTTCTTCTTCATACTCAACCTCTCTTGACACAACATTGGCCTTCAAAGCAATTGATGCTCCTTTGTGCATTCCTATGGCCCTAGCATGGTTGTCAAGAGAATTATTGGTTTGCACTTCATAGGAGCACATTTCTTGCATAACTTGGGTTAAGGTCAAAGAAGAGAAATCATGTCTTCCGTGAATGCTCTTCAAGTCCGCGGGCTCAAATGGCATGAGGGAAATCATGTACTTCCTCTTTATCCAAGCATGATCAATGTACTTGGCACCAACATTGGAGAACATGTTGGCAAGAGTCTTGAGCCTTCGGTACATGTCTTCATGGTTCTCTCCATCATGCATATAGAACCCTTTTGCCTCATTGTGAAGGGAATATGCCCGAGAGGCAATAGTAAAGGGGTAATTATATTATTCCTTGTTTATGATAAATGTTTATTTCTCATTCTAGAATTGTATTAACCGGAAACGTTGATACATGTGTGTTTAATAAACAAACAATGGTTCCTAGAAAAGTCTCTATTTTAACTAGCTCGTTGATTAATAGATGATCAAGGTTTCCTGGTGATGAACATTGGATGTTGTTAATAATGGGGTCATGTCATTGGTATAATGATGTGATGAACATAGACCCAGTATCAAGATAACAATACGATCAATTCATTTAGTTTATATTGTTATATCTTGCATACGAAGTAACTTATTCCTTATACCATGAGATCATGCCAATCACTGGTACCGGAAGGGTGCTTTGATGTCATCAAACATCACACCGTAACAGGGTGACTATAAAGGTGTATTTAGGTATTCGGAAAGTATTAGTTTAGGATCATGGATCAAGAGTGGGATTTGTCCATCCTAAATGACGGAGAGATATACTATGGGCCCTCTCGGTGATATCACATCGACACAGCTTGCAAGCAGGTGATATGATCACAAGGATGCCATATCATGGAAACTAGAAAAGAGTACTTGTCAAGTAACGAGAATGAACAAGGTATGGGTGATACCAATGATCGAATCTCGGACAACTAATATATCGCGAGACAAAGGGAATTAGTTACGACTTTTATGGTTCACATGATCACTAGATTCATCGTTGAATGTGTAGGGGTCATTACGGATCTCCAGGTCTGGCTGTTAACTATTGATCGGAGAGGTGTATCGATCATGTCTACATTATTCACGAACCGTAGGGTGGCACACTTAAGGTTTGATGACGCGATTGAGTGGATACGGAATATCGGAGAAAAGTTTGGACAACACCGAAATTGTTTCGGGGAATATTAAAATAGTCACCGGAATTGTTTCGGGGATTGAAATAGTTCAAGGTGGTATACTTTAATGTTTGATTAACAAATAGTTCAAGGGGGTTAGTGTTAATGTTTGTTAATAGGATTAACAAATATTAAAATAAAGAAATAAATTGTTTTATTTATTTATTAAAGAAAACCCTTGGAATTTTGAGTGGGAATTGATGAGAGAATGAGTGGGTTGAGTGGAGACTCCACCCACATGATGAGGGGAGTGGTGGAGGCACAAAAATTCGTGGCTTCCTCCACCTCCTATATAAAGAGGGGTTGGACCTCTCTCTCCACACACAACTTGGTGTCATCTCCATCTCCATCCTCCCGCTGATCCACCTCATGTTCATGCGCTTGGCGAGGCCCTGAACGAATTTTTCTCCACCACACCACGCCATCGTGCTGCTGGTTTCCAAGGGATCCTCTATTTACGATGCCCCGCTGGATCGAGGGAACGGAGGTCGTCATCGAGTTGTACGTGTGACCGAGTGCGGAAGCGCTCATCTTCGCGATCATGAGAGATGTGAGTACGACTACATCACCAACGAGATTTGTCTCGTATCGCTTTGTGTCTTCGAGGGTATGTTCTCATTAAGACTATCTTTCTCCCCGTTGCTTACATCTCCTAGATTATATCTTGGCCCTTCGGGTGTCTATCGCGTAGGATTTTTTTTTTCTATGCAACGAACCCTTCAGCGGTATCAGAGCCGGATCTATGCGTAGATGTTTTTTACGGGTAGAACACATATGTGTATGTGGGCGTTGATGATCATGTTATTGACCCCTTGAATATTTTATGATCTTAGTGGCATAGTTGGATGAAGCTGCCCTTGACTAAGTTTACGTGTACTATGTACGTGTGAATTGTCTCACTTGTGGCTGAGGGGGTGTCCATTTCTCCTACTATAGTTAAGATCTAATATACGAATGGTTGTTAAAAATATGTTTATCAACGTTGTGGTTGGTGTTCGTAGGTATGAACGGTTCTATCCTCGAAAGCCCTAAGCCACGTAAAATATGCAAAAATAAATTAGAGGCGTCTAACTAGTTTTTGCTAGGCATGTGATGTGATATGATCAACATTAAAAAATTGATTATGAGATGATCTCTTCTGTAAATTATTGATATACCGGAAGGTATCCATATGGTTATCTTATTATTGATGGACAATCAAGATGGAGGTGCCATGGAACTTGGTACCACACCGGTGGAATGATGGAGATCATACCATGATGCATATGATGGAGATCAAGTGCAAGAAGGACCATATCATATCATATTATCCTTGCATGTGATGTTAATCTTTTTTATGCATCTTATTTTGCTTAGATAGCGACGGTAGCATTATAAGATGATCCCTATCACTTAATATCAAGATAATAATGTTTTCTTCCTTAAGTATGCACCGTTAAGAAAGTTCGTCGTTTTGAGACACCACGCGATGATCGGGTGTGATAGACTCAACGTTCGCATACAACGGGTGTTTTCAAGCTTAGAATGTACAGACATGGCCTTGAAACACACGCAATACTACGGTTCGACTTGGCGAGCCTAGCATGTACATACATGGCCTCAAAACACGTAACCGAAAGGTAAAGCATGAGTCATATGGATGATATGATGAACATGTCGATGTTCGCCTTTTAAGCTACATCATCTCACGTGATGATCGGTTTTGGTGTAGTGAATTTGGTTCGTGTAATCACTAAATACGACTAAGAGGGATGTTGTTTTTGAGTGGGAGTTCATGGTATAATTTTTAATTAACTTGAACTTATTTATCATGAACAATCAATCAAACTGAATTTGCACAAATTGTAGTATTTATTTGCATCCACATAACTACCTTACACTTAGATTGTTAATTGAGATATAACTGTTATGATTTGGTAAAAATCATTTAAGATTGGTACCGTATTAGTGAAACTTAAAATTGAGTTATATTGTAGATTTTTTGTATTTCCTACCTAGCTCCATATGGTTAATGATTAATTGATCTAGAGAGCAAATAATTCCTGCTTAGAATCCAGAGTCATGGTTGCTTCCATATTACTTTATCTTCAAAAGAATGTTTTGTTGATCAAGGTGATTTAGGAACTGAAAAGAATTATTTTCGGAAACAATCAAGTGAAAGATATATTGATATCTAGAAACTTATTTGTGGTAACATGACTGAGTATAGTTTAGCATGATAATGTATGCTTATTTTATTTGAATATATGCAATCATTGAAGACGCTAGGTGTTTGAATATTCCAAGAACATGAGTGCTAAAATTATCCTCTAAAATCCTTCCTTCGAGCTATAGTAACTTAATCATAAAATTGTTATGATGGGATGGATTAAAAGTATGGGTAAAGTCGTCTATCTTACTTAGAGATTGATAAGAGTGGAATCTAGAAGAATACTATTAATATGGTGATATTAGTAGAACAATCAAACTCAAAGTATGACTCAATGGGTGATAGTATATGACTAACACGCCAAAGAAAATGAGCTAGTACGACTAGAATTGTTTGATGTTGAATGATTCTTCTGTAAAGGAAAGGGAATATTGAAAATAGAATTAAAAAAATATATATGGCAGAAAAAGAAGATAACTGGAAAAGTCCAGCTCAGGAGTATATGATTGATATACAAGTTATAGATGTATTACTAGTTAACAAAGTATTTTTGGGTATTTTGATACCACATTGGTTGGTATGAGTTGTCCTACAAAGCAACGAATGCAAGAAATACAAGGGCCTAAAAGAAACTAGTAATAGACGTGGAATCGGTTATGACAAAAATAGAAATAAAGTGTTATTGTGTTCATTGTCGGATCAAACCAAACATTCAAGATTTATTTTAAGAACTTAATAAGTTGTTATTTTGTTATGATCTTTTGTGAGAACAAATGAGATTTTTCAAACTATGACCATATTCCATAATTGATGGATATGTTAATATAAATCATATTGGTAAAGTAAACATCTATAAAGACTAAATGCTAAACGTTGCAAGACGTAAAAGAGTTTCACTTAAACTGTGACACCACCATTTTAGTTCATATCGTAAATGAAAACATGAAGGAACTCCATATTGATGGACTTCCGGAGTCATTTTGTTTTTAATAAATTGACGCTTGTGAGACCTCTTCCAAAAGATGACTAGAATTCCGTTCATAGGCCAAAGTAGAATGGCAGACTAATTTAATGGATATTGTACATGTTGATGTATATAGTCCATTATGTATATTCATGTGTGGTGGATTCATTTTTCCTTCATAAAATTCCGTCGATGATTTGAGTAGATATATGAGTATATCTATTTAAAAAGAATGGAGTTTGAAAATTTTGAATTGGTTCATATTATTGTTAGTATGAAGTAAAAATCATTGTAACAAGATAATCAAGTATTTATATTGGGTCATAAAGGATAAAGTTTTGAGTTACAAGTTTAGCAAAACATCTGAGGAGTTGCAGAATTGTTCTACAACTTATACTTCTTGAATACCCTACATTAGTTTGGAGTATTCAAGAGACAAAATCAAACCTTGTTGGACATGGTAAGATTAATAAAAATGCCATTATAATTTTGTAGTTTATACATTAGTGACAGCCGTTTTTTTTCACTGAAAATAGAACCATCATGATCCGTTGAAATTGACAACATATAATATATGGTTTGGGTAGTGACTCGAATTGTCATTTTCTTAAGTTTTGGTATGCATAGCATGTGTAAAATGGTTAAAACCAAAATAGGATAAATATATGTTTATAAGGTTATCCCAAATAAAACATTGGGTATTTCTCCTATCACCGAACTAAAAGACGAATGTTGTTTGTCAAAAAGGATTGATTTCTCGAGAAAGTAGTTCTTGCAAAACAAGTGAGTGGGAGGACAGTACAAACTCATTGAGATTAGAGAATCTTCGTTATCATGTCAAGAGTAGCGCATCACTAGAAGTTGTTCCAGGGTTTCCTATTTTGACTAAGTAGAAGACACTATATATGTTTTAGATACTTCGAATGAGTTTGCGAACTGAACCACAAAAGTCCTAAAACTTTGTACTTAGACTAACTTTTGGTTTAAGAGTAAAGTGTTGTTTTGACAACAAAAGGACCTGGACCTTATAAAGGAAGCAAATGATGAGCCCTGACTTCGTAAAATTTACTATGAGTCATTATATCTGCCATATATAGTATCCTTGTATGAATATCAAGTATGTGACTTGGTAGTCCTTTCGATGGGCATGATGCCTAACGCTAGCAAAAGGGTCTATATAGCGACACAGACATGGATTTTTACATCCTTTGAAAGTTGTATTTATCGAAAAGTTGTTTTTGACAAAGTTCAAAAAGTTGACTACTACAAGATGTTGATCTTCCGTAGTGATGCTTTAGTCTTTGCGGACAGTTCTAGCAAAATTTACATATTATGATATGGCAGTTGAATAACAAAACCAACTCTCCTCTCGAGGAAGTTTGATCGAGGATGTGTACTCGACACAGTTTGGGAGTTTTGTAGAATTCAAAAGGTTGTTGGAAAGGTATGAAAAATTTAATGGTTGAAGTGAGCATAACGAAGTAGGAATCTTTACTTTAATGAAGTTATCAAAAGAGTTTGATTACATCATGAACGGTAAAGATGCTTGTAAAGTTACAAGAAATTAAGTGGGAGCTCTATGACATATTTTCAATGCTTTATGTAGATGACATATGGTTGATTGGAAAATATATATTTTAAATTAACACGGTTAAGATTTTTATATTGATGAAATTCTTAGAAGATATTGGGCATCAATATGCATAAGAGGCGGATTAAAGCGCCTAATATGGTTGAGCCAAATTACATATATTAAATATTGTAGTAAGTCAATATCGAAATGACAAGAAGGAGTTCTTGTCACATGGAAAATAATTGAGCAAGATTCAAGTGTTTTGACACATGATGAGCATCATTGAAATTGAGATTTCTAATTCATGTTTCCATGCTATGTACGCAACCAGATGAGTCCTATGCTATAAAATGTTATAGCATAACAATTCATATGATGATTAGACAACAGTGGGAGAGATCCTTGTGTCATTTTAGAAATGCTAAGGATGTTTTTTCCTATATAGTAATTACAAACTATTTGTTGTAATATGTTACACTAATAGTCTTGTCATATATTCAAATAAATTTATCTCAATAAAAATATGTGATGAAGGGTAGCACAATAGGCTGGAACAAAGTTCCATGCTGGATTTGAAAGAGTTTCAAAATTAAAGTATTGTGACAGATACTACAAAGGCTAAAGTATATCATTGTATTGACAACAAATAATAAGAGTATTTTGTGTCAAGGAGTTCTTTATTGAACTTGGTGAATTTCCAAGAATGCTGATACTATGAAGCTACATTTTCACAATGTTAGTAACATTGGTTTAAGTTGAGGAATTAAGGTTTCACCGGTTGACCAAATATATACAAAGCCATCTCATTAGAGAATGAGTGATGCGTGTAGACGCAAAGAACATGCAAATACAATAGGACCTGAACAGTTCAGATCTTTTTGATGATGTTTACCACATGCGAAGCATGGTAATAACACTGGAACGCCATATGTGTTAAGTGTTTACAGATTAGATTATTGACTCTAGTACAAGTGAGAGAATAAAGGGAATATGCCCGAGAGGCAATAATAAAGTGGTTATTATCTTATTCCTTGTTTATGATAAATGTTTATTTCTCATGCTAGAATTGTATTAACCGGAAGCGTTGATAGATGTGTGTTTAATAAACAAACAATGGTTCTTAGTATAGCCTCAACTTTAACTAGCTCGTTGATTAATAGATGATCAAAGTTTCCTGATCATGAACATTGGATGTTGTTAATAATGGGTTCATGTCATCGGTAGAATGATGTGATGAACATAGACCCAATATCAAGATAACAATACGATCAAGTTATTTAGTTTATATTGTTATATCTTGCATACAAAGTAACTTATTCCTTAGACCATGATATCATGCCAATCACTGGTACCGGAAAGGTGCTTTGATGTCATCAAACGTCACACTATAACAGGGTGACTATAAAGGTGCCGTTAGGTATTCGGAAAGTATTATTTGAGGATCATGGATCAAGAGTGGGATTTGTCCATCCAAAATGACGGAGAGATATACTCTGGGCCCTCTCGGTGATATCACATCGACACCACTTGCAAGAACGTGATATGATCACAAGGATGTCATATCACAGAAACGAGAAAATAGTACTTGTCAGGTAACGAGATTGAACAAGGTAGCATTGATACCAATGATCGAATCTAGGACAAGTAAAATATCGCGAGACAAAGGGAATTAGTTACGACATTTATGGTTCACACGATCACTAGATTCATCGTTGAATGTGTAGGAGTCATTACGGATCTCCAGGTCCCGCTGTTGACTATTGATCGGAGAGGTGTCTCGATCATGTCATTATTCACGAACCGTAGGGTGACACACTTAAGGTTTTATGACGCGATTGAGTGGATACGAAATATCGGGGAAAAGTTTGGACAACACCGAAATTGTTTCGAGGAATATTGAAATAGTCACCGGAATTGTTTCAAGGAATATTGAAATAGTTCAAGGTGGTATATGTTAATGTTTGATTAACAAATAGTTCAAGGAGGTAAGTGTTAATGTTTGTTAATAGGATTAACAAATATTAAAATAAAGAAATAAAATTGTTTTATTTATTTATTAAAGAAAACCCTTGAAATTTTGAGTGGAAATTGATGAGAGAATGAGTGGGTTGAGTGGAGACTCCACCCACATGATGAGGGGAGAGGTGGAGGCACCAAAAATTCGTGGCTGCCTCCCCCTCCTATATAAACAAGGGTTGCACCTCTCTCTCCACACACAACTTGGTGTCATCTCCATCTCCATCCTCCCGCTGATCCATCTCATGTTCATGCGCTTGGCGAAGCCTTGAACAGAGTTTTCTCCACCACACCACGTCGTCGTGCTGCTGGTTTCCGAGGGATCCTGTACTTCCGCTGCCATGCTGGATCGAGGGAACGGAGGTCTTCATCGAGCTGTACGTGTGATTGAGTGCGGAAGCGCTGCCCGATTGCAGTGCTCATCTTCGCGATCTTGAGATCGATGTGAGTACGACTACATCACCTACGATATTTGATCTCGTATCTATTTGTGTCTTCGAGGGTATGTTCTCCTTAAGACTCTTTTTCTCCCCGTTGCTTACATCTCCTAGATTAGATATTGGCCCTTCGGGTGTCTATCGCGTAGGAATTTTTTGTTTTGTATGAAACGAACCCTTCACATTGGTTAAGGAATAATACCTATTCCTTTGCATGCTCTCAGTGCCCACAAACATGAAGACAAGTGCGTCCCATGCTTCCTTGGCGGTGGAATATTGTTGAAGATGCGGCATGTGATTAGGACCCACAGCTTGTTGAAGAATAGACAAGGCGGTGTAGTTGAGTTGATAATCTACGGCTTCTCTTCTTGTCAAGTTCTTGGGGTCATGAGGCTTGTGTCCATCAAGAGTGACTCTCCAAAGTTCTATACAAGAAGAGGTCAAGTGAGTCTCCATGTAATATTGCCATTCATGAAAAGAAAAAACATAAATTTTAGGTGGATCTCCCCTAGGGATTATATGAGGATGTGGGACAGGAGGATCGGGAGAATATTGTCCTTTGACGGAGTGAAATTCTCCCTCCCCTTCCGTACCCTTCTTGGTGGAGTTTTTGGCGGAAGCATTTTTAGATGGATCACCATCTACCCCTTTCTTGGCGCCCTCCGGAGATTCTTCTGGAGGAGATGAGCCGATGACCTCCGGTCCTATGGATTTCAACAGTTGCATCAAGACTTGACGCAACTCATCGATTTTAGTGTCTATGGATGAGGTCAATGGATTTTTCAACTCATTGAGATAATTCATAGATACCGGCGCCACGGAACCTTAGGAATCCGCCTCATTAACCATACTCAAACTCTTAGGCGTTTAAGCCCGATAGAAGAGCCGAGGCTCTGAGACCAATTGAAAGTATAGTATGGGCACCTAGAAGGGGGTGAATAGGTGCTACAACCAATTTTAATTTTAATTTCACAATTAGGCTTGACACAATGGTAAATTCTCTAGATGTTGCAACTATGGTGAATTTACCTATATGACAAGGACAAGCACAATAACAATACAAGCAAGAGTAAAGAGGGAAGGGAAAGAGGACACCGATATGAAGCACAAGGAGACACGATGTATCCCGAGTTCCTCCTTGTTAAGGGAGTACGTCACATTGGAGGGGTGTGAGATCGCCACGAAGGCCTACTCAACGCCACAAAGGACTCACCCTATTCTCTGATGAAACCCGCCACAAAGGCCTAATCCACCTTCCACTATTGATCCTCTTTGCGGCGGGAATCGAATCCTTTACAAACGAGCTTGGGGCGCACACCCACAACCAAATTGGGGGCTCTCAACAATCACCAATCACCAACAAGTGTAGCAATGGAGTCTAGGTTCTTCACAAGGAACTCCTAGACTAGATCCCTGTAGAATATGTGGGGGAAATGAAGATTGGCTCGGTGAAGATGTAGATCGGGGTCTTCTCCTTCAATCCTCCAAGTATCAACGAGTTTGGGTGGAGGGATTGGGAGAAATCTAACTTTGGAGGCTCAATAAATGCTTGTCTTCAATGCTGGTTCGAGCAACCTTTTGGGGAAGAAGGGGATGGGGTATTTATAGCCCCCTCCCCAAACTATCCGTTAGACCCTTTTTCGTGCCTAGCGGTACTACCGCTGGGGTCAGCGGTACTACCGCTGCCTAGTAACATAGGCGGTACTGGGGCGACCCAGAGACAGCGTGCGGGCGGTACCACCGCAGAAGTACCGTGGTACTCCATCAGCGGTAATACCGCGAGTGCCCACCCGTACTTCCGCTGGCCACTTCATCGAATTAAATCGAAGTAGCTGGCGGTAGTACAAGGGACTACCGCTCTAGTACCGTAAATGTTACTGTGAGCAAAAAATCGCTGGCGGTACTTCGACCGGTACTGCCAGCGGTACTACCGCTTCCTGTAGCCAGCGGTACTACCGCCTGGCAAGGTTTTGCTTGAAACCAAGTTAACCACAACGGTACTACAGATTTAGTACCGCCCAAGTACCGCTGGATGCAGTACCCAAAAATACTCTGGTGGTACTGGGCGCGGTACTACCGCCCGCTATGCAGAGCGGTACTACCGCTGGAGCGCGCGGTACTACCGCTGGATCAAGTTGATTGGTGGCTTTTGTCATTGAACACTCTTCACCTTTTTGCGTCTAGATGATATTTCCTAAAATACTTTGACGCACTGTTAGATACTTAGTAGTGTTGTTATCAACTCCAAAACCTAAGAGAGATCAAAATGCAAATGCACTTTCACCATCCATATTACTTGCATTTCACTATCTCTTCGCCGAACTAGTGCACCTATATACCTGACAAGTATTTTGGGTGTGTTGGGGACACAAGAGACTTCTTGTATCTTAATTGCAACGTTTCATGAGAGGGATATCTTTGACCTCTACCTCCCTGAGTTCGATAAACCTTGGGTGATCCACTTAAGGGAAACTTCTTGCTGTTCTACAAACCTCTTCTCTTGGAGGCCCAACACTATCTACAAGAATAGAAGCGTGCGTAGACATCAAGCTCTTTTCTGGCGCCGCTGCCGGGGAGGTAAGGTAAAGGTACTCACATCCTCGGGTGTGAGTGCTCGAAGTTATTTCCTTTAGATTCTGCAATTAAATATTTTTGTTTCTTGTTCACTAGTTAGGCTTAATGGAAAACAACAAAAATATGAGAGAGCTTTATAATCTTTATCTTGATTTAGGACATGAAGTGTTTGAAGAGAAAATTAAAAAACCTATGGAGCTTTATTTGCATGCTAGTAGAAATGTTATTAGTATAAATTATTTGAACACCATTATTGCTAATGCTATGGAAAAGACTAAGCTTGGGGAAGTTGGTTTTGATGAATATGATATTTTTAGTCCCCCAAGTTTTGAGGAGGAAATTTTCTTTGATGATACTTTGCCTCCAATATATGATGATTACAATGATGAATATGATATTTTCAGTCCACCTACTATTGAGGAGAAAATTAATTATGATTACAATATGCATCCTATCATGATTATGGTGATGAGAATAATAATGATAGCTATTTTGTTGAATTTTCTCCCGTTGTTATTAATAAGAATGACTATGCTTATGTGGAGAGTATTAACTCTTTATGCATGTGGCTCATGATAAGAATGTTTTATGTGATAGCTATAATGTTAATTTTATTCATGATGCTACTGAAGTTTATTATGAGAGAGGTAAACGTGGTTTTATGCATCTCAACAATATTAAGTTTCTCCTCTTTATGTTGAAATTTTTTAAGTTGCCCTTATTTTGTCTTCCTATTCTAGTCACTTTGTGCTTCGTTGACTCAAATATGTTTTATAGGAAGTGGGTTAGACTCAAATATGTTTCATAGGAAGTGGGTTAGACTCAAATATGTTTTATATTTTTATTATTGATGCTCTCTTATTGTGATTCAACTCTTATTCTTATGTGAGCATCTTTTAAAAATCATTGTGCCTAGCTGAAAGGCATTAAAAGAAAAGCGCTTCCGGAAGACAACCCGTTTTATTTCTCCGTTTTCAACCTGTTTTCCGTCGTTTCTTTCTGTGTGCTTTGCACCTGGGTTTTGTCTATTTCCTTAGCAACCCGATGTACCTTTTCTTTTGTGTCTTTGTTGAGTCAAGTAAAGCCTCTAGTGGAAAGTAGAGACTATATTTCGGATTTCTGCGCAGGAAACAGATTTCTGCTGTCCACTGTTAAATTCTTCTAAAATCACAGAAAATTCAAAGTGACCTGAGTTTTTTGTGCGTCATCCTGGGATATATACGTAACTTTTCTTAGTTTACCACTTTTTGATTTGAGCAACTGAGGATTTTCGAAAAAAATCATCTTTACCTGCTGTTCTGTTTTGACAGATTTGTGCTAATAATTGCATTTGCCTCTTAATCTCTTTCTTTTGGTGTTATTTTGAGAAAAAGCGTTTTAAAAGAAGTTTTGACAGTAGATAATGTGTTAATGAGTGTTAGGATTGTGTTTAAACTGAACCATGTGAATTTATTATTTCGATTTTCACTAACGTTGCTAATGAAGATTGTGAGAAGTTTGGTGTGAAGGATGTTTTCAAGGGTCAAGAGAAGAGGATGATATGATGTGATCAAGAAAAGTGAAAAGCCTAAGCTTGGGGATGCCCCGGTGGTACATCCATGAAAATTCCAAGAAGACTCAAGGCATCCCCTTCTTCATCAACAATTTATGATGTCACTTCTAGGGAAACTATATTTTTATTCAGTCACATCTTATGTGCTTTACTTGGAGTGTATTTTATTTTTGTTTTCAGTTTGTTTGGTTTCCCTTGCTGCATTAATATCACTGGAACCTATCATACTTGTGTGGGAGAGAGACACGCTCCGTTTTCATTGCTTAGAACACTCTAGTTTTCATTCTTATTGTTATGTGAGTGTTCACTTTTTTCTAGTACTGCGCGTTAGCCTTTGTTTTCATGCATCTCTTATTCAGAGTTGTTAGTTTGAGTAGTGTTATGTGAGTAATATCATGTTTTATTGCTGTATCATGTCGAGAATTTTTGTTAAAGCATGTCTTGTATGGTGCTTGTTGGGAAAAGAAACTGGTGCTTGAGGTAGAATTTTTAACGGTGCAAGTGGAAGCTTGTATAGACCCATTTTAATATCATGCCGGATGTTATTTTAGTTTTAAATCCTTGTGGTTATTGAGTAGCATGATTATCCTCAAATAGCTGAGAGTGTTTAATGTGCCAATGAAACAATCATGAGTTGTTCTTGTCATATTGAAGCATAAATTTGCGGTATTCTCCTTTGAATATTTTATTTGGTTGACTTGGCGCATGCTCCAATGTTCAAGATATCGCTTATCGGGAACTAATCGGTCGACTCGTGATACGTGGTAAATCGGCCGATTTATCGGGATATCGGCCGAAATATCGGAATATCGGCCGCAATATCGGAATATCGTCCGAAATATCGGCCAATTTATCTTATCGGCCAGACACCGGTAAGCGATAAATCGGCCGATATATTGGAATATCGGCCGATATCCTTAACAGAGGCATGCTCACACCACGTTTATGACTATGAACCAGTCACTAATAGCCTCTATGATCATTTAGTTTTATAATTTGTGGTACCACTTATGCTTTGATTAATGATGTTTATGTCCCTATGCATGATTATGGCTCTTATGCTCTCTTGATTTGTCGCTCCTAGTATTTTGCTAGCCTCCACTTGTACTGAGTATGGAATTCTACTCGTGCATCCAAATCCCTAAAACCAAAGTTTTCCCGTTGTGTCCACCATACCTACCTACATGTGGTATTTAACTGCCACTCCAAGTAAATTGCTCATGTGTTACCTTTAAAACCTTCAAAATTACTCATGTTTTGCGTTCTTGTTTTTGCTCATGAGGACGTAAATAGAGAATCTTTATCTCACTTGTTTATTGGATTTAACACCTTGGACTAGTGGCTTCATCCTCTTATCCAATTGATAGAATATCTGGCACGGGGTGCCCAGCCCCAAATTAATACACACAAAATCTCTTCACTATTTTTGCCCCTTATTTATCAGTCAAAACATAATTGTGTAAACAAAAGAGAAAGAGGGATGACCTTCCAGTTGCGTCCTTCATATGGGAGTCGTTCTTGTGAAATCTAGTTGGCTTGTGAGGTACTGTATTTTCTGTTTACCATTCGTTGACATTAGCATACATCTCCCAAAATATAGACACTCCTCCATGGTATGTGATTGTTGGCAGGCACCCGAGGATTTGGTTAGCCATGGTTTGTGTAAGATGGATGGGAGGAGTGTCAAACATTCAATACCTCTGTTTAATAAAATAAAATCTCTGGCACATGAGTGATCCATGCTTCCCTCTGCGAAGGGCCATTCTTTTACTTTTATGTTGAGTCTCCATATTCTAACTTTATGCACAACTGAGAGAGCATAGTTGCCATTCTGAATTTTATGTGCATTTGTCCCAGAAACATTATTAATTGATTCATGATGTGATATTGCTTGTTCTCTAATTATGTTTTGCCCCACTCTTAAGGACTTGCGAAATATCACTTTGCCATGCTTTCTTTATACCTGAAACAAACATATATCTTTCTTTGCATTGTTATTCATGATATTTTATTTGAGCTACTTCTCATGATGCAAAGTGATTGCTATGCTTTATTATTAAAGTTCTATTTATCATGTTTGTGTTAAAAGTTCTATAATCTCGGCTTACATATGCTTTTACATTATTATGATCAAATTTATGATAGTAGGATGTCACCTCAGAATTATTTTGTTTTATCGTTTACCTACTCGAGGATGAGTAGGAACTAAGCTTGGGGATGCTTGATACGTCTCCAACGTATCTATAATTTCTGATGTTCCATGTATATATTATGCCAATTGCTCCATGTTTTCTCCCTTCTTTATAGCATCTTTACACGTTTTTCGGGACTAACCTATTAACAAGATGCCAAGTGCCAGTTCCCTGTTTTCTGCTGTTTTTTATTTCAGAAAATTGTTCTGGAAATATTCTCGGAATTGAACCCCACGAATCCCAAATTCCTATTTTCCCCGGAAGCATCTAGAAGTCCGAAGAGGAGTCAAAGACAGGCACCAGAGGGACCTCACCATAGCCAGACGTGGGCCCCCCTTGGTCGCGCCTGGGGGTGGTGAGGCCACCCTGGTGGCCCACGGAAGTCTCCCTTTCGCCTATTTATTCCCCTCCGAAGGAAAACCCTAACAGAATCGGTGAAATTCCACGAAACCATCCGCAGCCGCCGTCATGCTCAACCCAAGTTTTGGGGGACAGATCTCTGTTTTGACACGCTACCGGGATGGAGAAGTGCCCCCGGAAGCCATTTCCATCAACTCCACTGACATCTCCATCGCCGTTGCTGTCTCCTATGATGAGGAGGAAGTAGTTCTCCCCCGAGGCTGAGGGCTCTACCGGTAGCTATGTGGTTCATCTCTCTCTCCCATGGTGTGATCTATATGTGATCGTGACCTTTGTAATATAGTTGAATAATTAGATATTACTCTTCATCTATTGTGCTACTCAAGTGTTTTATTAATATGAACTTTGGAGTCACCTTGTCCCGCGTTGTGAAGGTGACAGTGTGCACATCATGTGTGTCTCCTCTATGAATTGTGGGGTTTATCTGGTACCTTCTAGGGCGCTCATGTTGAGATTGTGGGGCTAGCTAGACATGGGAATGCTTACTTTAAGAAATGCTTTTTGTAGCCCTACGCAATGATTAGTGTTCGTTATCCAACCGGAGAGGGTTAAGAGTAGCATAGTGAAGAGAAGATATTTAGTTATTCAATTATCTGATCATGGTTGAGAGAGTCCACTAGTGAAAGTAGGATCCCTAGGCTTTGTTTCCAAGCATTGAAACACCGTTCTGCATGTTCTGCTACATGTTTGCTTGCGGCCATATTTATTTCAGATTGCTATTATTACTTATAACCATCCATATTGCTCGCATTTCACTATCTCTTTGCCGAACTAGTGCACCTATATACCTGACAAGTATATTGGGTGTGTTGGGGACACAAGAGACTTCTTGTATCTTAATTGCAGGGTTGCTTGAGAGAGATATCTTTGACCTCTACCTCTCTGAGTTCGATAAACCTTGGGTGATCCACTTAAGGGAAACTTGCTTGTGTTCTACAAACCTCTGCACTTGGAGGCCCAACACTGTCTACAAGAATAGAGGCGTGCGTAGACATCAGCCACTCGCTGCAATATTATTTACTTCTCTTTATTTACTCGCACTTTATTTATCTACTATATCCAAAACAACCAAAAACCCGTTTACTAGTGTTAAAGTGAATCCTCTATCGAACCTGCTTGTCAACATATTCTACTTCTCGTTGGGTTCGACACTCTTATTTATAGAAAGTACTACGATACACCCCCTATACTTGTGGGTCATCAAGACTATTTGTGGCGCCGTTGCCGTGTAGTGAAGCGCTATTGGTAAGTGGAATTGGTAAGAGAAACTTTTACTGTAAGTCTTGTTTTTATTTCTGTCTACTGTTTTATGTCCTCATGGATAATACTTTTGATTGTCTGTTTATAGGTACTACTACTATCACTGCTAGGGTAGTAAGTGACCCGTTACCTGCTGAATTAGATCCTTATAAAATACCTATGAAAATTGTTGGACGTGTTATTGATAACTGCAATTACGGTGATGGAACTGTCTATCCCGGTGATCATTTTCTCTTTATACATGAATTATCCGAGTTATTCAGGTGTGCAGGTATTACAATGGATCAAGTTAAAAAGAAATTAGTTTCTTTATCGCTGAAAGGAAGGGCCGCTGAATGGTTCAAATTACTGAGGAATGGTGAATCTATTGGATGGGAGGAAATTGTTCCTTTCTTTTATTCTAAATTTTGTCGTCAGAGTGAGATTCATAAAGACTGCAATAAAATCTATAATTTCTGGCCTCGTGATGGAGAGAGTATTGCCCAAGCGTGGGGGGGGGGGGGAATGAAGTTATTAATGCTCAAATGTCCTGTTCATGAACTCATGTATATTATTGTTGTCAATAATTTTTATGCAAGGCTTTCTCTTCATGATAAGGATTTATTGGATGCTTCTTACTCTGGATCATTCACACGTATGAAGGAACAAGCAAAATGGGATCTTATCGATCGTATTCAATAAAACACTGACGGATGGGAGAACAACAAAGGTAGAAAGTCAGGTATAAATTATGATTATGAATGCATTAAATCTTTTATGGATACCAATGATTTATATGATGTTAGTGCTGTTTGTGGTCTTGATTCTCAAATTTTTGCAAACTGTCTGAAAGCTTTTGCCTCTTATCTTGATATTCCTAAAAGTAATTATCACAATTACCATGCACCTTATAAAGATATTGTTCCTGCTTGTAATATAGAAGTGCATTCTATTAATCCTCCTATTCCTGAGCCTTATGTTGAAAAAATGCCTTTCCCCGCTAAAGTGAAAGACCACTCTATGGTAGAGTAATAAGAAAGCTATTGAACCTGATGAACAAATAACTGTTGAACCCGCAGTAGCAATAGTAAAAGATCTTGTATGTGGAAATCTGGAGGATCAACACATTGTCTTCTATGAGCATGCTTCAAACATTGTTTCACATCCTCATAGACCTAAGAAAACTACCGTTCCTGTGCTTTCTGTTAAGATTGGTGATCATTGCTATTATGGTTTGTGTGATATTGCTTCTAGTTCTAGTGCTATACCTCATGAGCTTTATAGAGAAATTATGCATGAAATTGGTTCTTGTGAGCTTGAAGATATTGATGTGGTTATTCAGCTTGCTAATAGAGATATTGTTTTTCCTATTGGTATTGTTAGAGACGTGGAAGTTTTATGTGGTAAAACTAAATATCCCACTTATTTTCTAGTACTTGGTAGGGATGCTAGTAAAACTTTTCCTATTATTTTTGGTAGACCATTCTTGAACACTTGTGGTGCTATTATAGATTGTAAAAGAGAGAAGATTTTGACTAAATTTAATGGAAAATCTTATGAGTTCAATTTCTCCACATTTTCTAGAGCACCTTATGAATCTAAAATGCCTGATGAGAATTTTAAAGTTGAACAACTTGCTTCTATTGCTCTTGCTCCTAACAATGCTTTGCAACAACATATGGAGGACCATGAGAGTGAGGTATTTATGGAAGAGAGAAATGAGATTGATGATATTCTTATTCGTCCACTAGTGATACTGAAACATAATTTACCTGTGGAAGACTTCGGTACCACATTACCGCCCAAGGAGGATCCTGTCTTTGATTTAAAACCTCTTCATGATGATCTTAAATATTCTTATATTGACGATAAGAAAACATATCATGTTATTATTAGTGCTAAACTTTCAGGTGAAGAAGAGGAAATATTATTGGGAGTTGTGAAGGAACACCGTGGAGCTATTGGATATACTCTTGATGATTTGAAGGGGATTTCTCCTACTATATATTCAGCATGCAATTAATATTGAGCCTGATGCAAAGCCAGTAGTTGAACATCAACGTCGTTTAATTCCTAAGATGAAGGAGGTGGTAAGAAATGAGGTATTAAAACTTCGTGATGTTGGTATTATTTTCCCTATTTCTGATAGTACATCGGTGACCCATGTGTTGGAACGCGTAGAGATAAACAAAAACTTTTCCTACGCGATGCTTCCAAGATCTAGCCGAGGTAGAAGGCCACGAGTATTACCACTAGACGCGCAGGTGCGGATTATCGATGCAGCGCGTCGGGGCAGTGCAGTCCCACGATCCGGTCCGGCCGATCCAATCCCTCGAACGTCAAAGTGCTGAACGTACAGCACCTCTGCCGGTATCCACACGTACGAGGAGGAGCTCCGACGGCGGACTGCTAGGTCCGGTGCAGCGGTTGGACTGAGTGGGGCTAGGGTTCCCAACGCATGGGACAGTGGACTAACGTGCCCGCTGGGCAACCTGCTCCCCTCTTTATATAGCGTATGGTAATGGGCTTCACAACACTTGTGGGCCATTCCCTCTGTGAGTCCGACTCACAAACCAGTCCATTTTCGGTTCGGGTCCAACCCGACCAATACTTGCTCCCGCTCTTAAGTGTGTGACCCTGCAGGCTCATGGCGACTTGGACACGATTGGAGTCCGACTCCCAATCGATCAATCGGTAGCGGCTCCTAGGAGAACGTGCCGACTCCCAAGTCCCATTGAGTCATGACGACATACCTTTCAATGTGATATTCATCTTAGTCCCTTTTGCCTCACGATATACCTTGTCGAACTATAGGCGATTTATCATCATCCCTTAAATAGTTCAACTCTCTTCTCGATCCGTGACATGTGATTCACCTGACTAACTCTTAGTCAACAGACACAGTTAACACTTAACTGAGTTGCGCATGGCCATGCTTCCTGAATCATATCACTCGAGAGGGCCCAGAGAATATCTCTCCATTCGGAGGGGCAAAATCCCATCTTGATTATCCACATCACGCAGCTTGCTTCTCATTCGACCCGAACTCTGCATTTATAGTTGCCTTGTCACAGAACAACGTTTGACAGAACCTAAATCGGTGATCCACAACTCGGATTGTGCGACAACCTTAGGTCTAAGGATTACATTGATTGAGACATGCAAATGAAGACTTGCTCTTTGCATCTCAATGTGGGTCAGTCCGACTTGCTAAACTCTTTAGCCAAGTCCATGAACGTTGGAATGGCATCACCATGCCCATGACAAGTGGAACCGTGTCATGAGCCAACACTCACATTAGTCTAGGGTGTGTGTCGAGCATAACCTAAATGACCAAGGACAATCTAGTATGAACAACATGAATATATAGTTCCACAATCGAATCACATATTCAATGACATATATCAGATGTTCAAAACAAGGACAACTTAATAACTTTATGAATAAAGTGGGAATTACATCATACATGATTGCATCTAGGGCATATTCCCAACAGTCTCCCACTTGCACTAGAGTCAATCATCCTGGCATCATATGCCTAGGCATCTAATGCCCATACCTCTCGTGTGCGTCTCATGCTTAGGCTGTGGTAGCGTCTTTGTAAATGGATCTGCAATGTTTGCATCCGTGTGTTGTCGTGGGATAATCACGGCAGATGTTACCTGGGGTAACTGATCTTGGGGCAAGACGACACAGGTATTTGGGAGAGGGTTTAGCTCAGAGGAAAACATGGTGCAACTCGATCTGGTAGCCGGCAATCAAAGTCGCCGAGTCTCCGATCTTGATATAATAACTCAACTCTGGAATTACACTTGATGCTCGATATCACACGATGTTGCTAGGGTTCTTAGATCTCTTCTAGACTAGACCTGGGGGGCGGTTTATAAAGCACCCGTACCCCCTGGCTTATTCCCCAAGGCGCACCCTGGATCCTACCCGGATACGGCGCACAAATAGTAGCTTTCCTTTACAATAGCCCTCAACCCGAGTTGCTGGGCCTACAAACTTGGGCCTCCACGAGCTTCCTTATCCTTAGCCGGATCCTGCGCACCGTCCTTTGGGCCGGGTTACTCCTTGGAGTTTGACCTACCGGGTTATCGTCCCCCCGTCAGTAGTCCCCAGAATAGCCTGGGCTTCATGGATCCTCCTTGAAGCGCTTGCTATTCCCTGCAAAGATATCAAATATACGGGCATACAGAGGCCGGGTTAAGATGTTTTGATATTGAGCTAGGCCTAACTCCATGGTGGCCATATAGTAACCCGGCTTTGCTCCAGATGCTTTGCTTAACTTTCCGAGTCTAAGACTTGATAAAAATGCCAAAACTCTATACTTTACTCGATAACTGATGCTGATGCCATGGAGAGGATCCCTTTCTCTTTTTTGTCCGGATATCTCGCTCAGCTTGCAGAGCATATCTCGTAAAATCCGCGCGGATAGCCATTGCCCCAAATCTTCCGGATTCCGCCCGTTGGGATTGGTTTATCCGCCCACACCTTATAAATAGAGCCCAGAGGGTAACTTGGACTCCCACCTATCACTCCAATCTTTCATCGGCTTCCTCATTCCCTGCGCCCCGCAACATCTCGAGAATCCTGAGCACGCCACCGTAACAAGGCCGCCACCGGCTGCACTCAACCCCTAATCGCTCCGCGCCGCCGCCAAATTCCGTCACCGCGCCCTCGTTCCGCTCAACAAACGCTGCAAGGTGGGATCTAGATCACGACACCGGCCTCAGCCAGGCCATTCTCCAGCTTCTTCCAGTAAGCGTTCGCTAATCTAGCCCCACGATTTTTTTTCGATTTAATCTAGATTGGATCTAGGTCAATCCGCGGACCATTTTTCCCGTCACACCGAATTAAACGGTTTAGATGCTTGCCAACTCCTTCAACAACTTGTTGGATGATCTCACGCCACCCTCCTACCGCCATTAATCACCAATTTCTTCGTAGAATCATTCGCGAGTTTTCCAACCTAGATCCATTCCGTCCAAATTTCCGCGCATATCATTGACACCCAGAAAATCCTCCTTTTCCAGTTACTTTGCTTGCAGTAGAGACATGGGCAACCATCCGTGTTCCCCAAACTCATTTCAATACGTAAGTGACCAATAATTTCCACAGCTATACTTAATACCCGGATACCTTATGATTTCCGCTTCATAACATGATACCCGGATAATTGCCAGCTTCATACTTTCTTGATACCTTATACTCGGATAATTCAACACTCCCAGGCCTTATTTCACACGCCTCTTTTTCTTGTGCTTTGCAGATTGATCCCATGGCTCCCAAACGACAAGGAAAACAACCGACTCAGGCGAGAACTACCCAAACCATATCCGCCAATTGGGGGCGTTCCACAACTACGAAAGCCAAGTTGGAGGAGCTAGCCGAGTTAGGAACTCTCCCTTCTCAGAAGGACATTCACTGGAGAGCGCCGGGTAATGAGACTCGGCCCACACCCGCAGAAAACGAGGTAATCTGCTTCGTAGAGCACGTGACCCGGGGATTCCGTCCTCCGGGTCACCCTTTCTTTAGGGAGATCTTAGATCACTATGGACTCCGAATGTTCGACATAGGGCCTAACTCTATGTTGAACATCACCCACTTCATTGTTCTCTCCGAATCGTACTTGTGCATGCCGCCGAGTTTAACTCTCTTCATTGAGTTATTCCAATGCAAGCCGTGCCGCGAAAGTGGCGATGGAGCTCTCCTAACCTGTGGCGGGGTATCCATCCAGCGCCACAGGAATTCTCTGATGCCAACCCTCAACCTACACTCCCACGTCAAACACTGGCAACTGTCCTTCTTTTATTGCCGCGATACCTCCCCCGACAGTGAAAAGAAGCTGCCGGGTTACTCAGAGACCCCCCTCGAGCCCTCCGAGTCTTTCAGTGCCTTTGCATCAGATTCAGACAGAGAGACAATCCTTCCCCTGCTAACCAAGATAGCCATCCTCTCAGCCCAGGGCCTCCTCGGGCTCAATTTAATAAAAACATGGGTCGATTTCCGGATCCAACCCAACTCCGTTCGCACCAAACTGATGTGCGAGTACTCGGGGCACACCACAGATACGCTCCGATACTCCACCAAAAGCTTTGCAACCGGCGATACTAACAAGACCATCAAAGGCTTCTTAACGGAGAAGCTGGAGGTGATAAAGGGCATCACCGGGTTACCCCCGTTTACTCGGGACAACCCGGCTCCAGCGGTAATACCTGATATCCATAACTTACTTCCGCATCTTGACTCGATACAGCTTCTAACCCTTATTCCCATTCCTTTGTCTTAGGCTGATGACCCTTTCTGGAGGGTTGAACCCTTTCCCCCTTCCAGAGACCCGGAAGACGAGGACGAGCCGGCTGATGGTAGCGAAGGTATTTGCACAGGATCTGTATACCTTTACTTGTATTACTTCCCTTTCGTTTATCTTTTCTCCACCTAACACACATCCGACTCGCAGGACTGGAGGACGAAGGCGAGGCCAACGAGGATGACCCGGAGGCAACTGAATCAGACCAAGAAACAACAGTCGGAGCCAAAAGGAAAGCCAGAGGAGCCGTATCCAAGGTTCCTTTTTCCTCGTTATCCTCTGAACCTTACTCCTTTGATACCATGCGACGACTTAACCATCAACTATCAAATTCGTCGTGCTTGAAGGACTCCTCCCCAGCCAAACGCAGAGTAACTCGGAGTTCCCCGGGTGAAGATCCCCTTAACCCGGGCATCTCTATTTCCTCTGTTCCTCGTGGCGGCGCTCCTCCGCCTCGTCCTTCCGACTCTCCCCAGCGCCACCCTTCTCCTAACCATCCACGCGCCGGGCAATTCCGGGTCCCGTTGGTAGTTCCCGTGGCGACCTCATCCGCTTCCAGCGGCGAGCTCCCGCCTGATTACACCGTGAACGCCGGGTAAGTTTACGCTACATGATTTCCTTTTACGCCTACAAATTTCCACTCAAGCCACCATCATCACTGATAACCGCTTTTTCCCATCCTTCTTTTAGCGCTCAAGCCGTCGTCAGTGACCCGGAAAATATAGAAGCAGATAACCATCAGGCAGAGAAACCGACTGACAATGCAGACGCCGCGACTGGCGATGATACAGCGAATAACCAGGAACAAGGCCCTCTGAACAATCCACTTCCCCGAGCTGCCGGATCTCCTTCCTCATCAGAACCAGTAGACGAGGAGATCGAAGTTCTAGATACAAGGATGAGTCCTCCCAACCCGGCCACCCAAACTGTCCGGGTCTCAACTCCAAGGGCGGGGAGAGCCCCTCCACCAGACGACCAAGCTGCCGGCTCTTCCGGTGCTCGATCCGAGGAACTGACCTTTACCCAGATGCTAGAAACCCTTCGCACTTTAAGGTCTAATGAAGAGAACATCTTGGGAGCTTTGATAGCCAAACACGAGGTAAATCCGACTAATATTGCTTGTGCCTTTATCCAGTCCCCAAGTTCCGAGTGAATTGATTCATAATTTACTTGGGACTTTGTTATACAAGCGACTGATAACTTATTCCTCTACCCAACTGATCCTTTGTTTGCATGCATGCAGGCTTTCGTAACTCAATCCGAGGAGAAACTGGCGGGCGCCACCAAGCTCATCGAAAAGGAGGTAGCTTTACGTGAGGCAGCCGAGGCCGAGTCTAGGAGGAATAAGTTGATAATGAGAAAATATAGGAAAAGGGCTCACCGGGCAGAAGATGACCTAACAAGCCTTTCCGTCCAAATATCAGACACATATCGTGCTTTACTTGGTACGTTTCCTCCTCCGGTTTATCTTTTTGGTAGATAGCAACAGTTTCCCGACTTATGTCTCCATTTCCTCAGGCCCGGACGAAACCATGCCGGAAGAAGATGACATGGCCAAGCTGAAAATCATGAGTAGCGCTATCCGGCAACTATGTGCCGGAACCAGATGGATCCTTGATGAGTTACGGTGTCCGGGTAGAGGACATGTTGATCTGAAGAGGCTGCTGGACGCCTTATCCACTGTTCCCGAGTGGATTCGACACTGGAAGCGCTCGTCTTGCCGGGTTGGAGTGACCCGGGGGCTTGCACTTGCCAAGGATTATCTCCCCAGGCTCGAGCTAGCAAGGCTTATGAGCGGCTTCCCAGAGTTCAAGCTTGACGGATCCAAGTTTTCGGTGAAGGATTTTCAGGCCATCCAGAAGGAGGTCCGTTACCCGGCCAGCGTAATTGCTGATGAGCTGGACGTTAATATACTTGTTCCAGCATATGATTCTGCCGGTAAAGTAATTAAGTCGGATCTTCCTGAGCCGTATGACATGCTTGCCCGGTGGAAGGAGGAAGCTGCCGCGATAAGGGCGGAGGCTGCCAAGAAGCAAGCTGAAGCCGACTCTGCTCCTGCTACCTCAACACCAGTCGTTCCGCCCCCTGCGGGGGCTGGTACCGCTGATCCGGGTGCTGCTGCTACCAATGATGGCAAGGGGAAGGCCAAGATGAACGCCGAGTGATATGTGGTCTCTAATGCCTCTTCTTAAGCGCCAGTCGGTCAACATACTTTTTGAAACATTTATATTTTGTGTGGTGCACCTGTGCACCTATGATATTTTTTCATCAGGATTTTGTAATGCACGCTAAGGCCTTGATATACTCGATGCCTGTTCCGGCCTTTTAAGTTTAAGCTCATCTGCTCTCGGTATCCGGTTTTATTTATTGTTCCTTTTGTGAAAACTCAACTTCCGGGTCTCATGGGTATTGACAAGCGGATTTTGCTTCGAAGTCCCCAAGTCCCCAAGACTCGGATATTTGGATCTTTGCAACTATACCAGTAAGCCACTTTTTCTCTTTTCAAGATTTCAAGCTACCGGGCCCGGATTGCCGAGTCTAGAACACTTGATCTTGAAAAGGGAACAAACTGCTTACTGCTAATTTCACAAAGATCCATGAGTTGTTTCACATAGGTTTTGAAGTTATGCTTAATAGTCGTTGAGTTTCCAGCTATTCAGCCTTGTACTCTGCATAACTTGTGGTTTAGATGACCCTTTTGACTGTCTTGTACTGTAAGCCGGCTTTCGCGTGGATACCATGTTGTTACATCAATACGAAGACGTAGCCAGCCAATCCCCGTCGGGTTTCATGACTAACTGCCATCGTAAGCGAACACATCATGCCACTTTAATGCGAGTCACATCGAGCTTAAGTAAGAACAGCCAAGAAATTTGGACTTCTTTGTCCGGTTATAAGATTGTAGCCGTACTCGTTTGCAAGTAATCGGCCCTTATAACTCATAGGCATCATGGCCGGGTCTTTGAGTTTGTAACTGTGCTATTCAAGCGACCAGCCCCCAAGACCTAGATATACGCATCGTACTGAGAGTAAATAACCTGATAACAACCATCTCTTTTCTTGATAACCATCTCTTTACTTGATATGAAAAATCTAGGTCAGCAAGCCGCCTCATTAAAAACCCGTCCAGTCCCCAGAGGTACCCTGGATAGGAAAAGAGTGCGTCTGAAAACCTGCTGCCTATTACATCGTGCAATTCCACTTGCCAATATAGTCTTTACTAAGTATAATACGGACGTAGCTGAGCCACGTTCCATGGTCTATCTCTTTCTTGCATAGATGAGGTGGTGTGTGCGGTGTCGTTGACTGTAGCCGACTCTTCCCTTGCATCTATCAAATAATATGATCCGTTATGCAGATTCCGGCTTATGATAAATGGTCCTTCCCATGGTGGTGATAATTTGTGTTTTCCTTCGTTTGACTGTACCAGGCGCAGAACCAAGTCTCCTTCCTGGAATACCCGGGTCTTCACACGCCGGCTATGATTCCTCCTTAGATCTTGCTGATATATGGTTGATCTTTCCAGGGCTTGTTCTCTTTGCTCTTCTAACATATCTACGGCGTCCTGCCGGGTTTTTTCGTTCTCTACTTCGACGTAAGCTGATATTCTAGGCGAATCGTGAATAATGTCACTCGGTAACACTGCTTCCGCACCATAGACCATGAAGAAGGGTGTCATCTGAGTGGATCTGTTAGGTGTAGTGTTGATACCCCAAACCACAGAAGGAAGTTCTTCGACCCATGCACCAGCAGCCCTGACGCAGGGAACTCGCAATCGTGGTTTTAATCAGCGAAGCAATTCTTGGTTTGCCCTCTCCACTTGTCCATTGGCCTGCGGATGAGCCACCGATGCCACATCGAGCCGGATTCCATTGTTGCCACAAAACTTCTCCATCTCACCAAGGGACATGTTGGTTCCATTGTCGGTAATTATGCTGTGGGGGTACCCGAACCGGTAGATAATCCTTTTCAGGAATTTGACTGCTGTAGCTGCTTCGCAATTAGTAACTGGCATAACCTCAACCCACTTGGTAAACTTATCAATAGCCACCAAAAGATGTGTCTTCTTGCATGGTGACATATGAAAGGGGCCAACCATGTCCATACCCCAGACAGCAAACGGCCAAGTTAACGGGATAGTCCGCAACTCCATAGCCGGCACATGGGTTTGGCGAGCGTACCTTTGACATCCGTCACACCTTGCTACCAATCGCTCCGCATCCGCTAGGGCCGTGAGCTAGAAAAACCCGTGTCGATAAGCTTTAGCCACAAGAGACCTTGTGGACGCATGATGTCCACAGTCGCCTTCATGGATTTCCTTGAGAATCTGTCTGCCTTCTTCCGGCGCTACGCAGCGCAAAAAGACTCCTGCTGCACTTCTCTTGTACAATTCCCCATTGATGATAGAATATCCCTTTGCTCGCCTCAAAATTTGCCTTGCTAATACCTCCTGTTGTGGTAGCTCGCCTCGTGATAGGTAGGCCAAAAACGGTTCTGTCCACTCGGGAATAGTACGTACAGTGGCTACGAGTCCTGAATCCGGGTCTTGATTTGCCAATTCCTCCTCTGACTCGATTTTAACTGATGGTCGCCATAATTCGTCCAGGAAAACGTTAGGTGGAACCGGCTCTCTGCGCGAGCCGAGTCTGGCGAGGGCGTCGGCTGCCTCATTCTTTCTTCTGTCTATATGCTCCACCTCATACCCGGAAAAACATCCTGCAACCCTATCAACTTCCCTGCGGTATGCTGCCATAGTTGCGTCCTTTCTATCCCACGTTCCTGACACCTGCTGTACCACAAGGTCCGAATCTCCGAAGCATCGTATCCTCTTGATGTTCATCTCTTTGGCTACCTTTAAGCCATGCAATAGGGCCTCATACTCGGCCACGTTGTTGGAACAGTCGAAGTGAATTTGTAGTACGTAACTCAATTTGTCTCCTTTGGGTGATGTTAGCACCACCCCAGCTCCCGATCCCTCGTACTGCTTTGATCCGTCGAAGTGCATGATCCATGACTCGGAATTTGGAACCGTTGTAGTCATGCCTGTATGTGTCCAGTCGTTAACGAAATCAATTAAAGCTTGAGATTTGATTGCTGACCTGGGTTCGTAGTTGATGTGATAATCCCCCATCTCTATCGCCCATTTGGCTATTCTTCCCGTCGCGTCCGAGTTTCTGATGATATCCGACATTGGTATTGAACTAACCACTGTTATGGGATGTTCTTGGAAATACGGCTTCAGCTTTCGGCTGGCCATAAAGACCCCGAACACCAACTTTTGCCAATGTGGATAGCGCTGCTTTGCTTCTGATAATACCTCGCTGACGTAATAAACCGGCCTCTGAACCGGGTATCCTTTCCCGTCCTCTTTGCGTTCCACAACGACTACCGCGCTGATGGCTCGGGGGCCAGCTGCCACATATAGTAACATAGGCTCTTTAGGACCCGGCGCCGCTAGTACTGGTGCTTCAGATAGCTGCTTCTTTAGTGCCTCAAATGCCTCGTCCGCCTCTTGATCCCACACGAACTTATCTGATTTCCGCAAGAGCCGGTACAAGGGTATTGCTTTTTCTCCGAGTCTGGATATGAATCGGCTCAAGGCTGCTACGCAGCCCGTGAGCTTTTGAACATGCTTCAAATTTTCCGGTTTTTTCAGACTCTGGATGGCCTTGATTTTATCCGGGTTTGCCTCGATTCCTCTCTCAGAAACTATGAAGCCGAGTAATTTCCAAGCTGGAACTCCAAACACGCACTTCGTCGGGTTAAGCTTCATCTGGTACCTCCTCAAGTTTTTGAACGTCTCCTTTAGATCATCGATGAATGTCTCCGCCTTCCTAGTTTTGATGACCACGTCATCCACATAGGCATGGACGTTACGTCCGATTTGGTCCTCAAAGCACTTTTGAATACACCGTTGGTAAGTTGCGCCAGCGTTCTTCAACCCAAACGTCATAGTTTTATAACAAAAGGCCCCAAAAGGGGTTATGAATGATGTCTTCTCCCAATCCTCCCTTTTGAGCTTAATCTGATGATACCCGGAATATGCGTCCAGGAAGCATAACAGATCGCTTCCAGCTACTGCGTCTATAATCTGATCTATCCTCGGCAGCGCGAACGGATCCTTTGGGCAATGTTTGTTGAGACTCGTGAAGTCAATGCACATCCTCCACTCATTGGTCTTTTTCATCACTAGAACCGGGTTAGCCAACCAATCCGGGTGAAATACTTCCATGATAAAGCCGGCTGCCAATAGCCGAGCGATCTCTTCGCTTATAGCCTTCCTTCTTTCCTCATTCATTTTCCTCAAACCTTGCTTCACGGGCCTGGACTTGGGATCCACATGCAAACTGTGCTCAGCCAGTTCTGTAGGGATACCCGGCATGTCGCTAGGTGTCCAGGCAAACACATCTGCATTCGAACGAATAAACTCCACGAGCGCTTCCTCCTGCTCTTTTCCCAAGTTAGACCCTATGGTGAACTGTTTAGTGGAATCCCCTTCGGCAAAATCTATCTTCTTGGTGTCTTGCGCTGCCTTGAATTTTGCTCTCTCGTCCTCGGTATTCGGCTTTTTCAAGGCCGTTCTATCGTCCGGGTTTACTTGAGACCGGTAATATTCGAGTTCTTCCTTTCTGCATGCTTGCTCGGCCATAACCGAATCTCCTTCGTCGCACTCGGCCGCTATATCCCGGTTCCCATGTATAGTGATGGTCCGTTTAGGACCCGGGATTTTCAGCTGCAAATACACGTAGCACGGCCTAGCCATGAATTGGGCGTAAGCCGGCCTCCCCAACAGCGCGTGGTAAGGACTGCGCAATTTGACCACCTCGAACGTGAGCCACTCAACTCGATAATTATCCGTCGATTCTCCAAAAGCAACTTCCAAGGTGATCCATCCCTCGGGGCTCGCCGAGTGACCCGGTACGATCCCGTGAAAGATTGTCGAACTTTTCTGCAGCTGGGACTCTTTGAGACTCATCCGTAAGAAGGTCTCCCAATAAAGGATGTTGATGCTACCTCCACCGTCCATCAGGACCTTCTTCAGTTCGTAACCATTAACCTGTGGAGCAACCACCAATGCCAAGACTCCTGGACGCTCTACTTTTTCCGGATGATCTCTTCTACTCCACGTTATCTCTTGTTCTGCCCATCTAAGATATCCCGGCGCGGCCGATGAAACCGAATTTGCCGCTTGCTTTGACGTCTCTTTGTTCCTGCTAGAAGTTCCTGTAGTATGCACATGATATTGTCCTTTTAAATTAGTCGCTCGTACCGTACCGACGAAGATGTTGATCCGGCCGACCGTCACGACGGATCCGGATTCGAGGTGATCCGACTCTGGCCCCCAGCCGGAATCGTCCACCGTCTTTTTTCCTCTGCCGTCGATGTAGATTTCGCCGACGACGAGATTCTCCATATTCTTCCGAGCTTCTCCCGTGATGTAAACACCTTTGGACGCAGGCCCCACGGTGGGCGCCAACTGTCGTGGGATAATCACGGCAGATGTTACCTGGGGTAACTGATCTTGGGGCAAGACGACACAGGTATTTGGGAGAGGGTTTAGCTCAGAGGAAAACATGGTGCAACTCGATCTGGTAGCCGGCAATCAAAGTCGCCGAGTCTCCGATCTTGATATAATAACTCAACTCTGGAATTACACTTGATGCTCGATATCACACGATGTTGCTAGGGTTCTTAGATCTCTTCTAGACTAGACCTGGGGGCGGTTTATAAAGCACCCGTACCCCCTGGCTTATTCCCCAAGGCGCACCCTGGATCCTACCCGGATACGGCGCACAAATAGTAGCTTTCCTTTACAATAGCCCTCAACCCGAGTTGCTGGGCCTACAAACTTGGGCCTCCACGAGCTTCCTTATCCTTAGCCGGATCCTGCGCACCGTCCTTTGGGCCGGGTTACTCCTTGGAGTTTGACCTACCGGGTTATCGTCCCCCCGTCATGTGTACTTTGCATAACTTGATATCACCTTGTTCGACAAACTGGCGAATGAGGTGGTACCGCATGAGTATATGTTTGTTCTTCTGGTGTTGTCTAGGTTCCTTGGCTTGTGCGATAGCACCATTGTTGTTCCAATATACGTCCAAAGGATTGGACGCGCCCTGAACCACACCAAGATCTATCAGGAGGTTCCTGATCCAAACAGCTTCCTTTGCCGCCTCTGAGGCAGCAATATACTCAGCCTCTGTTGTAGATGCAGACACCGTATCTTGCTTGCAACTCTTCCAGCTCATAGCTCCTCCGTTCATTACGAACACGTATCCTGATTGCGAACGAGAATCATCTGAGTCGGTGAGATAACTCGCATCCGTGTAACCCTTTACACTGAATTCCTCATCACCTCCATAAACTAGGAACATTTCCTTAGTATTTCTTAAGTAGTTAAGGATGTTTTTAACCACTGCCCAGTGGGCTTCGCCAGGGTCAGCCTGGTATCTCCTCGTAACACTTAGAGCATAGGAAACATCTGGCCTAGTACAATCATGGCATACATGATGGATCCGATTGCCGAAGCATACGGGATCACACTCATCCGACTTCGCTCATCAGTCGTCGAAGGACACTGAGTCTTGCTAAGTTTTATGCCATGGGACATCGGTAAGAATCCCTTCTTGGACTCTTCCATTTTGAATTTCTTCAAAACCTTGTCCAAATATGTACTCTGACTCAATCCAATGAGCTGCCTGGATCTATCTCTATAGATCCTGATTCCTAATATGTAAGTCGCCTCACCCAAATCCTTCATTGAGAAACTCCTTTCCAATGACTCTTTGGTTTCTTGCAACATCATGACATCATTTCCAATCAGCAATATGTCATCCACATATAAGATTAGAAAATTTACTTTGCTCCCACTAAACTTCTTGTATAAACAAGAATCATGATCGCTCTTTATGAAGCCAAATGATTTGACTACCTCATCAAAGCGAATGTTCCAACTCCGAGATGCTTGCTTCAACCCATAAATGGATTTCTGAAGTTTGCATACCTTGTCAGCATTACCCGGATCGACAAAACCTTCGGGCTGTATCATATACACGTCCGCAGTTAAATTTCCATTAAGGAAATCCGTCTTGACATCCATCTGCCATATCTCATAGTCGAAATAGGTTGCTATGGCTAACATGATCCAAATTGATTTAAGCATCGCTACAGGCGAGAATGTCTCGTCGTAGTCAACTCCTTGAACCTGTCGGAACCCCTTCGCGACAAGTCGTGCTTTATAGACGGAAATATTTCCATCCATATCAATTTTCTTCTTAAAGACCCATTTGCACTCGACGGGTCTTGCACCGTCAGGCAGATCAACCAAATTCCAAACTTGGTTTTCATCCATGGACTTTAACTCGGATCTCATGGCTCCAAGCCATGACTCGGAATCAGATCCCACCATCGCTTCCGAATAAATTGCCGGCTCATTACTGTCTAACAGTAAAACATCTCGAGCACTTTTCTGTAATCTGGCAGATCTCCGTGGTTCAGGTGCTGATACCGGTGTAGGTACCACGACCGGCTCAGCCTCCAAGGCGTTCGCCGACTTGCCCCTAGCCGGTTCCTCTCGAATTTCTTCGAGTTGTACTGTGCTCCCACTGACTTCCCGACCGAGAAACTCTTTCTCAAGGAAGACACCATTCCGAGCGACAAACACTTTGCCCTCTTCCCGGTTGTAGAAGTAGTACCCCAAGGTTTCCCTCGGATACCCCACGAAAATACACTTATCCGACTTGGGCGTGAGCTTGTCCGACTGAAGTCGCTTGACAAATGCCTCACAACCCCAAATCTTAAGAGAAGACAAACTTGGCTTTTTACAAGTCCACATCTCATGTGGTGTCTTCTCTACTGACTTTGATGGTACTCTGTTTAGTGTGAACGTTGCAGTTTCTAGACAATAACCCCAAAATGATAAAGATAGATCTGTCTGACTCATCATTGATCGTACCATGTCCAACAAGGTCCGATTTCTCCGTTCCGATACACCGTTTCTCTGCGGTGTACCCGGCGGAGTGAGTTGAGGAACTATTCCACAACTCTTTAGATGGTCATCAAACTCATGGCTCATGTACTCGCCTCCACGGTCCGACCGTAGAAACTTTATTTTCTTGCCGAGTTGATTTTGTAACTCACTCTGGAATTCCTTGAACTTTTCAAAGACTTCCGACTTGTGTTTCATTAAATAGATATATCCATACCTACTTAAATCATCAGTGAAGGTAATGAAGTACTCATAACCACCTCTAGCTGTCGTGCTCATTGGTCCACATACATCACTATGTATTAGTTCCAACAAGTCGGACGCCCTTTCACAACTCCTTGCAAAAGGTGTCTTGATCATTTTGCCTAGCATGCATGATTCGCATGTCTCGAATGACTCTAAGTCGAACGAAGTTATAAGTCCATCATCATGGAGCTTCTTCATGCGCTTCCAACTTATATGACCAAGCCGACAGTGCCAAAAGTAAGTCATATTCAGATCATTTGGTTTCAACCTTTTAACATTTATGTTATAGACCGATTCACTATCAAGTTTTAAAATAAATAACCCGTTCTGAATGGGTGCAAAGCCATGAAACATATCTTTCAAATATAAAGAACAACCATTATTCTTAATATTCGACTCATAACCTTGTCTCATCAAAGATGAGGCGGAAATAATGTTTCGACTAAGCGCTGGAACATAATAACAATTATTCAGTTCCAATAAAAATCCTGAAGGTAAATGAAGTTGCATCGTGCCGACTTCCAACGCAGCGACTCTCGCCTTGTTGCCGACCCGGATATCAACCTCTCCTCTTGCCACGCTCCTAGTTCTTACCAGTCCCTGCACCGAGTTGCATATGTGAATAACTGATCCGGTATCATATACCCAAGAACTATTAGGTGCATCAGCAAGATAAATGTCTATAACATTGCACACAAGCGTACCTGAGTTGGAAGTCACACCTCCACTCTTGTCTCTGTCAGCCAAATACTTGGTACAGTTCCTCTTCCAGTGGCCATCCTGCTTGCAATAGAAGCAATTGGCTCCGGCTGTAGGAGAAGGCTTAGTCTTTGAGGGAGCACTCTGGACAGGGCCATGTGCGCTACTTCCTGACTTATCCTTCTTCTTAGTCCAAGAACTCTTCTTGAACTTAGCCTTTTTCTGCACAATCAACACTTGACTGGCACCTTTCTTGAGATCAGCCTCTGCCGTTTTGAGCATCCCATGTAATTCAGTGATCTTCTTATCCATACCATGCATATGATAGTTCGAGATGAACGGACCATACGCAATAGGAATAGAGTTCAGAATTATATCAGTAGTGAACTCTTCGTTAATGGGGAAGTCCAGCCGATCCAGAGACTGTATGTAACCAACCATCTTGATTACATGCAGACTCAGTGGATCGCCGTCTTTCAGCTTACAGCCCAGCAAAGCTTGAGAGACTTGATACCTCTCGGTCTTTGCCTGAGCCTGGAACATACTTTTGAGTCTTTCGATCATATCGGAGGCCTCAACATTTTCGAACTGCTGCTGCAAGTCCAGTTCCATGTGTGCAAGTATAAGACAGCTAATTTCCGTAGACTCATCTCTAGTCTTACGGTAGGCATTCGTGACTGCGACAGTCGCATCGTCATCTGGCTCTTCTGGAAGTGGAGTTTCTAGAACATGTTCTTTCTTGTCATGTTTGAGGACTATCCTCAGATTACGATACCAGTTGGTGAAATTAGTTCCATTAAGTTTATCTTTCTCTAGGATTGACCTCAACGCAAACGCGGACAACTGAGGAAGGTTGCTAGGTGCCATTGATCTACAACAGAAAATACGCAAAAACACTTAAGACATGTATTCATAAAAGAGCAGGCATATTAAACGCTTTAATACTTATGCTCCCACTAGAACCAACATCCCTCCGATGGTTGCTAAATGATTCAAGACCCTAAATAAGCAAGCCAACTAGTGAGCTTTAGCATCACTGCTAGCCGTCAAGTGATCTAGGTAGGCAACACCTTGCCAATCGTATCCAATACGACTCCTGTTAGTTGGGTGACATCACATGCCCCGGCTCCCAACCTACCTCGCCCCGAGCCCCACAACCGTTGTGATGGACTCGTCTAGATTACCAAGTGCTTCTGCTTGTAAGAGTCCGACTCAAACCCACCTAACCGGAAAGAATTGGTAGCACCTCAATTTTATGAGCCCACTACCAAGAATGTCTGACTTGTGATGGTGCAGCACTGGCGGGGCGACCGACTAGACCTTCTTTGAGGGATTAAAGAATCTACCAACTATCTAAATAGAGGTAAATAGAGACATAACAATAACACAAATAAAGCAATTATAATGTGAAATGGTATGGCTCTCTTCATGGTGATCTCCATCTCCACAAAACTTGTAAGTCGACTCGTGCCAACTCTTGTCACGTGCCATCTTACTCCATGTAGCCGACTTGTACATCGACTTGCATGCCTTCCGGGTTCTCCAATAAGCTACACTAGCTAGTAAATGAAAATTTACATAGAGAATCTGACACGCAGGCCGGTATACAATAAAATGACATCACCTAGTCTCCAGCCGGCTGACAAAAACATGATACGCAGATCATGTATGGATTACACACATCACATGCACATAAACCATACCATTCACAATTCCTGCAAAAACAAGTTATGCATAGATACGATATCTACCGGCATTGTGAAACTCGTAACGACATCTAAGGCGCTACGACAGGGCGAAGCCGGCGGTCCGATCATGGATTTCTTCATCGGATAAAACGATTTTACCCGAATCTGATCTGTATTCCGATTCGACCAAACTCTTTGATCTTCGATCACCACAACTAGATTTATGTGTCACGGTATACCCCGATGGCGGAAACCGACCGGTAAGGGTATGTTGTTTCACGACCTTAGCAGTATGATCATGGAAACCTGAACATCCATTAACCCCGAGTACGATTGATCCAATCAACCTTGTACAAAACCGATCTATCTCATAGAACGACCACGAAAACAGCAATTAGATCACATCTAACGCTAACTACATATCACATATGTACGGATCTCGGGCCTAATACCAGAAGCTACCGCTCTGATACCACTGTTGGAACGCGTAGAGATAAACAAAAACTTTTCCTACGCGATGCTTCCAAGATCTAGCCGAGGTAGAAGGCCACGAGTATTACCACAAGACGCGCAGGTGCGGATTATCGATGCAGCGCGTCGGGGCAGTGCAGTCCCACGATCCGGTCCGGCCGATCCAATCCCTCGAACGTCGAAGTGCTGAATGTACAGCACCTCTGTCGGTATCCACACGTACGAGGAGGAGCTCCGACGGCGGACTGCTAGGTCCGGTGCAGCGGCTGGACTGAGTGGGGCTAGGGTTCCCAACGCATGGGAGAGTGGACTAACGTGCCCGCTGGGCAACCTGCGCCCCTCTTTATATAGCGTATGGTAATGGGCTTCACAACACTTGTGGCCCATTCCCTCTGTGAGTCCGACTCACAAAACCAGTCCATTTCCGGTTCGGGTCCAACCCGACCAATACTTGCTCCCGCTCTTAAGTGTGTGACCCTGCAGGCTCATGGCGGCTTGGACACGATTGGAGTCCGACTCCCAATCGATCAATCGGTAGCGGCTCCTAGCAGAACGTGCCGACTCCCAAGTCCCATTGAGTCATGACGACATACCTTTCAATGTGATATTCATCTTAGTCCCTTTTGCCTCACGATATACCTTGTCGAACTATAGGCGATTTATCGTCATCCCTTAAATAGTTCAACTCTCTTCTCGATCCGTGACATGTGATTCACCTGACTAACTCTTAGTCAACAGACACAGTTAACACTTAACTGAGTTGCGCATGGCCATGCTTCCTGAATCATATCACTCGAGAGGGCCCAGAGAATATCTCTCCATTTGGAGGGGCAAAATCCCATCTTGATTATCCACATCACGCAGCTTGCTTCTCATTCGACCCGAACTCTGCCTTTATAGTTGCCTTGTCACAGAACAACGTTTGACAGAACCTAAGTCGGTGATCCACAACTCGGATTGTGCGACAACCTCAGGTCTAAGGATTACATTGATTGAGACATGCAAATGAAGACTTGCTCGTTGCATCTCAATGTGGGTCAGTCCGACTTGCTAAACTCTTTAGCCAAGTCCATGAACGTTGGAATGGCATCACCATGCCCATGACAAGTGGAACCGTGTCATGAGCCAACACTCACATTAGTCTAGGGTGTGTGTCCAGCACAACCTAAATGACCAAGGACAATCTAGTATAAACAACATGAATATATAGTTCCACAATCGACTCACATATTCAATGACATATATCAGATGTTCAAAACAAGGACAACTTAATAACTTTATGAATACAGTGGGAATTACATCATACATGATTGCCTCTAGGGCATATTCCCAACACCATGTGCACTGTGTCCCTAAGAATAGAGGAATGGTTGTTGTACCTAATGAAAACAATGAGCTCATTCCACAAAGAGTAGTAGTTTGTTATAGAATGTGCATTGACTTTAGAAAGGTTAATAAAGTTACTAAGAATGATCATTATCCTTTACCCTTTATTGATCAAATGCTAGAGAGGTTGTCTAAGAAAACTCAATTTTGCTTTCTTGATGGTTATTCTAGGTTTTCTCAAATTGTTGTTAGGAAACAAGATCAAGAGAAAACAACCTTTACTTTTCCTTATGGTACTTATGCTTATAGACGTATTCCTTTTGGTTTGTGTAATGCTACTGCTACTTTTTAAAGATGCATGTCTGCTATTTTTAATGGTTTTTGTAAAGGATATTGTGGAAGTATTCATGGACGATTTCTCCATCTATAGAACTTCTTTGATAATTGTTTGCACAACCTTGATAAATTTTTGCAGAGATGTGAGGAAACTAATCTTGTTCTTAATTTGGAGAAATGCCACTTTATGGTTAATGTAGGAATTGTTCTTGGACATAAAATTTCTGAAAGATGTATTGAAGTTGACAGAGCTAAAGTGGAAGCAATAGAGAAAATGCCCTGTCCCTGGGACGTTAAAGGTATTCGTAGTGTTCTTGATCATGCTGATTTTTATTGGAGGTTTATTAAAGATTTCTCTAAAATATCAAAGCCTCTTACTAATATTCTTCAAAAAGATGTACCATTTGTTTTTTATGATGATTGTAAGGAAGCTTTTTAAACTTTAAAGAAGGCTTTAATTACTGCTCCTATTGTACAACCGCCTGATTGGAATTTACCTCTTGAAATTATGTGTGATGCTAGTGATTTTGCTGTAGGTGCTATTCTTGGACCGCATAGATAAGAAGTTGAATGTTATTCATTATGCTAGTTAGACTTTTGATGCTTATCAAAAGAATTATGATACTACTGAAAAAGAGTTCTTAGCTATAGTTTTTGCATGTGATAAGTTTAGGCCTTATATTGTTGACTCAAAGGTTACTATTCATACTGATCATGTTGCTATTAGATACCTTATGGAAAAGAAATATGTTAAGCCTAGGCCTATTATATGGGTGTTGCTTTTACAAGAGTTTGATTTGCATATTGTGGATAGGAAGGGCGCTGAAAATCATGTTGCTGATAACTTGTCTAGATTGGAAAACATTACTTTTGATCCTATTCATGTTAATGATAGTTTTCCAAATGAACAATTGGCTGCAATAAAGGTAATACCCCAAGATAGTCCATGGTATGCTGATTACGCTAACTTTATTGTTTCAAAGTATATGCCTCCAACATTTATAGCTCAACAAAGAAGAAAATTCTTCTATGATTTGAGGCATTATTTTTGGGATGTCCCACATTTATATAAAGAAGGAGTAGATGGTATTATGAGAAGATGTGTTCCATATCATGAACAACGTGAAATATTGAAAAAATGCCATAGTAGTGCTTATGGAGTACATCACGCTGGAGATAGAACCACACAGAAGGTTCTACAATCACGTTTCTATTGGCCTACTCTCTTTAAAGATGCACGTAAATTTATTTAATCTTGTGATGAATGTCAAAGAGTAGGGAATATTTCTAGACGTAATGAAATGCCTATGAGTTATTCTCTTGCTATTGAACCTTTTGATTGTTGGGGATTTGACTTTATGGGTCCGTTTCCTCCTTCAAAATGTTATACACATATACTTGTTGTTTTTGATTATGTTACTAAATGGGTAGAATCTATACCTACTAAAAGTGCTGACGGAGAAACCTCGTTAAAAATGCTTAAAGATGTTATTTTTTCTAGGTTTGGTGTGCCTAGATATCTTATGACTGATGGAGGCTCTCATTTTATTCATGGTGGTTTTAGAAAAAACCCTTGCTAAATATGATGTTAATCATAGAATTGCCTCAGCTTATCATCCTAAAACCAGTGGGCAAGTAGAATTATCAAATAGAGAAATTAAATCTATCTTGCAAAAAACTGTTAATAAATCTAGGAAGAATCGGTCTGATAAGTTGAATGATGATTTATGGGATTATAGAACTGCTTATAAAAATCCTATGGGTATGTCTTCCTATAAAATGGTTTATGAAAAGCTTGTCACTTGGCTTTAGAATTAGAACACAAAGCTTATTGGGCAGTGAAAGGATTAAATAAAGATTTTAAACTTGCTGGGAAGAAAAGAATGCTTGATTTGAATCAATTAGATGAATGGAGATGTGAAGCTTATGAAAATGCCAAGAAAAAGTTAAACAATGGCATGATAAAAAGAATCCTTAAAAGAGAGTTTCATGTTGGTGAGAAAGTTCTATTGTATCGGTCTCGTCTTAGATTTTTTTGCAGGAAAGTTACTCTCCCGATGAGAAGGACCTTATGTTATTGAAGAAGTGTATTGGTCAGGGGCAATTAAAATTGCTCCCCTCAAGGATAACACTACACAAGTGGTAAATGGGCAAAGACTCAAACATTATATTTCTGGGGATTCCTATGATGAAGATGTCGATGTTATTCAAGTAATGACTCCGGAGAAATTCATCGGAGGGACGATTCCAGAATCTGCAGAGTCAGGTTTCGAATAGGTAACAGTTATGTAAAGAAAAAGTTCGTGAATTTCCTTTTCAGTTATAGATTATTGATTTTTGGAAAATATGAAAAATACCGAGCCAAAGAGGAGTTGGAGAAGGTGCCCGGAGGTACCACACCACCAGGTGGCGCAGGCCCACCCCTGGCCGCGCCAGCCTATGGTGTGGGCGCCCCGGAACAACTCTCGGACTCGTTTTCGACCTGGACTTTCCTTTCGTTACGCATATTTTTACTATATAATCCCCCGGATCCCCCGAGGTCCCTATATCGTTTTCTCGTCGTGTTTCTGTTTCGAGTTATTTTTGCCAGGGTCTGTTTTCAGTTTTAGAAGAACCATGGTCTCCGCCAACAACAACAAGGGGAAGGGACCAAAGGAAGAAGATCTCCAAGACCGGGAGCCGAAGAAGGAGATTGATAGTGGAGCTGAAGGAGATGTAGAAGATCTACGACTGCATCCACGCATCAGCATCACAAGCATTGGAGTGGTTTCAAAACCTTGCAAGCAAACGGCGAGGATAATTACTGGAGGAAAGGCCCCACGTCAATGTTTAGCCTCAAGGACACACGTGACAGGATACGGAATCTCTCGATCCAAGGAAGCAAGGAAGGAAGACCTGTTTGGACGGGATTCACCAACCGACAAGCAAGCAAACCAAATCAAGATCAATACGAAGGTGATGCGTAGGCTTATGCATGCATTGGAAGATTTGAAGGAATCAGTTGACAAGATCATCGCGAAGGATTCACCACCACCACGGAAGAATTGATTCGTCATTGGTATTGGCATCCCCTTGGACTGTTCCAAGCTTGGGGGAGTGTTGCGGTATCACCTTTATCTTTCACTCCTTTTTACCTTTTACTAGAGTGATATGATGAGTAGAGAAAATATCATATAGTATGGTTTGCAGTATGGAAGTGTCACTCCTTAGTTGGTTATCATTGTATCCCTTGGTTTCAATTGTCGTAATGAAATATTAATGAGAAGTTTCATCATCTACTTGTTCTATTTATTTTAGTATGCAATTTTTGTTATGTGATTGATCTTGTTATTAGTAATGGTATCAATGTTGGAACTTCAAAATAATCTAGTTGGTTTTGGCAAACTTAGCATTGGTCATTAGTAACAATATGTGAGACTTAAGTCGAAAAGAGGGAGTTGCATGTAGATATATTATTCCATGATCTTTCTTCTTTATTATCTCATAAGATTAGTATTCTCAAATAAGTTTGTTTGCACCTTCAAGTAAGATTGCATGATTGACTTTATAATCTATGTTTTTGTTGGTTTTACTTCAATTCTTACGCTTGCTACCCAACCTTGCTAGCCAAAGACCTGTACTGAGAGGGAATGCTTCTCGTGCGATCCAAACCTTGAGCCGAAAAACCTTGCCATTTGTGTCCACCATACCTACCTATCTATGGTAATTAACCTCCACTCCAAGTAAATTGCTCATGTGCTACCTTTAAAACTTTCAAAATTACTCCTGCTTTGTGTTCCTGTTTTTGCTCATGAGGACGTAACTAGAGAATCTTTATCTCACTTGTTGATTGGATTTCACACACCTAGACTAGTGGCTTCATCTGCTTATCCAAATTGTATAAGAGCTGGCAGCGGGGTGCCCATCCCCAAACTAATGCACAAATTCTTTCACTATTTTTGCCCCTGATTTATCAGTCAAAGAATAATCGTGTAAACAAAAGAGAATGAGGGATGACCTACTACTCCAGTTGCGTCCTTGATATCGGAGCCGCTCTTGTGAAGTCTACTTGGCTTGTGACATACTGTATTTTCTGTTTAACATTCGCTGACAGTAGCATACACCTCTCAAAATTAGATACTCTCCACGGTTTGTGATTGTTGGGAGGCACTCGAGGATTCGGTTAACCATGGTTTGTGTCAGATGGATGGGAGGAGTGTCATGCATTTTATACTTATGTTTATTAAAACAAAAGCTCTAGCACATGAGTGATCCATGCTTCCCTCTGCGAAGGGCCTATCCGTCTTAAGCAAGCATTTGAATTATTGTGATTCATCCGACTCCATGTTGATTTACTCAATCATGTTTCTTATTCTTCCTTGTTTCTACAAATTATTTTATATGTTTGAATACCACTTAGAAAGTTACCAATGTTTGCAAAGAGACAGATTTAATTGAGCATGATAAACTTGAAGGGTTCGTTGCATAGAAAACAAAAATTTTCCTACGCACGATAAACCCGAAGGGCCAAGATCTAATCTAGGAGATGAAAGGTAACATGCATAGAGAGATTTTTAAGGAGAACATACCCTCGAAGACACAAAGAGTTACGAGATAAAATCTTGTTGGTGATGTAGTCGTACTCACATCGATCTCAAGATCGCGAAGATGAGCATTGCAGTCCGGCAGCGATTCCGCACTCGGTCACACGCACAACTTGATGACGACCTCCGTTCCCTCGATCCAACGGGGCAGCGGAAGTAGAGGATCCCTCAAAAACCAGCAGGACGACGGCATGGTGTGGTGGAGAAAACTTTGTTTAGGGCTTCGCCAAACACATGAACATGAGGTGGATCAACGGGAGGATGGAGATGGAGATGACACCAAGTTGTGTGTGGAGAGAGAGGTTCAACCCCTCTTTATATAGGAGGGGAAGGAAACCATGAAATTTTGGTTCCTTCACCTCTCCCCTCATCATGTGGGTGGAGTCTCCACTCAACCCACTCATTCTCTCATCAATTCCCTCTCAAAATTCGAAGGGTTTTCTTTAATAAATAAATAAATAAAACAATTTTATTTCTTTATTTTAATATTTGTTAATTCTATTAACCAACATTGACAGTTACCCTCTTGAAATATTAGTTAATCAAACATTCACATATACCACCTTGAACTATTTAAATATTCCCCGAAATAATTGTGGTGACTATTTAAATATTCCCCAAAACAATTTCGGTGTTGTCCAAACTTTTCTCCAATATTCTGTATCCACTCAATCGCGTCATCGAACCTTAAGTCTGTCACCCTACTGTTCATGAATAATGTATACATGATCAAGACACCTCTCCGATCAATAGTCAACAACGGGACCTGGAGATCTGTAATGACTCCTACACATTCAACGATAAATCTTGTGACCGTGTGAACCATAAACATCGTAACCAATTCCCTTTGTCTCGCTATATTTTACTTGTCTGAGATCCGATCATTGGTATCAACCATACCTAGTTCAATCTCGTTACCGACAAGTACTCTTTTACTCGTTCCGTGATATGACATCCCTGTGACCTAGTCACATGCTTGCAAGCGGTGTCGATGTGATATCACCGAGAGGGCCCAGAGTATATATCTTCATCATTTGGATGGACAAATCCCACTCTTGATTCATGAGTCTCAACTAATACTTTTCTAATACCCAACCTCACCTTTCTAGTCACCCTGTTACGGTGCGACGTTTGATGACATCAAAGTCCTCTTTCGGTGTTAGTGATTGACATGATCTCATGGTCTCAGGATTAGAGTTACTTCGTATGTGTGATATAACAATGTAACTTAATGACTTGATCGCATTGCTATATTCACTTTGGGTCTATGTTTATCACATCATTCTACCAATGACATGACCCCATTATTAACAACATCCAATGTTCATGATCAGGAAACCTTGATCATCTATTAATCAACGAGCTAGTTAAAAGAGAAGCTTTACTAGGAACCATTGTTTGTTTATTAAACACACATGTACCAACGTTTCTGGTTAATACAATTCTAGCATGAGAAATAAACATTCATCATAAACAAGGAATAAGATAATAACCACTTTATTATTGCCTCTCGGGCATATTCCCTTCAGTCTCCCACTTGCACTAGAGTCAATAATCTAGTTTGTAAGCACTTAACACATATGGCGTTCTAGTGTTATTACCATGCTTTGCATGCGGTAAACATCATCAAAAAGATCTGAATTGTGCAGGTCCTATTGTATTTGCATGTTCTTTGCATCTACACGCATCACTCATTCTCTAATGAGATGACTTTGTATATATTTGGTCAACTGGTGAGACCTTAATTTCTCAGCTTAAACTAATGTTACTAACATTGTGAAAATGTAGCTTCATAGTGTCAGCATTCTTGGAAATTCATCAAGTTCAGTAAAGAACTCCTTGACACAAAATACTCATATTATTTGTTGTCAACACAACGATATACTTAGCCTTAGTTGTAGTATCCGTCACAATACTTTAATTTTGAAACTCATTCAAAATACAACATGGAACTTTCTTCTAGCCTATTGTGCTAACTTTCATCACATATTTTAATTCAGATACAATTATTTGAATAGATGACAAGACTATTAGTGTAACATATTACAACAGATAGTTTGTCATTACTACATAGGAAAACACATCCTTGTCATTTCTAAAATTGCATAAGGATCTCTCCAACTATTGTCTAATCATCATATGAATTATCCCGCTATAACATATTATAGCACAGAACTCATATGGTTGTGTACATATCATGGAACACATGACTTAGAAATCTTAATTTCAGTGATGCTCATCATGTGTCAAAACACTTGAATATTGCACAATTTGTTTCCATGTGGCAAGAACCCTTTCTTGTCATTTCGATATTGACTTACTTCAATACTTCATCTATGTAATTCGGCTCACCCATATCAGGCGCTTCAATCCATCTCTCATAGATATCGATGTCCAATATCTCCTAAGCCTTTCATCAATATAAAAATCTTAACCATGTTATTTTAAAATACATATTTTCCAATCAACCATATGTCATTTAGATTAAGCATTGGAAATATGTCTTAGCGCTCCCACTTAATTTCTTATAACTCTACAAGCATCTTTATCGTTCATGATGGAATCAAACTCTTTTGATAACTTCATTAAGGTAAAGATTCCAACTTTGTTATGCTCACTTCAACCATTGAAGTGTGCATACCTTTCCAGCAACCTTTTGAATTTTACAGAACTCTCAGATTGTGTCAAGTACACATCCTCGATCGAACTTCCTTAAGAGGAAAGTTGGTTTTTATTATTCAACCGCCATATCATAATATGTAACTTTTGCTAGAACTATCCGCAAAGACTAAAGCATCACTACGGAAGATCAAAATCTTGCAGTAGTCGACTCTTTGAACTTCGTCGAAAACATCCTTTTGACAAGCACAACTTTCAAAGGATGTAAACATGCATGTTTTTGTTTCTATATAGACCTGTTTGCTATCGTTAGGCATCAGGCCTATCGAAAAGACTACCAAGTAACATACTTGATATTCATATAGGGATACTATCGTGGATATAATGACTCATAGCCAATTTTACAAGTCAGGGCCCATCATTTGCTTCATTTAAAGGGTCCAGGTGCTTTGTTGTCAAAACAACACTTCACTCTCAAACCACAAGTTGGTCTAAGTAAAAAGTTTAACGATTTTTGTGGTTCAATTCGCAAATTCAATCGAAGTATCTACAACATATGTAGTGTCTTCTAGTTTGTCAAAACAGGAAACTCCGGAACAGCTTCCACTGCTTCGCTGCTCTTGACATGATAATAAAGATTCTCTAATCTCGTTTAGTTTGTACTGTCCTCTTAGTCACTTATTTTGCAAGAACTACTTTCTCGAGAAATCAACCTTTTCTGACAAACAACATTTGTCTTTTGGTATGGTGATAGGAGAAACACCCAATGGATTCGTTGGGATAACCTTATAAACATATATTTATCCTATTTTGGTTATGAATATTTTACACATGCTATTCATACCAAAACTTAAGAAAAAGACAATTCGGGTCACTACCTAAACCATAACTTATATGGTGTCAATTTCAACGGATCATGATGGCGCTGTTTTCAGTGTAAAAGCAGTTGTCTCTAATGTATAAACTACAAAATTATAATGGCATTTTTACTTACATTACCATGTCAAACAAGGTTTGATTTTGTCTCTCGAATACTCCAAACCAATGTGGGGTAATTCAAGTAGTATAAGTTGTAGAACAATTCTGCAACTCCTCAGATGTTTTGCTAAATTTGTAACTCAAACTTTATCCTTTATGATCCAATCATAAATACTTGATTATCTTGTTACGGTGATTTTTACTTCATACTAACAATAGTTTGAACCAATTCAAAAATGTCAAACTCCGTTCTCTTTAAATAGATATACTCATATATCTACTCAAATCATCGACGAAATTTATGAAGGAAAAATTAATCCACCACACGTGACTATACCTAATGGACTATGTACATCAATATGTACAATCTCCATTAAATTAGTCGTCCATTCTACTTTGGCCCATGAACGAACTCTAGTCATCTTTTGGAAGAGGTCTCACAAGCGTCAATTTATTCAAAAATAAAATGACTCCGGGAGTCCATTAACATGGAGTTCCTTTAATGTTTCCTTTCCGATATGAACTAAAAATGTGTTGTCACAATTTAAGTGAAATTCTTTTACGTCTTGCAACGTTTAGCATTTAGTCTTATAGATGTTAACTTTACGAGCACGATTTATATTAACTCATCCATCAATTATGGAATATGGTCATAGTTTGAACAATCTCATTTGTTCTCATAAAAGACAGGAACAAAATAACAACTTATTAAGTTCTTACAATAAATCTTGAATGTTTAGTTTGATACGACAGTGAACACAATAACACTTTATTTATGTTCTTGTGATGACCGATCCCACATCTACTACTAGTTCCTTTTAGGCCCATTGTATTTATTTCATTGTGTTGCTTTGTATGACAACTCATACCAACCAATCTGGTATCAAAATACCCAAAAAATAATTTGTTAACTAGTAATACATCTATAACTTGTATATCAAGCATATACACCCGAGCTGGACTTTTCCAGTTATCTTCTTTTCTGCCATATATCCTTTTGTAATTGTATTTTCAATATTCCCTTTTCTTTACAGAAGAATCATTCAACATCAAATAATGCTAGTCGTTCTAGCACATTTTCCTTGGCGTGTTAGTCATATACTATCACTCATTGAGTCATACTTTGGGTTTGATTGCTCTACTAATATCACCAAATTAATAGGATTCTTCCAGATTCCACTCTTAGCAATCTCCAAGCAAGGTAAACGATTTTTACCTATACTTTTAATCCATCCCATCATAACAATTTTGTGATTAAGCTACTATAGCTTGAAGGAAGGAATTTACAGGATAAATTTCAGCGCCCAGTTAAAGTTAACGATAATTGTTTATCGTGGTTAGCCCACACGGCTGGCTCTCATTATATAGGTGGATGAACGTGTCCACAAAGATACAAGACCGGGTACTACACGTACCAGTATAAACATCTAATCCTACTAGGACTCTAAACCTACCATAACTCTAATACTCCCCCTCAATCTGAACCGTCGTGAACAAGGTTGAGATTGGAACGAAAACGCCAGAGCATTAGGTGGGTACATGGTTTAGTGAATATATCAGCAAGATGATCACCAGATGAGATGAAGCGAACATCGAGAGCACCGAGAGTAACCTTGTCCCGCACAAAATGAAAATCAACTTCAATGTGCTTCGTTCTCGCATGAAACACCGGATTGGCAGATAAGTACGTGGCACCAAGATTGTCACACCAAAGAACAGGAGGCCGAGACTGATGCACACCAAGCTCTCGAAGAGCAGACTGAATCCAAACTGCCTCAGCTGTCCCATTTGCCAATGCCTTGTATTCTGCCTCAGTACTAGAACGAGAGACAGTGGGTTTCTTACGTGAGCTCCAAGAGACAAGATTAGGCCCGAGGTACACATCAAATCCACCGATGGAGCGACGATCATCAGAACATCCGGACCAATCAGCACCCGTGAAAATATTAAGCACGGTAGAAGGAGACCTCTGAAGACGAAGACCAGTGGACACTGTACCGCGAACATAACGAAGAATGCGCTTCACCGCTTCATAATGAACCGTAGTGGGCTGAGAAAGGTACTGGTAGACCTTATTTACAGCATAAGACAAGTCTGGTCGTGTGAGTGTCAAATACTGCAAACCTCCAACCAAACTTCTATATTTGAAAGCATCATCAGGATTTAGAACACCACCAAGACCCCGAGCAAGCTTCTCTGTGGCCGATAAAGGTGTAGTAACCGCCCTACATTTTTCCATGTTAGCCCGATACAACAGGTCGAGTGCATACTTATGCTGCGAAAGAACCATGCCATCAGCTGTATAAGAGGCTTCTATCCCAAGAAAATACTCAAGACGGCCGAGATCCTTAATAGGAAAAGTGTTGGACAATGTCTCAACCAGACGCTCGACAGCAGATGAGGAGGATCCAACAATAAAAATGTCGTCAACATAAACGAGCATGTAAACAGTGACACCTTGATGATCAAAGATGAACAAGGAAGTGTCTGCAGTGCTGGAAACGAAACCTAGCTGATGTAACCTGTCACTCAGGCGGGCATACCAAGTCCGAGGGGACTGTTTCAAACCATAGAGGGCACGCTGAAGTTTGCAGACATACTGAGGATGTTGAGGATCTTCGAAACCAGGAGGTTGCTGCATGTATACATTTTCAGCAGGAAAACCATGGAGAAACGCATTGCTGACATCCACTTGACGTAGGCACCACCCACGAGATACTGCAAGGGAAAGCACAAGTCTAATAGTAACTGGCTTCACAACTGGGCCGAACGTGTCATGATAGTCGATACCGTACTGCTGAGTAAACCCGCGAGCGACCAAACATGCCTTGTGTTTATCAATAGACTCATCAGGACGAAACTTGGTCTTGAAAATCCACTTGCTGCCAACTATGTATGTGCCAGGAGGTCGAGGAACCAGAGTCCACGTTTTGTTATGCTGGAGAGCAGCGAACTCGTCTTCCATCGCAGAACGCCAAGCAGGCTCCAAAAGGGCGGTGCGGTGCGAGCAAGGAACAGCAAGAAACGCTCAACACCGATACGGATCATACCGTACAGTACCGTCCGTCCAAATCTTAGGATGGTGCACATCATTTTGCCGCCGAGTGACAGTGCCCCAAGGCATGTCAGGAGCTGAAGACGACGATGAGATCGGCACGTCTGAGAGAGTGGATGCAGGTGGGCTGGGCTGACCAGGTGACGGCAGCAGCCCAACATCGGAGGATGCCGACGGCCCAGCGCCTAGAGACGGGCCTTGCCGAGACAATGACTCGGGCGAGGTGGCTCTGTCGGCCCAGCGGAAGGAGACGCGCTGGGCACTGCCGGAGGCGACGTAGAGGCGGGCGCGATACCCGAGGCATGCAACGTGCCATGCACGTCGATCGCAGGGGCGGGCAACACGTCGATCGGCTGACTCTCCTGCACAAGAACAGAAGAACAAATACCAGGAGGATAAACAGGTAACAAAGATGTGTCATAACGCATATTAGTATTCTGTAAAACTGGTTCATTCTCAGGAAAAGAAACAGGATGCAACTGAGACACATCGACCACGACCCCTGGTTGAGCAAACGGAAAAACACCCTCATCGAAGATGACATCACGAGAAATATAAATATGTCCGTGCAGCGATCAAGACACTTGTATCCTTTATGCATGGGACTATACCCTAGGAAAATACACATCTTAGATCTAAACTCAAGTTTACGTGTGTCATACTTACGAAGACTCGGCCAACACGCACATCCAAAAGTGCGTAAGAAGGAATAATCAAGAGACACATTAAGAAGGCGAGATAGAGGCGTGCTGTTCTGAATAACCGGTGTTGGCATCCGGTTAATAAGGTAACAGGCAGTAAGAAAAGCTTCGTACCAATACCGAAGAGGTAGAGAGGAGTGATCAAGGAGAGCTAGGCCTGTTTCTACGAGATGTCTATGTTTGCGCTCAGCAATACCGTTTTGTTGAGACGTGTGTGGGCATGAAACACGATGGGAGATGCCAGTGCGCTGAAAATAGGCATGTAGGCGATGATATTCACCGCCCCAGTCAGATTGGATGGCACAAATCTTGGTGTTTAGAAGAAGCTCAACTGCTAAAATGTGTAGAAAATGTTCTCAACATCAGACTTATGCTTAAGCAAGTAAATCCAGCAATACCGACAGAAATCATCAATAAAACTGACATAGTATTTGAAACCTCCAGAGGATGACAAAGCCGGTCCCCAAACATCTGTGTGAATAAGCTCTAAAGGAGAAGTGGACACTCGTGTAGAAGAATAATACGATAGTTGGTGACTCTTAGCCCGTTGACATGCATCACAGACCGAAGAGTCAACACTAGGGGAACACGACAAATTGTTTTTCCTAACAATACTTTGAACTACACTATTGGAAGGATGACCAAGACGCTGATGCCATTGGTGCGAAGAAATCTTGATGCCATATGAAGCGTGCCGAGCAGAGGACACGTCACGGCCAAACGGAAGGGGATAAAGACCACCACGACTTCTACCTTGAAGAAGAGTTTTTCTCGTGACCTTGTCCTTGACACACAAGGAATATTTGTGAAACTCAAGGAAGACGTTATTATCGCAAACAAGTCGATAAACGGAAAAAATATTTTTGCTCAAACCAGGGACATGAAGAATATTTTTCAATTCTAAAGATTTCGAAGAACCAGTAATACGAGAATGACCAATATGTGATATGGACAAACCTGTACCATTAGCAACCTGGACTTGATCCTTGCCCTCGTAGCGCTCCTGAACGCCAAGACGAGACATGTCGTTGGTGAGATGATCTGTGGCGCCTGTGTCGAAAAACCATGGCTGTTGTTGCTAATCATCATGGTAGGAAGCCACAGCATTGCCAGAACGACGATCCTCATTCTGGTAAGTCTGATTGAACCGTTGGCGACACGCTAGAGCTTCGTGCCCCCAGTTCTTGCAGATCTGACAGCGTGGACGTTTTTTGCGACCACCACCTTGTCCTCCACCACCCTGTCCTCCATTGCCGCGATTCCGCGGCTGCTGTGGGCCTCGGTTTTGCTGCAACTGGTACTGGCCACCTCCAGTACCGCCTTGCGGTGCGCCTGATGGACGGCCTCCAAAGCGCCCGGCTGGATTGGCATCAAAAGGACGGTCGCCGCCAGCGCGGGCAGCGGCGTTGGCTGACGATGAGAAATCGCCCAATTGTGTGTTCTATAATTTTGTTCCTTCATCGCCTCGCATGATAGAAGGATCGCGTAGAAGTCGGAGAGGGACAGTGACGTGGCCGCCGCGTTGAGGATGGTGAGGGCCTGCTGCACTCCTTCAATCTGGGAGCCTAGGCCAACGACGATGTAGTCCATGAGCTCATCATCGGAGATGGGGGAGCCGGCCATGGCCATCTGGTCGGCAAGACCCTTCATCTTGTTGTATTAGTCCGAAACAGAGAGGTTGTTTTTCTTCAGCGATCCAAGTTGACGACGGATCTGACGGACTCCCGCGCGGCTTGAGGCGGCGAACATAGAGGTGAGAGCGGCCCAAACCGAGGCGGCAGTGGTGCGGCCAACCATCTGCGCGAGGATGTCCATATGCATGGATCCGAGGAGGACACTGAGGACGCGCTGGTCGGTGTACCACCACATGGCGAAGTCGGGGTTCTGCACCGTTTTGACATCGGCTCCTGTCCCGGTGGTGATTTTTGCGGGAGGAGCGGGACAGCTTCCATCGAGGAAACCGTGGAGTCCCTGGCCGGCAATGTGTGGCACAACCTGGGTCTTCCAAAGCAGAAAATTCCTGCGATCTAGCACGACGGTGATGGTGTTGGACACAGAAGACGGCAGGGATGTGGGGGCGGTGGTGATTGGGAGCGGGGTGGAGGCACCGGTGGCGGAAGTACTTGCGCCGGCAAAAAGGGAGAGCGCAGACGAGGAAGTCATCGTGTGAGCGCCTCGAAGAACCCTAGCTGGCCGGATCGGGGTGAGGGTCTGATACCAAGTTGACGATAATTGTTTGCCGTGGTTAGCCCACACGGCTGGCTCTCATTATATAGGTGGATGAACGTGTCCACAAAGATACAAGACCGGGTACTACACGTACCGGTATAAACATCTAATCCTGCTAGGATTATAAACCTAATCCTACTAGGACTCTAAACCTACCATAACTGTAATACGCCCAACTTCTTGGATGATTCAAATGCCTAGCGTCTTCAATCATTGCATATATTCAAATAATATAAGCATACATTGTCACGTTAAATTATACTCAGTCATGTTGCCACAAATAAGTTTCTAGATATCAATATATCTTTCACTTGATTGTTTCTAAAAAAAATTCTTTTCAGTTTCTAAATCACCTTGATCAACAAAATATTCTTTTGAAGATAAAGTAATACTGAAGCAAGCACAGACTCTGGATTCTACGTAGGAATTATTTGCTCTCTAGATCAATCAATCATTAACTGTCGAGACATCGTGGTAGTTTTCATAGATGGGGGTGCCATGAGACTACGTGTAAAGACGTGGGGAGACGTGGTTGCGTTGCGAAGAGAGACACAGGATTTACCCAGGTTCGGTACGTCGCAATAATGCGGCGTTCCTACTCCTGTAATCTCACTAATCAGGGCTAAAGCCTGTGTATACAATTACAATGTGCGGTTCTATTTAGCTATTCGCTGATGATCAACTTCCCGGCGAGTTAGCCTATATCTTCCTCTTTCTCTATCGTATCTCCCGTCCGGATTTGTATAATAGCCGGGTTAGGGCATACAGAGTAAGAATCCTAGAATACTACGGTAACAACTAACTTGGAAAGTAAGAAATCCGCCTTCTACTCCAAGCCAGATCACGTGGGCCGTGATCCGGGTTCTTCTAGAATCCGGCTTCTGCGCGTCAGCTTACTGGGCCGCCCAAAGGACCATAGCCCACTACCACTTGGGCCACCCTGCTAATCCGGCACTTTTGACTACTATCTGATATACCCCTATTCAGTATATATCCGACAGTAGCCCCCAAGAAGGATTAAAACTCTGATTCGCCGTCTTTCGCCAAATGTATATTGTCCGAGAAATATTGGCCAACAGTATTGATTCTTCTTATTCCTCTTTAAAGAGAGATGGTAACGTAAAACTCGGAATTCTGAAAATCCGGCTTTTCTCACACGATCCTTCGCGGAGAAGGAACCTCCTACGTCAGCGCCTTAATCATGCTGACATAAGGGACGTTTGGGTTTCAAGCGGGAAACCCAGAAACATATCTCTGACAGATTCTCGCGGGAAACGAGGAGATAGCCATAATCACCCTGTCGATTCATTTCCCGGATTTTCCGGCGAGTGACACGCGTTGGACATCCAACGGTCAAAAGAGCCGTTAGCACGCATCGTGACGGATTTCCGGCTATAAATACCCTTCTTCGGCCTCTCGAAAAACCTTCCGCTCCCACTTCGAACACCATTACAGCGCCCAAGCTTCCAGCAGAGAGAAGTTTCCGAACGCACACCGCGCCCAAAACCTCACCGGAGGCGAGCCAGCGCCGCCACCTAATGGCTTCTCCGAGGTCTTCGCCAGCCCGCACCATCGCGCAAGACATTGAGGATATCATCAACACGATGGATCCTATGTTGGATTCCCCAGCGCACGCCGGCGACGAGCCGGTGAAGGCCACGGGCACCGCGGGGGACGAGGGAAACACTTCCGCCGCCGCGGATCTTGCGGGTTCGAGCTCCGCGCCTACTCCGCCGTTCGCTCCCGAGACGGCGGAGGATAAAATCACGCTCGTTGGCGACGAGCTTGCAGCCGCGGAGGCCGCCGCCGGAGCCGATGAAGAGATGGAGACTGGCGGCAATTGGATTGCCTGCAGCATTCCATCGTCCCTCCTTCCAACCATGGAGAAGGAGGGGCTAGTGCTGAAAGGGAAGTGGCGACTTTCGGAGGACGAGAACGAACCCATGCCGAACAACGGAGAATGGGTTCTTCTCTCCTCCCACCTTCTGAGAGGTATGGGACTGCCACCTTCCGCCTTCTTCCTCCAAGTCCTCTCCCACTACAATATCCAACCCCATAACCTGCCACCAAACTCTATTCTATATCTGGCCGGCTTTCAGGCCCTCTTCGAGGGTTATCTAGGCATAGAACCTAGATTAGATTTTTGGTTGTACTGTTTCGGGGTTAAGCGTAACTCTTCGGAGGGCGCACTCCCAACTTGCGGAACCATTTCCTTCACTCTTCGGAGATTTAGGGAGGATTGGTTCCCCAAGATAAAAACCTCGGAATCCGTCAAAATTTGGACGGGTTCCTTCTTTTATCATCCCGATGTCCCTTTCCCAAAAAGGCCATCGGGGTTCCACCTTTCTCGAACACTGCTGTTGTTCCCCAAGAAAATTGGGGAACAGAAGCCGTCCAAATTCTGCCGCCTGATCTTCTAAGGATCAAGCGGCGCATCGCAAAACTCACCTCCTCTGATCCGCCTCTAACCGGAATGGACACAGTCCTTTGCTGGTTGGATAGGCGGATCCAACCATTAGCCAACCATAGTGGCCGTCTCCTTTACGAGAATACGAGCACCGGCGACAAGATGCGGACAACCAGCAAGGACTGGGCCGCGAGAGATCTGCGAAGGCACGTGAATCAGTTGGTCGCATCCCGCGACCAATATGAAGCGAGTCGGCCAATGTATACGGCCGACAATCCGGCTCCCAAGGTATTATTTTCCGTCATTTGGGATTAAACTTTTCCATGTTTTCTCGGATTTCTTGCTTCTAACTCTGCTTTTTCATTTTGACAGATTGCCGACCTTCCTGAGTCGGAGCTGGCTTCTGAAGCTGAACTGGAGGCGTTGCGCGCCACCTTTGCAGGTGGGCGAAAGCGCAAGAAGATCTCCTCTTCTGAGGAAATTATTGATCTTGACGGGATTCCCGTCGCCACCTCCAGGTTAGAGCATCCGGGTTATTTTCCTTTACCGGAATTTTCTTTTGCCTTCGGAGTTTTAACTTTTTCCGGCTTTTTGTTTTGCTTTTTGCCTGTCTCCCTCTACTCTAAAGCCGAAAAAGCTGAAGAGGCACAAGGTTGTGTCCAGCAGAGGCTCTCAATCTTCTCCCGCCATTGCACCAGACACGCCGTCCACGATGGCAGAAGAGCATGCCGCAGCCCCCACCACCGAGTCTTTGGAGCCCAGCCAGCCCATTGTGCCGAACACGGACACGAGGGAAAGGGCGGCCCCTGAGGTGGGAGATTCTTCTCGAACAACCGAGGAGGAAATTCCTACCTTTGACAAGGACTTCAAGAACATCAACGATGGCCTAAGCGCGGCCGGAATTCTTTTTGCGGAATACGCAAAAGAGTTCAATGAAAACTTAGCAGGGTTGCAGCGGATGAGCCAGGTATTAACTCTAGCCCCCAAGCATTAAGCAAAATGTATACTTTTCGCCTTGATGCTTTTCAGTGACTTTTTTCCTTGTCATGTTCCAGCAAACCGCTGAATCCATTAACATGGAAGTTTTCAATAAACTTTCCGTCAAGAATAAAGAAGTTAGAAATCTTCTTTCTATTCTTGATGTGAAAGAGGCGGAGCTGGCATCGTCTCAGCTGCAGCTGTCGGAAACAACAGGTATACTTTTTCTCTGAAGTTTTTGATTCAGCTTTTTTATCTAAGTACTTTTCCGAAATTTTTCTAAAACTCGGAATTTTTCCTTACTTTCCAGCTGCTTTGGCTAAGGCCAAGGAGATAGCTGAAGATGCCGGCAATGCCGAGTTTCTCCGAAAGGAGAACTTGGACCTTCATAAGGAGCTTATGAAGGCTCAAAAAGATCTGGAAGCCAGCAATCTGGCCCTTGGAATTGCTCACTCCAAGGCTTCCGAACAGGCGGAGAAGGACAAGTCCACTATCCGGGACTTGGAAAGTTCCCTAAACCTTCGCCTGGAGGAAGGCTCCGAATCGACAAGATTATCGGTAAGTTTTACTTCATTTACCCTTTTTTCTATGCCTTGCTTTCTTTCTCTACTTTTTCACTTAACCTTTTGGCTGTTTGTCTGAAAAAGCAGGAGATAACCCAGATCTTACTCGGATTGAGAGAATCCGAGCCTTTGGGAAGGTGTGGACTGCGATCAGAGCTGCTGGTATGTAGCTGGTCAACAAGTTCCTTCCCACAAAGACTGGGGAATTCTAGGAAGTTGAGAAACTTCCGGGTGCTATCATGGAGGTGGCGGAGTCCAGGGAGTCCACCTTACGCTCCGCAGCACGGGGTGGTGCACGCATGGCACTCGGCCTTATGCGTATGCATTACCCTGGTGCCAAGTCTTGGCGCGTGGCGTCCGGTATCCCTCAAGGATACACGGAAACCCAGCGGACCACCATCTTTGATGAAATCAAAGGTCACGCCACCAAGATCGCCTCCATGGTGAATATCTCCATCACCTATCCGGAAGAGGAGATCCCCGAAGCCCCCGAGAATGACAGCAGCAAAGAAGACTCGGATGCTTGAAGGGTTGTCCTTAACCTGGATGGTGGAAGTAGACAATAGGAGCATTACTGCACTTTTACAATGTAATTTATATTGTAATGCTTCTATTCCTTTTGTATAAACAAGAACTCCGCCTTTTGCAGTTTCAATTATGAGATTCTTTGCAAGGTTTCCTGGTTTTAATATTCCTTTGTCTTCTAAGTTCTCCGGCTTATGTGCTTTAACTGTCCTTAGTGTTTGAAATGGCTCAATTGTACTATGAATCATCATGCCGAATTACTGGGTAAAACCAATCAGTTCAAACTCGGAAACATGGATCATACTAAGGGCATTTTTACTAACTAGCTCCAGTGACCCAACACATAAACAATCAGATAATACTTGGAGAAAAGTAAGGAATTTTTTGAATGAAACTTGGGCACGCAGGCACAATCCGAGTTTCCTTTAGCCGTTAATAGGCCGAAAATCATTCAGTTTTTAAACACCGAGCACGCAGGCACAATTCGGGTTAACATTGAGTATTTTGTAAGATCATTGGGAAATAGATAAGGTGGAATCATGTTTTGTACTTATAATAAACTTGTAAAAACATGGGTATAAGAATTCCGACAACTTTATTTCATGATCTCAAAGATGTTTACATAGAAATTGAACTAAGTATAGAAGGGACGTAACTACTGGATACTCGAGGGCCTCTTTGTCTCTCCTAGTTCATCGTCTATCTTTCTCTTTCTTTTGCGATTCGGCTTCTCGGGATCGTCTTCCGTGTCCAGAATATCTACAAGGTAATATGACCCATTTTTCATAGCTTTGCTGATTACAAATCGTCCTTCCAATACTGGGGCCAATTTGTGCTTTCTTTGCTGCACCAATCTCAGCACTAAGTCAGCTTCTTTAAAAGAACGATGCCTGATTTTCCGACTATGATAACGTCGTAAACCTTGCTGGTAAATGGCGGATCTTTGAAGCACAAGCTCTCATTCCTCTTCTAAAAGATCGACGGCATCTTGTCGTGCTTCTTCGGCATCCGAGTCGTCGAAATCCCGCACTCTTGGGCTATCATGGATCATGTCCGTTGGAAGGATGGCTTCCGCACCATAAACTAGGAAAAACGGGGTTTGCCCAGTTGACATGTTTGGCGTCGTTCGAATACTCCAAAGCACGGAAGGTAGCTCTTCTACCCATGCTCCAGCTGCTCTATGAAGAGGAGATTCGAGTCTTGGGCGTATTCCTTGCAGGATTGAGCTATTCATTCTCTCAACCTGTCCATTGGATTGCGAGTGTGCCACAGATGCGAGATCTAGGCGAATTCCCGTTTGTCGGCAATATTTTGCCAACTCTCCAATGGAGAAATTTGTCCCGTTGTCGGTTATTATGCTGTGTGGAACGCCGTATCTCATGACTATGTCAATAATGAAATTTCTGGCAGTTACACCGTCAAGCTTTTTGATGGGTTTAGCCTCCACCCATTTGGTATATTTATCCACAGCTACAAGTAGATGTGTAAGTCCGTCTCGCGCAGTTTTGAATGGTCCCATCATATCTAGCCCCCAGACCGCAAACGGCCATGTAATTGGGATAGTTTTGAGTGCTTGGGCCGGCATATTAGTCTGCTTGGCGTAATATTGACACCCTTCACATGTGTTTACTATGTGCTCAGCATCTGTCTTGGCTGTTAGCCAGAAAAACCCAGCACGGAATGCTTTTTTAACTATGCTTTTTGATTGACATGATGTCCGCAATCTTTGGCGTGGATTTCTTGCAGGATTTCTCGTCCTTCTTCTGGTGAAATACATCGCAGAAAAATTCCGGAAGTACTGCGTTTATACAGGCAATTGTCAATTACCGTGTATCCTTTGCACCGACGCTGGATTTGTCTCTGCAAGACTTCGTCTGCTCCTTCCGGATACTTCTGGTTGACTAAGAAGTTTAAATATGGAATTGTCCAGTCCGGGTTGACGATCATAACTTCAATTGACTCGAAAGCCAGAGGATAGTCTATATCTCCACCTTTTATGGATGGTTCGTACAAATGCTGGACGAATACACCTGGTGGTAGGATTTTTACCCTCTCTGACCCCATGCGGGCTAACGCGTCCGCGTTCCAATTTTCCTCCCTTTTAACGTGGAGTACTTCGAATCCGAAAAAACAAATGGCGAACTCGTCTACCGTTCTCCGGTATTCGGCCACTATAGGGCTTTTTGCGTCCCAGATTTGGTTAAGCTGATGTTGTACCAAATCCGAGTCACCGTAGCACAGGATGCGCTTAACCCCTATTTCTTTTGCAATGTGCAAGCCATGAAGCAGAGCCTCGTATTCTGCCACGTTATTGCTGGCGTTGAAGTGTATTTGCAATACGTACTCCATTGTGTCTCCTTTAGGGGATTTTAAGACTACACCAGCTCCAGCGCCCTCCTTCATCTTGGATTCGTCAAAGTGCATGATCCAGTACTCGGACTCCAGCATTGGTGTTTTCTCCATTGCTTCCGTCCAGTCGGCGACAAAATCTGCCAAAACCTGGGATTTTATTGCCGTCCTTGGCTGATACTTAATGTCGATGGCTGCAAGCTCGATACCCCATTTGGCTACTCGGCCAGTTGCCTCCGCATTGTTTGTTATATCCCCTAGTGGTGCTTTGCATACCACTGTTATGGAATGTCCTTGGAAGTAATGGCGCAGCTTCCGAGATGCGAAAAATACGCCATATGCCAGTTTTTGATAGTGCGGGTACCTTTGCTTGGACTCGGAGAAAACTTCACTTATGTAATATACCGGATGCTGCTCTGGTATGCTTTGTTCGTATTTCTTCCGTTCCACAACAATTACTGCACTGATAACCCTGTTTGTAGCCGTGAGGTACAATAACATAGGTTCTTCGTCTTTTGGGGATGCCAAAATCGGAGCTTTCATCAAAGATTCCTTTAACTGGGTTAATGCTGCATCGGCCTCTTCTGTCCACACAAATTTGTCGGATTTTTTCAGCAACTTGTAGAGTGGTAAGGCTTTATCCCCCAGCCGACTAATAAATCTGCTGACGGCAGCGGCGGAACCCGTCAATCTTTGGACATCTTTCACACACGTGGGTTTGGAGATGTTCAAGATTGCTTTGATCTTTTCCGTGTTGACTTCTATTCCTCTGTGAGAAACGATGAAACCCAAAAGTTTTCCTGAGGGAACCCCGAATACACACTTTGATGGATTTAACTTCATCTTGTAAGTGCGCAAGTTTTCGAAGGTTTCTCGCAAATCTTCAAGGAATGTGTCTTTTTCCTTGGTTACGACAGCAATATCGTCTACGTAAACGTCGACATTTTTGCCAATCTGACTATGCAAGCAACGTTGCATGCAACGCTGGTAAGTTGCACCTGCATTCTTCAGGCCAAATGGCATGGTTATGTAATAGTACGTTCCATAAGGGGTTATAAAAGAAGTCTTAATTTGATCTTCCTTTTTCATGCGTATTTGGTGATGCCCGGAATATGCATCCAAAAAGCATAAAAGCTCAGAGCCTGCAGTGGCATCTATTATTTGATCGATTCGCGGTAACGCGAACCTATCTTTTGGACACAGTTTGTTCAAGACGGTGTAATCTATACACATTCTAAGAGCAGTAGTGTCTTCCTTCGGTACTAATACCGGATTTGCAGACCATTCGGTGTGTATTACTTCCTGGATCAAATCTGCTGCTAAAAGCCGGATAATTTCCTTGCCAATAGCCTTCCGTCTTCTTCTGTCAAATCGACGAAGACCTTGTTTGACGGGTTTAGAGCTTGGAATCACCTTGAGTTGATGCTCAGCAAGTTCCCTGGGTACGCCTGGCATGTCAGCCGGACACCAGGCGAAAATATCCCAGTTCTCACGGAGGAACTTGATGAGCTCGCCTTCCTATTTGTCGGTCATCCCAGTTCCTACTACGACAAATTTTGTCGGATCCTTGGGATCTAGGATTACCTGTCTTGTATTCTCGGACGCCTTGAAGCTATATGCTGGCTTCCGGGTTTCTTTTCCTCCCGGCATTTCTGTCGGCGATACCTCCTTAGCCAGCTCCTTCAGCTCTTCCTTTGCTATGATCTTCTCAGCGCAAAGGGCGTTTTCTTTTTCCAGCTTGTTCGCCAGCTTGAAGTCTCCAGTTATGGTGATTACTCCTCCTTTCGGCCCTGGCATCTTCAGCTTGTTATAGATATAACATGATCTTGCCATAAATTTGGTGAAAGCTGGTCGTCCGAGTATTGCGTGATACACGCTTTCGAACGGCACCACCTCGAAGGATACTTTTTCCTGACGGAAGTGATCTTTTTCTCTGAAAGTGACATCAAGGGAAATTTCTCCTAGGGATAGTGCTTGCCTGCCAGGAACAATGCCATGGAAGCGTATGTTGCTGTGATTAAGCTGGGTCTCGGAGATTTTCAGATGCCTCAACGTATCCAGATACATTATGTTGATCTGATCCTCCGTCCATCAGCACTCTTTTTAGCCTAGTGTTCTGGACAATAGGGCTTACAACAAGAGCTTGTGTGCCGGGTTCAGGGATGTTTCCAGGATGATCAGACTGATCCCAGGTGATTGGTGTGTTCGAATACTTCAGGAATTTCGGAGTTGCCGGAACAACCGCGTTTATTTCTCGAAGCGTTCTTTTTGCCACCTTTGCTGATGGGGTTCCAGGAAAGTTAGGGTGCACTCTCCATCAACTCTCGGAAACTTGGGTTCGCCTTTTCGCTGTTGTTCCTGGATTTTTTCGTCAGTGTCCGATTCACTGTCTTCTTTCTCAGCTTCTGGCTTTTGTTTGGAAAATTTCCTTTTGGAACTCTTCCCTTTATTTCCGGATCCTGCACTGCCTTTCATGTGCTTGTTCAGGCGGCATTGTGTGTTTGTATGGGTGGGTTTCCCGAATTGCGAATGGTGGATGCAGGGTTCTGATTTAATCTTTTCCCACTCTTCTTTAGTGTAATTGATTGGCTCTGAACTGCGCCCTTTCCATCTGTTCCCTTTTTCACTTCCAAAGTCTATGTTAATCTCTTTGGGTTTTGGTGTTGCATCTGAAGTTCCTTTTTTCTCAGGGCGAGGATTTTTCTTGGCTAGTATCAGTGTATCGATATTGCCTCCTCTTGCTGTGATGTCGTCTTTGGCTGCAGCATGTTCATTGGCGGTTGTAAGCATATATCCGAGATCTTTGTGCTGTTTGGAACCGACCATGAATGGTACAAGTCCGGGTTTTAGCCATTGACGAAAGCATGCATTGCTTGTACGTCAGTTACTCCAGAACAACTATTCTTCATTGCAGTCCATCTGGAGATGAAATCCACGTATGGTTCATCCTCGAACTGGGTGCAACGGTTCAGCTGGTTGATGTTGTTCGGGCGTTTGTAAGTTCCCCGGAAATGCTGAGTGAATACTCGAGCCATGTCATCCCAGCTGTCGACAGTTCTTGATGGCAATCCATTGATCCAATCTCTGGCTCCGTCCAGTAACATTAGGGGAAGAAACTTTACAGCTTCCAGGTCTGTCCCGTTGTTAATCTGGACGGCTGTATAGTAGTCTAAGAGCCAGGTATCCGGGTTTGTACTGCCGGTGTATTTCTGGTACGTTGGACCGACCTTGGCAAAGCCAGAATGCAGGGTTATTCTTTGGATCCTATCAGTGAAACACTTAGGTCCAAAGTACAGATCATCCTTTTCCTCCCTATCCATGTGTGCGGAATACCTACCGGCTGAATGGACAGAAGGGGATCTATTCCTTTCTTTTCCATTGTTGCGCGGACGCGCTTTTCCGGGATCGTCTCTATTTCTTCCGAGATCACGCCCTTTTGGATGAGGCGGAGTTCTACTCCTGTGCCTTTCTTTATCATTGGGGGGTGTCCGAGATCTCTCACGCCTGTGAGGTACACCATGTCTTCCAGCTTTTTCAGCAGGGTGTCTCGGAGGTGGCATTGCTTTGTCGTCATTCCGGTGTTTTTCTTCCCGATCGTGGGGTTTGCGTCCACCTTTCGGGAGATGGGATCCAGTTCTAGACGCTTCGTCCCTATTGTCGGGATTTTTCTTGTCTTTTCTCGGATCCACTTTCTTATCCTTTGAATTGTCTGAATCTCCAGGTTCTTCCGGTCCAGGTGCCCCAGCGGCGCAAGTGGCCGTTTTGCATAGGGCAGAGTCGTCGTGCAACTTCCCTGATCGCTCTTGGCCCCGCTGTTGTTGTTGCAATGCTTTTCCTAGGAAAGCATACACCCCTTGGAGTTTTTCACCGTTGGAGTACATGTCATTGTTGAGGATGGCGAACGCTGCTTCCGCGTTTTCTGCTGCGGTTTTGTATATTGGTTCACCTCTAGCATCTTTGCCGTTTACTTGCTTTTGCCAAGATGGGTTATGAAACCTTTCCTTTGGCGTCAGTACTTCCGGTCTTACGATTCCGGGCAACCTTGTAGGTTTTATGGCAGATCTATTCTTTTTATCGTACTCCTCAATTTCTTCCTTCATGAGCTTGATGTCATTCTGGGTTTGTTGGAGGTGTTCCCGAGATCTGAGTAGATGTTGTTGTTGCCGTTGGAAAGCTCGTCTCCTGGCTTCTAGCATCTCAGGGGGTTCGTTTAGTCCCACTGGCGTTTGTAACAGATCCTGTTCTTCTTGTTCTGTCAATGGAAGAACAAGGATTTCCTTGGTTTTCTTCTCCGCTGGCTTTATTCCGCTTGCATCTTCGACTTCCGGGATTTCGTCAACTGGATCAGCCGATTTTTTCCTCCGGAGTTTGTATTGGAGTTTTTTAGCGGCCTTGTGCTTTTTCTTGGAAGAGGGAGGCTTTTTGGCAGGTTCATCCTCTGTCAATTCCTTGACGTTGGGAAATATCGGAGAAGTTTCTCCATCTTCTCTCTCTTCCTCTGGCGAAGGAGTTTTAGGGCTTTCCTGACTACCGGCATCCGTGGTATCAGCCGGTTTTGCCATTAGTACTTCATGGAATCCCTCTTGAAGAGATTTTACCTTTGTTTCGAAAGTGTCCTCATCTTCATCTTCGGAATCGAAATCATCCGATCCGGTTTCTGACTCTAATCTCGCCTCAATGGCGGGTAGCACCGAGTCAGCTTCCGAGTTTATCGCCATGTTGACGGATGTCGGATCTTCCACCTCTGTGGTGGGCGTGCTGTTTTCTGCCTCCTGCACGGGGTTTCCATCGTCCGTGTTTTCGGCGACTTCGGATTGCACCATACCGATAAAGTGTGTATCACTTTTATGTCGGCGATCTGAGCAAAATCCGGTATCATAGTCGTCTTCGACTGGGTATAGGGCGGGTGGGAAAAATTTGCTTCCACCGCAAAATCCCATGGCCTCTGCAGTTAGTCCGATAAAAATATTAGCAGATCCGATCGGTAACACGCAGGCACTTACCAGATGATTTTGCGCCGGTATGTAAGATCCATTGTCGAGGAAGCTTCCAACGTCATCGTCGAACTCCAGGCTTCCGACAATTATGGAACTACCGATTCCGCCGAGTATCCCAGATCGGAACTTAACGCCTGACGTCGTTAGCCCCACGGTGGGCGCCAACTGTCGAGACATTGTGGTAGTTTTCATAGACGGGGGTGCCATGAGACTACGGGTAAATACGTGGGGAGACGTGGTTGCGTTGCGGAGAGACACAGGATTTACCCAGTTTCGATACGTCGCAATAATGCGGCGTTCCTACTCCTGCAATCTCACTAATCAGGGCTAAAGCCTGTGTATACAATTACAATGTGAGGTTCTGTTTAGCTATTCGCTGAGGATCAACTTCCTGGCGAGTTAGCCTATATCTTCCTCTTTCTCTATCGTATCTCCCGTCCGGCTTTATATAATAGCCGGGTTAGGGCATACAGAGTAAGAATCCTAGAAGACTACGGTAACAACTAACTTGGAAAGTAAGAAACCCGCCTTCTACTCCAAGCCAGATCACGTGGGCCGTGATCCGGGTTCTTCTAGAATCCGGCTTCTGCGCGTCAGCTTACTGGGCCGCCCAATGGACCATAGCCCACTACCACTTGGGCCACCCTGGTAATCCGGCACTTTTGACTACCATCTGATATACCCCTATTCAGTATATATCCGACATTAACCATATGGAGCTAGGTAGGAAATACCAAAAATCTACAATAGGACTCAATTTTAAATTTCACTAAGACGGTACCAATCTTAAATGGTTTTACCAAATCATAACAGTTATATCTCAATTAACAATCTAAGTGTACGGTAGTTTTGTGGATGCTAATAAATACTACAATTTATGCAAATTCACTTAAAAATAAGTTCAAGTTAATTCAAAATTACTACGTGAACTCCCACTCGAAAACAACATCTCTCTAGTTGTTTTAGTTATTACACAAACCAAATTTACTACACCAAAACTAATCATCACGTGAGAAGATGTAGCTGCAAAGGCGAACATCTACATGTTCATCATATCATTCATATGACTCATGCTTTACCTTTCGGTTACGTGTTCCGAGGCCATGTATGTACATGCTAGGCTCGCCAAGTAGAATCGTAGCATTGCGTGGGCCATGTATGTACATGCTTGGCTCGTCAGCACCCGTTGTATGCGAAAGTTGAGTCTGTCACACCCGATCATCACGTGGTGTCTCGAAACAACGAAATTTCTTAACGGTGCATACTAAGGAACAACACATTATTATCTTGATATTAAGTGAGAGGGGTCATCTCATAATGCTACTGTCGCGATCTAACCAAAATAATATGCATAAAAGGATTAACATCACATGTATGTATAATGTGATATGATATGGTCCTTCTTGCACTTGATCTCCATCTTGTGCATCATGGTATAATCTCCATCATTCCACCGACGTGGCCCCAAGGTCCATAGCACCTCCATCTTGATTTTCCATCGATAATAAGACAACCATATGGATCCCTTCCGGTATATCAATAATTTACAAAAGAGATCATCTCATAATCAAATTTTTAACATTGACCATATCACATCACATGCCCGGCAAAAACTAGTTAGACGTCTCTAATTTATTTTTGCATATTTTATGTGGCTTTGGGCTTTCGAGGATAGAACCGTTCATACCTACGACATCAACCACAATGTTGACAAACATATTTTTAACAACCATTCGTAGATTATATCTTAACTATAGTAGGATAAACACACACCCCTTCAGCCACAATTGAGACAGGTCTCGCGTACAAAGTACACGCAAAGTTTGTCTAGGTCAGCTTCATCTTACTATGCCACTAAGATCATAAAATAATCAAGGAGAAAATAACATGATCATCAACACCCACATAATCCTATGTGTTCTACCCGTACAAATCATCTACGCTCCGGCTCTGATACCACTAAAGGGTTTGTTGCATAGAATTTTTTTTCGTACGCGCGATAAACCCAAAGGGCAAAGATCTAATCTAGGAGATGAAAGGTAACGGGTATAGAGATAGACTTAAGGAAAAAATACCATCGAAGACACAGAGCGTTACAAGATCAAATTTCGTTGGTGATGTAGTCGTACTCACATCGATCTCAGGATCGCGAAGATGAGCGCTGCAATCCGGTAGCGCTTCCGCACTCGGTCACACGTACAACTCGATGAGGACCTCCGTTCCCTCGATCCAGCGGGGCAGCGGAAGTAGAGGATCCCTCGGAAACCAGCAGCACGACGGCGTGGTGTGGTGGAGAAAACTTCGTTCAGGGCTTCGCCAAGCGCATGAACATGAGGTGGATCAGCGGGAGGATGGAGATGGAGATGACATCAAGTTGTGTGTGGAGAGAGAGGTCCAACCCCTCTTTATATAGGAGGGGGAGGCAGCCACGAAATTTTGGTGCCTCCACCTCTCCCCTCATCCTGTGGGTGGAGTCTCCATTCAACCCACTTATTCTCTCATCAATTCCCACTCAAAATTCCAAATGTTTTCTTTAAAACAAATAAAACAATTTTATTTCTTTATTTTAATATTTAATAATCCTACTAACAAACATTAACACTTACCCCCTTGAACTATTTTTTAGTCAAACATTAACATATACCACCTTGAACTATTTCAATATTCCCCGAAACAATTCCGGTGACTATTTCAATATTCCCCGAAACTATATCGGTGTTGTCCAAACTTTTCTCCGATATTCGGTATCCACTCAATCGCGTCATCGAACCTTAAGTGTGTCACCCTACGGTTTATGAATAATGTAGACATGATCGAGACACCTCTCTGATAAATAGTCAACAGCGGGACCTGGAGATACGTAATGACTCCTACACATTCAACGATGAATCTAGTGATTGTGTGAACCATAAACGTCGTAACCATTTCCCTTTGTCTCGCGATATATTACTTTTCCGAGATCCAATCATTGGTATCAACCATACCTAGTTCAATCTCGTTACCGACAAGTACTCTTTCACTCGTTCCGTGATATGACATCCCTGTGACCTAGTCACATGCTTGCAAGCGGTGTCGATGTGATATCACCGAGAGGGCCCAGAGTATATCTCTCCGTCATTTGAATGGACAAATCCCACTCTTGATCCATGAGCCTCAACTAATACTTTCCGAATACCCAACGTCACCTTTATAGTCACCCTGCTACGGTGTGACGTTTGATGACATCAAAGCACTCTTTCGATGTTAGTGATTGACATGATCTCATGGTCTAAGGATTAGAGTTACTTTGTATGTGTGATATAACAATGTAACTTAATGACTTGATCGCATTGCTATATTCACTTTGGGTCTATGTTCATCACATCATTCTACCAATGACATGTCCCCTTTATTAACAACATCCAATGTTCATGATCGGGAAACCTGGATCATCTATTAATCAACGAGCTAGTTAAAGTTGAGGCTTTACTAGGAACCATTTTTTGTTTATTAAACACACATGTATCAACGTTTCCAATTAATACAATTCTAGCATGAGAAATAAACATTTATCATAAACAAGGAATAAGATAATAACCACTTTATTATTGCCTCTCGGGCATATTCTCTTCAAAACTATGCAATGTAGCTCTAGTATAAAAGATTCTGATGGAAAGATGAGTAAACTATTAATTGTTCTCTGACCAAGAAAGAAGTTTTCCTTTACAAATTTTGATTTACTTTTTGTACCATTATTGTTCCTCTGCTTGTTTCAAGTTTAACTATATGAGAGGAAGTTGCTGTCTAAAATGATTTGTTCTTTGTTAGATGTGATGCCTTTTGTCTGTATTTCATTTATCGACACCTCACTCCATAAACATGTGGCCATGTTTACTGAATTCAGTTTCGCTTGGGGACAAGAGAGGTCTAAGCATGGGGGGAGTTGATACGTCCATTTTGCATCACTGTTTTATATTGTTATATTCTGTTATTCATCGACATATTTCATGTTATGATGCATTACTCATGTTATTTTATCTTATTTTGCATGTTTCATAATTTTTTGGAGAATAAACACCGGGATCAGAAATCAGATGGAAAAAAGCACCGTCGAGGTACCATATTTCAGAAGATCGCAAGAAGAAGGGGGGAACCGGAGGTGTCTTAGAAGTTCAGAGGAGGACTCCAGCCAGAAGGAGAGCCAGAGGGGGGCCACTAGGGGCCTACACCATGAGGTGGCGCGCCCCCCTGGCCACGCCGCCAGGTGGTGTGGCCACCCTAGCCCACCTCTGGTCGAGGTATTTCCTGTACTTGACCCCCAAGGAACTCTAAGCCCCAGACCATCATCGAAGAATTATTCCGCCGTCGCCTCGGGGCGGAAAACACCCGAGAGAGAAAAGCTCTCTCGCAGGGAGAAATCTGTCGGGGAAATTCCTCTCCGGAGAGGGGAAATCATCGCCATCGTCACCATCATCACTCCGGGCATCATCAAGATCGTCATCATCATCATCACCACCACCAAGGCCATCACCCTCATCATCCATCGTCATCCTTCTATAACAATTAGGGGCCTCTATCGTTGTTTTACATTAGATCTCTCTCCTGGTGTGGATTACTTGTTAGTAGTTGATGCTTGTGAGATTTATCGGTGTTAGCACTTTATGACCAGATTGTAATAATACATTATATCACCTCTGATTATGATCCATATGATTTTTTGTGAGTAGTTCGTTCAGTTCTTGAGGACATGGGAGAATTCATGATGTTAGTAGTGAAGTTATATTGAAGTAATATCTCGTGGTTTGGTATTTAAGTTGTGGTGCTATTCTTCTAGTGGTGTCATGTGAACTTCGACCACATGATACTTCACCTTTATGGTCCTAGGATGATTCATTGTGTATTTGGCTACTTATTGTGGGGTTGCAGGAGTGACAGAAACCTAAATCCCCGTTAGAAAACCAATGCACGAGGGAGCGTAGAATCCCGGAGTTTAAGGCTGTGGTTAGTTTTATCTTAATTATTTTCTTGTATTTGTGGATGCTTACGAGGGGTATAATCACGAGTATGTATTAGTGCTAGTTGGGCGGTGCATTAACATAGGTTCACCCACACAACACTTCACGAACCAATGGATATTAATCAACTGTAACAAAGTGAAAGCACTTGACGAAATTCCCATGTGTCGTCGAGAACGTTTGGTAGTCATAAGTAACACAACCGGCTTGTCCTTTTCTCTCAAAAGTATTGGGACACTCTCTGTAATATTATTTACTGCTCTTTATTTACTCGCACTTTATTTATCTACTATATCCAAAACAACCAAAAACCCGTTTACTAGTGTTTACAGTGAATTCTATATCCAACATGCTTGTCAACACCTTCTGCTCCTCGTTTGGTTCGACACTCTTATTTATCAAAAGTACTACGATACACCCCCTATACTTGTGGGTCATCACATGGCAAGCATTGAAATATTTCACCACTTGAACGATGAAGTCGTGGACGCCAAGGCCGCTCTCGGTCCTAGCAAGGATATGATCATAGGCATTGAACTTGTTGCACTCCGATTGGATGTGTACCCATCTCTTGTTGAGAGAGTTGGAGTTCCGGTCACTATCAATGTTCCACTTCTTCCACTTGCGGTGTTCATGAAATCATCACCAAACCTTCTTCCAATATGCTTTCCCTTCTTGTTGCGCTCCAGTGGCGTGGTTTTGGCCCTCGATCACCAAGCCTCGTACAACACACGATTCTCAGTCTTCTAGCAATTTCTCCCCTCCGGCTTCTTCCCCGTTTCCACAATCTCATCATCCCTATATTCCATCTCTTGATACTCGTCTCCATCACGAAACAACAGACTCCGTCGATGGAAATGGTTCCATATTGGTTGCCCGATTTGGTCTCGGCATCTCCTATGGTCTCCTCGTGTCCCTGGTACACCTGCAGTTGCACGTTGATCACAAACAAAGCAATGCGCAAATGACGGAGTTGTGCAAACATGAAATCCATAACAGGTCTGCTCTGGTCATGGCGGGAAATTTCTCAAACAGTTGTCGGCCTTGGGGCATGTTCTCCACAGGCAGCACCCGCGGCGCTTTGGTGTGGATCGGCGGGGCCCGAGGATAGCCTCAAGCAGCACGGGGGTCACGTTGAGATCAATGCCTAGCGGCACGGTCTCAAAAGGATGAGAGCTGATCTTGAACGTCGTTTGTGCGATGACACGCCGTGGCCCGAAGTACCCGCACCCACATGTCGCGCTTGCCACACCGAGAGTAGTGAACTGGCCGTGGATGCAACCGAGCTCGAGGACGACACCGGCACGCACAGACGGAGGGACATAGTGGGTAGGATGACACTAGTGGAGACATGACCTATTGTCCTGGCCCGTGAGGGGCTTTAGTCCCGGTTGGCCAACCGGGATAGGCCAAGCGGGAATAAAGGCCCCACCTTTAGTCTCGGCCCTGTTACTAGCCGGGACCAATGGCCCTCCATGTGGCTGCCGCGGAGCACGCTGGGGGCACCCCCTTTAGTCCCGGTTCATCTAAAGGGCCGCGACTAATGATTCTCTGTCGCAAAAGAAATTTGGGCACTTTCTGTGCCGCGGCAGAGAATTCATTTTGATTTCTTTTATTTATTTATTTCTTCATTTCAAAATAGTTTTCGTATATTTCTATGCTACTACATATATACCGTACACGTTCATAATTATATAATATAACTTTTCTTACGATGGAGCATACAAATATAAACGATTTTGATAGTTACATGGAGATCACAATTACCGGGACTAGAGCCCATCTATTCGATTACACGGGGATCATCAGTAGGAGCGACTATTTACACTAAATAGTCTGGCGTCGTCTACCATATCTGTGATAAAAAAAACCCGCCAGCTCCTCTACAATTCCTATTAGGCGTCACTTTGGTAGGAGTCTATCCCACATGTCCACAAACTATATAAGAAAAGGAGATCAACATGAATATTAATCATGATAACAAAAAAGTGACGGTAATAAAATAAAGTTGTGAATGTATTTCTTACGTCGACTCTATAATCTTTGGGCTCGGATGTAAATGTGTGAATGAACTCGCAAACGTATTATCCACATAGATGCGTCCCCGGTGGCTGTTGTGCGCACTTTACGAGAATAAAATTCAATCAAAATAATAATCTAGCATCATAAATGTATTGAAACTAGTAAAGAGACGCGCGGCCCTATCTCGTACTACGTATCGATGCCCTTCTTAAACGTCAGCTCCTCATGAGAGATACCCTTAGTCACACTCTTGAACCGCTTCCAAACCCTGTCCGGCAAGAAAAATGAATGAATGAGTTATTCATTACTTGATATCTCAGGAAATCATCGAAAGAGATCGATATAGCGCAAGAATGATTGAAATTACCTCAAAAGCATGTCCTGCATGCTGCGGAACTCTTCCATGTTTCTTGTCAATGGATCGAAGACTTCAACTCTTCCCTTATCAATTTGAATATCTAGCAGAATCTAGTGGAAGCTGCACACATTTATATATACGCCAGTAACTCATCAATTACACTTAACTTCGAGTGAGAAAAAGTGAATGGACAGAATAGAGCATGGGAAGAGACAGGCCCTAGGCAAGCCTGGCCGTGGCCCGGGGCGTGACGCCGGAATCCTTTGGAGCACTGTAGCATTTTGCCACTGTTTGGAGCACGTTTGCCCGGGGCTTGGCCTGATGCTTCCTTTGTCGCTACAACAGAGTAATACCCTCATTTGAATTTGTAAGGAAATAGTATGTGGTCACAAAATTGTTACTTTGCTAGCAACCTTAGAATGTTTCCCGCCGTCTCGTCAGGATAGCTCGTTAGCGTCTTTATATGTACTCTATCTGGATCGAACCCAACATTATAGATCTTCCTACTTTTACAGACCAGGATCTTCATTCTACATAATAGAGTACAAAAGGATACAATGAGAATAATTACATGCGGGAAACATCTGGAAGACAATGAATTCAACAACTAAAATAACTGGACAACTAATATGTAGAAAATGAATTCAACAACTTACATACAATAGCAACTCATGAGAGATTTGTCGAGGGCTTCGAAATTGTACATCTGGAAGAGTTCTGGAAAACTTACATCGATCTCGTCGGGTCAGAAGTAGTACTCCCGTGGGACTTTCGCCATGATCATTATTTTGTCAGCTCTCAAGTACCATTCATGAAAATTATGCATATGTGTTTGCAATTGTTGCAACTTCTCTTTGTTGACCAAAGGCTCCCTTGGGACACATGTATGCTTAGGGGCTACATCAGCCTTGGGTAACTTGTCAGCTTGGGAACCTAGAAAGTCGGCAACACTCACACCCACATCGGCCGCCCACTTTGTAGCTTTCTCCATATTTATTGGTTTCTTTACAGCGGGGGAACATTTTCGGATAACACCTTGAGGGGTGGGATCGGTTGTTTGGCATGTTGTCCAAGCTGGGGAACGTCTGATCTTTTCCCGTTTGCAGTTTTACTTGATTTGCTCCCGCTTGCACTTCTACTTGGTTTGCTCTTCCTCACTTCCTTCCGAAGAGTGTGTATGTCGAGACATCGTAGTAGTTTTCATAGACTGGGGTGCCATGAGACTACGGTAGAGACGTGGGGTAACGGGATAGCGTAGCAAACACAGAACACGGGATTTACCCAGGTTCGGTACGTCGCGACAGTACGGCGTACCTACTCCTGCACTTCTCACTATGTGGGACTAAAGCCCGTATAATAAGGTTACAATGTAAGGGAATAGATTCAGCTACTCGTCGAGGATGAACTTCCCGGCGAGTTGCGTAAGGCTTGAGCTTGAACCTAGAACCTTGGAGCTAAAGGAACTTATTGAACTTATGAAATCTATCTCCCGTCCGGCTTTATATAATAGCCGGATTAGGGCTTACAGAACCAGAAACCTAGAAGACTACGTTTAACTTGTAACTTGGAAAGTAAGGAATCCGTCTTCTCCTCCAAGCCAGATCACGCGGGCCGTGATCCGGGTTCTTCTAGAATCCGGCTTCTACGCGTTGGACTACTGGGCCGCCCAATGGACCTAAGCCCATTACCTTGCAGGCCACCCTGGTAGTCCAGCTCTTTTGTCTACCATCTTCTATACCCCTATTCGGTATATATCCGACAGTAGCCCCCAGGAAGGATCAAAACTCTGAAACTCCGCCTTTCGTCAAATACATTTTGTCCGGGAAACTTGATTCAGCAGTCTTGATTCTTTCTTCTTTCCTTTTGAAGGAGATGGTAACATAAAACTCGGAACTATGAAAATCCGGCTTTTCTTCTCGCGATCCTTCGCGGAAAAGGAACATGTGACATCAGCGCTTTAATCATACTGACGTAAGCGCCGCTTGGTTTCACGCGGGAAACCCTGCAACGTATCTCTGACAGATTCTCACGAGAAACGAGGAGATAGCCATCATTCCTCTGTCGTTCCGTTTCCCGGATTTTCCGGCGAGCGACACGCGTCGAACATCCAACGGTCAAAAGAGCCGTTGGCGCGTATCTAGAGGGTTTTTAGGCTATAAATAGCCGTCTTCGTCCTCCTCATCAACCTTCTTCACTCCCTCACTGCCTTCACCATTGGTGCGAACGCGAGCTCGAGAGCGAGAACAATTTCCTGCCCCGACGAGCCCTTCCCACGCCGGAGCGCACCAACACCACCGAGAAAGATGGCGTCTCCGCAATCATCGCCAGTTCGCGCCTCCGTCGACGAGCTCCTGAACGATCTAGATCCCCAACTTGGGTCGCCCAAGCGCGCCGGCGGCGAGCTGGAAAAAACTACGGCGTCCACAGCGGGCGGAGGAAACGTCTCCGCCACCACAGATGCTGCGGGACCAAGCACCGCATCAACCCCGCCGTTCGCTCCCGAAACGGCGGAGGAAAAGGTGGAGCTCCTCGACGAGCAGCTTGCCGCCGCGAAGGCCGCCACCACCGCCGCCGCCGGAGGAGATGAAGAAGAGGAAACTGCAGGCAACTGGATTGCCTGCAGTATTCCCCCGGCTCTTCTTCCCAACTTGGAGAAGGAAGGCCTGGTTTTGAAGAAGAAATGGCGGCTCCCGGAAGAGGAGACCGAACCCGCGCCGCAAGAGGGCGAAAGGGTGCTTCTCGCCTCCCACCTTCTGCGAGGTATGGGGCTTCCCCCTTCTTCTTTCTTCCTCCAAGTTCTAGCTCACTACAACATCCAACCTCATAATCTCCCTCCCAATTCCATTCTGTATATTGCCAGCTTCCAGGCCTTATTCGAGGGTTACCTAGGAATAGAGCCTAGGTTAGATTTTTGGTTGTACTGCTTTGGGGTTAAGCGTAACTCTTCGGAGGGCGCACTCCCAAATTGCGGAACCATTTCCTTTACTCTTCGGAGATTCCGAGAGGATTGGTTCCCCAAAATAAAAACCTCGGAATCCGTCAAATTCTGGACGGGTTCCTTCTTTTATCACCCCGACGTGCCTTTTCCTAAAAAAGCCGTCGGGGTTCCACCTTTTGTGAACTCCGCCGCTGTTCCCCAGGATAACTGGGTTACAGAGGCCGTCCAGGTTCTGCCTCCAGATCTACTAAGGATCAAGAGGCGCATCGCCAAACTCACTTCCTCCAAACCTCCTTTGACCGGAATGGACACGGTCTTTTGCTGGCTGAATAGGCGGATTCAGCCATTAGCAAACCACGGAGGCCGTCTCCTGTGTGAATACACAGGAGCCAAGGATCCAATGCGGACAACCGACAAGGATTGGCCCGCAAAGGAGCTCAGGCGGCGCATCAATCAGTTGGTCGCTTCACGCGATCAATACACGGAGAGTCGGCCAATGTACACGGCCGACAACCCCGTGCCTAAGGTAAATTTCCCGGTATTTAGGTATAATATTACTTCCTGGAAAATCTACCTTTCGAATCTGATTGGTTTTTTCCCACAGCTTGTGGATCTTCCAGACTCGGAGTTAGCCTCCGAGGCCGAGCTGGATGCGCTGCGTACCGCCGCTACTGGTGGGCGCAAACGCAAGAAGATAATTTCTTCGGATGAAATTATCGACCTTGACGGAATCCCCGTCGCCACGTCCAGGTTATTTTCTTCTGGGTTTTTTCTTTTATGGGATCCTTTTCGTCCATCTTCGGTGTTTTAACCTTTTCCGGGTTTTTGGTTTTTAGCTTGCCCCCCTCCACCTTGAAGCCGAGAAAGTTGAAGAAGCTCAAAGCTGCTTCCAACCGAGGTAGCCAACCATCTCCCGCCGTCGCCCCGGATACGCCGCAGTCAATGGCGGAAGAACCTACTGCCACCACCACCACCAAGCCCCCAGAGCCCAGCCAGCCCGTTGTGTCCGAGTCGGACACGAGGGAAAGGGCGGCTCCAGAGGTGGGGAAATCTTCTCGGACATTCGACGAGGAAATCCCCACCTTTGACAAGGATTTTAAGGCTATAAATGACGGCTTGAACGCGGCCGAAAATCACTTCGCGGAATACGCGAAGGAATTCCGGGAAAACTTAGCAGGTTTGCAACGCATGAGCCAGGTATGTAACTCTAGCCCCCAAGCATTAAACAAAATGCATGCTTTTTTGCTTTGATGTTTTTATTAACCATACTTTTCCTTGCTGTGTTTCAGCAAACCTCCGAGGCCATAAACCTTGAAGTTTTCAGGAAGCTCACTATCAAGAATAAAGAAGTTCGAAGTCTTCTTTCTATTCTTGAGGAGAGAGAGGCGGAGCTGGAATCGTCTCAGCTTGCTTTGACGGAAACGAAAGGTAGGCTTTTTCGTTTTGAAATTTCCGATTTAAGACTTTGTTGAGGTTTTTTCTCGAGGAAATTGATCAACTCGGATTTGCCCTTTGCTTTTTCAGCTGCTTTAGCTGAAGCTAAACAAGCAGCGGAAAATTCCGGCAACGCCGAGATTCTCCGCAATGAGAACATTGAGCTTCACAAGAATCTTGTGAAGGCTCAAAAAGACCTGGAAGCCAGCAATCTGGCCCTTAGAGTGGCTAACTCCAAGGCTTCCGAGCAGGCAGAGAAAGACAAATCCACCATCCAGGATTTGACTGAAGCTCTGAACCTTCGCCTGGAGGAAGTTTCGGAAATCGATAAACTCATCGGTAAATTTTTACCCTTGTCTTCATCTTTCCATGTTTTGCTTTCTCTGTTTGTCTCCTTAACCCTTTTGTATGCTTTATCGGATCAAACAGGAGACACCCCAGATGGCGCTCGGGCTGCAGGCATCCGAGCTTTCGGGGAGACATGGAACTTGATGAAGGCTGCTGCAACGCAGCTGGTAGGCAAGTTTCTTCCCGAAAAATCTGGGGAATGCTCGGAGGTTGAAAAACTTCCGGGTATCATCATGGAGGTGGCGGAGTCCAAGGAGTCTGTTCTCCGCTCCGCTGCACGGGGTGGTGCGCGTATGGCCTTAGGCCTTATGCGCATGCACTACCCTAGTGCCAAATCCTGGCGTGTGGCCACCGGTGTCCCTCAGGGATACACGGATGCGCAACGATCCACCATCTTTGGTGAAGTTAAGGGCCACGCCACCCAGATTGCCGCCATGGTAAATGTCGGCGTCCACTATCCAGAAGAAGAAGCTCCTCCGATTCCCGATGAAGAAAGCAGCGAGGAGGAGTCGGATTCTTGAAGGGTTGCCTGGAACCTGGATAGAAAATTTAGACAATAGGAGCATTACTGTTCTTTCATTTGTAATCCAAAATGTAATGCTTCTTATGTATTAATGAAAATTCCGCCTTTTGCAGTTTAAACTATGAAATTACTTTGCAAGTTGTTTGAATTTTACCATTCCTTTATCTTCTAAGTTCTCTGGTGTGTATGCTTTAACTGTCCTTAGTGTTTGAAATGGCTCAAATAGCATTATGAATCGTTATGCCGAGTAACTGGGGACGAACCAAGCAGTTTTGAAACTCGAAAACATGAATCATGCTAAAGGCATTTTTACTAACTAGTTCCAGTAACCCAGCATACGCACGATCAGATAAGACTTAGAGAAACAAGGAAAGTTTTAAGTGAAACTTGGGCACGCAGGCAATTCAAGTTTCCTTTAGCCGTTAAAAAGGCTGAAAAATCATTCAGTTATGTAACGCCGAGTACGCAAGCACAATTCGGGTTAACATTGAGAAATTTGTAAGATCATTGGGAAATAGATGAGGCGGAAGCACTTTGCACTTATAAGAAAAAATGGATGACAGTATTCCGACAACTTTATTTCATGATCTCAAAAGATGTTTACATAGATTTGAACTAAGTACAGAAGGGGACATAACTTGCTAGGTGTTCCCAGGCTTCCGCGATCCACTTGACCTTGTCGAAACTTTTCAGCAGCTTAAAGCATGGTAGGTTCTTAGCCCCCAGCCAACTAAGAAATCTTTTTATGGCTGTGGCGGAACTCGGCAATTCTGGGACATCTTTTTCACACGTAAGTTCCGAGATGTTCGAGACTGCCTTGATCTCTTCCGGGTTAACTTCTATTTCTCTGCGAGAAACGATGAAATCCCGAAGTTTTCCTGAGGGAACCCCGAATACGCACTTAGATGGATTCAACTTCATCTTGTAAGTGCGCAAGTTTTCGAAAGTTTCTCGCAAATCCTCAAGGAGTGTATCTTTTTCCTTGGTTACGACAGCAATATCGTCCACGTAAACATGGACGTTTTTTCCAATCTGACTATGCAAACAACGTTGCATGCAACGCTGGTAGGTTGCACCTGCGTTCTTCAGGCCAAAAGGCATGGTTACGTAGTAATACGTCCCGTACGGGGTTATAAAAGAAGTCTTGATTTGATCTTCCTTTTTCATGCGTATTTGGTGGTACCCGGAGTATGCATCCAAAAAGCATAAAAGCTCAGAGCCTGCAGTGGCATCTATTATTTGATCGATTCGCGGCAGCGCAAACCTATCTTTCGGACATAACTTGTTCAATCCTGTGTAATCTATACACATTCTGAGGGCAGTTGTGTCTTTCTTCGGTACTAATACCGGATTTGCGGACCAGTCAGTATGGATTACCTCCTTGATGAAATCCGCTGCTAAAAGCCGGATAATTTCCTTGCCAATAGCCTTCCGTCTTCTTCCGTCAAATCGACGGAGACCTTGTTTGACGGGTTTTGATCCGGGAATAACCTTGAGTTGGTGCTCAGCAAGTTCCCTGGGTACGCCTGGCATGTCAGCTGGACACCAAGCAAAAATGTCCCAGTTCTCACGGAGGAACTTGATGAGCTGGCCTTCCTATTTGTCGGTCATCCCAGTCCCTACAACGACGAATTTTGTCGGATCTTTGGGATCTAGGATTACCTGTCTTGTATTCTCGGATGCCTTGAAGCTATCTGTTGGCTTCCGAGTTTCTTTTCCTGCCGGCATTTCTTTCGGCGATACCTCCTTGGCTAACTCCTTCAGTTCTTCCTGAGCTATAACTCTTTGAGCGCAAAGGGCGTTTTGCTTCTCCAACTCGTTTGCCAGCTTGAAATCACCGGCAATGGTGATTACTCCTCCTTTGGGTCCTGGCATCTTCAGCTTGTTGTAGATGTAGCAAGATCTTGCCATAAACTTGGCGAAAGCCGGACGTCCGAGTATTGCGTGATACACGCTCTCGAACGGCACAACTTCGAAGGATACTTTTTCCTGCCGGAAGTGATCTTTATCTCCGAAGGTGACATCTAGGGAGATTTCTCCTAGGGATCGTGCTTGCCTGCCAGGGACGATGCCATGGAAGCGTATATTGCTGTAGTTGAGCTGGGACTCGGATATCTTCAAGTGCTTCAGCGTATCCAGGTACATTATATTGATGCTGGATCCTCCGTCCATCAGCACTCTTCTTAGCCTAGTGTTTTGAACAATAGGGCTTACAACAAGAGCTTGTGTGCCGGGTTCAGGGATATTTCCGGGATGATCAGACTGATCCCAGATTATCGGTGTGTTGGAATATTTCAAGAATTTTGGGGTTGCAGGAACAACCGCGTTTATTTCTCGAAGTGTCCTTTTGGCCACCTTTGCTGACGGGGTTGCTAGGAAAGTTAGCATTGCTTCTCCGTCAACTCTTGGAAATTTAGGTTCGCCCTTTCGCTGTTGTTCCTGGATTTTGTCATCAGTGTCCGATTCACTGTCTTCTTTTTCAGCTTCTGGCTTTTGTTTGGTGGGTTTCCTCTTGGAACCCTTCCCTTTATTTCCGGATCCTGCATTGCCTTTCATATGCTTGTTTAGCCGGCATTGCGCGTTTGTGTGGGTTGGTTTCCCAAACTGAGAGTGGTGGACGCAGGGTTCCGACTTAATTCTCTCCCATTCTTCAGGAGTGTAATTGATGGGATCCGGACTGCGGCCCTTCCACTTGTTCCCTTTTTCTCCTCCAAAGGCTAAGTTAACCTCCTTGGGCTTTGTTGTTGACTCCGGAGTTCCTTTTTTATCAGAACGAGGTGTTTTCTTGGCCAGTATCAGTGACTCAATATTGCCTCCTCTTGCTCTGATATCGTCTTCGGCTGCGGCATGCTCATTAGCGGTTGTAAGCATAGACCCGAGATCTTTGTGCTTTTTAGAGCCAACCATGAACGGTACAAGTCCGGGTTTTAGGCCATTGACGAAAGCATGCATTGCTTGTACGTCAGTTACTCCAGAGCAACTATTCTTCATTGCAGTCCATCTGGAGATGAAATCCACGTATGGTTCGTCTTCAAATTGGGTGCAACGGTTCAGCTGGTTGATGCTATTTGGGCGTTTGTATGTTCCTCGAAAATGCTGAGTAAATACTCTCGCCATATCATCCCAACTGTCGACAGTTCTTGATGGTAAACCATTAATCCAATCTCTGGCTCCGTCTAGCAACATTAGGGGAAGAAACTTGACAGCTTCCAGGTCTGTCCCGTTGTTGATCTGGACGGCTGTGTAATAATCTGAAAGCCAGGTATCCGGGTTTGTACTGCCGGTATATTTTTGGTAGGTTGGACCAACTTTGGCAAAGCCAGAATGCAGGGTTATCCTTCGGATCCTGTCAGTGAAACACTTAGGACCAAAGTATAGATCATCCTTTTCTGCTCTATCAATATGTGCAGAATATCTCCCGGCTGAATGGACAGAAGGGGATCTGCTCCTTTCTTTTCCATTGTTACGCGGACGCGTTTTTCCGAGGTTATCTCTATCTCTTCCGTTGTCACGCCCTCTGGGATTAGGTGGAGTCCTGCTCCTGTACCTTTCCTTATCTTTGGGCGGTGTCCGAGATCTTTCACGCATGTGAGGTGTATCATATCTTCCGGCTTTTTCAGCTGGGTTTCTCGGAGGTGGCATTATTTTGCCGTCATTCCGGTGTTTGTCTTCCCGATCGTGTGGTTTATATCCATCTTTCGGGAGATGAGGTCCGGTTCTAGACGCTGCGTCCCGGTTGTCGGGGTTTTTCTTGTCTTTTCTCGGATCCTCTTTTTTATCCGAATCTCCGGGTTCTTCCGGTCCAGGTGCTCCAGCAGCGCAAGTAACAGTTTTGCAGAGGGCGGAATTATCATGCAGCCTCCCTGATCTCTCTTGTCCTCGCTGTTGCTGCTGTAATGCTTTTCCTAGGAAAGCATACACCCCTTGGAGTTTTTCCCCCGTTGGAGTACAGATCGTTATTCAGGATGGCGAACGCTGCTTCCGCGTTTTCAGCTGCGGTTTTTGTATATTGGTTCGCCCTTGGCATCTTTGCCGTTTTAACTGCTTTTGCCAAGATGGGTTATAGAACCCTTTCTTTTGGCGGCAGTTCTTCCGGTTTTGTAATTCCGGGTAACCTTGTAGGTTTTAAGACAGATCTGTGCTTTCTCTCGTACTCCTCAATTTCTTCCTTCATAATTTTGATGTCATTATGGGTTTGTTGGAGGTGTTGCCGAGATCTAAGCAGTTGTTGCTGTTGCCGTTGGAAAGCTTGTCTCCTGGCTTCCAGCATCTCAGGGGGGTTCATTGGGTCCCACTGGAGTTTGTAATAGTTCTTGCTCTTCCAGTTCTGTCATTGGCGGAGCAGTGATTTCCTTAGATTTTTTTCCGTAGGCTTTGTGCCACTAATATCTCCAACTTCCAGGTTTTCATCGGCGAGATCGGCTGACTTTTTCTTCCGGAGTTTGTACTGGAGTTTTTTAGAAGCACGGTGCTTTTTCTTGGAAGACGGAGGTTTTTTTGACAGGTTCATCCTCTGTCATCTCCTTAACGTTAGGAAATATCGGAGAAGTTTCTCCGTCTTCCCTCTCCTCTGCTGGCGGAGGGGTTTTAGGGCTTTCCTGGCTATCGGCACCCGTTGTATCGGCTGGTTTTGCCATTAGCACTTCATGGAATCCCTCTTGAAAGGACTTAACTTTTCTTACGAAGGCATCATCATCTTCGTCTTCGGAGAAGTTATCCGATCCGGTTTCCGACTCCAATCTCGCCTCAATGGCGGCAAGCACGGACTCTGTTTCCGAGTTCATCGTCTGGTTGACGGATGTCGGATCTTCCGTCTCTGTGACGGGTATTGGTTCTTCCGTCTCTGTGACGGGTGTATCGTTGTCTGCCTCTTGCACGGGATTTCCGTCATCCGTGTTTTCGGCGATCTCGGATTGCACCATGCCGATAAAGTGCGTATCACTGTTTTGTCGGCGATCTGAGCAAAATCCGGCATCATAGTCGTCTTCGACTGGGTATAGGGCGGGTGGGAGATAATTGCTTTCACCGCAAAACCCCATTGCTTCCGCGGTTAATCCGATAAAGATATTAGCAGATCCAATCGGTAAAACGCAGGCACTTACCAGATGGTTTTGCGCCGGGATGTAGGATCCGTTGTCGAGGAAGCGCCCGACGTCGTTGTCGAATTCCAAGCTTCCGACAGTGATCGATCTTCCGATTCCGCCTAATATCCCAGATCGGAACTTTACGCCAGACGTCGTTTGCCCCACGGTGGGCGCCAACTGTCGAGACATCGTAGTAGTTTTCATAGACTGGGGTGCCATGAGACTACGGTAGAGACGTGGGGTAACGGGATAGCGTAGCAAACACAGAACACGGGATTTACCCAGGTTCGGTACGTCGCGACAGTACGGCGTACCTACTCCTGCACTTCTCACTATGTGGGACTAAAGCCCGTATAATAAGGTTACAATGTAAGGGAATAGATTCAGCTACTCGTCGAGGATGAACTTCCCGGCGAGTTGCGTAAGGCTTGAGCTTGAACCTAGAACCTTGGAGCTAAAGGAACTTATTGAACTTATGAAATCTATCTCCCGTCCGGCTTTATATAATAGCCGGATTAGGGCTTACAGAACCAGAAACCTAGAAGACTACGTTTAACTTGTAACTTGGAAAGTAAGGAATCCGTCTTCTCCTCCAAGCCAGATCACGCGGGCCGTGATCCGGGTTCTTCTAGAATCCGGCTTCTACGCGTTGGACTACTGGGCCGCCCAATGGACCTAAGCCCATTACCTTGCAGGCCACCCTGGTAGTCCAGCTCTTTTGTCTACCATCTTCTATACCCCTATTCGGTATATATCCGACAGTGTAGATAGTCATCTTACTTATGGTGCAAGTCATATTGAGATTTTGTGTTCCGAAAACCAACTCCATAGTTTTTGTGCTTCTCAGTGTATCTGGGTGGGGCTCGGGTTTCTTCTTTTGCAACTGCGCATCTTTATGGGCCTTTGAAATCGCATCGTTTTGCTCATCAGTACGATCGTAAGGTCCCATAGAAAGATTCGGATGAGGTACCTTTGGGAGGGGCGACTGTTTTCGCTTTGGGATCCATCGGTTAGAATTCATCGACATCAAGTTTTCGGCACGCTTTCGCTTAGTTTCCTTAGCAGGCGGAGGCGGCGAAGGCGGCCGACCCAAGTCCGGCGGCGGAGATCGAGATTGACTCGCACTGTGGTGGTCATAGTCATGGGGTGGGCTTCTTGGAGTTGATGGAGGTGTAGGTTACCCACGACGACTTGGAGGCGGTGTTGTCCCTAGCGCCGAGCCTGGAAGTCTGATGTAGTTCCTGCCGCTGGGCTAAGAGCAGGGCGACGACAGCCTCCTCCCTCTAGGTCTTATTTTGCTTCACCCGCTGGCCCTGCCACTTCTTCTACTCCAGCTTGGGCAACGGCCATGATGTGGGGGTTGGCTTGGGCGTCCCGGCGCTATCCTTCTTCTGTCATCACCGACTAGCGGCCGCCGGCGGCTACCCTCGCAGAGGTGGCGAAGGTTGCGAGCGGAGTAGGAAGTGCAAGGGTTTGGAAAGAATGACATGTGTCTCTGACGGGCGGGCCAGGGAGGGAAAAATGGTGTCCGCGGACCACCCAAAGATGAACCAAAATTGGACCATGTTTTAGGAAAACTTGCCCTGTATCCCTCTCGATCCGTTTGGGGCGTTGGGATGTGGTTTTTATTCAAACTGGTCCGCCAATGGACCAAATAGGGGGATCGTTTGCCCTTACATACAGGATGGAATAGCTTCCGGCCGGGCATATAATAAGTTTGCTGACATTCACTCGCTCGCCGATCATAAAAAGGCGTCTTGATCAAAAAAGAAAAAGGACAGTGTCACGTCATAATGCACCCTTTGGAATGCATGCAGGCAGATTCCGAGAAGCTTCTTGCACCGATGGCTGCCGTGAATGCACTCGATCGACTGCGCTTGCGCCACCAGTTCGACCGACCGGACGGGGCCGGCGGCGATCTCCCAAATATTGATTCCATCCGATCTCTCGGCTATAGGTAGCAGCCGGACGTACGTACGTGATGCAGCGCATTGCATGAAGCTTCCAGGATCCATCCATGATCCATCCACGCAGCTGGTCAGCTGAGTACTACGTGTACGTATACGTGACTAGCTTGGTAGTACGTAGCAGCAGGTCATCTAGTCTAGCTAGCTAGTCGTTAACATGCAAATCAACGACGAATCGCGCGAAGAAATAATGCATACCGATCAGTGGCGGTTCTACGAATTGGCAACTGTGGTATTCATTTTGTCAAAACGACTGTTGTTTTTCAGAACTTGTCATTGTTTTGCCAAAATCAACACTGTTTTTTAAGAATCATGGGTATTGATGTGAAGACACAAGAATACCCCTAGCGCCGTCTCTGATACAGATGGAGATCGATTATACGATGTTGAGTATGCATAATTATTTTTATGAGACAAATTAAGCATCGACCGAGATTGAGATCGAGACGTTACTGAAACCAAGTCGATTGGATTATTGACTGCAAATCGATCGATAGATCATACATTTTGTTTCTCCGAAATGGGCTATTACGACCCCAGCCTGATAGATCATACATGCATACAGATACGTACATACGTACGTACGTATATGGTAGAGAACGATCGATACATGAGACCATATCCTCGGAATGCGCTAGCTTGGCATCAAGCAGCACGCGCTCGTACACATATATATACGTATACGTACCCTAGCATGGATTGGAATGCATGCATTGCATCCCCATGCAAGCAGTAGTTAATTTCGTTGGATAATTCATCGATGGATGGATGATCTACTTGTTCTTGGTGGATTTATCGTGGTCGTTGAGCATCTCCTGCAGCACGTCGTCGTCCAGGCACTCGAACTCGATCACCTGCCTCGGTCCCTGAGTAGAACCGCCGCGTCGGGCCTCGGCCTCGTAGACGTGCGCCTGGTCGGGGAAGTTGAGCACGGCGTTCCTGCCGCGCATGGAGTAGGCGGAGCGGTCGTACGCGGCCGCCGCCTGCTCGGCGGTGTCGAAGGTGCCGAGCCACACCCGGACGCCGTGGCGGCTCGAGTCGCGGATCTCCGCCGCGAACTTGCCCCATGGCCGGCGCCGCACGCCGCGGTACTTGGTCTGGTCGCCGCTGCCCGAACCTTCGCCACCCTCCATGATCAGTGAGCTAGCTAAGAACTTAACGAAAAGTACCAGTTGAGCTGGAACACTGAGTGTGATCAAGTAAGGCACTGTTAGGGAGCACCAGGTGGCTGGTGGAAGAGAAGGGAAGCGAAGCTGGATGAGAATTGCTGAAGAGGGCGGGGAAGATGGGTTTAAAAAGGGCCGGAAAGGGATATGTCGTATTTGGGGCGTGGGCCCGGCACGTGCGAATCCAAACCATTCCCTCCCGACGAGTCAACCTCACCTGGCCGGTAGCGTAAACGCATACGTGCTGCCTACGTAAGATTCAGGTGTATCTATGTTTGCATACGTGCTTACGTGCATTTAACTACCTACTTTTCTCTGTGTTATAAATTTGGCAGCAGAGTTAAAATATTGTATGATCGCTCTTAAAATACCATCAAACTTCGTCCACGAAGTATACATCTATATTTATAATTAGTCAAACTTTTAAATTTTGACCAAATTTATAGGAAATTGCAACAACATATATGACATCAAAATGATTTATTTTAAAACTTCATATCAAGAAAAAATATCTTCATACTAATTTTTTGTCGTATATGTTAATTAGTATATTTTGCAATAAACTTAGTCAAAGTTCAGTAAATTTGATTGCCAAAAAAGGAAAACATACACTTATTCGTGAATAGAGGGAGTACATGTTAACTACTCCCTCCGACCCGGAAAGAGTGACGGGAGCTGTACAGGAATTTGTACTACTGCAATACATTCTACACGACAATTAAAACGGATCAGAGGGAGTATAATTCATTATTTTGATGGACGATGGTTAGTAAATTTATGTCAGAGCCGTAAATATTGAACGGGGTGGTAAGTTACCATAAAAATACAGGCATACGCAAATTCTCATTCAAGTGATGCCATCCCACGAATTTTTACCGTGTAAACATTTTTATCAGTGATGCTACACTTACGGAATTATTTCTATAAATTCACTTACGGAGTGGCATGCATGTTCATGGTAGGTGCGATTTTGCATCATTGTTGTGATTACGTACATATGTAAGCGTCAGCCCGTAATAATCCTTAATAAGCACTTCCAGCGGCACCACGTCAGTATGTAAGCGTCAGTCCGTAATAATCCTCACGTAAGTGTAGCATTTTCACATTTTTATACTGTGTGGACCTTTTTCCTTTGCAAGCCACATATGCAACTTAAGGATCTCACTTGAAGCCAACCTACAATAAAAATTCTCAGTTGTGACCCCACTTACAACCGAAAAAATATCAGTTGCTACTTCACTTGCAAACTGGAAATCTTTAGTTGCAATCCTAATTTTAACGCATAGGGTACCACGGATTGGAACACGATCCTATTGTCCTAGAGTTGAATGAGATCTAACTTGTCATGCGGATCGAACCTGGATATAGCATGTCTCTATATTTGGTTCGAGTTCATGTAGGAGATGTTTGTGCCGCCGTACTCACCGTACCTATCGATCTCTACGAGGTTTACACGACAAAAGTAAGTGACACGCCGTTTATTTGAATTGTATGTAATATACATTTTTGGTTGAAATCTTTTGTTTTGACATCTAATGAATCTCACTCGATCGACCTCGCTCCGCTATGACCTCTAAACTATAAAGAAAAAACGATGATTATCTTGAACACATTCTAATAATTTTTTCCAAGATAATTAATCTTACGTGGCTTCGGTTCATAAATTAGAACCACGATGTGCATATATATTGTGTATAGGTGGATCGAGTGACACGTGTGCACGATGCGTGCTGACCTAAGTAGGGGCGAGAAATAAAACGATCAAGGGCGGGATGGGAACGACGAGGTACGTAGTCAGTGAGGTGGGATGGATTAAGGTGAGACGTGGCGGTGGCCAAGACTGGTCTGTCTCCATCAGTCCATCTGCAGGTAAATTGGTTGCGCTGACCATGCACAATCTTTGACTTGACGAGCACGAAGAGGATGCAGTTTGGCGACGACCTTGTCAACGCCAAACCTCCCATGAACGCATCATAGCTGATGATAGATGCATCATCGATCGCCTATCCAACCATCACTTTGCTGAATTTGGTTGGGGCCACACCTTTTCTACTAATCCCAGTACTACTAGCTACCTCGCTGATTTAATTAACATGCTTTAAGTGTTTATCGCCGAAACAGAATCTGGTCTACGTCCAAAGCGCTTAGTTAATTAATTTATCAAGTCACATGGCTAGCTAGCTAGATAATCCCTGGACCGACCATCGTGTCTCCTCCGCCGCACATTCGCCAAACTATATAGTACTAATTCCCACTTTCTTAAAATCTGCTTAGAGCGATCGCCTTTTCTCTCTCTGTTTATTTCGTTCCGGCAACGACTGTCTGCCTGTTGATCAAAGTCAAGAAAATAAGGAGACGACCATGTATGCAGGTCTGTCGTCCTCCGGCAAGGTTCATCGATCACTCACTCACTGGCCGGGTGCGCCCGTGCGTATCACCTGCGTTGATTTAATTTGGCCATCGTGCACATTGATTTCTCATCAGGTCTTGCTGACTAGTAGTAGTAATCTCAGCTAGCTCTCGCCTCTACCACGACCAACGGACATCCGGGTGCGGTTCATTTCACCTTGCTCCAGCTTAATTAATTCACACGCAACGCACGTGTGAGCAGCCGTACGTGCATGCACGGTATAAACTAGCTAGCTAGGTAGACTAATACAGTACTTGTCGAGTATTCGATTGCTACGTATCCATAAATAAACATACATAGATGCGGTGCGTGCGTTTACCAAACTGTCGGCCGCCGTTAGGTGTAACCTGGCCGATCTAGCTAGTGTCACCCGTCTCCTCCGCACGTGTCTCGATGTTCTTGTAGCCGGCCTGTAAACCAAATCTATGCATCTTGCTAGATTAGCTTTTTTTTTTTTTTTGAACAAGGAGTGCCCCGGAAGGGGCTAGAAGCTTCCATTACATGCAACAGTGGGTGTACAATAGAAATACAGAGGACCTCATAACCTGTAAAATAACACATAGGTCCCTGAAAACAACAGACAGGACCCTACTCGAAAAATTGGGATTACAATCGGGTCCTTCTCTTTCCCCACCGACGAGCCAGGAACCAGCTAGGGAGAAGCTAAGCTTGTCGTCGCTTAACGCCGCCGCGGGGACGAAACCACTTGCGTCGACGCTGGCGTGCACCGCAGCATCAGCCAGCTTCTGATAGGGCCTCGCATATGAGGTTGAAAGGGGGCTAGAACTTACCAGCAGCACTTGGTCACCACGGACCAAGGAAGAGCTCGATGAGGAAGAAGCTTCAATCCTCCATGACTGCACTGCCTTCTTTTTTTTTTTTGCGATAAAACTTCCAATCTATTCATCATCTGTCATGGCAGTACAAAGAACACCAGAAATAATATAAATTACATCTAGGTCCGTAGACCACCTAGCGACGACTACAATCACTGGAGCGAGCCGAAGGCGCGCCGCTTTCATCGCCGCTCCATTGCCGGAGCCGCGCAAACCTTGTTGAAGTAGACAATCGGGAAGTCGTCGTGCTACGGTCACATAGGACCAGCGCACCAGACCAGCAACCGTCGCTGATGAAGAGAAGTGTAGATCGGAAGGATCCAAACTGTAGACACACGAACACAGACGAACGAAGACTAGATCCAAGTGGATCCAACAAAGACAAACGCCGACCGGATCCCACGAGATCCGCCGGAGACACACCTCCACACGCCCTCCGAGGACGCTAGACGCGCCATCGAAACGGGGGCTAGGCCGGGAGATCCTTATTCCAACTCTAGGCAGTCGCCGCCTCGCTGTCCTGAGTAGAAGACAAACCCTAAAAAAGCACAAGAAAACACATGGAAACGGAGCCCTCCCGCCAGCAAGTACCGAGATCCACCCAGTCTCCATGGCCCTGAGGCCACAGAAGACTAGGCAGATCGGCGGCCGCCGCCGGCAGGAGGCGAGAAACCCTAGTCGCCTTTTTTCTTAGGAGCACGAAGAACACTTTGATTTTTAACATATATTCATGACTGCACTGCCTTCAACTTCACAGCATCGATGCGCCCCTCCACTACCACCGAGGTAGCTTGCTGGAGCCAGCATCTAGCAGCAGGAGCAGCAAACAGCGCAGCTTGGATCCTCCGTCGCAACCCTAGAAGAACCAGCCCGCCATCGCTCTGCAGCCTGCCACGGAGCAGAGGAGGCGGAGGAAGAAGATCGATGCAGCTTCGGATCCGGGGAAAAACGAGCTTATTTAGAAAGTGGGGGGAGGGGGAAGTGGAAGCAGAGCCACACATCATCTCCATCCTCTGGAGCTTAACCCGCAGCCGATCTACAACCACCCAACGCCAAGAAGCGCTCGTGAGCTCCGGCGATGGTCTTCCCCTCGGCATAACGCCAAGCACCAAACAGGAAGAACAACTACTACTAGATCTAATCTCTATATATACAGCGGCGCACCGAGCACCTCCCCCATCTCTGCCACCTCCAGCGACGCCGGCGGCGGAGATCCGGGATCAGGCCGGGCCCGAGCACGCAACCCTCGCGGTCGCCTCCCTTATCCCTTGCTAGATTAGCTTAACCTGCATTAGTGTACTACACTGGCTAGGCCCATGACGCACCATTTTTTTTTTCATTACATAGCTCCTCAAAGTTTCGTTGATAGATGACGTATCATCCAAGACATGCTGACCTGCATGGAGTGGGACACACATAAGAACAAGAAGAAGAAGAAATGGTACTAGGTGATGTTGGTGTGGCGTTTTTGTCACGTCATCTACATGATGGAAGTTTCAGAGACATGTCCGTAACATTTCAGGGTCCTATCAACCAAGTTCCGTCCGTACATGATAGCTACCTGGCACCTGCAGTGTATTTTAGTATACACTAGTAGTAGTATCACGTGGTAGAACCCTACGTCGTTGTACATTCAGTTGCCGGATAAAAAGGGGAAGATCTGAAGCCGGCCATTCAGGCCACCGACAAAGTACACAAGGTTCGAACACTTGGGCATATGTGATTACAGGCGATGGACACTTGGGCCGCCTTGGTAGTCTGCGTGAGGTCCAACCCACATGCAAAGTTCAGGCTATTGGTTACCTGTATGAGGTGTTGTAAGTTTCTGCATGTTCCCATCCATGGGATAGAGATAGGTGTCGTGTACTTCAGTACTTGCTCCAATTTTAAGTTCATAATACAAGTATTTTTTTTTCCAAAAATACGTAGAAAGATCAAGACGGCCAATACATCGTCATTGAAAGCTAACAGTCCCCGCCAAGCGGCTTACAACACGCACTCAAACAGACGACTCGACGATAACAACTTGCCTTGCCCAACCTCCAACAATGGTGAGGAGGTCACGCACGGAGCAACAAAACCACGTCACGAACCAAGGAAGTCACCACCAACGCATGACAACGATTCCGAGACCACCCGGACCAATGCAATAATCTCCCCCTCCCCCATGAGCCTAAGGGTCGGCGAGTAGAAGACGCGATCTGGCCGAACTCAGGGAAGGCGTCGACTAGGCTGCATCCACCATGTCGTCAGTAGCGCCCTAAAAAAAACCCGAGAAGCAGCCAACATCGGTGACGCGTCACATTGGCCCATACAGTCACTCATTGTCACATTGTCATCTCCCTCATAGCCAAGACGGCGTCTTCAAGAAGAGAACGACTTCATATATATTGTGATGTTGCCGTCTGGTCTAGCAAACCAGACCTAGGGTATCCCCCGGCACCGGAGGAGAGGAAGGCACGATATGGACCAATACCACACCTGCAGGAAGGACGCGTCGTCTGCAGGCTTTGTCGTGGTCCGCATAGGAAGACGCCGAGCAAGGCTTTCACCCTGGTCCTTCACCATGACCCCAATGTTGTCGGAGTTGGCTGAGTGGGGACAAGAAAAGGATGCGATTTCCGGCTTGAACCACCACCCGAGAAACAAGAGGCAACGCCGACCTAATAGTCGAAGAAGAAGCGCACTGGCCACCACCGGCAACACCACGACAAGCCAGCGTGGGCTCCGAGGAGGCTCCCATCACAGCATGCATGATTCGGAGCCTTCCACGCCACCATCGTTTGCCGAAGCCGCGGCCAATCAAACCCATCCAGACCTAGATCGACCCCATACGCCAAGAGCGACCACAGGCCATCGTCGCACCTCCATCTCACGCTGCAGCTGTCGACGATGTTGCACCCACCACGACTGTTCCATGTGCACTCCTCGTGTGGCTGTCACGAACCCACTGCACCGACAAGCTCTGCCACCCATGCGCTGGTCAACGACTCTCGCAACAGGACAACGCACCACGAGAGGCCCCGCCTCCACCTTCAACAGCACAGCTTCACTAACTGTGTCCTCCGATGGAGGCGATGGGGGGGCTGGGAGGAGGAAGGCGGCGACAACCAGAGATGTAGGGTTTAACATCGTATCTCCTCAGAGAGGGACGCGGGAGTCGGGGTGGTGGATTTCTCAACTCTGGAATACATCGACCCTATGCAAAGTTTGATTCTTGTTCCCTTTTTAGTTTTCTCTTTAGTAAATAAAAGGAAAAAGTGCAACAGGATAGTGTTGGTAGAGTCGAGGTCGAATCAAAACAGAAATTATTTCCATGTGATTTTGTCGCGGTAATTTTAAATATAAACTTAGCTATCATTTTTATAGAGGATGTTGTCGTTGTATTTCTATGTGTTTTGCGAACCAAGCTGTGGTTGGATGGTTAGAAGGGTGGTTGTACCCCCAGTCCACCAGAGCTCAAACCTCAGGTTTGACACCTGTGTGCCGCATTTAGGCGGATTATACTTTCAGTGGGAGGCGACGTTCCCGTCGACAGCGATGCGTCTGTGGTGATTCAAGACCCGCCGGCTCGGTCTCTCGGAGGTGCTCATAGGATAGGGTGTACGTGTGTGTTCATTGGGTGACTCTATGAACGTGTATATGTGTTTTTAATTTTGATTACGATTGCGCAGACTGCAGCTCTGTTACCAATAAGTGAGACGGGCCTGTTACGGTTAGCCCACTAATGTTGTATGAACTGGGCTACATTGGCCAAAGCAAGCCCAGTAATTCATTCCTGCTCTTAGAGTACAATTTTATTTTAAAAAAACGCAAGCCCTAATTTTTTTTTAAAAAACGTAAAACTTTACTTGTGTTTCGGAATTACACGGGCCAGAGTTCAGATAACTTTTTGGAATTTTGCAGTAGTTCAGATTTCCCTTGTGATTAGTCTTAACCTGGTATCAAAATATTTGAGGTATAATTTTTTTTAATTAGTTACAAATTTGATTTTGTACCCACTAAATTTAAGAAAGAATCCGTAGAAAGCTGAACCTCCTCTTCATGGCGCATCCAAGTGCAAACACCTCGTCGAATGACGCGTCAGACATGGATCAGGTACTGATTGTCGTACGCACAGTACTTTGGATGAGTTGCGGAGGGCGAACGAGACAACAAAAAGAGATCAAACGCACGTTAGTCACCCTGTCTATACTTGTCCTTGCCTAAGTGAAAAATATTGTACTTGAACATCTTATATTTAGAAACGGAGGAAGTACTATTATATTATTTTTTCTTTCCTTCTGATTTCTTTCTCGAAACAAATTGTGAATGTTCAGTCTATAGGCTATAACGGAGGAAGTACTTTTTTGTTCATTCCTTCTGATTTCTTTCTCGAAACAAGTTGTGAACGTTCAGTCTATAGGCAGGCTATAGCATACAAGTTGTGAATGTTCAGTCTACAGGCTATAGCATATTTTCTTTATTTATGTACACCGGGCGTAGTACCTGCACAAGCCGTAATGAATACTGGCAAGATTGTCTAGCTAAAGAATTTGGCCAAGGAATCCTCAGCCCTGAGTTGGCAAATTATTTACATCCATTAGCAACCATCATTTTAGCAACAGACGGAACAATGAGCAACATTTGATAGGCAGCCCATTTCTTGGCAGGGCTATCTGCGGCATTACCCGTATAGACACTAGAGACAGGGTTGTAGGTACATCTCACAAAATAGAAACAAGAACAAAGAAAAAAAATGTCCTCCACAAGGCTCATCATCTAACCAATACCCAGATCCAGCATAGTACAATAATCAACTGCAACCCTCTAATTCGGTAACACTTAGAACTGCAACCTGCATCTCTCATCGATGCCGCCGAGCATAACCACAATTTGCAGCTCAATCCCATCACAGCTCACTCATATGCTGCCGTCTGAACTACTAATATATAGGATCCAACGAGCAGCTCTCGGATCTTGACACTCGACGCACTCCGGTGTCTCAACTCTCAACACAAGACCAGCTTCACATGATCCCCGCTGATTGCTTCCTTCCATCCTGCAGCACAGAACAGAGCCATACATAAGCATATGCTTTGTGGTACGTCGATCTGAGCTAATCCTCATAGAAATTTTTACGTGTATGTCGCCATTCTTTAATTAATTAATTAATGGCTTTCAGGCACTTGGTCACCAACTCACAATATATACCAACTCCATGCAGCTACCAGATCAGGTTATTACTAAAAATATTAATAAAGAACAGCCCACTTGCTACTACCTACTAATAACAGGCGCACTGGTAAATGAATAGGAACACTTATTTATATGGGCTTGCAAATGGAACAGACGACAAGATAGATGCTTACTCCGGGAGAGGAAGACCGCCGCTTCTTCACCGGAAAACACTGCGCCTCCTCGTGTGCCTCCACCCGCTGCTGGCTCAGCGTCGCAGTGGCTTGGGGAACCTCTCTCATCTGTCACGACGCTGGAGGGGGAACAGTCCTCTGCTGATGGCGCAGCATCACCACCGTTACTGTCCTCACGACCATTATGGCTGATTGGTTGCACCATCTTAGCTACTGGATGGGATTCAGGGGTTGGGTAATCCTTGGGCAAACATTTATCACCGCCATCCTCGATTGCAACACTAATAGATCCGATTAGCAACCGGGAGCTTTTGTCTGTGTCAGACAGAACCGTCTCGTGGCCACCGCTTACATCTAGCTCGGCTTTTGGGCACCGTTCTTCGACATCGGTTCGCACTTTCCATGCCCAGGTTTTGCTTCTGTTTGACACTGCGCTGGCATTTGGATCCCTGTGACGTGGATGCCTTGCTGAAGATGCATGCTTCGAAGAGGCCACAAAACCTGAGATGGTGCTACTTTGGGGAAGGTTTTCTAGTCTGTCCCGGTTACTTGTTGACATAGCCTGTTCCCTGAAAACGGCACCCGCGTCAATTCCGTGTCCAGAATCACAAGTGACGTTTTCTGCGCTGAAACCTTTGTCATCAGAAGGCACTGCTGGCAATCGATGAGACTGTGGATCTTCTTGCTCAGAGAGACCAGAACTTGAAATATTCTCAAGACTTTCAATCCTAGGAGAGCCCATCACACCATCAACCATCTCAGGTAACTGGACCATGACATACTCGTCTTTGAGGCCTTTCGATCTCTGTTCCTTCTGTCTCAGTTTCTTCATCCGTTTCCTTTCCATGATTTCGGTTTGCCTTCAAGTGTCATATACAACAAAAATTTAGATATAGTTCTCATCACAAAGTCAAGTCGAATAATAAGTCAGGTAGAATGACAATGTATTTATAAGTAAAAGGCTGGCAAACATTGGCTACAGAGCTTTGGAAATTATCGTGACATGTCGATAGCGCTATTAAATAACCTTTTCTGTGCAGCATCCTCTTCCTCCACAAGCAACTTCTGGCATCTCAAAGCTTCAGCAGCCTTATCAGCGGACCATGCTTCGACCTGTTGTTTTATTTACAGTAAGCATTATAATTGTGGTAACTCATGGCTAAAGGGTAATACACCAACTCTTTTTTTGCATAATAGAAACACAACCATACCAGCTTCCGTTCAAGGATGTAACTAGTGCATGCAACAACATTTTTCAACTCTGTTGCAACTTTCTCGACCTCCCCATCAAATAAATACTTCAGAATACAGGGAGCATCAGCTGCGTTGGTACAGAGAAATGTACTCTCACTTGCTTCGTCGAGCATGCTAAATAGTTCGTTTGAGGAGATGGGTAGTCTTGAAGCCATGGTTTGAACAAGGTCCTACAGAGGGGGGAAATAAGCTTAGGCACCAACTGCAAATGGTAGAGCAGTGTCAAGTATGGTCAAAACCTTACCAGAAGTTCATTGCCAGCTCTGGCATACGCCAGCGGCAACGAAGCGTAGCCTGGCTTACACATCCACGACGACAATGCTGTTAAAATGGATGAACCTTTGATCTCCTGAAGATACATTCATATCCAACATTGGATGCTTTGAAAAACAAATTGATACACAAACTCATGTATTTCAGAGATAGCAATCTATGATCGTTACCTCTAGATTCAAATCCTTCAAGGACAAAATTGCCTGGGCTTGATCCACAGTGAGCTGAAGAGTATGATAAAATTTTAGTCATGAACAGTGGCAAGGTTATATAGGTCACAAGCCCACAATCAGTGAGGATGATACTTTATTCGCCAAGTTTACTAGTACGATAGATCATAAAAAGGGATTACATAGTATATCTTACTTTATCCCAGAATGCAGCAAGAAGGTCTCTATTCTTGGGGAAATCCTACAGACAATGAACATATATGTCATGGCAATGTAGATTAACAAGGAGGAACGCTACATAGAAAGAAAATAAAGGCATGAAACAAATAAGTGCACTTTCATATCACTCGCAACATTAGATGACCACAGTTATATGTGTGAAAAAAAAAGGTTGAACGCATAGCAGAAGTTCATGAGGACCAGCAATTTTCAATACAAGATGCTTAACAATCTTCACAAGTGCAACTTGTTTTTCGTGCTCGACTTTCGAATGCATTATCAGAGACACTGACATTCTTGCTATTTACAACCCTTTGCGTGAGTACAAATACATCATGTGTGACCAGTACAGGAATACAAATGTCAGTCTGCATCTCAACATCAGTGTTAATTATACAATTGAAGCGATTCTTTCATCCATCGGAACGGATCAAAAAAAAAAGACAGAATGACTAGTTAAATAGTCCTACCTTGTCTAGCTTGAGAGCTCGGCGATGAACGCGTGAGTGCCGGCGGAACGCGACGGAGGAGCAGAACTCCCTGGGGCACTTGGCGCACTTGGTGAGCTGCATCTTGGGGGGCGAGAAGAGCGGCCACCCCGGGAGATCTGCGAGCAAACAGACCGGAATGAGATCTCGACATCAGGAAAGAAAGATCGACCACCACCGGTGCATCGAGCAGGAGGATAGAAAGTACATTTTTCGGTCTCTCCGTTGGCCTTGGCGGCGGCCTGGGCGAGCGCGACGACGGCGTCCGGGATCTTGAGCGGCTGGATCTGCCCGGAAGTGGCCATGGCGGTGTTGGACATGTCAATGGACGATGAAATGCTCATGCCTCGGGCCGAGATTGCGGGACGGAGGTGGGTTGGCAGGGAGGAGGTTTGGTGGGTCGGCGACGGGCGTGTAAAGGCGGCACGGCGGCGGCGCTAAGGCATTGGGTGGGATTGGGAGAAGTCGCGGGAGGAAGACGGAGGACGACAAAATGTCACTAAGCATTTTTTTTTTTTTTGGGTATATATATAAAAACAACAGAAATACAAGGTCACTATAAGTTTTTTTTTAGATAAAAGGCTAAAAGCCCAGTTTTGAATTAACAAAACTCGACAGAGTGATAGTTCATACATCCGCTGGGCATACAGCTTCGCCACCGAACCGAAAGAGGAAATAACACGCACCCACAGAAGGTGAAACAACATGCTGAGGCATACAGCTTCGCCGAAACTAAGAAAAGCAACACAAGGTTCGCGAAGACAGCGTGGCCTAGCCAGGTGGCGCAGGGAAGCGGCAGGAGTGGTATGAAGTCTTGAGAGCTCCCACTAGGCGGCTGGCTTCCTCCCTGTCCTCAGGCTTCATTGCCGGCATCCAAAGCTGCAAGAAGATCAAACATTTGAATATAAAGATAGCAGGATGCTTAATAATAACATCCTCAATCGCATGCTTATTTCTAATGTGCCAAAGCGCCCAAGCTAAGGCTAGAAAAAGTATCCAAACTATCCTACGGTAGCCCCCCCCCCCCTAGGGTGCTAAGGATCTGATGGAATTGCGCGAAGTTCGCCGGGGACCAGTCGCGGCCAAGAATCTGTCGCACCACGCTCCAGGCGAATTTAGCAAGCGAGCAGGAGAAAAAGATGTGGTCGGCGCTTTCCGGGGCCGCGCAAAGGGCGCAGCGCCCGTCAGAGGGGCCGAAACGAGAGGCGATCTGCTGGCTGGATGGAAGTCTGTTAATGCTGAGTTGCCACGCAAAGACTTTGATCTTGAGCGGGACGCGAGCGCTCCAAAGGTCGTCAGCAACGGCGACGGGAGCTCCACTAGACAAAGAGCCGTACATGGATTTAACCGAGAAGATTCCTGAGGGTTCTAGATGCCAAGAAATGGCGTCCAGGCCCTCCCGAAGTGGCGTGGAAGTGATAATGGTGTCGAGCTCGTCCCATTGAGCAAGGACACCATTGTGCAATGACCTACGGAATCGGCACCCGTTGCGCAAGACCGCTGCCACCGAAACGTCTTGATCATCGCAGATGTTGAAGAGCAGAGGGAAGCGGAGGCACAACGGTTCCTCTCCGTGCCACCAATCCGTCCAGAATTGAGTTCTCAGCCCGTTGAAGATCTCGTGCTTGGCCCCGGCCTTAAACGAGTGTTTGATTTTATGGAGGCTCTTCCAGAACTGTGATCCCCCCTCGGTGAGCTAGCAAAGATATCGCCGGTGGGTGAGTATTTGTTGCGGATGATGATTGCCCAGATCGAATCGTCCATCTGGTATAGTTTCCATATCCACTTGAGAAGAAGGGCCTCATTCATTTTGCGGGAGTTAACCAACCCGAGGCCCCCAAGGTCTTTTGGGCGACACACAGCCGGCCAATTCACCATATGGTATTTTCTGTCCGGTCCGGCTCCTTCCCAGAAGAATCGGTCACTATAAGTTTAACAACAAGTAAAAGGGACGGGAAGAGATAACAACCTCACACTAACACGATTTTTTTTAATAAAGAGAAATATATTAATATCTTAATATCATGAAGATAACGCTAACACGAAATAGTGTTGCAGTTGATGTGTAACACCAAAATACTCACCCAGTAAAATCTTACAGCCAAAATCAACAAATAACAGTAGAACAACATGGATGGGAGGCAGTATTATAAGTTGAAACAACATAGTACACTTTCTTGAAAAAAATTTGAAACAATCGTGCAACAAAGGCGCTCGAGGCATATGCTCCTCTCAGAATAACAAAATCAGAAAATTAGTGTATAATATTTCAAATAATCTAAAAGAACATATATACGTGAATAAATTCAAGGTGAAACGATATTTACGATGGGCTCAGCAAACAAAAGGCGGCCAAAATAAGATTAAAAGACTACTTTTTGAAGCCATGATTTTGTCTTTATTGTATAGAGCTCCACACATATCATTTCAATATAAAATTTGGTACGTATTACTCTCATCACCATTTTTCCAGATTTTTTTTGCAATGTTTACTCTTTTTTTATTTTTTGTTCTAACGGGAGCATATGAGCTCAGGAACCAAAATGCCCCTCCCTCACGCACTTGTCCCATATAATTTAGCACTCAACTAGACCATATCAGGAGAAACACCCATGATAGTGGTGATGGTGCCGACGGTGGCCTCAAGAATACCGACATTGGTGAGCAGCGCCTAGAGGAGTGTTATCAGCTCGCCGCCACGAGCGACCGCCACCGCATGTCCGTCAAGGTTAGCCAAGGCATTCCAAGCCGCTGTCTCCTCCCCTCTCATCAGCTCCACCAGTTGCTTGCTCAGCCTTGCGCCCTCCTTTAACACCTCTTGCTTGGATCTTGTGGTGCTTAGAAGTTCCAACAAATAGCGGTATTTGATGAGGGTGAGACCTCGGTAGTGGCCCGATCTCACGGAAGACCCAAGGGGAAAAGGAAGAACACCAAGAATAAGTAACCGGATAACTAGTGCGAACTCGGAGATTCGAAACCCGACAACTAAACCCACAGCTGCCACCAGAAAACAACCAACTCGAACTCACCTTGATTGGAACCACTTCAACCCTGCGGCCGGTCCACTGAACCAATAGATCCTCGAGGGTCAGCCGAGAAATATTGGGAGAACACCGACAGAATCCCAAGGGGAAAGGACGACAATTCTAGAGTAGGCTTCATACGATCCAAATACAAGAGTAATTGGGGGTAGCCTTGGTACGGTCCTGATTATACACTAGAAGTAGCCTCCTGAGAGGGATAAAGAGGAGCCACATCTCTCAAATCAAGTCTCAAATATCATTCTACCCTAATCTGGATGGAGGGGTACCTATTTATAGGCCAAGGGTCGAAGGGAGGGGTTACATGGTCATTTGGACCCTCTCCTGCGCGCAGGCAGTCACTTACCCCGGAGACTCCGATCTGGAGGTGTCGGAAACTCCGGTCTGGGAAGGGGCAGAGACTTCGGTCATGAGTGTCGGATACTCCGGTTTGGAGGGCGTGAGGCGAAGACTCTGGTCTTGCTTCGGGTCTCTTCTCTACGTGGCACACCAATTGGCGACGGGAGGAGCTGGGTCGGAGACTCCGGTTGGAACGGGCGGAGACTCTGGCCTGGGGCATGCGGGAAGGATACTTGGATGTTTCCGGACTTACTCCGGGCATACTCCGGACCCCTATTCATATTTCAAAATTCTCTTAGTAACAAGATCTTAATACCTACCCACATCTCAAAAGAATTTATTTTTTGAAGCTTCTGCCATTTTCATTTTTGTTTTACAAAATTGAAAAGGCGGTCCACTGGGGAGGCGGGGTGTGTAGGGGAAAAAATTGTGGAAGTCATAGCCAGGCACAGGACACGGTGGTTTACCCAGGTTCAGGCTAGCTGGAGGGCTCCCTACTTTCTGCAAATCAACTATGACGGCGGATCGTCGGGCACAGGTTACAAGTACCTAGGTAGATTGAGTCTAGATCCCCTCCCCCGGGATTTCTCCCGTATGGCTTTTTATAGAAAGCCGGATCGGGTCTTACAGAGATATCATCCGTGCAAACAAAAAACCTACAATCTACGGTCATACGGATCCTTCGCCCCGGATAGGCTTGTGGCCATCATTCTGGATGTCGTCATGCGCTTCGTCCCAATTGGGCCTCTGGCTTTGGGCCTGCCTTCATGGTCCAACCTTCTGGATGCCGGGAGATACCCCATTCCGGATATCTCCCACAGTAACCCCCAGGAAGGATGAGATATCCCAAAATAGTATTCTTTACGTAGCTGCCTTCCAGGCCCTGTTCGACGGCTATGTAGGAATAGAGCCTAGCTTAGATTTTTTTAAGTGTTGCTTCTACTTGAGAAGAGAGTCTAGACGGTGAGGGCGGACTGGAGGTATGTAGGACTGATACGTCGAAAACGTATCTCCTTTTCCGAACACTTTCCTTATTGTTTTCCTCTAAACTTGTGTGTTTTGAATACAACTAACACGGTCTAACGCTGTTTTCAGCAGAATTACCTTGGTGTCTTGTTTTTGTGCAGAAAGATCAACTTCCGGGAAATTGCCCAGAAAAGACCCCATTGATGTTTTTCACCCCGGAATACCCCGGGAGCTAGAAGGGGCCAGGAGAAGAGCCACAGGGTGGCCACACCACCCCCTGGCGCGGGTCCCCCCAGGCTGCGCCAGCCTATTGTGTGGGACACCCACAGCCCCCCTCGGACTCCCCTTTCGACTACAAATAGCCTTCACCCCTAAAACGCGAGGGGGTTCGTCATATTCCACAGAAACACAACAAAGCGCCGCCGCCGTCCCGAACCTCGATTCGGGGATCAGAAGTTTCTGTTCTGGCACCCTGCCGGGACGGGAAAGTGGAGGAGATCATCGCCACCGTCATCACCAACGCCTCTCCATCGACCATCCATGTTTCCCCATCCATGTGTGAGTAATTCCCCACTGTAGGCTGAAGGGGATGGTAGGGATTGGATGAGTTCGTTCATGTAATAATGCCGTGATTGTTAGGGTATAGTGCCTAGTATCCTCTATTAGTGCTACTGACATTGTTGCAACTTGTTATGCTTAATGCTTGCCACTTTGGCCCGAGTGCCATGATCTCAGATCTGAACATGTTATTGAATCATGATGATAATTATTGTTTCTTGATCATACCTGCAAGTTGTTTACACATTGTCGGGGGGCTACCCCCGAGTAGGGGTAAGGCAGGTGGTAAAATGAAGATCAGGGTGCTATTTACCGGGTAGGCGGCTACCCGGGTACCCTTTACCCGGTAGCTTATATTCGGTCATAAGTATTAAAGGCCAAGAGAAGATAAGGAGAAAGATTATAATCATCCGGGTAGCAATCAAGTGGTCCGAGTAGATGGGCTGCGTTCCTACTCGGGCAAGAATTCAATGGAGCCGTTCTGACAAGATCCCGCGTATCCTGTAGCCGTACAGGCGTGCGGTTCAACTTACGGAGCGCGTGATTATCCGCGCTGCGGCGTGGCTACAGTGAGGTAGGCGCCTGTCAAGTCCTGTCACTGACAGAGGGGACAAGACATGAGGTAGGGCCTACTCTGTGTGACTGACAGGGAGGACAGGTCCTGTCAGCCGGACGGCGCGGCGACTTCCCGTACCCGCGTCAGCGAGAAGCCAGAGGCGTGCTCTGCGCCACTGCGGAGATGTCGCATCATCGTACCTTTTATTCTTTGTTTACTCGGCTGGGCACCAGTATATAAGGTGCCCTACCCGCTCCTGCGCAAGGGGCGTTACGCGAGAGAGCATTTATTACACGAGCAAGTGTTAGCTGTAGAGAGAGCAGAGAGTGGCTACTCGGCTGAGAGGCAACTTTGTACTGTGGCTACTCGGATATCGTACATACAGAAAGATAGGCAGGAGTAGAGGTGTTACCTCCACACGAGGGCCCCGAACCTGGGTAGTTCTTGGTGTTTGCAGTGTTACCTGAGCGCGTCTACTCGACGTGCGATTCCTTCCCGAATACCTACAGCGTCCATCGGCCCCAAACTTAAGCCATCCCATGACATCTGTCTTTACTCATCCACGACAGTTGGCGCCCACCGTGGGGCCAGCAGCGGCGCTGGCTGGGGTTCATATTCGGACGGGACCCGTTTCTGCTTCGGGGGAGCGCGTAGTCTGTGGCCTGTCCACAGATTCGGCTCCTTCGATTTCGTCACCGACAACGCCGGCGATTTCGGCGGCAGGCCCGTGCCTGCAGGCGGCTCGGTCCTTTCCGTCGGCGCGCATCTGGTCTACGTCGCCACCACCGTCATCCGCGAGTTCCCGGAGGAGGTGCTCGTTGCGGATGATCCTCCTGCTGTACTCGCTGCTCACGGGAAGCCTACTGGCTGCTCTGCGGACAGCGTGGAGGTGATGATGACGGGCCCGACTATCGATGCCGGGAAAGGCGCGGCAGTTGCCGCGGAAGTCATCGACGAGCCGACTGATGCAAGGGTCCACAAGCCCTACGACATGCCCCGGAATATTCCGGGTTACGTGGCTCCTTCCACGTCTGCGGCTATACCAGTTGCTCGCGGTGGCGCCACTGAGCAGCTGGGCATGCCGCTTCCCACCGACACCGAGCTCATGGTGTTGAAGGCGCAACTCGACCAGCAGCGTCAAGCGCTACGCGCGGAGGCCCAGGAGCTGGAGAAGGTTAGGCTTGAGCTTAACCTAGATCAGAACGAGTACAACAGAGCACACGGCTTTCCTCCCATTTCTAGGCTGCCTAGCAAGCTAGGCACTATCCGTCGCAACTTGGGCGCTGAACTAGCTAGACATGGTAGGGCTGCTAGCCAAACTGCTAGTTTGAACACTGCTACTAGGCCCAAATATAGCTCCCCCGCCAAAACTCTTAGGGCTGTAGAGGCGGTTGCTGCTAAGTTGTCGCATCTCATTGGTGACGCGCGCTAGGTAGCACGATAGGCTGAATGAGCTAGTGCTAGAGGCTGGCAGGCAGAACGAGGTGTCGATACATCGTAGTAGAATTCATAGACGGGGGTTCCATGAGACTACGGGTAGAGACGTGGGGGAAACGTGGTTGCGCTAAGGACGAAGACACAGATTTACCCAGGTTCGGTACGTCGTAATAATACGGCGTTCCTACTCCTGCAAACTCAGTATTCAGGTCTAAAGCCTGTGCATACAGAGTACAGCGTGAGGTTCTGTTGGCTATTCGTCGAGGATCAACCTCTCGGCGAGTTAGCTAGTAGCTTCTTGTCTATCTATCATATCTCCCGCCCGGCTTTATATAATAGCCGGGTTAGGGCATACAGAGTAGGAAACCTAGAAGACTACGGCAACTATTAACTTGGAAAGTAAGGAATCCGCCTTCTACTCCAAGCCAGATCACGTGGGCCGTGATCCGGGTTCTTCTAGAATCCGGTTTCTGTGCGTCAGCTTACTGGGCCGCCCAATGGACCGTAGCCCACTACCATTTGGGCCAACCGGGTAATCCGGCACTTTAGACTACCATCCGATATACCCCTAATCGGTATATATCCGACAGTAGCCCCCAAGAAGGATCGAGACTCCGTTTTCGCCGTCTTTCGCCAAATGCATCTTTTCCGAGAAATATCGGCCTGCAGTCTTGATTCTTCTTTTCTCCCCTTAAAGGAGGTGGTAACGTAAAACTCGGAATCCAGAAAATCCGGCTTTTCTCGCACGATCCTTCGCGGAGAAGGAACTTCCTACGTCAGCGCTTAAAACTTGCTGACGTAAGGGACGTTTGGGTTACAGGTGAGAAACCCAGAAACATCTCTCTGACAGATTCTCGCGGGAAACGAGGAGATAGCCATAATCATCCTGTCGTTTCATTTCCCGGAATTTCCGGCGAGTGACACGCGTTGGCCATCCAACGGTCAAAAGAGCCGTTAGCACGCATCGTGACGGAATTCCGGCTATAAATAGCCGTCTTCGTCCACCGTGAAAATCTTCCGCTCTTCACTTCGCACGCCATTCCCAGCGCCCAAGCTCACAGCAAGCAGCTCCCGAGTGCACCACCGCGTCCAGGACCTCACCGGAATCGACTGAATCACCGCCACCCGATGGCATCACCGCCGTCTTCCCCAGCCCGCGCCGTCGCCAAAGAAATTGACGAAATCATCGACACAATGGACCCGCAACTGGATTCTCCGGTGCGGGTCTCCGGCGACGAGCTGATGAAGGCCGCGGGCGGGGCGGAGGGCGAGGAAAGTTCTCTCGCCTCCGCGGACCTTGCGGGATCTTCATCCGCGCTCACTCCACCGTTCACTCCCGAGATAGTGGAGGAGAAGATTGAACTCGTCGGCGACGAGCTCGCGGCCGCGGAGGCCGCGGCGTCCGCCGCTGCCGGAGCCGAGGGAGAGACGGAGACTGCCGGCAATTGGAGTGCCTGCAGTATTCCGTCGTCCCTCCTTCCGACAATGGAGAAGGAGGGGTTGGTGCTGAAGGGAAAGTGGCGACTTCCGGAGGACGAGACTGAACCCACGCCACCATGCCGAACGACGGAGAACGGGTTCTTCTCTCCTCCCACCTTCTTAGAGGTATGGGTATTCCACCTTCCGCCTTCTTCCTCCAGATCCTGTCCCACTATAACATCCAGCCACACAACCTTCCACCAAATTCCATCCTTTACCTAGCCGGATTTCAGGCCATTTTCGAGGGTTATCTAGGTATAGCGCCTAGACTAGATTTCTGGCTTTACTGTTTTGGAGTTAAGCGGAACTCTTCGGAGGGCGCACTCTCAACTTGTGGAACCATCTCTTTCACTCTTCGGAGATTCCGAGAGGATTGGTTCCCCAAGATTAAAACATCGGAATCCGTCAAGTTTTGGACGGGTTCCTTCTTTTATCATCCCGACATTTCCTTTCCTAGAAAAACGTCCGGGGTTCCACCTTTTTCGAACACCGCCGTTGTTCCCCAAGAAAATTGGGGAACTGAGGCAGTTCAAACCCTGCCGCCGGATCTTCTAAGGATCAAGCGGCGCATCGCCAAACTCGTCACTTCTGATCCGCCTTTAACCGGCATGGACACAGTCCTTTGCTGGTTGAATAGGCGGATCCAGCCCTTGGCCAACCATGGTGCTCTCCTTCTCTGCGAGTACAAGGGAGCCGATGACAAAATGCGGACAACCAGCAAGGACTGGTCCGCAAAAGATTTGCGGCGGCGTGTGAATCAGTTGGTCGCATCACGCGACCAATATGAAGAAAGCCGACCAATGTACACGGCCGAGAATCCGGCTCCCAAGGTACAATTCTTCGACTTTTGGGGTTTACATTCTTTCTCGTTTACCCGGTTTTTGTGTTTTTGACTTAACTTTTTCTTTTCAACAGATTGCTGATCTTCCTGAGTCGGATCTTGCTTCCGACGCTGAGCTGGAAACGCTGCGTGCCACCTTTGCCGGTGGGCGAAAGCGCAAGAAGATCTCCTGTTCCTAGGAGATCATCGATCTTGACGGAATTTCCGTCGCCACTTCTAGGTTTGAACATCTGGGTTATTTTCCTTTGTAGGAGTTTTTCTTTCGTCATCGGAGTTTTAACTTTTCCGGCATTTTGCTTTGATTTTTAGCCTACCTCCTTCTACCCTAAAGCCAAAAAAGATGAAAAGGCATAAGGTTGTGTCTAGCAGAGGCCCTCATCCTTCCCCTGCCACCGCTCCGACCACGCCGATCACAGTAACAGAGGAGCATGCCGCAGCCCCCACCATCGAGTCTCTGGAGACCAGCCAGCCCATTGTGCCGGAAACGGACACGAGGGAAAGGCGGCTCCTGAGGTGGGAGGTCCTTCTCGGATAACTGAGCAGGAGATCCCCACCTTTGACAAGGACTTCAAGAACATCAGCGATGGCCTTAGTGCGGCCGGAACTCTTTTTGCTGAGTATGCAAAAGAGTTCACTGAGAACTTAACAGGGTTACAGCGGATGAGCCATGTATTATCCTCAGCCCCCAAGCATTAAGTAAAATGTCTACTTTTCACTTGATGCTTTTCAATATCATGATTTTTTCATTTCCATGTTCCAGCAAACTGCTGAAACCATTAACATGGAAGTTTTCAACAAACTTTCCGTCAAGAATAAGGAGGTTAGAAACCTTCTTTCTATTCTTGACGCGAAAGAAGCAGAGCTGGCATCATCTCAGCTACAACTGTCGGAAACAACAGGTATATTTCGATTCTCTGAAGTTCCTTATCTAATTTTTTTTGTCTAAGTACTTTCCCGAGTTTTTCTAAACTCGGAATTTTGTTCCTTGCTTTCCAGCTTCTTTGGCTAAGGCCAAGGAAATAGCTGAAGATGCCGGCAATGCCGCGATTCTCCGACAGGAGAATTTGGACCTTCATAAGGATCTTATGAAGGCTCAAAAGGATCTGGAGGCCAGCAACATGGCTCTTGGGATTGCGCAATCCAAGGCCTCCCAGCAGGCGGACAAGGACAAGGCTACTATCCAAGACTTGGAGAATGCCTTAACCCTGCGCCTTGAGGAAGGCTCCGAGATGGACAAGATTCTCGGTAAGTTGCTATCATTTATCGGGTTTTCCATGTCTTGACTTCCTTCTCTGTTTTTTCGCTAACCTTTTGGTTGTTTGTCTGAAAAAACGGGAGATAACTCAGAACTTACTCGGATTGAGAAAATCCGAGTTTTTGGGAAGGTATGGACTGCGATCAGGGCTGCAGGCATGCAGCTGGTCAACAAGTTCCTTCCCTCAAGAACTGGGGAATTCTCGGAAGTTGAAAAACTTCCGGAAGCTATCCTGGAGGTGGCGGAATCCAAGGAGTCCACCTTGCGCTCCGCAGCACGGGGTGGTGCACGCATAGCCTTAGGCCTTATGCGTATGCATTACCCCAGTGCCAAATCTTGGCGCGTGGCGTCCGGTATCCCCCTTGGATACTCGGAAACCCAGCGGACCAACATCTTCGACGAGATCAAGGGTCACGCCACCAAGATCGCCTCCATGGTGAACATCTCCCTCTCCTATCCGGAAGAAGCGATTCCCGAAGCCCCCGAGAACGATAGCAGCGATGAAGACTCGGATGCCTGAAGGATTCTTCTTAACCTGGATGGTGGAAGTAGAAAATAGGAGCATTACTGCACTTTACAATGTAACCTTATATTGTAATGCTTCTATTCTTTTGTATAAACAAGTACTCCGCCTTTTGCAGTTAATTATGAAATTCTTTGCAAGTTTTCCGGGTTTGATATTCCTTTATCTTCTAAGTTCTCTGGCTTATGTGTTTTAACTGTCCTTAGTGTTTGAAATGGCTCAATAGTACTATGAATCTTCATGCCGAGTTTACTGGGTAAAACCAATCAGTTTGAACTCAAAAACATGGATCATACTAAGGGCATTTTTACTAACTAGATCCAGTGAACCAACACATAAACAATCAGATAATGCTTAGAGAATAGTAAGGAATTTTTTGAATGAAACTCGGGCACGCAGGCACAATCCGAGTTTCCTTTAGCCTTTAATGGGCTGAAAATCATTTAGTTTTTAAACACCGAGCACGCAGGCACAATTCGGGTTAACATTGACACTGGTAGAAAATAGGCCTACAGTCCCGGTTCGCCAGGCCCATTAATCCCGACCGCGCAACCGGGACTAAATAGGCGCGACTAAAGGCCCCCCCTTTAGTCGCGCCTCTTACGAACCGCGGCTAAAGGCCCGGCCACGTGGGCGGGTGGCGTGAGCCGGGGGGCGGAGGACCTTTAGCCCCGGTTGGCCACACGAATCGGGACTAAACTTTATTTCGTAATTTCTTTAATTCATTTGGGTTTCTAATTATTTTTCACTGCAATTTTTCACTCCTTTTTTTACTCTCTTTTTTCACTCCAATTTTTCACTCCCTTTTTTTTCAGAATTTTTATTACTTGCTTAGTGTCTAACTACAATTATCTCTAGTCAAATTACTTACTCGTGGTCAAATTTCCCGCTCGGTCACCCATCCTCCCACTACTCTATCACTAGCACGCTTAACTTCCGAGTTCCATCCCGTCCCACATCCAAGTGTTTCGCACGCATGTATGTGATAGTAGTATCATATCAATCCTATTAACATGTTGGTCGATGCCACATTTCTTTATTGTTTGAATTTCAAATAAATCTTTTAATAAACAAAAGTAATGATGTAATTAATAATTTTGAATAAATAAATAAACATTAACTTTTTAATTTGTATTATTTCTAAAAATACTATTGATATATCAAAATATTCAGAAAAATAAAACTAATTCATTTTTAAATCTTAAAAATACAAATAATATATCAAAAAATTAAGGAAAATAAAACTAATTCATTTTAAAATCTTAAAAATACAAATAATATATCACAAAATTAAGAAAAATAAAACTAATTCATTTTAAAATCTTAAAAATACAAATAATGTATCAAAAAATTAAGAAAAATAAAACTAATTCATTTTAAAATCTTAAAAATACAAATAATATATCAAAAAATTAAGAAAAATAAAACTAATTCATTTTAAAATCTTAAAAATACAAATAATATGTCAAAAAATTAAGAAAAATATACCAATTCATTTTAAAATCTTAAAAAGACCAGTAGGCTCTTCTATTATTTTTAGAATGAGTTCAAAAATGTATTTTGAAGTAAATCCAACTGGATGAGTTTGGTATTGACTAGATATATGTTTTCTTGATGTGTTTTTGTTTGTTTTCTTGATGTGTTTTTGTTTGTTTGTTTTGAAATGTGTGTTTGACATAATATAGAAATAGTATGGTTAGGAATTAATATAGAAATAATATCCATTACATAATAATATATCCATTACATACTAATATATCCATTACATGCATATATCGAACGCAAGATGCGGTACACAAACAACATCTACTCGAGCTCCATTCAGTAGATGCGGAACAACTCGTAGGAAACGTATGCATCTATGGCTGCATAGTTGACGTTGGTCCGGTCCAGTGGGGTCTTCTCCCAATACTTATGATTCTTGGAGGGGAAACGAGACTTCATGGTTTCTTTAGTCCTCGTGGATGAAGGCAGTTGCCATCGGAGCCATCCCGGTCTTGGGCCCGTACAACTCATCGAAATGAATAAGGTCCTGAAGATCAATGTAGTGATCTTCAGGTCTCACAATACCCAAGCGCATCAACTTCTGACGGTCTTGAATGATGTCAACGCTGGAGAAGTCATACCCCTTGTTGACAAGAAAATCAACAAGTGCCGGAGAATGCTTTGAACTACTGCAACAATAAAAATAGAACACGTGTTAGATATGTTGAACACATGTATTCTTCAGATGCAACAAACAAATCGAAAATGCAAGATTGTACGTGTGCGTTACCTTGACCATTGGAAGACCAAAACGAACTCCTTGAGCGCAATCTGGATGACGGCAACATCCCGTTGATCCGCCGTATACTCTAGATCAAGCCCGAAGAACCTATGGTGTTCATCGGCTTGTTCATAGAGATAGCTGAAATGCTCAAGAAGACCGGGGAGCCTCTCGCAATTATTGGTGTAGGCCACGTCGAGACTCTTGCCGCATGGTGTGGCCACACGGACAGTCTTCCAAACTTCATCCATGGGTGCTTGGTGGAGGAAGATCGAAGAGAGGAAGAGAAGAGACGAGAGAAGAAGAACAGAGACTCGGCTGCGCACTATAGCAATGGCGCCCTTCTGCCTCTCGCTCGCGAAATAAAACCGCAGCGCGGGAGGCGAGCAGTTTGTATCTTTAGTCCCGGGTGGCCAGGCCAACCGGGACTAAAGACAGGGAGGCCAGCAGACTGGATCATTAGTCGCGGGTGGCCACGCCAACCGGAATTAAAGCCCTCCACGCGCTTCCCAACCCACGACGCATGACCTTCTGTCGCGGGTCTCCTCCCGACCCGGGACTAAAACCCCTTTAGTCACGGTGCGCAAAGTTTGGGGACTGATGGGGGCGTATGGAAGGCCTTTTTTCTACCAGTGTGAGTATTTTGTAAGATCATTGGGAAATAGATAAGGTGGAATCATGTTTTGAACTATAATAAACTTGTAAAAAACATGGATATAAGAATTCCGACAACTTTATTTCATGATCTCAAAGATGTTTACATAGAATTGAACTAAGTATAGAAGGGACGTAACTGCTGGATACTCCAGGGCCTTTTTGTCTCTCCTAGCTCATCATCTATCTTTCTCTTTCTTTTGCGATTCGGCTTCTCGGGATCATCTTCCGTATCACGAATGTCGACAAGATAATATGATCCATCCTTCATGGCTTTACTGATGACAAATGGTCCTTCCCATACTGGGGCCAGTTTGTGCTTTCTTTGTTGCACCAATCTTAGCACTAGGTCACCTTCTTTAAAAGAACGATGCCTGATTTTCCGACTATGATATCGTCGTAAACCTTGTTGGTAGATGGTGTATCTTTGAAGCACAAGTTCTCGTTCCTCTTCTAAGAGATCGACGGCATCCTGTCGTGCTTTTTCGGCATCCGAGTCGTCGAAATCCTGCACCCTTGGGCTATCATGGATCATATCCGTTGGAAGGATTGCTTCCGCACTGTAAACTAGGAAAAACGGAGTTTGCCCAGTTGACCTGTTTGGTGTCGTTCGAATACTCCAAAGCACGGAAGGTAACTCTTCTACCCATGCTCTAGCTGCTCTATGAAGAGGAGATTCGAGTCTTGGACGTATTCCTTGCAGGATTGAGCTATTCATTCTTTCAACCTGTCCATTGGATTGCGGGTGTGCCACAGATGCGAGATCGAGGCGAATTCCCGTTTGTCGGCAATATTTTGCCAACTCTACAATGGAGAAATTTGTCCCGTTGTCGGTTATTATGCTGTGTGAAACGCCGTATCTCATGACTACGTCAATGATGAAATTTCTGGCAGTTAAACCGTCAAGCTTTTTGATGGGTTTAGCCTCCACCCACTTGGTATATTTGTCCACAGCTACAAGTAGATGTGTAAGTCCGCCTCGTGCAGTTTTAAATGGTCCCATCATATCTAGCCCCCAGACCGCAAAGGGCCATGTAATGGGGATAGTTTTGAGTGCTTGGGCTGGCATATTAGTCTGCTTGGCGTAATACTGACATCCTGCACATGTATTTACTATGTGCTCAGCATCTGTCTTGGCTGTTAGCCAGAAAAACCTGGCACAGAATACTTTTTTGACTATGCTTTTTGATTGAGCATGATGTCCGCAATCTCCGGCATGGATTTCTTGCAGGATTTCTCGTCCTTCTTCTGGTGAAATACATCACAGAAAAATTCCGGAAGTACTGCATTTATACAGGCAATTGTTAATTACTGTGTATCCTTTGCATCGACGCTGGATCTGCCTTTGCAAGACTTCGTCTGCTCCTTCCGGGTACTTCTGATTAACTAAGAAGTTTATATATGAGATTGTCCAATCCGGGTTAACGAGCATAACTTCAATTGACTCGGAATCTAGAGGGTAATCAACATCTCCACCTTTTATTGATGGTTCGTAGAAGTGTTGGACGAATACACCTGGTGGTAGGATTTTTACCCTTTCCGATCCCATGCGGGCTAACGCATCCGCGTTCCAATTTTCTTCCCTTTTAACTTGGAGTACTTCGAATCCGAAGAAACAAATGGCGAACTCGTCCACCGTTCTCCGATATTCGGCCATTATAGGGCTTTTTGCGTCCCAAGTTTGGTTGAGCTAATGCTGTACCAAATCTGAGTCACCGTAGCAAAAAATGCGCTTGACCCCTATTTCTTTTGCAATATGCAAGCCATGAAGCAGAGCTTCATATTCTGCCACGTTGTTGCTGGCATTGAAGTGTATTTGTAATACATACTCCATTGTATCTCCTTTAGGGGATTTTAAAACTACACCTGCTCCAACGCCCTCCTTCATCTTGGATCCGTCAAAATGCATGATCCAGTACTCGGACTCCGGCATTGGTGTTTTCTCTATTGCTTCCGTCCAGTCGGCGACAAAATCAGCCAAACCTGGGATTTTATTGCCGTCCTGGGCTGATACTTAATGTCGAAGGCTGCTAGCTCGATGCCCCATTTGGCTACTCGGCCAGTCGCCTCCGCGTTGTTTATTATATCCCCTAGTGGTGGTTTACATACCACTGTTATGGAATGTCCTTGGAAATAATGGCGAAGTTTTCTGGATGCGAAAAATACGCCATATGCCAGTTTTTGATAGTGTGGATACCTTTGTTTGGACTCGGAGAAAACTTCGCTTATATAATATACCGGATGCTGGTCTAGTATGCTCTGTTCGTCTTTCTTCCGTTCCACAACAATTACTGCACTGATAACCCGGTTTGTAGCCGTAAGGTACAATAACATAGGTTCTTCGTCTTTTGGGGATGCCAAAATCGGAGCTTTCATCAAAGTTTCCTTTAACTGGGTTAAAGCTGCATCTGCCTCTTCTGTCCACTCGAATTTGTCGGATTTTTTCAGCAACTTGTAGAGTGGTAAGGCTTTATCCCCCAGCCGACTAATAAATCTGCTGACGGCTGCAGCGGAACCCGTCAATCTTTGGACATCTTTTACACACGTAGGTTTGGAGATGCTTAAGATTGCTTTGATATTTTCTAGGTTAACTTCTATTCCTCTATGAGAAACGATGAAACCCAGAAGTTTTCCTGAGGGAACCCCGAATACGCACTTTGATGGATTTAACTTCATCTTGTAAGTGCGCAAATTTTCGAAGGTTTCTCGTAAATCCTCAAGCAGAGTATCTTTTTCCTTGGTTACGACAGCAATGTCGTCCACGTAAACACACTACAACAAACTCGTCATGTAAAGACGTTATGTATGAGACGCAATTGTTTTCGTCCTTAGAACGATGGATCAACTCAACATAGAGACGTTCCTTTAGACGTTCCATGTAACGTCTCAATTCTTTTATTTTCAGCTTGCAAAGTAAACAAATTTGGTAATTTGTGGGCGCTTAGGGACGATTCTTGAGAAGTTTTCAAACGTGTCAGTAATCGAAGTTAAACACATGCTGATATCACGAGCTCTCAGCTAAAAAATACCATAGGTGAACCACTTAAATAATACATAGGACTAAAAGCATGCATTTTATACACAACTGAGACTAACTTGATACAAACACAAAAGAACGTTGACCTCTGCTTATTTTTACTCTTTCTAAACATGTATTTATGGGAATAAGATTAGCCATCAGACTACGCATTTTTAAGGCCACTAAATTTAGATAATGAAAATACACCTCGTAATCTAAATCTACATATTAGATAGTGGTGAAGATTAATTACTTATTCATCTCTTAACCCATACTCACTTGTATATGGAAAAATGATTTTATCATGTTGTCATTTTTCTCGAGCAATAAAATACATCAAGTAATAAGGAGTTCGTCCCCGCCAAATCAGTTAGAGCCCAAACTCGAGTCGTGACGCAATGCCTATTGACTGCCGCCGTCACCGGCTCTATGGTTGACAGCGGAACGGAATAATAACAAAATGGTGCTTTATCGTTCCGTTTCCGCTTATATCCCAAGAAACAAATTGAATCACCGGAAACAAAAAATATGGTAGAAAAATACGAAAAAGTCATTTATCCATACACAAATATGGTAGAGCCATGAGTCGTGAGAGCGAGAGCGAGGCGATTGGCGAGGCGTCTCGCACAACAGCTTGCGCGGCGGGCGACGGCGAGAGCGTGGCGGCTCGCCCTACCGGCGCGGGGTTTGCTGCGGTCGGCGCCTCTCGTGCGGCGGTTGGTGGCGCTCCTGCCGGCCTACCTGCAGAGGAGGTCATCAAGGATCTCGGCGGCGGGGTGCGGCCTGAGGCTCGTGCGGAGTCCAGGGCGAAGTGGGAGGCCGCTCGATGGCGGGCATCGTTCTCCGAGGCGGCTGATCCATTGGACGCGGCGCCGAGGAGTGGGTGGTTGGTCCTGCGGTGGGATCTACGCCGATTGATCCTGCTCGACGAAGGGGATTTGATTCTACAGTGGATCGATTGGTCGTCTGATAGATTGATCAGGGAGGGATACTCGTTCATGCTGCACACGACTAGGGTGCAGGTTCATCGGAGGGTTGCGGATCCAGTCGTCGGTGAGAGTTCTTCTTCTCGATCTCCGTTGTCACATCGTTGGGATGCTCTGTTTGCTCCGTTGGGAAGTTCAGCTAGGAGGTGCGCAGGTGGTTTGTTGCTTCGTTGTGACGAGAAGCGTTTAGTTCTGCTTGGCGGGGATGGAATCGCCATTGATGTGCGGCAGTTCAACTCCGGTGAGGTGGTGGTGCCCGGGGCGGAGATTGTGTTCCCCTTTTTCTCTGTTACTGTTGGTGTTCGCTGGTTTTCGCAGAGGGAGAGGGCTAGGCTTCCGTGGTCTCCTGTGAAGACACGGCGGCCGTTTGGGCCCAAGGCATTATTTCCGCGGGTGGACCCATGTGTCAGCGAGGTGGAGCATTCTTCTCCTTCTAGACCTTGTGGTGGGGAGTCGCGGATCCAGGAAAGTGCGAGGGGCCGCTTGCACAATAACAAAGAGGATCTATCTTCTGCCCCCCAACCCTCACTCTCCGCTTCTTTGTGTCATTCGCGATACCCAGTACAAACTCAGCGAGAGAGGGAGAGCGGCGGGTGGATGCTAGGGTTGTCTTACGTCTCCACAGTAATCCTCCCTCTGATTCTCAAGCCTCGTCGTGCAATCTTGGAAGGAACTATAGGGTGGGATCCACCGTTCCTTTGCAACGGTGGTCAGATCTGCCTCTAGGGTTAACACTCGTCTCTCGTTCAATCGAGGTGTCGGACAGCGGCGGGGCTGCGCAGGCAAACGCAGCGCCCCACACCTTCCTCCTCGGCGGCCGATAGGCGGGTACACGGCGCCTGATCGACGGCCTGCGGTGGTCCACCGCCTACCCGCTGCTGCCGCGGGATCTTGGAGATTCATCTGCTCGTGGCCGGAAGCCTGGGCGAGCGATGGCGAAGGGGTGGATTCCAAGGTGGTAGAGCTGCTAGCTCTGACCAATCTCGTCCAAAATCAGAACTTCAGAGGAGGTATGGATAATCGTCTTGGGGCTATTGGTTCACGGTCGTTTTGTGCTTCTGGTCGACAAAGTGTTTTTAGTCGTGAATAGGTTTGCGGCATCGGCCCGAGATGCGTGATGCGGATTCAGATAGTTCTGCTAACGAGCGCTCGTATCCTGCTCAAGTAAATCCTAGGCGCTCTCATACTCCCACTCCTCTTTCCTCTCCGGATCTGCCAAATCAATCTGAGAGAAGGGGGGTTGCGGAGCAGCCAAGTCGTGAAAATCGTGATAATGGTCGTGGTGCTGTGCGTGCAGTTCAATTCAGGGAGAATCAGAACCAGGTTGTTGAGATTGAATCCATCTGCAACCTGTGTGGTGCTAATCATGATGTGAATCTAATTCATGCTCATTCTAGACCTTGGGAGCTGGCAGCCCCCTTTGTGGGCGCAGCGATTCCCAATGGTGGGTTCTTTGTTATTCCAGAGATTAGGAATCCTTCTCCAACTAAGGAAATCCACCAGGCGATTGTGGAAGTTCTTCAAGGGAATGTATCTGCAAGGCAGATTGAAGATGAGTTCACTCAATGGGCTGGGGATAGGTGTACCTGGAGGTGGTACGCCAAGCAAATGGCTGCCAACAGGTTCCTGATGCGTTTCCCTAGCTCAAGAGATGTGGATGCTTGGTTACATTTCGGCAGAATTAACATGAGAACAATGCCTTCTGTGGCTCTTCGTGTTGAAAATTGGATTCCTGGTTATGGGTCTGTTGCTGAATTAGACATGTCGTGGTTCCAGGTACGTGGAATCCCTCTGGATAACAGGAACTGCCCCACTGCTTCCTATGCAGGCAGTCTAGTGGGCAGGACTTTGTCCGTTGATAGGTTAAGCCTGAATAATGTTGATTATATTAGGGTCTTGATTGGAAATCTGGATGTATCTCTTGTTCCACCAGTGGTACCTAATGTTAACATTGGGGGGGCATTTTATGATATTGAGTTCACCAGGGAAATTGTCTGTGCAAAGCCGGGGAAGGAGAAGGCTCAGGTGCACGTTGAGCAGTCTGGTCAGAATCTTCCTGAGAATGGGGGAGGTGTGTCGTGGGATAATCACGGCAGATGTTACCTGGGGTAACTGATCTTGGGGCAAGTCGACACAGGTATTTGGGAGAGGGTTTAGCTCAAAGGAGAACATGGCGAAAGCAATCTAAGAACCGGAAAGCAACTCGCCGGCTCTCGATACGATTATACTGGATACTCGATAACAGGTGTTACAACTATGACTTGAATCTCTGGCAAACTAAACCTAGGGGCCGGTTTATAAAGCACCCGCACACCCCTAACTTGCCCTTCAAGGCACATCTTGAGTCCTACTCGAACTCCACATACAAAGCCTAACTTTCCTTATCGCAACCCACAAGCCAGGTTACGAATCTCACAAGCCTTTGGGCCTTCTAGTAACCTCTTTGCCCCTATCCGGGTATTACTCAACTCACCTCGGGCCGGATTATACCTTGACGTGGGCCTACCGGGTTACTATCCCCCCATCAGTAGTCCCCAGGATAGCGCGGGCTTCACAGATTCATTCTTGAAGTGCTCGCTATTCCCTAAAAAGATACGAAACGCCCAAGCTCACGTGAACCGGGTCAAATTACTTTAACGGATGACTAGACACAGCTCCGTAGCGGTCATTCGACAGCTCGATCCTTCCTCGAATACTTAACGGACCTTTCCAAATTTGAACCCTAAGATATTAAGGCCCTACTCTCGATAAGGATCCCTGATATCTCGGGATAAATCGCGTTCCCCCTGTCAACGGAACATTTCACCTCGTTCCGAACGCCCGCAACACCAAATCTGTGCGGATAATTATTGCTCCGTAACTTCCGGCTTTCCAGCCGCGGGCGAGCTCACCACTTCCCTTATAAATATTAACCGAAAGTAACCCTAGGCCTTTCACTTCGCCTCAACATCCTTTCTCTCCTCGCTCCCTCGCAGTCCCTGCCACCAGGCTCGCGCACGCTGCGAAAGATAAGGCCATCTCCGGCCGCAATCGACCCCGAGCTTCCCAACGCCGTCATCAAGCATCGCCGTCACACCTTCATTTCTCTCATCAAGGGCCGTGGTGAGACACTCAAGCCGCGCCACGCACCAGCCTCATTTTGGACCCTAGTTTCTTTGGTAAGCCTCTCTCAATCATCCAACTGAAACTCGCAATTTCCTCAATTTGTCCAGGATTGGATCTGGGTCAACCCGTAAATTACTTTCGGGTATCATCAAATTGATCCGCTTCGATAGTCCTTAGCTCCTTTAAGCACCTGATGCGCAGTCGCAACTCACCCCCGCACCCTTATTAACCACCAAACTTCATATAGGATTACTTGCGAGTTCTTCGATCTAGATCCGTTCCGCCTTGTTTTTTCGCCTGTCGCATTAACACCCGGATAATCCTCCTTTTCCAGTTAATTCCTCCACAATAAAGGTATGGGCAACCATCCATGTTCACCCAACCCACCTCAATACGTAAGTAATTAACAATTTACTCAACTTCATTTGACACCCGGAAAATTTTCATCATTTAACATCGTAGCGCATTATCCGGGTCTTATTTTAGCCTTCAGCGCCTTAATGTCTCCAGACTTGAATGATCTGGTGTTCCGAATCTTACTCCACATATTTCTTGTCCTTTGCAGGTCAACTCCATGGCTCCTAAAAGACAGGGAAAACACCCGGCTCCTGCTAAGACCTCCCCACCCACTTCTGCCAATTGGGGCCGGTCTTCAACGACGAAGGCCAAACTGGACGGGATGGCCGAGTTAGGAATCCTTCCTTCTCAAAAGGAAATACACTGGAGGGCTCCTGGCGATGAGACCCGTCCCACTCCCATCGAGAACGAGGTAATTTGTTTTACCGAGCATGTGACCCGGGGATTCCGTCCTCCGGGTCACCCTTTTTTCCGGGAAGTCTTGAGCCACTACGGCCTCCGGGTGTTCGACATAGGGCCTAACTCTATGCTGAACATCACCCACTTCATAGTTTTGTCCGAGTCGTACTTATGCACTCCACCAAACCTTGCTCTTTTTACCGAATTATTCCAATGCGAACCATGTTATGAGAGCGGTGACGGAACGCTTCTTACCTGCGGCGGGGTATCCATCCAGCGCCGCAAACACTCATTGATGCCACCTCTTAACCTGAACTCCAACGCCAAAAACTGGCAATTATCCTTCTTTTATTGCCACGACACTTCTCCGGGTGGTGAGAGGAAACTACCGGGTTATTCGGAGAGCCTTCTCGAGCCCTCCGAGTCTTTCAGCGCTTTTGCATCTGACCTTGATAGGGAAGCGATTCAGCCCCTTCTGGCCAAACTAGCAGCTCTCTCAGCCCACGGCCTTCTTGGGCTCAATCTAATAAAGACTTGGGTAGACTTCCGGGTTCAGCCCAACTCGATTCGCCCGAAACTGTTACACGAATATTCGGGTCACGTCACAGATTCCCTCCGCTACTCCACCAAGAACTTCCCTGCCGGTAACACCAACAAGACCATCAAGGGCTTCCTGATGGAGAGATTAGATGTTATAAAGAACACTGCCGGGTTACCCCCGTTTACTCGGGAAAATCCCGCCCCAGCGGTAAGACCTGACTCCTTTTTCTTATTTCAGTACTTTCGTCCGTTATAGTCTCTAACCACCACTCGTGTTTATTTGTTCACAGGCTGACGATCCCTTCTGGAAAGTCGACAACCCTCCTCCTTCTCAAGACCCCGAAGAGGAAACCGAATCTGTTAATGATGATGAGGGTACTCTCCCATACCCTTTACACCTGCCCTTCATCTATGTTATTTCTCTTATCTGATACTTACTCGGCTTTCAGGGTCGGGAGATGAAGAGGAGGAAGAAGAAAATGACCCGGAAGCCACCGAGTCTGACCAGGAGCCCCCAGTGGGAAACAAAAGGAAGGCTAGAGGGGTAGTTGAAAAGGTTCCCTTCTCTTCTATGTCTCGTGCGCCTTACTCCTTTGCTGCTATGCATGAACTTAACGAGCGATTATCACATTCACCCTTCTTGAAGGACCCTCTCCCGACTAAACGTAGGGTGACCCGGAATTCTCCGGGGGATGATCCCCTTAACCCGGGTATCTCCACTTCACCCACTCATCGAGCCAGTACCCCTCCAGCTCAACCTTCCCAATCTCCTCAACGTCATCCGTCTCCTAATCATCCACTTGCCGGGCAATTTCGCGTACCGCAGCCAGTGCTCTTACCAACGTCATCCGCCTCCAGCGGCGAACTTCCCCCGGATTATGCCGTGAACACCGGGGTAAACTACCTTTACTTGCATTTTCTCGTACCGGTTACCTTTCTTTTTTCCGTATATTCCATTGATCAATGTCTCCCTTCTTTTCTTCAGCGCCACAGTTACGCTGAGCGACCCGGATATCCCTGAATCAGAAGAGCAGGGAGAAGAAAAGCCGAGTGATGACATGGACGTTGAGGTTGAGGACGAGGCCGAGGACGGAAATGGAGAAGATCCTTTTAAGGACCCAATTCCACCAAAGATTGCATCACCCCAGCCCTCTGAAGAAGTGGACGAAGACATCATTGTGGAGACCAAGTCGGGCTCTCCTATCCCGGACGTTCAAACAATCCGGGTTTCGACCCCCAAACCCGGAACAACTCCTCCACAAGAGGGCCAATCCTCCGGCCCTTCTCAACTTCGCCCTGAAGACATGACCTTTGCTCAAATGCTAGATGCTCTCCATACCTTGAAGGGCGACGAAGAGAACATACTAGATGCCTTAATAACCAAGCACGAGGTAATCCCGACTAATCACCAATTGTTTCCATACATAGTCCCCAAGTTCCGAGTAAATTACTAGGTAACTTGCTTGGAACTTTGTATAATGCTTCTGGCTGATCATTCCTCATGCTTCTTTACAGGACTATGTTTCACAGTTGGAGAAGAAGCTGGCCAAGTCCACCAAGCGTATTGAAAAAGAAACGGCCCTTCGTGAAGCTGCTGAGACTGAGGCTCGCAGGTGCCAAAAGATGACGAAAAAGTACAGGAAGAGAGCTCACAGGGCTAAGGACAAACTTACAACTCTTTCTGCTCAAATTGCTGATGTTCACCGTACTGCGACTGGTAAGATTTTTAAATTTCACCTTTTTATGACTCGGATTGAACAACTGCACTTGCTTGCCTACTATCTTTGCTCCTTTTGCCTTTTTTAGCAGGCCCACGTGATGCTGCCCCCGAAGAAGATGATGCTGCCAAGCTTAAAACCATCAAGAATACTCTTCGCCAACTTTGCGGCGGAGTTAGCTGGATACTTGATGAGTTGCGACTGCCGGATGTCAAGCCAGATAATATGAAGAGATTACTGGAATTCTGCTCCACGGTCCCCGAGTGGATTTGGCACTGGAAACGGTCCTCCTGCCGATTTGGGGTAACCCGGGGGCTCGCATTGGCTAAAGCCTACGCCCCCAAGCTACAACTTGCCAAACTTATGAGTGGATTTCCGGAGTTCAACTTGGATGGGTCCAAGTTTTTGCCAAAGGACTTTAAGGCTATTCAGAAAGAAGTCCGCCATCCGGCTAGCGTTATTGCTGACAGCTTAGAGATTGATGAGATTCTCCCTGCTTATGATGCTAATGACAAGGTTGTCAAGGCGAACCGCCCCCAGCCGTTCGATATGCTTGCCCGTTGGAGGGAGGAGGCGCTCAAGATAAGGGACGAAGCTGCCAAGAAGGCCGCTGCCGACTCTGCTCCTGCAGCTTCGCAACCCGGAACTGCTACTAATCCGAGTGGCGCCGCCACCACCAGCGGCAACAAGGGCAAGGCCAAGATGGATCCTGCAGCTTGAAGTAATGAATGTCTCCTGTCATTCCATATGCATTAGTCGGCAAAGCGTCGTCAAAACAGCTTTATTACTTGTTTTAAGCGGAGCGCCTGTGCTCTTTTGACACTTTAAGGTTTTTTGTAACACTTTTGCTTATACTCCCGATGCATTTGCGCCCCTTTGGGCTTTTGATGAATGTGTCTTTGCATTTGCTTGTTCTTGATATCCACTTGCTTTATTCTCGATACCTTATACTTCTTTTTTTTTTATACTTTCCTTAGCAAGACCCGTCCACCGGGTGTCGTTGGCGTCTAGGGAACGGTTTTACACCTGTATCCCTAAGCTCCTGAGACCCGGATGCGTGGCCCGTTGTAATTTTATCGGATGGATGATGTTGTTTCTTCCTTAGAGCTCATAAGTCCCCAGTCCGGGTTTCCGCGTCTAGGACACATGATTGTTTTCTTTCAAGGAAACGAATCGCCTGTCGCTGAATGCCCAAGACTTCAGGACAGCTTTTTATGAGGTTTGAAGTTATGCTTGATAATCGTTGAGTTTCCGGCTGTCGGCCTTATACTCTGCATAACTTGTGGTTTAGATGACCCTTTCGACTATCTTGTACTATAAGCCGGCTTTCACGTGGATACCATGTTGTTACATCAATACGAAAACGGGGTCAAGCAAGTCCCGTTTGGGTCTCATGACTGACGGTAATCGTAGGCGAACAAGTCATGCCACTTTGTTGCGAGTCACATCGAGCTTAAGTAAGAATAGCCGAGAAATTTGGACTTCTTTGTCCGGTTATAAGATTGTAGCCGCACTCGTTTTTTCGAGTAGCCGACCCCTATAACTCATTGGCATCAAGGCCGGGTCTCTTTTGAGTTTGCAGCTGTGCTTGTAGGAGCAACCAGCCCTCAAGACCTGAATATGCACACCGTATAAATAACAATTGCCTCTTTTCTTGATAATCCCTTTTTATTTGATATGAAAAAATTAGGCCAGCAAGCCGCCTCATTAAAAACCCATCCAGTCCCCAAGGGTGCCCTGGATAGGAAAAGAGTGCGTCTGAATCCTGCTGCCTGTTACATCTTTTTCTGCTAAGTATAGTACGGACGTAGCTGAGCCACGTTCCACGGTCTATCTCTTTCTTGCATAGGTGCAGTTGTGTGAGCAGTATCGTTGACTGTGGTCGATTCTTCTCTTGCATCTATCAAGTAATATGACCCATTATGCAGGCTCCGGCTTACGATGAAAGGTCCTTCCCATGGTGGCGATAGTTTGTGCCTTCCTTCGTTTGTCTGAACCAAGCGCAAGACCAAGTCTCCCTCCTGAAAGACCCGGCTTTTCACCCGCCGACTATGATATCTTCGCAAGTCCTGCTGATATATGGCTGATCTTTCCAAGGCTTGCTCCCTTTGTTCTTCTAACATATCCACGGCGTCTTGCCGGGTTTTCTCGTTCTCTACTTCCACATAAGCTGTCACTCTTGGTGAATCATGAATGATGTCGCTTGGTAATACCGCTTCTGCGCCGTAGACCATGAAGAAAGGTGTCATCTGGGTGGATCGGTTGGGTGTAGTGTTAATACCCCAGACCACGGAAGGAAGCTCTTCAACCCATGCCCCAGCGGCCCTGATACAGGGAACCCTCAGTCTTGGCTTCAATCCACGAAGTAGTTCTTGGTTCGCCCTCTCCACTTGCCCGTTGGCTTGCGGATGTGCTACTGATGCTACATCAAGCCTGATTCCATTGCTGCCACAAAATTTTTCCATCTCTCCAAGGGACATGTTGGTTCCATTGTCGGTAATTATGCTGTGGGGGTACCCGAACCGGTATATAATTCTTTTCAGGAATTTGACTGCTGTGGCCGCTTCGCAATTGGTGACCGGCATAACCTCCACCCATTTGGTAAACTTATCAACAGCAACTAAAAGGTGCGTCTTCTTGCAAGGTGACATATGGAAGGGGCCAACCATGTCCATACCCCAAACAGCGAATGGCCACGTTAATGGAATGGTCCGTAACTCCATAGCCGGCACATGAGTTTGACGAGCGTACCTTTGACATCCGTCGCACCTTGCCACTATCCGTTCCGCGTCTGCTAGAGCTGTGAGCCAGAAGAACCCATGTCGATAGGCCTTGGCCACAAGAGACCTTGTGGACGCATGATGCCCGCAATCACCTTCGTGGATCTCCTTAAGAATCTGTCGGCCTTCTTCTGGTGTCACACAGCGCAAAAAGACTCCTACCGCACTTCTCTTGTACAACTCTCCATTGATAATAGCGTATCCTTTTGCCCGCCTCACGATTTGTCTTGCTAGTACCTCCTGTTCTGGTAGTTCGCCCCGTGATAAGTATGCCAGATATGGCTCCGTCCATTCGGGGACGCCGCGTATCGTAGCCACGAGCTCCACGTCCGGGTCTCGATTTGCTAATTCTTCTTCAGACTCGGATTTAACTGACGGCCGCCATAGCTCGTCCACGAAAACATTAGGTGGAACCGGCTCCCTGCGCGAGCCGAGTCTGGCGAGTGCGTCCGCCGCCTCGTTCTTTCTTCTGTCTATGTGTTCCACTTCATACCCGGAGAAACACCCGGCAACCCTATCAACCTCCCTGCGATATGCTGCCATAGTGGCGTCCTTCCTGTCCCAGGTTCCTGACACCTGCTGCACCACGAGATCCGAGTCTCCAAAGCATCGTATCCTTCTAATGTTCATCTCCTTTCCTCATTCATTTTTCTCATACCTTGCTTCACAGGCCTGGCTTTGGGATCCACATGCAAACTGTGCTCTGCCAACTCGGTGGGGATACCCGGCATGTCGCTGGGTGTCCAGGCGAACACATCCGCATTTGAGCGTATAAATTCCACTAGGGCCTTTTCTTGCGCGTCTTCCAAATTGGACCCTATAGTGAACTGCCTGGTGGGGTCTCCTTCCACAAAATCTACTTTCTTGGTATCTTGAGCCGCCTTAAACTTTACTCTTTCGTCTTCAGCGTCTGGTCTTCTCAATGCTATTCCATCATCCGGATCCACCTGAGACCGGTAATACTGAAGTTCTTCCTTCCTGCAGGCTTGTTCAGCCATTACTGAATCTCCCTCATCGCACTCGGCTGCTATGTCCCGGTTTCCATGGATAGTGATGGTCTGCTTAGGGCCTGGAATCTTTAGCTGCAGATATACATAGCACGGCCTAGCCATGAATTTAGCGTAAGCCGGCCTTCCGAACAACGCGTGGTAGGGGCTATGCAACTTGACTACTTCAAACGTGAGCCACTCCACCCGATAGTTATCTACCGATTCTCCAAAGGCTACTTCCAATGCGATTTTTCCTTCGGGGCGTGCTGAATGACCCGGTACGATCCCATGGAACACCGTCGAACTTTTTTGTAGCTGGGACTCCTTGAGGTTCATGCGCAAGAAGGTTTCCCAATATAAGATGTTGATGCTGCTCCCTCCGTCCATCAATACCTTTCTCAATTCATAACCATTGACCTGTGGCGAAACCACTAACGCCAAAGTTCCGGGGTGCTCTACTCCTTCTGGATGATCCCTCCTGCTCCACGTTACCTCTTGCTCTGCCCATCTCAAGTATCCCGGAGGGCGGGAGAAGGCTGGATTCGCTGTTTGTTTCAACGCCCTTTTGTCCCTGCTGGAAATCCCTGTAACATGCACATGATATTGTCCTTTCAAATTGAGCGTACGTACCATGCCGATGAAGATACTGATTTGGCCGATTGACACCATGGATCCGGATTCGAAGTGATCCGGCTCCAACTCCCATCCGGAATTGTCCACTATCTTTTCTCCTTCGTCATTGGAGTAGATCTCGCCGATGACAAAGTTCTTCATGTTCTTCCGAGCTTCTCCCGTGATGTAAACACCTTTGGACGCAGGCCCCACGGTGGGCGCCAACTGTCGTGGGATAATCACGGCAGATGTTACCTGGGGTAACTGATCTTGGGGCAAGTCGACACAGGTATTTGGGAGAGGGTTTAGCTCAAAGGAGAACATGGCGAAAGCAATCTAAGAACCGGAAAGCAACTCGCCGGCTCTCGATACGATTATACTGGATACTCGATAACAGGTGTTACAACTATGACTTGAATCTCTGGCAAACTAAACCTAGGGGCCGGTTTATAAAGCACCCGCACACCCCTAACTTGCCCTTCAAGGCACATCTTGAGTCCTACTCGAACTCCACATACAAAGCCTAACTTTCCTTATCGCAACCCACAAGCCAGGTTACGAATCTCACAAGCCTTTGGGCCTTCTAGTAACCTCTTTGCCCCTATCCGGGTATTACTCAACTCACCTCGGGCCGGATTATACCTTGACGTGGGCCTACCGGGTTACTATCCCCCCATCAAGGTGATTTTAATCATACTCCCAAGAAACTAAAAACCAATGATGGTGCTGCTGCTACTAGGGAGAGAGGTGGACACCGAAATGCTGTGCAGGGTGGGTTTATGCGCGATGCTAGAGCTGCATACATGCACTCTGATGCTGGGAAGCAGTTGGCTAAACAAGTTTCCGAAGAGGATGTGTGTAGTAAGGGGAAGAGGAAGATGACAGAACCTGAACAGGAGGAAGACGAAAGTGATGAAGATGAGTTTGTCCACAAAGTGCAAGACCTTGGATACTCTTCTGCTGTAGTCCCTGTTCTATCTCAAGTGGGTGTGGGTTCCTCCAGAGCTCCACAAAAGACACATCTTGCTGTGGATTTTTATGCACAATACTTAGCATATCTTAAAACTCCTAGGATCACTGCTGGGGTGGTGGAAAATCCTGATGAGCCGCTTAAGATGGAGCTCTCCTATGAAGAGTTTTTGAAAAGGCTTTTGGAGTCAAACAGTGATAAAAAGATGGAGTGGAGGAAGCACTTGCAGAATTTGCCTGGTGCAGAGCAGGCTCCTGTTGTGGAATCTCCCTTAATATCTAGCCATGATGACTTGGATAGTGTTGAGGGAGTGTCAGAAGAGATCATGTCTGCAGATTCTGCTGATTGCACGCAAGTTTTGAACTCAACTGTGGTGATTACTGAGGTTTTCTCCAGCCCTGAAGAGAAAGATGAGGACAGTCCTAATGCAAGGAAGAAGATGCCTTTCATACCTACTCCTGATCAGCCTTTACCTTCGAGGGGGAGTGCAAGACTACAAGCTGACTCCAAGATCAATTTAAATGCTGTCAAGAAGGCCATGGCCCAGCTGGAATCTAGGGATAAGACTGAAGGTAAAAAAAACATCTCTTCTGTTAATGCTTTTTCTGTTTTGGATGATGATTATATCCTGGATAAAGCTCTTGAAATTGGTATTAATGTATCATCTTTATCTTTACAATCCATTAATCTACTCAAAGATTTAGAGGTTGCTAGAAATGTTGTGGTTAGTCAAAAAGATAGGGTGGTTAAGGAAGCTGTTTGCAATGAAAAAAATCTTAGTAAGGGTGCTATTGAAAACATGGTGGATAAGGATCAAATAGAGGCTTCTGCTCAATCTCTCGAGTCAGACGGGGATGGTTTTGTTACTGTTAAGTCAAAAAAATCTTTAAAGCAGGCTAAGAAAAATTTGGCTTCTATAAATTCTAATCAAGGGGTGCCCCTTAGTGGCACAAGAATCCCTTCTAGGGTCAGTACCAATCACCCTTGGAGTGATGTGGTATCTGGACCAAGAACAAGGAGCAGGACTAATAATATTAAATGATTGGAGCTTTTTTAAATAGCAGGGGTGTGGGGAAAAAAGGTTTTGCGTTTTCTCTTAGGGATTTAATTAGTGAGCATCATCTTAATTTCGTTGGATTGCAAGAGACAATGAAGAGAAATATTGACAATTCGATTTGGAGAAAGTTTGATCCTGATAAGTCATTTACATGGCACTGGTCCCCCTCTGTGGGAAGGTCTGGAGGGATTCTGTGTGGAATTAGAAGTGATAGATTTGATGTGGTGGAAACTAGAGTAGGCAGATTTCATGTGTTAGCTGTTGTTTTTGACAAAAAGTTAAGCATCAAGGTCTGCTTGGTTGTGATTTATGGTGCTGCTCAGGATGAGTTTAAAACAATGTTTTTGGATGCCCTGGAAAATATCTGTTCTGATCTTCAGCTACCAACTATCATTGGTGGGGATTTTAATATTCTCAGGTTTGAAAATGAGAAGAATAAAGGAGGGGGAGTGACCAGATTTTCACATAGGTTTAATCAAATCATTTTTTCTTATGGGCTGAGAGAAGTAGATATGTCTGGTGGACAATTTACTTGGTCTAATGGGCACTCTGATCCTACTTTGGAAAAATTGGATAGAGTTCTCATGAATAATGAGTGGGAAAATTCCTTTCCTCTAACTCATGTCATGAAGATTCCTAGATTCCTTTCTGATCATAATCCTCTGATTTTGAATACTGGAGAGGGAACTGTTAATAAGGTTAAGGAATTTAGGTTTGAAAAATCTTGGATTGAGCACCCTGAGTTTCAGGATAGGGTTAAATTAGCCTGGGACTCCTCTGGGTTCAATTCAGATAGTATCTCTAATATACAAAGTAAAATTAAGAAAGTGAAGAATTCTCTTAAGGGCTGGGGAGCAAATGTGAGAGGTGCTTCTATTGCTAGGAAAAAATGTCTTCTGGAAGAGTTAGCAAATCTTGAGCAAATTGAAGAGACTCAGATGCTTACTGGAGAGGAGTACATTAGAAAAGGAAATGTGCAGAAGGAAATGATGTCCATTTTGGAAGAAGAAGAAAAATACTGGTTTAGTAGATCTAGTGAAAGGTGGTTGCTACAGGGGGATCTTAACACTGCTTATTTTCACAGAATTGCAAATGGGAGGAGGAGGAAAAGTACAATGTATTCTTTAAATAACATTGGTGTGGAAATACAAGGGACCATGGCCCTCTTGAGCCATGCAACTGAGTACTACAAAAATTTATTTGGGCATGGCCCTCAATGTGTGATTACTTTAGCAAATGATGTGTGGAGCATAGAGGAAAAACTTTCGGAGGAAGATATTCAAATGTTAGATGTTCCTTTTTCTGAGCAGGAAATTAAATCAGCTATTGATAATATGGAGAAGAACAAAGCCCCTGGGCCTGATGGAATTCCTATTGAATTCTATCAGGCTTGCTGGCCTCTAGTTAAAACAGAGATTATGCAACTCTTTTCTGATTGGTATGAAGGAAACCTTCCTTTATACAGGTTAAATTTTGGTATCATTATTTTGCTTCCAAAAACTCCTGATGCTGATATTATTCAGAAGTATAGACCTATTTGTTTGTTACAAGTTTTGTATAAAATTCTTACTAAAGTCATAACATGTAGACTTGAACCCCTTATGACAAAACTGATTTCACCTTGTCAGAATGCTTTCATTAAGGGTAGAAATATTATGGATGGGATCTTATCTTTACATGAAATTTTGCATGAGTCCAGAAGGAAAAATCAGCAGGGGGTGGTGCTTAAACTAGATTTTGAAAAAGCATATGACAAGGTGGATTGGGAATTTCTGTTAAGATGTGTTTCTCAGAAAGAGTTTAATGATAGATGGCAAAGAATTATTAAGGACATAGTGCAGAATGGCACCTTGTGTGTCAAGATCAATGATACCAGAGGAAAAGATTTTCCTAGCCACAGAGGGGTTAGACAGGGAGATCCTCTCTCACCCTTCCTTTTTAATTTGGCAGCTGAAAATTTAGCAAAAATGATTCAGCAGGCACAACAATCTGGTCTGCTGGTGGGTTTAGTTCCTCATTTGGTAAACTTGGGGGTTGCTATCTTACAATATGCAGATGATACTATTCTCTTCATTCAGGATGATAGAGAACAGGCAATACATCTGAAGTTAATTCTTTTCTTGTTTGAAGCCATGTCTGGTTTGAAAATTAATTTTGAAAAGAGTGAGGTTATGATGATACTTAAAGATGATGTAAAAAATCTAGAATATGCTGATATGTTTGGTTGTCAATTGGGTAGCTGGCCAATTAAATATCTGGGAGTCCTTGTTTGTGGCTCAAGGTTGAGAGTGGCTGAGCTGAATGGGGTGGCAGATAAACTCAAAAAGAAGTTGGATGGTTGGGTAGGGAATAATTCTTCAATTGGAGGAAGACTAACTTTGATTCAATCCTCCCTGGGGGGGACTGCTATTTACTTGATGTCTATGTATTTGTTGCCTGTGTCCAATCTGGAGGTTTTAACAAAGATAATCAGGAGGTTTTTTTGGCAGGGTACTGGGAGTAAGAAAAAGTATTACATGGTTAAATGGGATGCTGTGTGTAGACCTAGAAGTAAAGGTGGTTTGGGAATAAAGAACTTAAAGATTCAGAATATTTGTTTACTGTGTAAATGGTGGTGGAGGTTGGAATGTGAAGATGGAATGTGGCAAACTCTGGTCTCTAATAAATATAACATTGAAAAAGGAATTTGGGCAGTTAAACCTAAACAAGGTGATTCCCCTGTGTGGAAGGACCTTTTGAAAGTGAGGAAATTTTATCTTATGAATAGGAAAATGTGTGTGGTTGGGGGAAATGAAACTGATTTCTGGCAGGATGCTTGGCTTGGAGAAAATCCTTTGGCTAATGTTTTTCCTAGGTTGTTTGAAATCTGTGACCAACAGGAAGTTACAGTGAAAGAAATGTATAATACTGGGTGGACATTTTCCTTTAGAAGATGGTTAACACCAGTTTTGCAAATGCAAGTTAGAGAGTTAAGGAATGCTTTAACAACTGTAGCATTAGGAGTTGGGAAAGATAAACCAAAATGGAAATTAACTAAGAATGGGATCTTTTCTGTGAAATCATTGTATAACAAGTTATCCTCGTTTGGTCCTGATAGATCTTTTAAACATCTGTGGAAAGCAAAACTTCCTCTCAAAATAAAGATTTGGCTTTGGCTTATTTGGCACAATGCTATTGCAACTAAGGACAATATGTTGAGGAGAAAGTGGGTTGGTAGTCCAATTTGTAGGTTCTGTCATTTGAATGAATCTATTAACCATTTGTTTTTTGAATGTCCTGCTGCTAGTTTTGTGTGGAGTTCAGTATGTATAGCTTTTGGGGCAACTGCCAGGCCCACTGGTTTTACTCATTATTTTTGGTGGATCAACAAGTTTTTTCCTGGGAACACAAATCTTCATGTAGTGGGTGTTGCTGCTCTCTGTTGGGCTATTTGGAAATTGCGAAATAGGGCTTGCTTTGAGGGCAAGACTATATCATCTCCTGTTGAGATGGTGTGTTACATGAGTGTTTTTCTTCGTTATTGGGCAGGTTTGCAGGGAGAAGCAGATAAGAGCTTGCTGGAGGAAGGAGCTAAGATGATACAAGACGTTGCAATTTCAGCTCATGCGTCAACTGGATCTTCGGCGCAGGATGAAACGGAGACAGAACAGGCTGAGGATGATGTCCAGGAAGAAAATGATGATTGATTGGGTGAGCCTGTCAGTGGGTGGTGTTTGCAAACATACTTTGTCTTGGTTATGTGGCGGTACTCCTGTGGTTGTTTTGTCTGTCGGCCGGTTGGTTTGTGGTCGGTTGAAGGACTGATAGACTGCTATCTCAGTTGCTTAGGTCTGGTACTTTTGCTGTGGTATCTTGTTCCTTAAGTGAGGGTCGTTTTTTCGTTTTAAGTTGTAACTAAGACTCCTGTTCTGTTACGCTAATAATGGAACCCGGCTCTCCTTGTGGGAGGCGTATGTAAAAAAAAAAAAAAAAATTATCCATACACAAATAGCGGTATACCTTAGACTATATTTAATTCCAAATTTTCCGTATTTTTTTCCATTTTGGCGCTAACTTTTTTAGTTTACCGCTTAATAAACTACCCTGCAATTTTGCTGAAAACAGTTCCGCAGTATATATTGTCAACCACATTTTTCTCATCGCATACATATTTTTTTAGGCGAAGGTAGGAACCCTCCGGAAAATAATCCTATGAGACCGGGTCTATTTTTCTAGCAAATTAGACCAACTCTAGGCAAGGACATGTGGCAGCACAAATCTTGAAGCGCCACTCCGCTTGGTTAATATTTCCTGGTTCCTAATTCAAGTCACGGTGGCCGCCATGGCCGGTAGGCAATGGCTGTCGGCCGCCGCGATGCAGCATCCTCACATACTGCGACCTTGCACAATTTTTGTTCTCACCGGTACCTGGACGACGACCACATCAGATCGATAGTCCATGACAGGCACATGGGGCAATTAGCACAGATCGAATTGCTATTACTCTTCTTTTGGTAATACATGTGGCCCTTATCATAAGATCGATTTATAAGACAGAAAGCACGATGGCTATCAATTTTGTTCGCACCCACCTCGCATAGTTCTGTTTCTAACCAAAGGAAAATTGGGAAATTAATGGCTCGTGGAAGAAGAAGGCCCAACTGCTTTGAGATCTGTACGTTGACGTGGCTGGTTCCAAGGTGGGTCTAATTTGCTGGAAAAATAGACCCGGTCTCATAGGATTATTTTCCTTCTCCAGCCGCCACCCCGTTTCTTTAATCGCCACTCATCCAAGATCGGATCTGCTGCCGTGTGCCTCCTACCAGGCTCGTCCTTCCTAAAATCCATCTCATTTTGATTTACCCTTTCAGGTTATAGATCAATCTAGGGTTGGCCGGTGCAGACGGCACCGTCGATGCCATCACGGATGACGGCGGAGGTGGGGGTTTCTATGGGAGATGTAGTTTGTGTGTGCGAGTGTTGTGCTACTTCATGGAGGCGTCAAGAATTATTGACCGATGGCAGGAGGCGCCACCGATGGTGCCAAGGCTGTCCGTCGACGCGAGGTAAAAGGGAGTCAGGGATAGCCATCCTATCTTTTAACAGGGAACGAACCATGCAGGTCCGTAGGTGTTTTGCTTTTTCTCTCCATTTGCACGTCACATAAGCATGTACTAGCAGATCTTATTGTCGCCATGTCTCTCTCTCTCTCTGTTGTTTGATTTGATCCCCGTTAATCCTCTATAGGATCGTATCTGCTTCTTTCAGATAACCTAGCTACACACAAATCTAAATTTGGCATGCAGATCCAAAAAATTGATTATCTGTATGATGTCACCTTCCATGCCCTGTTATTTCAACAACGATTGTACATTTAGGTCCTTTTTTCCATGACCGACAACAGCTTCGTGTGAATAAATTAGTTTGCACCTTAAGGTCACATATTCAGAACCTCTCATGATATCATATTTTCGATAGTGTAATGCTTTTCTAAAGTAATCTCTTCCCTTCCCATTTTGATATAATCCCAGGTTTATTTTTTTCATGTTCGCAGTTGCATTATCTCACCTTACGCCGAGGTCGCCTCCGGCAGCAGCACCTCCTCTCTCAGTTGTTTCTCATTCAGGTGCTTCACAAGACCATTAGTTATGTGCTTCCCCTGTATTGTCTTATGGTGATCCACCATGGTGGTTGTTGGGAGGAGTGAGGTTAGAGGATCAAGGTCACATACTGACTTGTTCTGTTGTGCGTGCAAATCTAAACCCTTGGCTAATTTGCTATGTTTATTGATTCTACAGTATAATCCTTGCCGAAGATGATAGCTAATGTCCATGATAAAACAAAGCACTTGGTGGGCATCTAACGACCATTATATATATTTTTCCAATCTCGGTCATATTTTCGCTGCATGATAATCTGTAATAATAGGTGCAGGACTGAGATAGAGAGAACATGCCTCATTTAATAAAGTGGCAAGTGATAAGTAATTTTGTCAGCTTAAGAAAAAAGATAGGTAATTATCCTGGCATATTTGTATGTTCCTACGTTTTATGGGACATATCATAACAAATTTTCTGCAGGTGTGGGAAGAGCAACCCGAGACCAAAATTTCTTAATTCGGTGAGGGCTACTGATTTTTTTCCTCACTATGCACCATTTCATTTGCTTACCTTTAGTTGGAACTTTTCCTCCTATGGACACCTTAGTGTATATTTTCACTTGAATTAGGAAATCGGTATCACAGTTTATTTACCTTTTATTACTTTGTACAATAGCCATCTGTATCAATTCACTATATGAGATGAAATGGCAAGCTCGGATTCAAGTATCTAATAAATCTATTACCAACGGAAGGAGTCAGTATTTAATGCTCATTTTTCGTATCAAGGAACTGAGGCAGTTCAAACCCTGCCGCCGGATCTTCTAAGGATCAAGCGGCGCATCGCCAAACTCGTCACTTCTGATCCGCCTTTAACCGGCATGGACACAGTCCTTTGCTGGTTGAATAGGCGGATCCAGCCCTTGGCCAACCATGGTGCTCTCCTTCTCTGCGAGTACAAGGGAGCCGATTACAAAATGCGGACAACCAGCAAGGACTGGTCCGCAAAAGATTTGCGGCGGCGTGTGAATCAGTTGGTCGCATCACGCGACCAATATGAAGAAAGCCGGCCAATGTACACGGCCGAGAATCCGGCTCCCAAGGTACAATTCTTCGACTTTGGGGGTTTACATTCTTTCTCGTTTACCCGGTTTTTGTGTTTTTGACTTAACTTTTTCTTTTCAACAGATTGCTGATCTTCCTGAGTCGGATCTTGCTTCCGACGCTGAGCTGGAAACGCTGCGTGCCACCTTTGCCGGTGGGCGAAAGCGCAAGAAGATCTCCTGTTCCTAGGAGATCATCGATCTTGACGGAATTTCCGTCGCCACTTCTAGGTTTGAACATCTGGGTTATTTTCCTTTGTAGGAGTTTTTCTTTCGTCATCGGAGTTTTAACTTTTCCGGCATTTTGCTTTGATTTTTAGCCTACCTCCTTCTACCCTAAAGCCAAAAAAGATGAAAAGGCATAAGGTTGTGTCTAGCAGAGGCCCTCATCCTTCCCCTGCCACCGCTCCGACCACGCCGATCACAGTAACAGAGGAGCATGCCGCAGCCCCCACCATCGAGTCTCTGGAGACCAGCCAGCCCATTGTGCCGGAAACGGACACGAGGGAAAGGCGGCTCCTGAGGTGGGAGGTCCTTCTCGGATAACTGAGCAGGAGATCCCCACCTTTGACAAGGACTTCAAGAACATCAGCGATGGCCTTAGTGCGGCCGGAACTCTTTTTGCTGAGTATGCAAAAGAGTTCACTGAGAACTTAACAGGGTTACAGCGGATGAGCCATGTATTATCCTCAGCCCCCAAGCATTAAGTAAAATGTCTACTTTTCACTTGATGCTTTTCAATATCATGATTTTTTCATTTCCATGTTCCAGCAAACTGCTGAAACCATTAACATGGAAGTTTTCAACAAACTTTCCGTCAAGAATAAGGAGGTTAGAAACCTTCTTTCTATTCTTGACGCGAAAGAAGCAGAGCTGGCATCATCTCAGCTACAGCTGTCGGAAACAACAGGTATATTTCGATTCTCTGAAGTTCCTTATCTAATTTTTTTTGTCTAAGTACTTTCCCGAGTTTTTCTAAACTCGGAATTTTGTTCCTTGCTTTCCAGCTTCTTTGGCTAAGGCCAAGGAAATAGCTGAAGATGCCGGCAATGCCGCGATTCTCCGACAGGAGAATTTGGACCTTCATAAGGATCTTATGAAGGCTCAAAAGGATCTGGAGGCCAGCAACATGGCTCTTGGGATTGCGCAATCCAAGGCCTCCCAGCAGGCGGACAAGGACAAGGCTACTATCCAAGACTTGGAGAATGCCTTAACCCTGCGCCTTGAGGAAGGCTCCGAGATGGACAAGATTCTCGGTAAGTTGCTATCATTTATCGGGTTTTCCATGTCTTGACTTCCTTCTCTGTTTTTTCGCTAACCTTTTGGTTGTTTGTCTGAAAAAACGGGAGATAACTCAGAACTTACTCGGATTGAGAAAATCCGAGTTTTTGGGAAGGTATGGACTGCGATCAGGGCTGCAGGCATGCAGCTGGTCAACAAGTTCCTTCCCTCAAGAACTGGGGAATTCTCGGAAGTTGAAAAACTTCCGGAAGCTATCCTGGAGGTGGCGGAATCCAAGGAGTCCACCTTGCGCTCCGCAGCACGGGGTGGTGCACGCATAGCCTTAGGCCTTATGCGTATGCATTACCCCAGTGCCAAATCTTGGCGCGTGGCGTCCGGTATCCCCCTTGGATACTCGGAAACCCAGCGGACCAACATCTTCGACGAGATCAAGGGTCACGCCACCAAGATCGCCTCCATGGTGAACATCTCCCTCTCCTATCCGGAAGAAGCGATTCCCGAAGCCCCCGAGAACGATAGCAGCGATGAAGACTCGGATGCCTGAAGGATTCTTCTTAACCTGGATGGTGGAAGTAGAAAATAGGAGCATTACTGCACTTTACAATGTAACCTTATATTGTAATGCTTCTATTCTTTTGTATAAACAAGTACTCCGCCTTTTGCAGTTAATTATGAAATTCTTTGCAAGTTTTCCGGGTTTGATATTCCTTTATCTTCTAAGTTCTCTGGCTTATGTGTTTTAACTGTCCTTAGTGTTTGAAATGGCTCAATAGTACTATGAATCTTCATGCCGAGTTTACTGGGTAAAACCAATCAGTTTGAACTCAAAAACATGGATCATACTAAGGGCATTTTTACTAACTAGATCCAGTGAACCAACACATAAACAATCAGATAATGCTTAGAGAATAGTAAGGAATTTTTTGAATGAAACTCGGGCACGCAGGCACAATCCGAGTTTCCTTTAGCCTTTAATGGGCTGAAAATCATTTAGTTTTTAAACACCGAGCACGCAGGCACAATTCGGGTTAACATTGACACTGGTAGAAAATAGGCCTACAGTCCCGGTTCGCCAGGCCCATTAATCCCGACCGCGCAACCGGGACTAAATAGGCGCGACTAAAGGCCCCCCCTTTAGTCGCGCCTCTTACGAACCGCGGCTAAAGGCCCGGCCACGTGGGCGGGTGGCGTGAGCCGGGGGGCGGAGGACCTTTAGCCCCGGTTGGCCACACGAATCGGGACTAAACTTTATTTCGTAATTTCTTTAATTCATTTGGGTTTCTAATTATTTTTCACTGCAATTTTTCACTCCTTTTTTTACTCTCTTTTTTCACTCCAATTTTTCACTCCCTTTTTTTTCAGAATTTTTATTACTTGCTTAGTGTCTAACTACAATTATCTCTAGTCAAATTACTTACTCGTGGTCAAATTTCCCGCTCGGTCACCCATCCTCCCACTACTCTATCACTAGCACGCTTAACTTCCGAGTTCCATCCCGTCCCACATCCAAGTGTTTCGCACGCATGTATGTGATAGTAGTATCATATCAATCCTATTAACATGTTGGTCGATGCCACATTTCTTTATTGTTTAAATTTCAAATAAATCTTTTAATAAACAAAAGTAATGATGTAATTAATAATTTTGAATAAATAAATAAACATTAACTTTTAAATTTGTATTATTTCTAAAAATACTATTGATATATCAAAATATTCAGAAAAATAAAACTAATTCATTTTTAAATCTTAAAAATACAAATAATATATCAAAAAATTAAGGAAAATAAAACTAATTCATTTTAAAATCTTAAAAATACAAATAATATATCACAAAATTAAGAAAAATAAAACTAATTCATTTTAAAATCTTAAAAATACAAATAATGTATCAAAAAATTAAGAAAAATAAAACTAATTCATTTTAAAATCTTAAAAATACAAATAATATATCAAAAAATTAAGAAAAATAAAACTAATTCATTTTAAAATCTTAAAAATACAAATAATATGTCAAAAAATTAAGAAAAATATACCAATTCATTTTAAAATCTTAAAAAGACCAGTAGGCTCTTCTATTATTTTTAGAATGAGTTCAAAAATGTATTTTGAAGTAAATCCAACTGGATGAGTTTGGTATTGACTAGATATATGTTTTCTTGATGTGTTTTTGTTTGTTTTCTTGATGTGTTTTTGTTTGTTTGTTTTGAAATGTGTGTTTGACATAATATAGAAATAGTATGGTTAGGAATTAATATAGAAATAATATCCATTACATAATAATATATCCATTACATACTAATATATCCATTACATGCATATATCGAACGCAAGATGCGGTACACAAACAACATCTACTCGAGCTCCATTCAGTAGATGCGGAACAACTCGTAGGAAACGTATGCATCTATGGCTGCATAGTTGACGTTGGTCCGGTCCAGTGGGGTCTTCTCCCAATACTTATGATTCTTGGAGGGGAAACGAGACTTCATGGTTTCTTTAGTCCTCGTGGATGAAGGCAGTTGCCATCGGAGCCATCCCGGTCTTGGGCCCGTACAACTCATCGGAATGAATAAGGTCCTGAAGATCAATGTAGTGATCTTCAGGTCTCACAATACCCAAGCGCATCAACTTCTGACGGTCTTGAATGATGTCAACGCTGGAGAAGTCATACCCCTTGTTGACAAGAAAATCAACAAGTGCCGGAGAATGCTTTGAACTACTGCAACAATAAAAATAGAACACGTGTTAGATATGTTGAACACATGTATTCTTCAGATGCAACAAACAAATCGAAAATGCAAGATTGTACGTGTGCGTTACCTTGACCATTGGAAGACCAAAACGAACTCCTTGAGCGCAATCTGGATGACGGCAACATCCCGTTGATCCGCCGTATACTCTAGATCAAGCCCGAAGAACCTATGGTGTTCATCGGCTTGTTCATAGAGATAGCTGAAATGCTCAAGAAGACCGGGGAGCCTCTCGCAATTATTGGTGTAGGCCACGTCGAGACTCTTGCCGCATGGTGTGGCCACACGGACAGTCTTCCAAACTTCATCCATGGGTGCTTGGTGGAGGAAGATCGAAGAGAGGAAGAGAAGAGACGAGAGAAGAAGAACAGAGACTCGGCTGCGCACTATAGCAATGGCGCCCTTCTGCCTCTCGCTCGCGAAATAAAACCGCAGCGCGGGAGGCGAGCAGTTTGTATCTTTAGTCCCGGGTGGCCAGGCCAACCGGGACTAAAGACAGGGAGGCCAGCAGACTGGATCATTAGTCGCGGGTGGCCACGCCAACCGGAATTAAAGCCCTCCACGCGCTTCCCAACCCACGACGCATGACCTTCTGTCGCGGGTCTCCTCCCGACCCGGGACTAAAACCCCTTTAGTCACGGTGCGCAAAGTTTGGGGACTGATGGGGGCGTATGGAAGGCCTTTTTTCTACCAGTGTGAGTATTTTGTAAGATCATTGGGAAATAGATAAGGTGGAATCATGTTTTGAACTATAATAAACTTGTAAAAAACATGGATATAAGAATTCCGACAACTTTATTTCATGATCTCAAAGATGTTTACATAGAATTGAACTAAGTATAGAAGGGACGTAACTGCTGGATACTCCAGGGCCTTTTTGTCTCTCCTAGCTCATCATCTATCTTTCTCTTTCTTTTGCGATTCGGCTTCTCGGGATCATCTTCCGTATCACGAATGTCGACAAGATAATATGATCCATCCTTCATGGCTTTACTGATGACAAATGGTCCTTCCCATACTGGGGCCAGTTTGTGCTTTCTTTCTTGCACCAATCTTAGCACTAGGTCACCTTCTTTAAAAGAACGATGCCTGATTTTCCGACTATGATATCGTCGTAAACCTTGTTGGTAGATGGTGTATCTTTGAAGCACAAGTTCTCGTTCCTCTTCTAAGAGATCGACGGCATCCTGTCGTGCTTTTTCGGCATCCGAGTCGTCGAAATCCTGCACCCTTGGGCTATCATGGATCATATCCGTTGGAAGGATTGCTTCCGCACTGTAAACTAGGAAAAACGGAGTTTGCCCAGTTGACCTGTTTGGTGTCGTTCGAATACTCCAAAGCACGGAAGGTAACTCTTCTACCCATGCTCTAGCTGCTCTATGAAGAGGAGATTCGAGTCTTGGACGTATTCCTTGCAGGATTGAGCTATTCATTCTTTCAACCTGTCCATTGGATTGCGGGTGTGCCACAGATGCGAGATCGAGGCGAATTCCCGTTTGTCGGCAATATTTTGCCAACTCTACAATGGAGAAATTTGTCCCGTTGTCGGTTATTATGCTGTGTGAAACGCCGTATCTCATGACTACGTCAATGATGAAATTTCTGGCAGTTAAACCGTCAAGCTTTTTGATGGGTTTAGCCTCCACCCACTTGGTATATTTGTCCACAGCTACAAGTAGATGTGTAAGTCCGCCTCGTGCAGTTTTAAATGGTCCCATCATATCTAGCCCCCAGACCGCAAAGGGCCATGTAATGGGGATAGTTTTGAGTGCTTGGGCTGGCATATTAGTCTGCTTGGCGTAATACTGACATCCTGCACATGTATTTACTATGTGCTCAGCATCTGTCTTGGCTGTTAGCCAGAAAAACCTGGCACAGAATACTTTTTTGACTATGCTTTTTGATTGAGCATGATGTCCGCAATCTCCGGCATGGATTTCTTGCAGGATTTCTCGTCCTTCTTCTGGTGAAATACATCACAGAAAAATTCCGGAAGTACTGCGTTTATACAGGCAATTGTTAATTACTGTGTATCCTTTGCATCGACGCTGGATCTGCCTTTGCAAGACTTCGTCTGCTCCTTCCGGGTACTTCTGATTAACTAAGAAGTTTATATATGAGATTGTCCAATCCGGGTTAACGAGCATAACTTCAATTGACTCGGAATCTAGAGGGTAATCAACATCTCCACCTTTTATTGATGGTTCGTAGAAGTGTTGGACGAATACACCTGGTGGTAGGATTTTTACCCTTTCCGATCCCATGCGGGCTAACGCATCCGCGTTCCAATTTTCTTCCCTTTTAACTTGGAGTACTTCGAATCCGAAGAAACAAATGGCGAACTCGTCCACCGTTCTCCGATATTCGGCCATTATAGGGCTTTTTGCGTCCCAAGTTTGGTTGAGCTAATGCTGTACCAAATCTGAGTCACCGTAGCAAAAAATGCGCTTGACCCCTATTTCTTTTGCAATATGCAAGCCATGAAGCAGAGCTTCATATTCTGCCACGTTGTTGCTGGCATTGAAGTGTATTTGTAATACATACTCCATTGTATCTCCTTTAGGGGATTTTAAAACTACACCTGCTCCAACGCCCTCCTTCATCTTGGATCCGTCAAAATGCATGATCCAGTACTCGGACTCCGGCATTGGTGTTTTCTCTATTGCTTCCGTCCAGTCGGCGACAAAATCAGCCAAAACCTGGGATTTTATTGCCGTCCTGGGCTGATACTTAATGTCGAAGGCTGCTAGCTCGATGCCCCATTTGGCTACTCGGCCAGTCGCCTCCGCGTTGTTTATTATATCCCCTAGTGGTGGTTTACATACCACTGTTATGGAATGTCCTTGGAAATAATGGCGAAGTTTTCTGGATGCGAAAAATACGCCATATGCCAGTTTTTGATAGTGTGGATACCTTTGTTTGGACTCGGAGAAAACTTCGCTTATATAATATACCGGATGCTGGTCTAGTATGCTCTGTTCGTCTTTCTTCCGTTCCACAACAATTACTGCACTGATAACCCGGTTTGTAGCCGTAAGGTACAATAACATAGGTTCTTCGTCTTTTGGGGATGCCAAAATCGGAGGTTTCATCAAAGTTTCCTTTAACTGGGTTAAAGCTGCATCTGCCTCTTCTGTCCACTCGAATTTGTCGGATTTTTTCAGCAACTTGTAGAGTGGTAAGGCTTTATCCCCCAGCCGACTAATAAATCTGCTGACGGCTGCAGCGGAACCCGTCAATCTTTGGACATCTTTTACACACGTAGGTTTGGAGATGCTTAAGATTGCTTTGATATTTTCTAGGTTAACTTCTATTCCTCTATGAGAAACGATGAAACCCAGAAGTTTTCCTGAGGGAACCCCGAATACGCACTTTGATGGATTTAACTTCATCTTGTAAGTGCGCAAATTTTCGAAGGTTTCTCGTAAATCCTCAAGCAGAGTATCTTTTTCCTTGGTTACGACAGCAATGTCGTCCACGTAAACACACTACAACAAACTCGTCATGTAAAGACGTTATGTATGAGACGCAATTGTTTTCGTCCTTAGAACGATGGATCAACTCAACATAGAGACGTTCCTTTAGACGTTCCATGTAACGTCTCAATTCTTTTATTTTCAGCTTGCAAAGTAAACAAATTTGGTAATTTGTGGGCGCTTAGGGACGATTCTTGAGAAGTTTTCAAACGTGTCAGTAATCGAAGTTAAACACATGCTGATATCACGAGCTCTCAGCTAAAAAATACCATAGGTGAACCACTTAAATAATACATAGGACTAAAAGCATGCATTTTATACACAACTGAGACTAACTTGATACAAACACAAAAGAACGTTGACCTCTGCTTATTTTTACTCTTTCTAAACATGTATTTATGGGAATAAGATTAGCCATCAGACTACGCATTTTTAAGGCCACTAAATTTAGATAATGAAAATACACCTCGTAATCTAAATCTACATATTAGATAGTGGTGAAGATTAATTACTTATTCATCTCTTAACCCATACTCACTTGTATATGGAAAAATGATTTTATCATGTTGTCATTTTTCTCGAGCAATAAAATACATCAAGTAATAAGGAGTTCGTCCCCGCCAAATCAGTTAGAGCCCAAACTCGAGTCGTGACGCAATGCCTATTGACTGCCGCCGTCACCGGCTCTATGGTTGACAGCGGAACGGAATAATAACAAAATGGTGCTTTATCGTTCCGTTTCCGCTTATATCCCAAGAAACAAATTGAATCACCGGAAACAAAAAATATGGTAGAAAAATACGAAAAAGTCATTTATCCATACACAAATATGGTAGAGCCATGAGTCGTGAGAGCGAGAGCGAGGCGATTGGCGAGGCGTCTCGCACAGCAGCTTGCGCGGCGGGCGACGGCGAGAGCGTGGCGGCTCGCCCTACCGGCGCGGGGTTTGCTGCGGTCGGCGCCTCTCGTGCGGCGGTTGGTGGCGCTCCTGCCGGCCTACCTGCAGAGGAGGTCATCAAGGATCTCGGCGGCGGGGTGCGGCCTGAGGCTCGTGCGGAGTCCAGGGCGAAGTGGGAGGCCGCTCGATGGCGGGCATCGTTCTCCGAGGCGGCTGATCCATTGGACGCGGCGCCGAGGAGTGGGTGGTTGGTCCTGCGGTGGGATCTACGCCGATTGATCCTGCTCGACGAAGGGGATTTGATTCTACAGTGGATCGATTGGTCGTCTGATAGATTGATCAGGGAGGGATACTCGTTCATGCTGCACACGACTAGGGTGCAGGTTCATCGGAGGGTTGCGGATCCAGTCGTCGGTGAGAGTTCTTCTTCTCGATCTCCGTTGTCACATCGTTGGGATGCTCTGTTTGCTCCGTTGGGAAGTTCAGCTAGGAGGTGCGCAGGTGGTTTGTTGCTTCGTTGTGACGAGAAGCGTTTAGTTCTGCTTGGCGGGGATGGAATCGCCATTGATGTGCGGCAGTTCAACTCCGGTGAGGTGGTGGTGCCCGGGGCGGAGATTGTGTTCCCCTTTTTCTCTGTTACTGTTGGTGTTCGCTGGTTTTCGCAGAGGGAGAGGGCTAGGCTTCCGTGGTCTCCTGTGAAGACACGGCGGCCGTTTGGGCCCAAGGCATTATTTCCGCGGGTGGACCCATGTGTCAGCGAGGTGGAGCATTCTTCTCCTTCTAGACCTTGTGGTGGGGAGTCGCGGATCCAGGAAAGTGCGAGGGGCCGCTTGCAAAATAACAAAGAGGATATATCTTCTGCCCCCCAAACCTCATCTCCTTCTTTGTGTCATTCGAGATTCAGTCACATCTGGGAGAGAGGGAGAGCGGCGGGTGGATCTAGGGTTGTCTTCGTCTCCAAAGTAAATCCTCCCTCGATTCTCAAGCCTTCCGTTCGTGAATCTTGGAAGGGAACTGTGGGTGGGGATCACCGTTCCTTTGCAACGGTGGTCAGATCTGCTCCTAGGGTTAACATGTATCCGTTCAATCGTGGTGGCGGAAGAGGAGGGGCTGCGCGGCAACCGCAGCGCCCAAACTTCCCTCCTCGGCGGCCGATAGGAGGGTACACGGCGCCTGTCGACCGGCCTGCGGTGGTCCACGCCCTACACGCTGCGCCGCGGGATCTTGGAGATTCATCTGCTCGTGGCCGGATGCCTGGGCGAGCGATGGCGAGGGGTGGATTCCAAGGTGGTAGAGCTGCTAGCTCTGACCAATCTCGTCCAAATCAGAACTTCAGAGGAGGTATGGATAATCGTCTTGGGGCTATTGGTTCACGGTCGTTTTGTGCTTCTGGTCGACAAAGTGTTTTTAGTCGTGATAGGTTTGCGCATCGGCCCGAGATGCGTGATGCGGATTCAGATAGTTCTGCTAACGAGCGCTCGTATCCTGCTCAAGTAAATCCTAGGCGCTCTCATACTCCCACTCCTCTTTCCTCTCCGGATCTGCCAAATCAATCTGAGAGAAGGGGGGTTGCGGAGCAGCCAAGTCGTGAAAATCGTGATAATGGTCGTGGTGCTGTGCGTGCAGTTCAATTCAGGGAGAATCAGAACCAGGTTGTTGAGATTGAATCCATCTGCAACCTGTGTGGTGCTAATCATGATGTGAATCTAATTCATGCTCATTCTAGACCTTGGGAGCTGGCAGCCCCCTTTGTGGGCGCAGCGATTCCCAATGGTGGGTTCTTTGTTATTCCAGAGATTAGGAATCCTTCTCCAACTAAGGAAATCCACCAGGCGATTGTGGAAGTTCTTCAAGGGAATGTATCTGCAAGGCAGATTGAAGATGAGTTCACTCAATGGGCTGGGGATAGGTGTACCTGGAGGTGGTACGCCAAGCAAATGGCTGCCAACAGGTTCCTGATGCGTTTCCCTAGCTCAAGAGATGTGGATGCTTGGTTACACTTCGGCAGAATTAACATGAGAACAATGCCTTCTGTGGCTCTTCGTGTTGAAAATTGGATTCCTGGTTATGGGGCTGTTGCTGAATTAGACATGTCGTGGTTCCAGGTACGTGGAATCCCTCTGGATAACAGGAACTGCCCCACTGCTTCCTATGCAGGCAGTCTAGTGGGCAGGACTTTGTCCGTTGATAGGTTAAGCCTGAATAATGTTGATTATATTAGGGTCTTGATTGGAAATCTGGATGTATCTCTTGTTCCACCAGTGGTACCTAATGTTAACATTGGGGGGGCATTTTATGATATTGAGTTCACCAGGGAAATTGTCTGTGCAAAGCCGGGGAAGGAGAAGGCTCAGGTGCACGTTGAGCAGTCTGGTCAGAATCTTCCTGAGAATGGGGGAGGTGATTTTAATCATACTCCCAAGAAACTAAAAACCAATGATGGTGCTGCTGCTACTGGGGAGAGAGGTGGACACCGAAATGCTGTGCAGGGTGGGTTTATGCGCGATGCTAGAGCTGCATACATGCACTCTGATGCTGGGAAGCAGTTGGCTAAACAAGTTTCCGAAGAGGATGTGTGTAGTAAGGGGAAGAGGAAGATGACAGAACCTGAACAGGAGGAAGACGAAAGTGATGAAGATGAGTTTGTCCACAAAGTGCAAGACCTTGGATACTCTTCTGCTGTAGTCCCTGTTCTATCTCAAGTGGGTGTGGGTTCCTCCAGAGCTCCACAAAAGACACATCTTGCTGTGGATTTTTATGCACAATACTTAGCATATCTTAAAACTCCTAGGATCACTGCTGGGGTGGTGGAAAATCCTGATGAGCCGCTTAAGATGGAGCTCTCCTATGAAGAGTTTTTGAAAAGGCTTTTGGAGTCAAACAGTGATAAAAAGATGGAGTGGAGGAAGCACTTGCAGAATTTGCCTGGTGCAGAGCAGGCTCCTGTTGTGGAATCTCCCTTAATATCTAGCCATGATGACTTGGATAGTGTTGAGGGAGTGTCAGAAGAGATCATGTCTGCAGATTCTGCTGATTGCACGCAAGTTTTGAACTCAACTGTGGTGATTACTGAGGTTTTCTCCAGCCCTGAAGAGAAAGATGAGGACAGTCCTAATGCAAGGAAGAAGATGCCTTTCATACCTACTCCTGATCAGCCTTTACCTTCGAGGGGGAGTGCAAGACTACAAGCTGACTCCAAGATCAATTTAAATGCTGTCAAGAAGGCCATGGCCCAGCTGGAATCTAGGGATAAGACTGAAGGTAAAAAAAACATCTCTTCTGTTAATGCTTTTTCTGTTTTGGATGATGATTATATCCTGGATAAAGCTCTTGAAATTGGTATTAATGTATCATCTTTATCTTTACAATCCATTAATCTACTCAAAGATTTAGAGGTTGCTAGAAATGTTGTGGTTAGTCAAAAAGATAGGGTGGTTAAGGAAGCTGTTTGCAATGAAAAAAATCTTAGTAAGGGTGCTATTGAAAACATGGTGGATAAGGATCAAATAGAGGCTTCTGCTCAATCTCTCGAGTCAGATGGGGATGGTTTTGTTACTGTTAAGTCAAAAAAATCTTTAAAGCAGGCTAAGAAAAATTTGGCTTCTATAAATTCTAATCAAGGGGTGCCCCTTAGTGGCACAAGAATCCCTTCTAGGGTCAGTACCAATCACCCTTGGAGTGATGTGGTATCTGGACCAAGAACAAGGAGCAGGACTAATAATATTAAATGATTGGAGCTTTTTTAAATAGCAGGGGTGTGGGGAAAAAAGGTTTTGCGTTTTCTCTTAGGGATTTAATTAGTGAGCATCATCTTGATTTCGTTGGATTGCAAGAGACAATGAAGAGAAATATTGACAATTCGATTTGGAGAAAGTTTGATCCTGATAAGTCATTTACATGGCACTGGTCCCCCTCTGTGGGAAGGTCTGGAGGGATTCTGTGTGGAATTAGAAGTGATAGATTTGATGTGGTGGAAACTAGAGTAGGCAGATTTCATGTGTTAGCTGTTGTTTTTGACAAAAAGTTAAGCATCAAGGTCTGCTTGGTTGTGATTTATGGTGCTGCTCAGGATGAGTTTAAAACAATGTTTTTGGATGCCCTGGAAAATATCTGTTCTGATCTTCAGCTACCAACTATCATTGGTGGGGATTTTAATATTCTCAGGTTTGAAAATGAGAAGAATAAAGGAGGGGGAGTGACCAGATTTTCACATAGGTTTAATCAAATCATTTTTTCTTATGGGCTGAGAGAAGTAGATATGTCTGGTGGACAATTTACTTGGTCTAATGGGCACTCTGATCCTACTTTGGAAAAATTGGATAGAGTTCTCATGAATAATGAGTGGGAAAATTCCTTTCCTCTAACTCATGTCATGAAGATTCCTAGATTCCTTTCTGATCATAATCCTCTGATTTTGAATACTGGAGAGGGAACTGTTAATAAGGTTAAGGAATTTAGGTTTGAAAAATCTTGGATTGAGCACCCTGAGTTTCAGGATAGGGTTAAATTAGCCTGGGACTCCTCTGGGTTCAATTCAGATAGTATCTCTAATATACAAAGTAAAATTAAGAAAGTGAAGAATTCTCTTAAGGGCTGGGGAGCAAATGTGAGAGGTGCTTCTATTGCTAGGAAAAAATGTCTTCTGGAAGAGTTAGCAAATCTTGAGCAAATTGAAGAGACTCAGATGCTGACTGGAGAGGAGTACATTAGAAAAGGAAATGTGCAGAAGGAAATGATGTCCATTTTGGAAGAAGAAGAAAAATACTGGTTTAGTAGATCTAGTGAAAGGTGGTTGCTACAGGGGGATCTTAACACTGCTTATTTTCACAGAATTGCAAATGGGAGGAGGAGGAAAAGTACAATGTATTCTTTAAATAACATTGGTGTGGAAATACAAGGGACCATGGCCCTCTTGAGCCATGCAACTGAGTACTACAAAAATTATTTGGGCATGGCCCTCAATGTGTGATTACTTTAGCAAATGATGTGTGGAGCATAGAGGAAAAACTTTCGGAGGAAGATATTCAAATGTTAGATGTTCCTTTTTCTGAGCAGGAAATTAAATCAGCTATTGATAATATGGAGAAGAACAAAGCCCCTGGGCCTGATGGAATTCCTATTGAATTCTATCAGGCTTGCTGGGCCTCTAGTTAAAACAGAGATTATGCAACTCTTTTCTGATTGGTATGAAGGAAACCTTCCTTTATACAGGTTAAATTTTGGTATCATTATTTTGCTTCCAAAAACTCCTGATGCTGATATTATTCAGAAGTATAGACCTATTTGTTTGTTACAAGTTTTGTATAAAATTCTTACTAAAGTCATAACATGTAGACTTGAACCCCTTATGACAAAACTGATTTCACCTTGTCAGAATGCTTTCATTAAGGGTAGAAATATTATGGATGGGATCTTATCTTTACATGAAATTTTGCATGAGTCCAGAAGGAAAAATCAGCAGGGGGTGGTGCTTAAACTAGATTTTGAAAAAGCATATGACAAGGTGGATTGGGAATTTCTGTTAAGATGTGTTTCTCAGAAAGGGTTTAATGATAGATGGCAAAGAATTATTAAGGACATAGTGCAGAATGGCACCTTGTGTGTCAAGATCAATGATACCAGAGGAAAAGATTTTCCTAGCCACAGAGGGGTTAGACAGGGAGATCCTCTCTCACCCTTCCTTTTTAATTTGGCAGCTGAAAATTTAGCAAAAATGATTCAGCAGGCACAACAATCTGGTCTGCTGGTGGGTTTAGTTCCTCATTTGGTAAACTTGGGGGTTGCTATCTTACAATATGCAGATGATACTATTCTCTTGATTCAGGATGATAGAGAACAGGCAATACATCTGAAGTTAATTCTTTTCTTGTTTGAAGCCATGTCTGGTTTGAAAATTAATTTTGAAAAGAGTGAGGTTATGATGATACTTAAAGATGATGTAAAAAATCTAGAATATGCTGATATGTTTGGTTGTCAATTGGGTAGCTGGCCAATTAAATATCTGGGAGTCCTTGTTTGTGGCTCAAGGTTGAGAGTGGCTGAGCTGAATGGGGTGGCAGATAAACTCAAAAAGAAGTTGGATGGTTGGGTAGGGAATAATTCTTCAATTGGAGGAAGACTAACTTTGATTCAATCCTCCCTGGGGGGGACTGCTATTTACTTGATGTCTATGTATTTGTTGCCTGTGTCCAATCTGGAGGTTTTAACAAAGATAATCAGGAGGTTTTTTTGGCAGGGTACTGGGAGTAAGAAAAAGTATTACATGGTTAAATGGGATGCTGTGTGTAGACCTAGAAGTAAAGGTGGTTTGGGAATAAAGAACTTAAAGATTCAGAATATTTGTTTACTGTGTAAATGGTGGTGGAGGTTGGAATGTGAAGATGGAATGTGGCAAACTCTGGTCTCTAATAAATATAACATTGAAAAAGGAATTTGGGCAGTTAAACCTAAACAAGGTGATTCCCCTGTGTGGAAGGACCTTTTGAAAGTGAGGAAATTTTATCTTATGAATAGGAAAATGTGTGTGGTTGGGGGAAATGAAACTGATTTCTGGCAGGATGCTTGGCTTGGAGAAAATCCTTTGGCTAATGTTTTTCCTAGGTTGTTTGAAATCTGTGACCAACAGGAAGTTACAGTGAAAGAAATGTATAATACTGGGTGGACATTTTCCTTTAGAAGATGGTTAACACCAGTTTTGCAAATGCAAGTTAGAGAGTTAAGGAATGCTTTAACAACTGTAGCATTAGGAGTTGGGAAAGATAAACCAAAATGGAAATTAACTAAGAATGGGATCTTTTCTGTGAAATCATTGTATAACAAGTTATCCTCGTTTGGTCCTGATAGATCTTTTAAACATCTGTGGAAAGCAAAACTTCCTCTCAAAATAAAGATTTGACTTTGGCTTATTTGGCACAATGCTATTGCAACTAAGGACAATATGTTGAGGAGAAAGTGGGTTGGTAGTCCAATTTGTAGGTTCTGTCATTTGAATGAATCTATTAACCATTTGTTTTTTGAATGTCCTGCTGCTAGTTTTGTGTGGAGTTCAGTATGTATAGCTTTTGGGGCAACTGCCAGGCCCACTGGTTTTACTCATTATTTTTGGTGGATCAACAAGTTTTTTCCTGGGAACACAAATCTTCATGTAGTGGGTGTTGCTGCTCTCTGTTGGGCTATTTGGAAATTGCGAAATAGGGCTTGCTTTGAGGGCAAGACTATATCATCTCCTGTTGAGATGGTGTGTTACATGAGTGTTTTTCTTCGTTATTGGGCAGGTTTGCAGGGAGAAGCAGATAAGAGCTTGCTGGAGGAAGGAGCTAAGATGATACAAGACGTTGCAATTTCAGCTCATGCGTCAACTGGATCTTCGGCGCAGGATGAAACGGAGACAGAACAGGCTGAGGATGATGTCCAGGAAGAAAATGATGATTGATTGGGTGAGCCTGTCAGTGGGTGGTGTTTGCAAACATACTTTGTCTTGGTTATGTGGCGGTACTCCTGTGGTTGTTTTGTCTGTCGGCCGGTTGGTTTGTGGTCGGTTGAAGGACTGATAGACTGCTATCTCAGTTGCTTAGGTCTGGTACTTTTGCTGTGGTATCTTGTTCCTTAAGTGAGGGTCGTTTTTTCGTTTTAAGTTGTAACTAAGACTCCTGTTCTGTTACGCTAATAATGGAACCCGGCTCTCCTTGTGGGAGGCGTATGTAAAAAAAAAAAAAAATTATCCATACACAAATAGCGGTATACCTTAGACTATATTTAATTCCAAATTTTCCGTATTTTTTTCCATTTTGGCGCTAACTTTTTTAGTTTACCGCTTAATAAACTACCCTGCAATTTTGCTGAAAACAGTTCCGCAGTATATATTGTCAACCACATTTTTCTCATCGCATACATATTTTTTTAGGCGAAGGTAGGAACCCTCCCGTCAATTTCTCCAGCCGCCACCCCGTTTCTTTAATCGCCACTCATCCAAGATCGGATCTGCTGCCGTGTGCCTCCTACCAGGCTCGTCCTTCCTAAAATCCATCTCATTTTGATTTACCCTTTCAGGTTATAGATCAATCTAGGGTTGGCCGGTGCAGACGGCACCGTCGATGCCATCACGGATGACGGCGGAGGTGGGGGTTTCTATGGGAGATGTAGTTTGTGTGTGCGAGTGTTGTGCTACTTCATGGAGGCGTCAAGAATTATTGACCGATGGCAGGAGGCGCCACCGATGGTGCCAAGGCTGTCCGTCGACGCGAGGTAAAAGGGAGTCAGGGATAGCCATCCTATCTTTTAACAGGGAACGAACCATGCAGGTCCGTAGGTGTTTTGCTTTTTCTCTCCATTTGCACGTCACATAAGCATGTACTAGCAGATCTTATTGTCGCCATGTCTCTCTCTCTCTCTGTTGTTTGATTTGATCCCCGTTAATCCTCTATAGGATCGTATCTGCTTCTTTCAGATAACCTAGCTACACACAAATCTAAATTTGGCATGCAGATCCAAAAAATTGATTATCTGTATGATGTCACCTTCCATGCCCTGTTATTTCAACAACGATTGTACATTTAGGTCCTTTTTTCCATGACCGACAACAGCTTCGTGTGAATAAATTAGTTTGCACCTTAAGGTCACATATTCAGAACCTCTCATGATATCATATTTTCGATAGTGTAATGCTTTTCTAAAGTAATCTCTTCCCTTCCCATTTTGATATAATCCCAGGTTTATTTTTTTCATGTTCGCAGTTGCATTATCTCACCTTACGCCGAGGTCGCCTCCGGCAGCAGCACCTCCTCCCTCAGTTGTTTCTCCTTCAGGTGCTTCACAAGACCATTGGTTATGTGCTTCCCCTGTATTGTCTTATGGTGATCCACCATGGTGGTTGTTGGGAGGAGTGAGGTTAGAGGATCAAGGTCACATACTGACTTGTTCTGTTGTGCGTGCAAATCTAAACCCTTGGCTAATTTGCTATGTTTATTGATTCTACAGTATAATCCTTGCCGAAGATGATAGCTAATGTCCATGATAAAACAAAGCACTTGGTGGGCATCTAACGACCATTATATATATTTTTTCAATCTCGGTCATATTTTCGCTGCATGATAATCTGTAATAATAGGTGCAGGACTGAGATAGAGAGAACATGCCTCAGTTAATAAAGTGGCAAGTGATAAGTAATTTTGTCAGCTTAAGAAAAAAGATAGGTAATTATCCTGGCATATTTGTATGTTCCTACGTTTTATGGGACATATCATAACAAATTTTCTGCAGGTGTGGGAAGAGCAACCCGAGACCAAAATTTCTTAATTCGGTGAGGGCTACTGATTTTTTTCCTCACTATGCACCATTTCATTTGCTTACCTTTAGTTGGAACTTTTCCTCCTATGGACACCTTAGTGTATATTTTCACTTGAATTAGGAAATCGGTATCACAGTTTATTTACCTTTTATTACTTTGTACAATAGCCATCTGTATCAATTCACTATATGAGATGAAATGGCAAGCTCGGATTCAAGTATCTAATAAATCTATTACCAACGGAAGGAGTCAGTATTTAATGCTCATTTTTCGTATCATTATGATATTTGAAAATATCCCTACACCAATTAGGTAATATATATCATTGCGGTTTCATCTTCCTGTGAAATTGTACAGGTGTCCATTGGTATTTTTTCTGTGCGACATGCTTACTGCAGTCCATCACACACCTCAAAGCAGAATATGATTCTGAAACCTCAATGGCCCTTTGTCTAGGTTTGAGGTAATTAATCTGAAATTTGGAGGAGGTATATATACATGTCAGGTTAAATACTATATTTTTGGTGCTTCATCTGACATGATCTTGCTCAGATATAAGAACCAGCAAACATGATCTAGAATCAGCTTGTTTACTTAATGTGTACAATGCACGAACTAGATGAATAGTAATTGTCGTTTCCATGATTTTACAACTTCAGTAAAAAGTTTCTTATCAACCAAACAAATGCAAGCTTTGTTCATTCTGGAAAATACATTTGTTCTGAAAATAAGTGGATCCACATTTTCCTATTTGTTTACATTTCTACTCTGCTAAGATTAGTACTTTGTCTCTATTACATGTCCACTAATATGGGAATGCACGGTTGAGGCATCTGGTATATTGTGCACAAATTGGATGAAATGCTACGATGCTTCTACTATATTATTCCAGGGATTTTTGACTATGTCCTTCACATGCTTTTCAGGTTAACTGGGGGAGCTAAACAAGATTGAACTCAATGAAGATTGAGGGGACAAATAATTAGTTTACGTGTCCACGAAATTATGGAGGGATTTACGATCAGTTTAGATATATAATTGATAATGTATAGAATATTTTATGACTGTTCTTGTCCATCAGTTTTCCAGATGTATCTATAAATTACTAATCTAATATTTGATTCAGTTCCAACATTCGTTCTATGTTATTGCAATTATTCCGATTTACGCTACAATTTTCAGTGTTCTCTTGAAATGGTCCCGCCTTTTACTATAAGATGGTTCATGATTAATTTCCTCTTAAATTTCTTAATAAAAGTTAATCATGCCAGCACGTGATGAGACACTTTATAAAAAGGCTTTATAAAAAGAACAACCAAGTAAATGCGTACCAGACGGATGTACTGCGGGAACATCGCGGCATCATGCTGCCAACCCGGTCCAGCAGAGAGTGCAACAGCCAGCTGTTGTGCAGCAGCAGGCAGTGGTGGCAGTGGCCACCCCGGTTGTTCAACCCGGTCCCGTGCCGCAAGACCGCTACGACGATGGGTACTCGGCAATGGAGATGGGCGGGTACGCTGACCCAAGAGACATCACTGATCGTTTGGGTGACCGCATGCTGGAGCCCAACGACGCAAGATACAAGTTGGACCGGATTAATCGGTCAGCACAGATGGAGATGAGGGGGCCACCCGGCCCAGCATGTTTTGGTAACCGCATCATGGGGGAGCCTTCTGTGAACAAGTTCCAGTTGGCTAGAGGGACCAAGTGCTATGATGGCAGCACCAAGCCGGAAGACTGGCTAAGCGACTATGTCACCGCTGTGCACATTGCAGGCGGCAACCGAAGATGGGCCGTGAGATACGTTCCCCAGATGCTGGAGGGCCCTGCCCGGATCTGGTTGAACAACTTTCCCAAGGACAGTATCAACTGCTCACTTGACTTCTCGGAAGCCTTCATCAGCAACTTCACCAGCACGTACAAGAGGCCGAATAGGCCGCAGCAGCTTTCAGCTTGCAAGCAGCGAGAAGAGGAAATCGACCGGGAGTACCTTACTCGGTGGAGCACACTGAGGAACACCTGCGAGGGTGTGAACGAGTCACATGCAATCGCCTGGTTTGCTCAAGGCTGCAGGCATGGCAGCATGTTGTGGCAAAAGCTGCAGAGAGAGATGGCGAGTACGCTCGCCGAGACGATCAACATCGCTGATATGTATGCACTCGGTGACCCTACTCAGCCTTTACTCGATGCATTCGAGCCGAGAAGGAAGCACCATGATGGCGGCAGACGCCAGGATTTCCGCAACAAGCGCAGGGGTGACCGCCTCGATACTCGGTATGATGTCGAAGAAGTGAATGCTGTGAACCAAGACCCTGCGGCTGCTGGGAGTAGCCAAAGGCAAAAAACTGCTGGAGCCCAATACGGGCAGAACCAGAACCAGGGCCAAGGCATCAAGAAGCCATACAGTGCTCCTCAGCAGGGTAGCGGCAACCCAGATACAGGAGATGCTCAGAGATTTATCTTTGAGAACATGAAGGATGGCCATGTAGCTTCCATACTCGGCATCCGAGTAGGCCAGCCAACCACACTACCCGGCAATGCAGCTGGTGGGACTGCATCAAGGGTGAAGGGTTTGGTCAGCTGCCCCCTCCTCCTCCTCTGCCGCTCTCGGGAGAAAATGTGCAGCCTATTCGGGCAACTGCTCCTAGGCCAGCATTGAATCCGAGAAGGAAGAACGTGAACCAAGTGGCTCAGGGAGCCAACCGCAACTACAACTACGACAACCGCAATGAGCTCAACCGCAACTACTACACCCGCAACAACAACAGGAACAACAACAACAATGGCAACAATGGTGGTGGAGACCGCAATCAGTACCAGGAACACCATGAGAGCTACATGGTGTTCACCACCGAGCCAGACGACAAGCAGTCGCTGCACAAGCGTGCGATGGAGGTAAATGCAGTGATCGCAGCTGTGCCTCACTATCTTCTCTGGTGCGGGCAAGAGATTACTTGGTCCAGAGCTGATCATCCCAAGGTGATGCCCAATCCGGGTACATATGCTCTGGTGGTGGATCCCACATTCCTAGGGACCACGAAGAATGTGAGGTTCAACAAAGTGCTGATTGATAACGGCAGCAGCATCAACATCATGTACTGAGATACCCTGGAGAAGCTCGGCCTTGCCGAGGACATGCTGCTACCCAGCAGGACTACTTTTCATGGCATTGTGCCGGGAGTGTCTTGCGCTCCAATCGGCCGCATCTGGGTAGATGTCCTATTCGGCACCAGGGAGAATTGCCGCACCGAGTGCCTGCAGTTCGAAGTGGTTGATCTTTAGAGCCCCTACCATGCTCTACTCGGTAGGCCTGCGCTCACCAAGTTCATGGCCTCAGCCCATGCAGCCTACCTGAAGATGAAGCTACCTGGTCCCAATGGAGTCATCACCATCTCGGGTGATTAGCGCTCCTTGGAGTGCGCGTCTGCTGGTTCTCTGCTGGCGGAGTCCATGGTCATTGCTGCTGAGAAGAAGAAGATACACGAGGTGGTTGCTATGGCTCAAGCAGCACAAGTCGGTATGCCTGGCATGCCGGGTACTCAGTATGGAGCAGCTTTCCAGGCCTCCCAGGAAACCAAGAAGGTGCAGGTGGACCCTGAGTTCCCGGACCGTGTTGCCATCATTGGCGCCGGGTTGGACGAGAAATAGGAAAGCGAGCTCATCCACTTCTTCCGTGAGAATTGGGACGTCTTCGCATGGTCTAATGAGGACTTGCCGGGTGTCCCGAGGGAGTTGGTTGAGCACTCGCTACATCTGCATCCTGACGCCAAGCTAGTTAAGCAGGCTATGCATCGCTTTGGTGATGAGAGGAGGAAAGCTCTCGGTGATCAGATCACCAAGTTGCTGATAAGCAGATTCATCATGGAGGTGCTGCATCCGGATTGGCTGGCCAACCTGGTTATGGTCGAGAAGAAGAAGCAGGACCCCAAGGCCGAGACTGCATGGCGCATGTGCGTGGACTACACCGACCTGAACAAGGCCTGCCCCAAGGACCCATTCCCGCTACCCCACATAGATCAGGTGATCGATTCCACTGCCGGGTGTGAACTTTTGTCTTTCATTGATGCCTACTCTGGTTTTCACCAGATACCTCTTAATCCGGCTGATCAAATAAAGACTGCTTTCATTACCTCGTACGGGGCTTATTGCTATCGTGTCATGTGCTTTGGGTTGCGGAATGCGGGGGCTACCTATCAGAGATGCATGCAGAAATGCTTGCATGATCAAATTGGCAAAAATGTGCAGGTGTACGTAGATGACATTGTCATCAAAACAAAAGAAACACATACTCTTCTTAGTGATATTGAGGAAACTTTTGCTAACCTGGTCAAGTACAGGATGAAATTGAATCCGACTAAATGCACCTTTGGCGTTCCGGCTGGCAAGTTACTCGGTTTCTTGGTATCCAGTCGGGGCATTGAAGTCAATCCTTCAAAGATAAAAGCTATAGAGAGCATGTCTTTTCCGAGATCACTGAAGGATGTGCAAAAGTTTACCGGGTGCTTGGCTTCTCTGAGCCGCTTCCTAGGAAGAATGGGTGAGAAGGCATTGCCTCTGTACCAGCTCATGAAGAAGAGTGATAAGTTCGTCTGGACATCGCAAGCCGATGTGGCCTTCAGAGAACTCAAGACCATGCTGGGTAGCGCTCCCATCCTGGCTAGCCCGCTACCCAAAGAGCCAATGTTGCTGTACATTGCAGCAACCAACCGGGTAGTCAGTGTGGTGATAGTGGTGGAAAGAGAAGAGGAAGGCAAGAAGGTGCAGCGGCCAGTGTACTACCTCAGCAAGGTGCTATCCAGCTCCAAGCAGAACTACCCGCACTACCAGAAGATGACGTATGGCGTGTACCTGGGTGCCAAGAAGCTCAAGCATTATGTCCAAGAGCATCCCATCACAGTGGTGAGTACTGCTCCCATCTCGGAGATCATGGGCAACAAGGAAGCAAGCGGCCGGGTAGCCAAGTGGGCAATCGAGCTAGCCGCGTACACCCCTCTGTATGCGAGAAGAGAAGCAATCAAGTCACAAACTCTGGCAGATTTCCTGGTGGATTGGGCCGAGATGCAGTATGATCCTCCTTTGCCAGAAACCAACTACTGGAAGATGCATTTTGATGGCTCCAAAGTGAAGGAAGGCCTTGGTGCTGGCGTGGTGCTCACGTCACCCAAGCGAGATCAACTCAAGTATGTGCTGCAGATTCATTTCAAAGCATCTAACAATGTGGCCGAGTATGAGGCGTTGGTACATGGTCTGAGGGTAGCCAAGGAGATTGGGGTGCAGCGTATCGTCTGTTATGGCGACTCGGATTTGGTGATTCAGCAAGTATCCGGCACCTGGGATGCTTTGGATGCCAACATGGCGTCCTACCGGTTTCTGATGCAAACCATGACTGGCTTCTTTGAAGGGTGTGAGTTTCATCATATACACCGAGCTGAGAATGATGCAACTGATGAGCTGTCCAAGTTGGGGTCTTCTCGGCAGTTTATCCCGGCTAGGATTGCCTTAGAGCATTTGAGAAAGCCATCCCCCAACCCGGAGTCTATTTTTGTTCCATCTCTGCCAGGAGAGGAAGCTGTGCCCATGGAGATTGATTGGGAGGCTGCAAAAGAGAACCCGGGACTGTCGTCTCCAACCCGGGGACTGGCACTCGCAACCCGGGGACTGCTCCATTCAACCCGAGGACTGTCGCATTCATTGAGGGGATCATTTCTCAGTACTTGGGGACTCGGGGACTCGCCCCCAACTCAGAAGAGGTTTTGGTAGCTGATACAATGGAAGTGGACAAACCAGTGTTTCCCACCCGGGAGACACCGAGTTGGGCTCTGTCCATATTATCCTTTCTAACGGATGGCACATTGCCAAGTGACGAGGTCACAGCCAGGCAGATACAGAGAAGATCCAAGGGCTACACAATCATCAACAAGGTGCTGCACAGAAGGAGTCCTACTGGCGTGCTGCAACGCTGTGTAGAGCCAGAGGAAGGAGAAGAGATTCTTGTGGAGATACACCAAGGAGAATGCGGGCATCACGCCTCTTCTCGGGCTCTGGTCAACAAGGCTTTTCGGCATGGCTTCTTTTGGCTCACTGCTTTGAGGCAAGCTGAAGATATAGTGAGAAAGTGCAACGGGTGCCAGAGGTTTGCAAGCAAGATCCATATGCCAGCTTCCGAGTTAAAGACCATTCCCATTACTTGGCCATTTGCTGTTTGGTGTTTGGACATGGTGGGTCCTTTCAAGCCAGCTAGAGGCAACATGACTCATATCTTGGTCATGGTTGATAAGTTCACCAAGTGGATTGAGGTCAAGCCTACTCGGAAGTGTGATGGAGTCACAACTGTGAGTTTCCTAAAGGATGTCATTCCGAGATACGGCTACCCGCACAGCATCATCACTGATAATGGTACAAACTTTGCTGAGGGTGCATTCGCAAGATTCTGCAGAGAGAAGCGGATCCGGCTAGATGTCGCATTTGTTGCGCATTCTGCCTCCAATGGGCAAGTTGAAAGAGCAAATGGCATGGTCTTATCCGGGATAAAGCCAAGGCTGATTGAACCATTACAGCGAACCCATGTTTGTTGGTTGGACGAGTTGCTGGCGGTGTTGTGGAGTCTAAGGACTACCCCTAACCGATCAATCGGATACACACCATTTTTCCTGGTATATGGAGCTGAGGCCGTGTTGCCCACTGACCTAGAGCATGGCTCGCCCCGAGTAACCCTCTACACTGAGGCGGAGGCGAGAGAAGCTCGAGAAAATGACGTTGACCTGCTAGAAGAAGCAAGAGAGCTAACTCTGTCACGTTCAACCATTTATCAACAAAATCTGAGGCATTATCACAGCTGGAAAGTAAACCCAAGGGTTTTCCGAGAAGGAGACATGGTCCTTAGGCTCGTGCAGCGCACGGCCGGGATGCACAAGCTATCCCCTCCGTGGGAAGGGCCCTTCATTGTGAGCAAGGCTCTACAAAATGATGCCTATTATCTAGTTGACGCACAGGCACCCCAGAAGAACAAGCCGGATAAAGCTGGAGAGGAATCTAAGCGCCCCTGGAATGTAGCTCTACTCCGCCGTTTTCATTCATGAACAAAAAGTTGTATGTATCTCCTCAACTGAGTTAAAATTCTAGTCGGCACTCCGAATTCAAACTCGGGGACTGCCCTTGTCCAAATTTGCTCTGTGTTGTTCTGCTCTGTTTTCCTTTGTCTACTCGGTTGCCTTACTTAAAATTTCACGTGCATATCTAGTAGTGTGTTTAAACCCACGGGCCAACTCTTCGACTCTGCTGCTGTCCGTAGCCCGACTTCATGGCAAGCAAGAGAACAAGCCAAAGGTCAATGAGCACACGAAAAATTGTTAAGGAAAAGAGAGGTGTAGCAACCGAGTAGGGTGTTCTTTACTGTTTCTGTTGTCTCTTTTCGGTTAAGTGGTGGGCAGCGTTACCATGCAATTCTCTAAGTGGCTAAGTATCTGAAACTTGAACTTTGAAATCTTGTGACTCGACTACCAAAAACCCACAAGTGGCAGGTAAGAGCAAAGACAAAGAGAACAAGTGAATAAAAAATGCAACTCGGGGACTTGCATTGAAACGCAACCCGGCATTGAGCCAGAGTTGCTAAACTGTTAAACAAGTAAAATTGAGTAGCAAACGACCTAAAGCATAAACTTGTTCGATACATCTGCACCCGGCATCCCGGGGATCTGATGAGATCGTTCAGAGATAAAATATGCAGGAATTAAGCAGCAGTGGAGGCAGTATCAGTGTTGGCATTGGTAGGCGCTTCCGGCTCGGAGGCAGCAGTGGTTGCGGTAGGCTCGACTGAAGGAGGAGTCGTAGTTGTAGCGATGGGCTCTGATGCAGTGTTGGAGGCCTGAGTAGCTGCAGTGCTGGGAAGAGGGTAGAGCTCGCCAGTCGCGGTCCCAGTAGCGCCCAGCTCCAGAGCTGGATCGTTGATTACCATCTCGGTGGTGACGGTCTCCTCCTGCGCAGCGGATTGCGACTGCTCAGTCCCCGAGTCAGCTCCCAACCCGATTCCTCTGCAGTGCCGCGCTGCTCAGTCTCCTCCTGCTCAGCCTTCTCGTTCTCGGCCCCTTCCTCCTCCAACTCCTCATCATCCTGGTCCTGGTCTTCGTCGTCGTCATCCTCGAACTCGGCCTCTCCTTCGTCTTCATCACCCTCAACATCTGTATCCGGCTCGGTGGGGCCGTCGATGAAGACGCTAGTGTCGGCATAGGAGGCGAGCTCATAGGCCACTGCCTTCCGGCGGGAGACGCACTCGGGGCGTTTGGTCCACTTGGATCCATTACGCCGAGTTCCAATCCTGTCGAGATCCAGGTTCTCGTACCAAGACAGAATGAAGTGAAGAAGCTCATCAGCGCCTGCCCGAGCTGCGGAAGCACGCCACATCTTCAACTCCACCTTGACCTGCTCCAGGTTGGTGGCAATGTCGCGGAAGGTCTCCGGAACGTCCTTCTCGGGCCAGAAGAGCTTGTGCAGCTTGATACCAGTAGACACCATGGAGGTGCCCAGGTTCTTGAGGGAGCGGATTTGCGTCTTGAGGTTGAGGAGATGATCGCTAATGTTGGAGGTGTTGTCAATATTCAGACCAGAGGCGGCCCTAGCCTGCCTTGCCTTGTCCACAGCAGGTACACCAATGGAACGGAGTTCCGGGAAGATATCTGCATAAGGATCTGAGTTGAATCAGAAATAGTGACCGAGAAGAAGTGAAACCGGGTAGAAGAAGGCAGAGAAGAAAAAGACAAGAGAAGTAAGGAGTAGCGGTAACTCACATTCCATGTCCACCACCAGGCCTCCCAGCTTGACCTTCCAGTCCTCGGCGTCTTGGAGATGATTGTCATGGACGCGGCGCGAATGAGTGATTTGCGCCTCGAGAGCTTGGTTCCTTTCCTTGAGCATGGTGTTTTCCAGCTCGAGTGCTCGCTTCTCAGCAACGACAGTCGTCTCAAACTCCTGCTTCTCGCGGACGGAGTTGATTGCGGTTTGGAGTGCAGCTGAGAGATCAACCTGGAGCTTCTCAAACTCTGTCCTCTCGGCCGCGCGCTCTTTCTCTATCTCGGCTTCCTGGGCCTACACTTGCTGATGTGCCTCCGCAGGAGTGAGGCATTGCAGGTGCTGCTCCCGGAACTTCTTATATTGTTCTGCGAGAAGCACAACACTGATTAGCATAGTAGCCAAATGGGAAAGGGCAAATACGGAGAAGAGAGAACAATACTCACCTTCCAGAGAAGAGATTTTACTCTGCACTGGGCAGCGAAAACCTCACAATCTTGGTGCCTCTCCACCAGGGCCTTGAGTTCGCCTGCAGAGAAGAAAGCAGTTGAGCAAAAAGCAAAAAAAAATGGGCATAAGTACAAAACGCACAAACCGAGATGCTAAAAGCTTAGCTTCGATTTCAGAGAGCTTGAGGGTGCGGTCCAGAGCGTGCTGCTCCATGGCATCCCTGTCTCTCTTGTCAGCCTCCAGAGCTTGGTTTCGTTCTCTGGCTTGCCGGTGATTCCAGAGAAGCTGACGGAAAACTTTTGTCCTTTTTTGGACGCTATCCTGCAGGGGAGAAGGAAAGAGTATAAGTTTTGGAAGATTTGGCCCGAGTAGATTTCAACTCGGTTGTGCCTCAGAGGGGTGGTGACTAAGAGAAGAGAAAGAAGAAAATGGCAACTCAGAAAATTCAAAATGGAGAGGGACACTTACCACATAGCTTTTCTCGATATCTTCAATATTCTTGCGCAAGACGAACAGCTTGCCGGCCAGAGTGCTGCAAGGGCTAGCCACGGCCATGCCAACAGGACCAATGTCGGCCTTGTTCTAGTCTGTCCGGTAATGGTCGAGCTTGCCCAACTCGGCACCATCCCAGGCGTTATTGCCATACATCTTGCTATCCCAGGCATTCTCGATGTGGCCTACCCGGTCCAAGATGGCTGCAATGCCTGCTTCGGGTAGCTCCTCGTTGTCCTTGCCGCGGGAAGAGAGTTCCTTAATGACCAAGGAGTCTTTCTTTCCCTTGGACTTGGAGAGGCCCGCGGCTTTGCGCTCTTTGAGAGCGGCTAGCCACTGATCCTCCTTGGACAACTTGATTTGGTGGCGCTGCTGCAGTTCTGTCCAGTACTCGGGATACTTGCGCTGCCCGCTAGCGCCAGCACCAACACTCAACTTCTCGACAGGACCAAGGGTAACCTCGGGGGGAACCAGGCTGACGTTTGGGTTAGGCGATGTCTTGTTCTGAGTGAGTGTCAGCTGGGTGCTCTTGATCGGCTGTCCGGGTTGTCCGCCTTGCGGCTTGGAGGGCAGCGACGCCTGCCCAGCCTGTGAGGCGGCGCGTTTTGGCTGCGTCTGGGTTGGTTCAGCACCCGCCTTGGTAGTCTTCTTGGTGCTTGGCGTGGGGGTTGGCCGAGAGGGCGGAGGTGCTTGGAAGGCTGGCTGAGAAGGAGGTGGCACCTGTTTGGCAGGTGAAGGTGCCTTCCGAGTTGCAGGCGCCTTTGCTTGGTTGGCGGCAGCGGCGTCCGGCTGCACGGCGTACTCGCGTGAGGGCTCCTCCACGGGGTCCTCGGTGTGCTGCGCGGTAGCGGGATCCTCGGTGTGCTGCGCGGCAGCAGCGTCTTCTACCCGCTGCTCGACAGCGGGGTTGGGATGTTCTGCAGCATTGGTCTCGGGCTGCTGCTCGGTGGTGGCGTCTGGCCGCTCCACGGCCGTGGTGTCATGCTGCTGCTCGACAGCATGTTCAGTATCCTCCCCAGCTGATGCAGCTGGGGGAGTTGGTCTCTCGGTGTTGGCAGCGTCTTGGGCAGCCTGCTGCGCTTCAGGCTGCTGCTGCTCGGAGACGCGATCGGTATCGTCTCCAGCGCCATCGTTCTCGGCTCCGAGATCTCGCTCTTCGTCAATAGGGGAGGACGCACGCATCCTACCCTGCGGTTTCTGGTTTTCATCATCATCCGAGAGCTCTACAAGCTGCTCCCGGGGCGCGGTTGTTTTCTTCTTGGGACGAGGTGCGGCAGTGGCATCAACATCGAGAGCCTCACTGGAAGAAGAAATAGAGTCAGAAGGGAAGCGGAAAAAGGAACACGGGAAAAGCACAACAGAGAACCAGGGTATACTCGTAAGCACTTACCCCTCTGAGGTAGGGGCGCGTTTTCGGCGGCCGGTGGTGACTTTGATTGCTGGCTTCTTATTGGTCCTCTTGGGAGGAGGTGCTTGGGCACCGCTGCCAGTTTGTTTCCGAGTAGTAGGAGCAGCCACGGACACCGGAATCGCGTCCACGGGCTCCTCTAACTCATCCAATTCAGGCTCCTCTGCAGAGAAGAGGGGAGAATTCAGAACAAGCAAAAGAGAAGGGAATCAAAGCATACTACTAGCAAGCAGAGAGGTGAACACGATCACCTTCTTCATCTTCGGACCAATCCCGAATAGAGGCATCAGCTCGGGACTTACCGGCCTGAATGGCGTGAGGGATACACAAGGTATCTTGGGTGTCGTAGGCGGTCTCGTCATCTTCAGTTCTATCCGCTTTCCAGTTGGCCTCAAATATTTCATTGTCCTCTTCTCTCTGGCGATTGATGTGCTATTGATGCAAACATAAAGCTCAGTGAGTTGAATTTCGGATAAGTGGTTCTATTTGGTCTAGCATGCAAACATAAAGCATATCAAGCTAAGGAACTCTACTCGGTCTAGCATGCAAACATAAAGCATATCAAGTTATAGAGTTCTACTCAGTCTAGCATGCAAACATAAAGCATATCAAGCTATAGAGTTCTACTCGGAGTAGCATGCAAACACAAAGCATATAAGGCTATAGGAAGGTCTATTCGGTATTAAGAGCCAGTACCGAATGTGCAGAGAAGAACACTAACCTAGGTGATGGGTTTTGTGCGGCTATACGACACGAAGCCGTAAGCCCAGTTCTCAGTGAGCGTGGTCTGCATAATAGACCTGGCCCAGATGGCCACCTCAGCCTTGCCGAGCTCGAAGGTCGTCGTCCTGGTACAATCCCGAGGACCTCCCATGTAGCACATCTTATGTACTCGGTCCTAATGCGGGAGTACCCGACACGAGATACATCAGGCGATTGGGTCGTCCTAAAGGAGCCCTTCCGCCGCCAACTCGGTCAAGCGCTTCTCGACCTGGACGACGTCTGGCACGGTCTTCTTCGGGTCGTATCTCCAGTTCTGCCCGGTGGGCAGCGCGTTCACAAACTTAGGGAGCTCTATCCGGTCTTCGATGTGATGTCCCTTCTCGGCGGGAACGTTCTTCACGTAGAGGAAGCCGCGCTGCCACTTGCGCACGGTATCCAGCCCGAGTACTCTCGGGTGGTGTCCGGTGCGGCGCTGCAACATCATCGCGCTACCCGTCTGGGTCTTCGCGCGGGGAACGAGTGGGTTATTGGGATTGGGCACGCTTTGTTGACGGAGGAAGAAGTAGCGTGCCCAGGTTTGAACTGTCGGGTAGACACCCAGGAAAGCTTCACACACGGTGGCGTGTGTGGAGAGAATAACCATGGCGTTTGCTGGAAGGTGGTGCGGCTGAAGGCCGAAATGGCGGAGAAAGTCCGAAAAGAACTTGGAGATGGGAAGGCCGAAGCCGCGTTTGAAGTGGGAGAGGAATACCACGTACTCGCCCGATTCTGGTGCCGGGAGGCCGGCAGACAACGCCGGGGGGGGGGGGGGGGGACTCGGCGGGTGTTCACCAGCCACTGGCAGTCATCGGCGGTGACGTCCGAGCCCTCCCAGCCGGCTCAGGCGGGAATCATCTCGTCTCCGTGCTGGTCCATGGAAGCGAGGCTGCTGTTGGAGAAGAAGAGCTCGTCGGAGTTGATGGTGAGGATGACGGCGGTGGCGCGCCGAGATTCTTGCTCTCAGTTCTCACGGCGGGGGCGCGGTGAGTACTCGCGGTGGAGCTGTGCTCGACAGCGGCGACAGAGGCGATGGGAGCGCGAGATTGGAAAGTGAGGAGGAAAGAGAAAAGGTAGGCGGCGCGAGGGTATTTATCTCTCCCCGCGAGCTGCAGTTACTACTGGATTGATCGTGGCCAGAGATCGTGCGGCGTGGGTTAACTGCCCGTTAGAAATGCACACAACGCAATACGCGCGCGTAACGGGCGCAGTTAATCCCACGACGTGGGTCGTGGGCTTTCGGTTACCTGTTCGAAGTGACCTAACGGGCTGTGGGCCCCGGATGCAGTGATAGGCGCGTGGCCTGCTGTATCCCTGGCACCGAGGCGTCGGGGGTACGTGGGCGTGACACGTGCCCGAAAGCGACACGATAAGATGGATTCGATCTGGATTGAGCGGGGTCGAGTGGAGATTTCGCTAAGTGTTGGGTTCTCAGCAGAGCTTTGTGTTGAATGCTCTACTCTGCACTTGGCAGATTTCCTTCAAGGCCTTATTCAGAATAGTGAGAGCAAAGGTTCTGAGTATTCGGGTTGAGGAACAACTCGGATAAAGTGTTTCGAGGAGACAATTTGGTTTAAGCTGGCAGGGCCCAACGAAAAAAGTTCACTGGACTCTACCAGCTTCGGGGACTAATGTCGGGGGGCTACCCCTGAGTAGGGGTAAGGCAGGTGGTAAAATGAAGATCAGGGTGCTATTTACCGGGTAGGCGGCTACCCGGGTACCCTCTACCCGGTAGCTTATATTCGGTCATAAGTATTGAAGGCCAAGAGAAGATAAGGAGAAAGATTATAATCATCCGGGTAGCAATCAAGTGGTCCGAGTAGATGGGCTGCGTTCCTACTCGGGCAAGAAGTCAATGGAGCCGTTCTGACAAGATCCCGCGTATCATGTAGCCGTACAGGCGTGCGGTTCAACTTACGGAGCGCGTGATTATCCACGCTGCGACGTGGCTACAGTGAGGTAGGCGCCTGTCAAGTCCTGTCACTGACAGAGGGGACGGGACATGAGGTAGGGCCTACTCTGTGTGACTGACAGGGTCGACAGGTCCTGTCAGCCGGACGGCGCGGCGACTTCCCGCACCCGCATCAGCGAGAAGCCGGAGGCGTGCTCTGCGCTACTGTGGAGATGTCACATCCTCGTACCTTTTATTCTTTGTTTACTCAGTTGGGCACCAGTATATAAGGTGCCCTGCCACCTCCTGTGCGAGGGACGTTACGCGAGAGAGCATTTATTACACGAGCAAGTGTTAGCTGTAGAGAGAGCAGAGAGTGGCTACTCGGCTGAGAGGCAACTTTGTACTGTGGCTACTCGGATATCGTACATACAGAGAGAAAGGCAGGAGTAGGGGTGTTACCTCTACACGACGGCCCCGAACCTGGGTAGTTCTTGGTGTTTGCAGTGTTACCTGAGCGCGTCTACTCGACATGCGATCCCTCCCCGAATACCTACAGCGTCCATCGGCCCCAAACTTAAGCCATCCCATGGCATCTGTCTTTACTCATCCACGACACACATATCGTTGTTCGGAACCCGAGGCCCCGAAGTGACAGAAATTGGGACAACCGGAGGGGAAGGCTGTGATGTGAGGATCACATGTGTTCACAAAGTGTTAGTTCTTTGCTACGGTGTTCTATTAAAAGGAACACCTTAATTACCATTAGTTCCCTTGAGGCCCCGCTGAAACAGGCTGGTAGGACAATAGATGTTGTGCAAGTTCTGATTGCGAGCACGTACGGCTATTTACGGAACACATGCCTATGGTTACTTAGTACTTGGATGCTTTATCTTATTTATCTGCAATGCCCGTGACATGATCATTATTTGAACTTTCTTATCCATGCAACGCACGTTCATCCATCCCTATGCTTACAGTATTTAATCCCGTTGTTTACCTCAATCACCACTGCTGTTGTTTTCATACTACTACTGTTATTATTTCACTCCTGCTGCTACTATAAAACTGTTACTACTGATAAACCACTGCGAACTAGTCAACTTTCAGGTGCAAGTGAATTGACAACTCACTTGTTAAGGCTCACAAATATTCTTTGGATCCTCTTGTGTCGAATCATAAAATTTGGTTTTTTACTTCGCTCGAAGACTGTTGCGATCCCCTATACTTGTGGGTCATCAAGACTATTTTCTGGCGCCGTTGTCGGGGAGCATAGCTTTATTTGTGAGCTCACCAGAGAGTATTATTATCTACTGCCAATCATTCATCATGGGTAAGTCTCGTGATGGAAGAGTTCCTATATTACCATCCACTACAAGAAGAGGTACAACTCTGAACACCTCTCTTGCTCTTGATTCACCGTCTGTTATGAGTAATCTGCTTACACCACCACATACACATGCTACACATGCTACTTCTGCTGAATCTGAAAATACTTCTGATACTTTTGATGATGCTTCTACTGTGCTTGATGAGAGTAGTTCTCTCGGTCCTTTCTTAGATGCTACTATTGATAAAGCTAAAAATGTTGCAAACACTGAAACTCCTGATAAAAATCCTGTTACTCCTGCTTTTTCACCTGAGTTTAGAGAGAATCCTAGTGATGATTTTGATGATGCCTATATTGAACTGAGTGATGATCTTATTGATGAAATACATGCTATGAAGGATAAAGATGCTGCTATACATCTTATGGAAAGCCTCGTTGTTAAATATAAATTATCTCCTGATGCTAAGTTTGCCACTTCTCCCATTCATATTAGGGATAAGGATTATGATTTCTCTCTTGATTTATCTTACTTACTCCCTCCGTCCTAGTTTATAGGACACATATAGCAAATCTCTAGTACCAAGGTGCTAGTTGATTGAGATTAGTATCTTGCATGCATTGGTGGAGAGAGATGGAGAGAGGCAACCATCCACTAATTGGAAGAGAATTAATGCAAAATGTGCCTAAGAGGTGGGACAACATGGTTTTGAGATTGTGCCCTACAAACCAGGACGAAGGGAGTATCTATTGTTGAGAAAGAACCTTTTTTCGGAACTGAAAATGAAAGTGCTATGAAACATATGAATGAGCTATCCTCTTTGAGTAGTTTATTCTCTGTTGATCTTAAGAAACGTAGCTACTTTGTTGCTAAAATATTCCCTTTCTCATTAAAGGATGAAGCTAAAACTTGGTTTAATAATTTGTCTCCTGGATCTATTGATAGTCCTATTGGTTTGGTTAATGCTTTCTTTCAGAAATATTTTCCTACTAGTGCTCAACATGCTGTTTTACAAAATATATTTAATTTCAAGCAATTGGAAAAAGATAATTTGCCTGTATCTTGGGCAAGGTTTGGTTCTTTAGTTAGGGCTACACCTGGGCATAAGCTAGAAGATAATAAACTTCTTGATATATTCTACAATGGACTAACTATTGAATCTAGGACATACCTGGATAGTTGTGTTGGCTGTGTTTTCAGGCAAAAAACTTCAGAAGAAGCTGAGGAATTAATGGCTAAAATAAGCCAAAATCATGATGATTGGACTATGGTTGAGCCTGAGCCGACCCCTACTCCAGTACCTACACCAACACCAACACCCAAGAAGAGGGGAATGATTGAATTAAATGATGAAGAGATGAGAGAAGCCAAGAAATCTCTTAAAGAGAGAGGTATTAAATCTGAAGATGTGAAGAATCTGAGGGGAATTTGGGTTTTACTTCCCTCGAAGACTGTTGTGACCCCCTATACTTGTGGGTCATCAAAGACCATAAACCTCAACCTTTGCCGGAAGAGGGAATTGTGGTTCCCAAAGTATCTAAGTCCGAATCCGTCATATTTTGGTCGTCCACGTTCTTCTACATGAAAGACGTACCCTTCCCGAAGAAGACAACAGGGTTTCCGCCATGCATCAATGGTTGGCAGACCTCAAGCAGTCCGTCAATTTGATGATCAGTGCCTGGGGGCAATACAACGAATTGGTGCCCATGTAGACCGCTGGGAATCCTACACCCATCGTAAGTATCATTCTCCTTATTCCTTCTTTTTTACTTTGTAGTTTTATTAGTTTCTACCGCGATTCTAACTTGCGGTACGAACGGTCTTTGCAGTTTTGTGAGCTCCGGGACGAGCATCTTTCGTCTCCGGGTGATTTGGTGGCGAAGAAGAAGCGGAAGGGGGCGGCGTCTTCGGACATCCCAGAACTCCCCTAGGATACCCAAAAGCGCGCTCCAGAATCCCGGAGGATGCCCAGGTTATCAACCTGGAGGGAGGGGACATCGGGGTTTCATCGTAAGTCTTCCTCCTTTTTTTTCCATTTGTTCTTCTTTTCACCATTCTTTTTTTCCCTTCCTTGCTCTTCTTCGCCCTTTGCCTTATGGCTTTTCTTCTCATTTTTAGCCTCCAGCCCGTTTCTCTGAAAGCACAGAAGAAAAAAGATTACTTCTCGTCGTGTGCGTAGTTCTAGGGATTCCGACGAAGTCCCCATTGTTCTCGAACATAGGCCTTTCGTTGATCCTCGGGAAGCTGCAGAGTCCAGCCAGCCGGAGGCCTTCAACAAAGAGGTTTTGGAAAGGGCAGCTGATGTGCTTTGTTGGGAACCCCAAGAGGAGGGTGTGATGAGCACAACGGTAGGTATTTCCCCTTAGTTAGGAACCAAGGTTATCAATCCAGTAGGAGAAAGAGGACCTTTGGAAGGTTGATGCCACTTACGATGGTGCTGGCGCTTCATCGGTGCCAGCAACAACGTGGAACCTGCACACAACACGACCAAAATACTTTGCCCCAACGGTACAGTGAGGTTGTCAATCTCACTGGTCTTGCTGAAAACAAAGATTAGACGTATAGTGTGGAAAACAGTGTATTCTTGCAGTAAGTAAAGAGAGCAGGAAATTGTTGTGGTTTGTTTAACAGTGTGGAAAATGGACCGGGGTTCATAGGTTCACTAGTGGTGTCTCTCCATAAAAATAACATGCTGGGTGAACAAATTACAGCTGGGCGATTAACAAATAGAGGTTGCATCGTAGTGCACAATATAACATGATGACTACTATGATATTTAGTGCGGGTATTACAACAAAATACATAGACCGGAATCCATCTGCATCTATGACTAATAATCTATCCTCAGGTTATCATCCGAACCCCCTTAGGTATTAAGTTGCAAGCAACAGATAACTGCATTAAACAATGTGTGTAATGTAAGCAATGCTTCTGCACACGGTCACTCACACCGCTGTTTTCTCCCTAATGGCAACAACACATCCTCCCCCTTCACGTTTCTGTCACTCGAGCAAGACAATGAGGAGGCATGAACCCACTATCAAGCATAAATACTCCATCTTGGAGTCACTAGCAACTACTTGGCCAGAGAAACCACTAGCAACAGAAAGCATGCAAGATCACCAATAACATATGCAATAAAGACTATAATCAACTTGGCATAAGGTCAATATTCATCGGATCCCAACAAACACAACATACAGAATTACATAAGATCAATCTCGATCATGATAGGCAGCTCACGGGATCTAAACATGGAGGCATATGAGGAGGAGACAACCATCTAGCTACTGCTACGAACCCGTAGTCCAGGGATGAACTACTCACGCATCACTCCGGAGGCAGGCATGGTGATGTAGAAGCCTCCGGTGATGATTTCCTCTCCGGCAGGGTGCAGGAAACAGCTTCAGAACCGTCCTGATCTAGGATTGACGGTGATGGCGGCTGCGGAACTTTTTCGGGGATTTTGATCAGGTGCCTAGGGTTTTCCATCTAGGGGGAATAAATAGGCGAAAGGGCAAAGGCGATGGAGGCCAGGGGGCCCCACACCACCAGCTGGCACGGCCCGGGGGGCGCGCCACCCTATGGTGTGGCCCCCCTGATGCTCGTCTTCGACTCCTCTTCGGTGTTCTGGATGCTTCCGGAGAAAATAGGCACTTCGGGCTTTGTGGGGTCCAATTCCGAGAATGTTTCCAGAACAAATTTTCTGAAACCAAAAACAGCAGAAAACAGGGAACTGGCACTTGGCATCTTGTTAATAGGTTAGTCTCGGAAAACATATAAAAATGCTATAAATAATGGAGAAAATTATTAATAGGTTAGTCCCGCAATTGGCATAATATCATCATGGAGCATCGGAAATTAGGGATACGATTATGACGTATCAAGCATCCCCAAGCTTAGTTCCTACTCGTCCTCGAGTAGGTATACGATAAAACAATAATTTCTGAGGTGACATGCTACTATCATAAACTTGATCAATCTAATGTAAAACCATATGCACGCTGAGATCGTAAAACTTCAAACACAAACATGATAAATAGAACTTTAATAATAAAGCATAGCAATTACTTTGCACCATGAAGAGTATCTTAAATAAAAGATCATGGATAATAATGCAAAGAAAGATAAACGTTTCTTTCAGGTATAGAGAAAGCATGGCAAAGTGGTATTTCGCTAGTCCTTAAGAGTGGGACAAAACATAAATGCCAGGACACTTTCAAAGTTCATGAGGAAGACTAGAACAAATAATTTGAGAACAAAAAATATCACATGATGAAGTAATTATTGATGTTTATGGGACAAATGCACATAGAACTCAGAATGGAAAAAAATTCTCTCTCAACTATGCATAAAGTTAGAAGATGGAGACTCAACATAAAAGTAAAAGAAAGGCCCTTCGCAGAAGGAAAAAGGGATCACTCATGTGCTAGAGCTTTTTATTTTATTAAACAGAGGTGTTAAAAGTTTGACACTCCTCCCATCCATGTTTCACAAACCATGGCTAACCGAATCCTCGGGTGCCTGCCAACAATCACATACCGTGGAGGAGTGTCTATATTTTAGGAGAGGTGTATGTTAAGGTCAACGAATGGTAAACAGACAATACAGTACGTCACAAGCCAACTAGATTCACAAGAGAGGCTCCCATAGTGAAGGACGCAACTGGTATAGAAGGTCATCCCTCATTCTCTTTTGTTTACACAATTATGCTTTGACTGATAAATCAGGGGAAAAAATAGTGAAGAGAATTTGTTTGTATTAATTTGGGGCTCGGCACCCGCTGCCAGCTCTTCTATCATTTGGATAAGTGGATGAAGCCACTAGTCCAGGGTGTGAAATCCAATCAACAAGTGAGATAAATATTCTCTATTGACGTCCTCATGAGCAAAAACAAGAACACAAAACAGGAATAATTTTGAAGGTTTTAAAGGTAACACATGAGCAATTTACTTGGAGTGGCAATTAAATACCACATGTAGGTAGGTATGGTGTACACAATGGGAAAAACTTTGGTTTAAGGGAGTTTGGATGCACGAGTAGAGCTCATACTCAGTACATGTGGAGGCTACCAAAAGACTGGGAGCGACAAATCAAGAGAGCATAAGAGCCATAATCATGCATAGCGACATAGGAATCATTAATTAAAGCATAATAGGTATCACAAGTTCAGAAACTAAGTGGTCATGGAGGCTATTCGTGACTGGTTTGTAGTCATAAACATGGTGTGAGCATGCGCCGAGTCAACCAAATAAAACATTCGAAAGAGAATACCATATATTGATGCTTTACTATGACAAGAACAACTCATGAATCTTTCAAGACATATTAAACACTCTCAGCTATTTAAGGCTATTCATGCTACTCAATAATCACAAGGCTTTAAAACTAAAATAACATTTAGCATGGCATGAAAAGGTTCTAGCCATAGTCTATATAAGCTTCTACTAGCACTGTTATAAATTCTACATCAAGCAGCAGTTTTCTTTTCCCAACAAGCACCATACAAGATATGTTTTAACAAAAATACTATCTATGATAAAGAAAGCAAACATGATAGTAATCACATAATAATACTAAAACTAACAACTCTGATAAGAGATGCATGCAAACCAGGAGCTAAATAAATGCAGCATCCAAACTGAGACTAAGAATATTCTCATGAAAAAGCGGAGTGTGTTACTCTCCAATAAAAGAATGCTGGGGTCCAACCAAGATTATTATGAAAATAAAAACAAACTGAAAACAAAAATAAAATATGCTCCAAGTAAAGCACATAAGGTGTGATCGAATAAAAATATAGTTTCACTAGAAGTGACCTGATAATTTGTTGATGAAGAAGGGGATGCCTTGGGCATCCCCAAGCTTAGACGCTTGAGTCTTCTTGGAATTTTTTGGGATGTACCACCGGGGCATCCCCAAGCTTATTCTTTTCATTCTTCTTTATCACATCATATCGTCCTCTTCTCTTGACCCTTGAAAACTTCCTTCACACCAAAATTTTCACAATCTTCATTAGCAATGTTAGTGCAATCGAAATAATAAACTCACATGGTTCAGTTTCAACACAAGACTAGCACTAAAAAACACATTAGCTACTGCACAACTTCTTTTAAAACTCTTTTTCTCAAAAGAACACCAAAAGAAAGAGATTAAGATGCAAATGCAATAATTGGCAGAAATCTGTCAAAACAGAACAGCAGGCAGAGATCGATTTTTTTAGAAAATCTTATGTTGCTCAAATCAAAAAGTGGTCAACTAAGAAAAGTTGCGTACATATCTCAGGATTACACAAAAAAAAGCTCAGGTTATTTGGAATTTTCTGTGATGTTATCCGTAATTAACAGTGGACAGGAGAAATCTGTTTCCTGCGCAGAAATCCGAAATATAGTCTTAACTTTCCAATAGAGGCTTTACATGGCTCAAAAAAAAACACAAAAAAAAAGATACATAGGGGTTGATAAGGAAATAAAACACCCAGGTGCAAAGCACACAAAAGAAAACAAAGTAAAACTGAATGAATACAGAGAAATAAAACGGGTTGTCTCCCGGTAGCGCTTTTCTTTAACGTCTTTCAGCTAGGCATAAAAGATCAACTCAAGTATTTTCAAGTGAAGAAGCATCAATATCATACTTTTCTCTAATAATAGAGTCAAAAGGTAGCTTCAACCTCTTTCTAGGAAAGTGTTCCATACCTTTCTTCAGGGGGAATTGATATTTAATACTCCCCTCTTTCATATCAATAATAGCACCAACAGTTCTAAGAAAAGGTCTTCCCAAAACAATAGGACAAGAAGCATTGCATTCAATGTTCATAACAAAAAAAATAAAAAGGTACAATGTTATTGTTAGCCATAATAAGAACATCATCAATTCTACCAAGAGGTTTCTTCTTAGCATTATCAGCAAGATGAACATCCAAATAACAATGTTCCAACGGTGGCAAATCAAGCATACCATAAAGCTTTTGAGGCATAATAGAGATAATAACACCAAGATCACACAAAGAATTGCAATCAAAATCGTTTACTTCATCTTAATGATAGGCTCCCAACCATCATCTAATTTCCTAGGGATAGATGTTTCAAGTTTTAGCTTTTCTTCCCTAACTTTGATGAGAGCATTGGTAATGTGTTTAGTAAAGGCCATATTCATGGAACTAGCATTGGGACTTCTAGCAAGCTTGTGTAGAAACATAATAACTTTAGAGATGTGGCAATCATCAAAATCAAAATTATTATCATAAAAATTAATGGGACCATTATCTCCTACATCTTTAAAATTTTCATTACTTTTATTAGAAGCAGTTTCAGCAGTTTGAGGCAATTTAGCACGTTTCACCGAAGGAGTAGGGACTTTATCAACACCAACTACTTTAACATTGATAGTAGGAGGTTTACTAGCATTTGGATCTTCAGTTTTACTGGTGGTTGTGATAGTACAAACTTTAGCAATATTAATCTTTCTAGCCAATTCATCTTCTCTTTCCCACCTAGCACGTAATTCAGCCATCAACCTAAAATTATAATCTATTTGAACTTGGATGGCATTCAAAGTTTTACTTTGTTTAACATCATGTGGAAAAACCTTCAGTTTTAGGAAATCAACATCAATAGCAAGGCTATCTACTTTAGAGGCAAGAACATCTATTTTACCAAACTTTTCCTCAACAGATTTATTAAAAGCAGTTTGTGTGCTAATAAATTCTCTAAGCATGTTTTCAAGATCATAGGTAGAGCTTTTATTGCTATTGTAGGATTTCCATAAGAATTAACATAACCATTATTAGGAGGATATGGCTTATAATTATTTCCACCAAAATTATTTCTATAAGCATTGTTGTTAAAATTATTATTTCTAATAAAGTTTACATCAACATGCTCTTCTTGAGAAACCAAAGATGCTAACGGGAAATTATTAGGATCAACTTGAGCTTTACCATTAACAAGCATAGACATAATAACATCAAGCCTTTCACTCAAAGAGGAGGTTTCCTCAACAGAATTCACTTTCTTACCTTGTGGAGCTCTCTCAGTGTGCCACTCTGAATAATTTATCATCATATCATCAAGAAGCTTTGTTGCATTGCCCAAAGTGATGGACATAAAGGTACCTCCAGCAGCTGAATCCAATAGGTTCCTTGAGGAGAAATTCAGTCCTACATAAAAAGTTTGTATAATCATCCAAGTAGTCAGTCCATGAGTGGGACAATTCTTTACCGTAGTTTTCATTCTTTCCCAAGCTTTAGAAAAATGTTCATTATCAAATTGTTTAAAATTCATTATGTCGCTTCTCAGGGATATAATCTTAGCAGGAGGATAATATTTTCCAATGAAAGCATCTTTACACTTAGTCCATGAATCAATACTATTTCTAGGCAAAGATAGCAACCATTCTTTACCTCTTCCTCTCAAGGAGAAAGGAAATAATTTCAGTTTAATAATATCTCCATCCACATCTTTATATTTTTGCATCTCACAGAGTTCAACAAAATTATTAAGGTGGGCAGCAGCATCATCAGTACTAATACCAGAAAATTGCTCTTTCATCACAAGATTTAATAAAGCAGGTTTAATCTCATAGAGAGCACCACTAGGAGCTGGTGGAGCAATAGGTGTGCAACTAAAATCATTGTTGTTTGTGCTAGTGAAATCACACAACTTAGTATTCTCAGAGGAACTCATTTTAGCATAATAATAGCAAGCAAATAAATAACATCTATGAAGTAAACTAATTTTTTTGTGTTTTTAGAAAAGAAAAACAAGAGAAAAATAAAAACAAGAAAATAAACAAAATAAAGAAGTTGAGAGTGAGAGACTCCCCTTTCCAGAAGACTTCTTTCTCCCTGGCAACGGCTCCAGAAAATATCCTTGGTGTGCTTTGTTGGGAACCTCAATAGGAGGGTGTGATGAGCACATCGGTAGGTATTTCCCCTTAGTTAGGAACCAAGGTTATCAATCCAGTAGGAGAAAGAGGACCTTCGGAAGGTTGATGCCACTGACGGTACACAACACAACCAAAATACTTTGCCCCAACGGTACAATGAGCTTGTCAATCTCACCGGTCTTGCTGAAAACAAAGATTAGACGTATAGTGTGGAAAACAGTGTATGCTTGCAGTAAGTAAAGAGAGCAGGAAATTGTTGTGGTTTGTTTAACAGTGTGGAAAATGGACCGGGGTTCATAGGTTCACTAGTGGTGTATATCCATAAAAATAACATGCCGTGTGAATAAATTACAGCTGGGAAATTGACAAATAGAGGTTGCACCGTAGTGCACAATATAACATGATGACTACTATGATATTTAGTGCGGGCATTACAACAAAATACATAGACCGAAATCGATCTGCATCTATGACTAATAATCCACCCTCAGGTTATCATCCGAACCCCCTTAGGTATTAAGTTGCAAGCAACAGATAACTGCATTAAACAATGTGTGTAATGTAAGCAATGCTTGTGCACGCGGGCACTCACACCGCTGTTTTCTCCCTAATGGCAACAACACATCCTCTCCCTTCACGTTTCTGTCACTCGAGCAAGGCAATGAGAAGGCATGAACCCACTATCAAGTATAAATACTCCCTCTTGGAGTCACTAGCAACTACTTGGCCAAAGCAACCACTAGCAACGGAAAGCATGCAAGATCACAAATAACATATGCAATAAAGAGTATAATCAACTTGGCATAAGGTCAATATTCATCGGATCCCAGCAAACACAGCATATAGAATTACATAACATCAATCTCGATCATGATAGGCAGCTCACAAGATCTAAACATGGAGGCATATTAGAAGGAGACAACCATCTAGCTACTGCTACGAACCCGTAATCCAGGGATGAACTACTCGCGCATCACTCCGGAGGCAGGCATGGTGATGTAGAAGCCTCCGGTGATGATTTCCTCTCCGGTAGGGTGCCAGAAACAGCTTCAGAACCCTCCTGATCTAGGGTTGACGGTGACGGCGGCCGCAGAACTTTTTTGGGGATTTTGATCAGGTGCCTAGGGTTTTCCATCCAGGGGAATAAATAGGCAAAAGGGCAAAGGCGGTTTATGCCAGGGGGCCCGACACCACCAGCTGGCGCGGCCAGGGAGGGGGGCGCGCCACCCTATGGTGTGGCCCCCCTGATGCCCATCTTCGACTCCTCTTTGGTGTTTTGGATACTTCCAGGGAAAATAGGCACTTTGGGCTTTGTGGGGTCCAATTACGAAAATGTTTCCAGAACAACTTTTCTGAAACCTAAAATAACAGAAAACATGGAACTGGCACTTGGCATCTTGTTAATAGGTCAGTCCCGGAAAACATATAAAAATGCTATAAATAAGGGAGAAAACAAGTAGCAATTGGCATAATATCATCATGGAGCATAAGAAATTAGGGATACGTTTATGACGTATTGATGACTCCCAAGTGCAGGAGATCAATTGTAGTACCTTTTGATAAGTATTTGAGTGTCGAACCCACGAGGAGCTGAAGGTAAGCTATCTATTCTCTAAAGCCCTATAACCCTCTTATATGGCTGTTTATGCAAATCAATAAGTTTGACTAAAACGAACTAACTAATTAAAAGCAAGTGACGTGGAGTGTGGTTTGTCTAGTAACTAGTGAAGCAAGTTTAAAATGCAAGTAATCCTAAAGCAAGTTTCTAAGCAAGTTTCACAAGTAGCAAGCAGCAAATATCTCAAGTATCTCAAGGGAGCAAGTGTTCTAGCAATAGGTGTTTTGTTCGTGTGGTTGTCACAATTATTGAAGCACATGTTTTAGTCTTAGTTGTTTCTTCTAGGAAGGAGCCATGAATAGGTATAGTCAAGTAAATGATCTACAACCCCTTATGATGGATCATGTGGCCAAGTAAATGACTGCACAAGATTGATTAAGACATAAAGTCCCACCATAGCCTTACGTTCTAAGGTCCCCTATATATATCCCCCAATAACTTAACTTTGTGGCTCGGTCTGAGGTTACTGTCACTCCCAAGTCACCACCACTCCATTATGCTACCGGTGATCACCTTACATGCATTCCCCAACATATGCGTGCACTCATATATTGTACATAAAGACAATCATAGAAGATAAAAAACTTGTATGCAACCAATCAACGAACTATTTCACCATTGCCAAGAACAATTCACTACTCAAACATAGACGGGGAGACACAATACATCAAGGGAATATAGTATTTCATCATACATCGTGTTTGCCAAAAGATTACAGTGGATGTTGATGATGAACACGCCGGAGGGGGGTGGAGCCCTCCGGGGGTGATCCCGGCGGCGTTTCCCCCCTCCGATCTTCTCCGGCGGCAGCCTTCTGTCTCTCTATTTTGTGGTTTCGTCTCTCGGCACCGCCTCCTTCTCGAAAAGGCCAGGGGACCCTTTTTATAGTCGTTTTTAGGTCACGAGACACTCGGGAGAAGAAAGATCGACGGCATCGGAGCCACGGGGGCAAAAAGGGGGCCCCACACGCGCCAAGGAATCTGGCCGCGTGGAGGGTCCTCTTTTCCACCTGGTTGGCCTTTTGGCCCTCTACTTTGGCCCATGGTCTTCGTCTCGAAAATTCTGAACCGTGCTCTTTGGCCTTGCCCTTTTTGGAGTCCCGAAGCTCCCGGAAAGTCTGAAACACTAAAAAGTACGTTTTCTGGAAAAACAGGGTTAGAACCAAAAGAAGGGGGATTGTTCAGAAAATCCCACAAATCATTATAAAACATGAATATAAGTTGCTAATATGTATGAAAAACAAGTAATAACATGCAAAGTTCATGTATGCATTTTACATGCATCAACATCCCCAAGCTTAACCCATACTCGTCCTCGAGTATGAAGGTGATAAAACTAACATGGACTTTGCATTTTGAAACAATCATGGAATATCAAAGAAGATTATTCATGCTACATATAATCAAATGATTCATAATTTAGATGAGTATAAACATACAATTCATGTTATAAGAAATATCAAATATGCAAGCAAAGATGCTTCATGAAAGTCACACAGTGTATAATGAAATAAAAGCACTATGAACCAAATGTATACACAAAATGAAAAATAAAATCCTATATTGGTCAAAGAATAGCATAATGGAAAATACAAAATATGGTGGACACTTTGGAGAAAATTGAGTAGAGGTAAAACATGATCAAGTCTTATTTAGCCTCTAAATTATTCAACTAAAATTACTAATTGAAATGTGGCATCCATTGGTCTAAGACTCTCATTGCCCCTTTATCACTAGCATCTTAAATTGTGAATGTTGAAGTAATGTGATTGACAAGGTGTTGGTTGAATGCCTCATGCCCCGTGAGTGTGAAAACCTACTCCATGATTACTCAACTTAAGATTCCTAATAAGCTTTGTACAATCATAATAAGTATTAATGACATCATAGAGAACCGCAAAGAGGTACCTCTTGCCCCATGACATGGAAACCAGCCCATGTCACAATGACAAGATGAAAAAACAGAGTAGACTCATCATCCTTTTTTTATTTCATTCACTGTATGCATAGCTTCTTATTTTATTGTAGGATGTGTTTGTAGAGCCCACTCTAGCTGTAAGTAAATTTCCACCATGATCAAGCATGGCTTGGGTTAGCGGCCCAATGCGTTTCTCTAGTCATAAATATACTTACTCATCAAAACTTACTATTCCTCTATTTCATTTCGGCATGGCAGGAGTCCAAAAACAAAAGTACATGATATAAACCAAATGTAAATTTTTGTGCAATGTTGAAAACTTTCCAGTGATACACGTTTATAGCTAGCTCCCAACCAAACACTTGTCAAACGCAAAACTTTTAGCTCCCGTTATTGGGTCATGTTTATTAAGTGCAATGAAAAGTAAATGTGTGCATTCAAAAGTTCGTGAGAGTCCTATCCCAAATTCAGCTCATGACAATTAATAAAGTGAATATCTTAATTTAGAACATAAATAACACTATAACATGGTGAAGATACTCGGAATAGCTCTGAAGCTAATAGATAGATATGGTGGACTCACTGGAAATACTGTTGGAAACAAGTTTATACTTGTTGGAATTTTTACTTTTTTGGCTAGCAAGAGGGACATAGTTGACCAGCTACTATGCATGAATTAGTTTCCATAGAACTACTCATTTCATTACAAACTAAGTAAACTAACAATTAACATAAAAAACATGAATAAGAGATAGCTCATGACAACACTATTGCAAATTTCTACACCTAAAACAACATATAAATCATGCAACTATAAGTAGCTTTTATAATCAACTAAAGCATCCCTTTCCCAATAAATATAACAGCATCCAACTTAATTCAACCCATTATTCTATTAGCTGATTCTCATAAAGATAATTGTGGTGGTGGTCTCACAAATAAACTAAAAAAAACAAAACTAGACGCTTCAAGTTTCTGCGATAAATGCTTTGCTTAGAAAAACAGAAAGTAGACGTGTGCTAACCAAAAGAGTGTTGGTCCAGGGGGGTGTTCACCACATCCCCAACCTTGTGGTTTTCACCACTCTTGGATCTCTCTTGGCGCAGCTCCTCTATTCTCTGTGAAAAAACTTTACAAAACATGTTTCTCCCATTCTTTTTTCTGTTGGGTGAGATTAGCAAGGACAAACAAAACGTATGCATGCCGCGGAAAATTCCAAAAAAATGCTCCATAAGATAGACAATAAGGTTCATAATGTTGTATGTTCACTCTCTAGCTCGAAAAGATCAAGGAAATTCAAGTCCCAAACCCAAAGAGTGCATCCAACAAAAGAAGGCAAAATCTGCCCAGACAAGCAATAGCAGCAAAACGAACGTTTTCCCTAAGATAGACTCATCAAAAAATTAATCCAATTTTTTTCTTACAGAGTACGAAAAGTTGCAGAACATACTAAAAAATTAGCTCAATCCGACTTACAGATAAAAAATGAAAAATCGTACGGTGAGCAGAATCGTGCTGAAACAGAAATTCCAAACACTAGGATAGCAACTTTTAAATCCAAATGGGTGAAACTTGACACTTTATTGAAAACTCCAGAAACTAAACTAAAGACTAAGTCTCTTGTTACAGCAAGAGGACACTAGGAAAAACCAACTAAGAACAACCGGGTTGCCTCCCGTAAAGCGCTTTATTGATAGCCGTATAGCTAGGCTTTTCTTACTTAACATCATGATGGTTGGAGTGAGGTGGCTCGGCATCCCCAAGGTTGGATTCTTGTACTTATTTGATACATGTAGGGTGAGCCCAGGGGTACATCCCCAAGCTTGATTGGTTGTCCCTCTTGATCTTTGTTCATCTCACTCAACTCTTCCTCCTGAAAAATTCTTCTTACACAAATCTCAACATAAAACTTAATTAGAGGGGTTAGTGCCTCCATAAATAAAATCCACATAGGTACAGAAAAGACACATCATGAGTTGATTCTAAATATTAACTACTGTTACTACAGTTGTGCATTGCTCCTTGATCAAAAGAACCACACAAAACACAAGTAATGAGAGCAATGCAAAATAAAGACATAATCTACCAAAAACTGAACAGCCCGTAAAGAGTGAATTTTTAGAGGAACTTAAGTTGCTCAAATCAGAAAACTTAGAACTAATGAAATATGTAGTGATAACTAACTATTGCTTTCGTAAATTACCAGGTCAAAATTCCACTTCTGTGATTTTAAACATTTTTCGCAGTGAAGTTCACGAATCTGTTTTCTGGACAGCTAATTACTATTGTTTAATCCTATCTCTCATATAAGATTATTCTTGCCATTTATGATGAGAAATAAGACAGAAATGTGATGTTACATTAGTGAACTAATATTTTTATTGTTTTTAGCTTTGGAAAAAGTTTTAATGATAGAGACTTTGCAATGGTTTCATTGGCATGAACAACACATGTTCAAGGTCGACCGCAACTTCTCCATTACTCATTCTTCTCATTTACTTTCCCAAAATTTTTGTAAAATGAAAATCTTAAACTAAATGATAGATAACAGTAGGTAAAGGTATTTTACATGTTGAAAAAACATAAATGTGTGCTCAAACCGAATAGGAAATTAAAGCATAAGGAACACACCAAAAAATATTAAACAATTTATTTTTAAGTCTAACCCATTTCCTATGCATTGGCATTTTGTAATGAAACAAATAAAAGAAGCACATAATAGCAAGCATAGAAAGGTAGATCAAGTGCAACTTCAATACTTTCAGCATAAAGAGGGGAATCTTAATATTGTTGAAATATGTGTAACCATGTTTCCCTCTCTCATAATAATTTTCAATAGCATCATGAATAGATTCAGCAATATGAATATCACATAAAACATTCTTATCATGAGCTACATGCATAAAAGAATCACTACTCTCCATATAAGTAAAATCCTCATTAGTGATAGTGGGAGTTAAACATTCATAATCTTCATTGCAATCATCATATATAGGAGGCATAGTATCATCAAAGTGAATTTTCTCCTCCAAGCTTGGGGAACTACAAATATCATGCTCATCAAAACCAACTTCCCCAAGCTTAAAACTTTCCATAGAATCAGCAAGTATATCATTTTTATCCTCAATAGTAGGGGGACTAAAAATATCATATTCATCAAGATAAACTTCCCCAAGCTCAAGGTTTTCCTTAGCAATAAAGGTGTTCAAAGAATTAGTACTACCACAAATATGATTGTTGTGCAAATAATTTTTCAATTTCTCCTCAAACACTTCATGTCCTAATTCAAGGTAGATATTATACAGTTCTAAAATTGTTTGTTTGGTTTCCATTTTATAATTTTTTTTGTGTTTTAGGTTTATATGTTAGTATGCAATGCAAACAAGAATAAAAGCTTAGCACAACGCTCCCCGGCAACGGCGCCAGAAAAGTGCTTGATGACTCCCAAGTGCAGGAGATCAATTGTAGTACCTTTCGATAAGTATTTGAGTGTCGAACCCACGAGGAGCTGAAGGTAAGCTATCTATTCTCTAAAGCCCTATAACCCTCTTATATGGCTGTTTATGCAAAGCAATAAGTTTGACTAAAAGGAACTAACTAATTAAAAGCAAGTGACGTGGAGTGTGGTTTGTCTACTAACTAGTGAAGCAAGTTTAAAATGCAAGTAATCCTAAAGCAAGTTTCTAAAGCAAGTTTCTGAGCAAGTTTCACAAGTAGCAAGCAGCAAATATCTCAAGTATCTCAAGGGAGCAAGTGTTCTAGCAATAGGTGTTTCGTTCGTGTGGTTGTCACAATTAGTGAAGCACATGTTTGAGTCTTAGTTGTTTCTTCTAGGAAGGAGCCATGAATAGGTATAGTCAAGTAAATGATCTACAACCCCTTATGGATCATGTGGCCAAGTAAATGACTGCACAAGATTGATTAAGACATAAAGTCCCACCATATCCTTAAGTTCTAAGGTCCCCTACATATATCCCCCAATAACTTAACTTTGTGGCTCGGTCTGAGGTTACTGTCACTCCCAAGTCACCACCACTCCATTATGCTACCGGTGATCACCTTACATGCATTCCCGAACATATGCGTGCACTCATATATTGTACATAAAGACAATCATAGAAGATAACAAACTTGTATGCAACCAATCAACGAACTATTTCACCATTGCTATTCACTACTCAAACATAGACGTGGAGACACAATAAATCAAGGGAATATATTATTGCATCATACATCGTGTTTGCCAAGAGATTACAGTGGAGAGATGGAGCTGATCTTGCTGTAGATGTTGATGATGAACACGCCGAAGGGGGGTGGAGCCCTCCGGGGGTGATCCCGGCGGCGTTTCCCCCCTCCGATCTTCTCCGGCGGCAGCCTTCTGCCTCTCTGTTTCGTGGTTTCGTCTCTCGGCGCCGCTTCCTTCTCGAAAAGGCCAGGGGACCCTTTTTATAGTCGTTTTTAGGTCACGAGACACTCGGGAGAAGAAAGATCGACGACATCGGAGCCACGGGGGCAAAAAGGGGGTCCCACATGCGGCCAAGGAATCTGGCCATGTGGAGGGTCCTCTTTTCCACCTGGTTGGCCTTTTGGCCCTCTACTTTGGCCCATGGTCTTCGTCTCGAAAATTCTGAACCGTGCTCTTTGGCCTTGCCCTTTTGGAGTCCCGAAGCTCCCGGAAAGTCTGAAACACTAAAAAGTACGTTTTCTGGAAAAACAGGGTTAGAACCAAAAGAAGGGGGATTGTTCAGAAAATCCCCCAAATCATTATAAAACATGAATATAAGTTGCTAATATGTAGGAAAAACAAGTAATAACATGCAAAGTTCATGTATGCATTTTACATGCATCACGTATCAGCAGCCACCGCAAGAAGATCCTTCGTCCGTTAAAGCGAGGAGACAAAGGATCATCCGGTCTATGAGGAATGCCTCCGCCAGAAGGTCAAAGAAGAGTGCTTTGACGAGCACGACCGTGTACTTCCGGGGTTTGAGAACAAGTTTGTGTCTGCCCCGCTTCCGTCGTCCAGTAGGCTCCTACAGGCGCTTACATCTATCGGGAGGGATTCACCTTCCGCATGAAAGAAGTAATGGATAAGGGGTTTTCCTACTTTGAGAACCAATTCCTAGCGCTACAGCAAGGATTTCTTGCATATGCTGGGGTGCGTCAGCAAATGAACACGTTAAACGTCCTTAACCCTAACCCCCGAGTAACTGTTCGAACTTTGTCGGATAGGTACTCTTTTTTACATTGGATTTGACAGAATTTTTTCTATTCTTTTTTCTTTTACCCCCTAGAAGATGATGGAGCAAATGAATGAAGAGGTGTTTTCCGCCTTAACATAAAGAAATAAGCAAATGCGGAAAGTGGTTGGCCTGATCAAGGACAAGAATTGGGAGCATTCCGATCTTCAGAAGAAGATGGCTAATAACCAAGGTAAATTTTCCTTCCGCCTTTTAGGTTTGTTCCTATCTTTTCGGCTTTTCATTGAAATCCGAGTGTTTTCTCTTCTCCTTTTTTATCCATTCTCGAGGCTGCCAAGGAGGCTCTCTCCAACGCCAGCAATGCCCAAGGGCTGCAAGATGAGAATCTCCATCTTGCGAAGGACGTTGAGAAATTTGATAAAGAGCTTCGGCTCTGTCAGAAATCTCTTCGCGAGACGGAGAAGAAATTGGCGGAGCGGGCGGCGCGGTCCGCCAAGGACGTAGTCAGCATCCAGGACCTCCAGAAGAAACTGGGAGACTCCCTGGATGACCTTATCGTCTTGGACACCGAACTGATGGGTAAGTTTTTATCGTACTCGTTTTCTTAGATTCCACTTTTTTGCTATGCTTCCTCTGTTTGTTCCTTCTTTCGCTTGCTTTTGGCTAATAGCGAGATTTTTCTTTGCTCAGTTGAGGGGGACAAAACCAAGACCCGAATTGACAACATCCGGTCTTTCTCCGCCTACCTCACAGATATTCGTGCATCCAGGGAGAAGTTTGTCAACAAATTTATTCTCGGAAAGGAGCTAGAGCGGGTGACGGAGCTTCTAGTTGTGCTGGATGCCGATGTGGAAGCTCAGGATGGCCTTCAACATTCTGCCGCACTGGTGGAGCGAAGATGGCTCGTTGCCATTATGTGGACGCTGAATGCTGGCGTCTGGGGATAGGCATCACGTCCTTCCTTTCCTCGCAGCCTGTGGAGGAGCTTTTTGACTCCTTCAAGGGGTACGCCATGAAGATAGCCCAAACACGGAAGAGGAAATCCCTAAGATACCAGAGGACACAGGCGCATCGGACGACGAGGACGAGGATGATGATGATAGCCAGGCCATGCGAGGCAAATTAGGGGAACTTGCATTATCTTGTATCTCAACATTTGTAATGCCAAAACTTATCGGCATAATTTTAAGATCAATGCAAAGTTATGCTTTTGGCTTTCCAACTTTTTCTTAGTGTGATTTACTTCTACGCCGCTTTCTCCGAATGTTTGCATCCACCTTTGAGCTCTCTAGCGATAATACGTTTTAGCTTTTTCGACATTGACCAATCCTTAAAGCCGGAATCATCACGCCAGGAACGGGGCAAATTACCAATCTGTCTAAACCTGAAACCATGAGCCGTTTTTCAGAGACGAGAGAAGAGAAGAGAGAAGAGAGGTGAACTCCAACGCAAGAGCCAGCTCCTAAACACTTTACGAGTGAGAGTTGGGTCATGTCCTAATAAAATAACACGTTTATATGACTATCTATTGTGCATATGTTAGCTATATGGTTGACTATAAGTGACATGATAACTTCTTATATCCAGCTCTTGGTTATACTATTAAACTTGCTCTAACATATGGCAACCTCCTCTCTCCTCTTTAATTAGGCCCCCATATCAGATTTAATTTGGTGGCATACCTTAAGAAGCTGCTGATTTGGAGCATTAGGGAAGGCCTTATGGTTTACATGCACGTCATTGTCTATTGAATACAGCAGGTATATATATTCGAAAAAAATACAGCAGACATATACTACATATATACTTCATGGTACCGAAATTTAGAATGAGATGAAAGAATTGGCCATGTCGTACTTCATCTTCTCAAGGTTGGGCGATATAGCGAACTTGATCATGGGCGGCGGCCCGCAGGCGAGCGCGAGCGTGCCATCTCCGCCCTCCGGTACGTGCGCCCGCAGGATTTCCTCGTTCACGAGCCCGACGCTGAAGTTCCATCCTTCCTCCGGCCGTTTCACGTGGCTGATAACGTACCACACCTTGAGCCTGTCCGGATACCGTGCCGCCCACCGGTCCAGTTCGTCGCGCAATAGGATGTCGTCCTCCGTCCGGTTGGCGTACACGAGGTGCATCTCCGTCTCGTCCTCCGGCTGGTCGCACAGTACCGCCTGGATCAGCTGGTACATGGGCGTGATCCCGCTCCCTCCGCAGACCATGGCCAGACGGCGCGCCTGCCGCTGCTTGCCGTTGATGACGAAGTTGCCACGGCCGGTGTACTCGACGTGGCCGAGAGGGCCCTTGACGTCGATGGAGGAGCCTATCTGAAGCGAGTCCAGGTACTGGCTCATGAGTCCGCCATGGGGGAACTTGGGGTGCTGGTTCTTGAAGTACACCTTGACGAGGAGATCGAACTGGCCGATCTCATCGACCATGCTCGTCGGTGTGTAAGCACCAATGTTTTAAATAGCGGGATATTGCATATAGCGGCAACCCTTAAAAACAGCTATATCGGACATATAGCGGGATATAGCAGCGTTATAGCGGCAAATTGTACACGGCATCATTTTGCGGCAACATGCTCAAACAGCTATATCGGAGCTATAGCGAGGATATAGCGGGCTATTTAAAACTATGGTAAGCACGCATGCAAGGCTTCCCCTGGATGTTGGCGCACACGAAGATGTGCTTGCCGACCGGTAAGCCGAGCACCTGTTCGGAGGATGGTAGGGCGAACCGGAAAAGGCGGACGTTGTGGGAGAGCTCCTTCTTGTAGACGAGACGGCAGGGGAGTTTCTCGCGCGGGTTAGAGAGCGCGATGGGTGCGGTGGCCTTGGTAGCCTCGCCCCCACCCTCGCGGATGGGGGCGAGGAGGGACCCGCCGTGGACAGAGTTGTCGGAGTTGTACCCGGCGCCGGTAGTGATGAGCTCGCCGACGCGGTACGTGGCGAGGAGCTCCTTGGCCTTGTCAGAGTGGATGGCGTCGAACTCCTCGGTGCAGTCGGTGCCGGCGTTGATGAGTATGCTGTCGGCGCCGCCCGGGTGGTCCTTGAGGAAGGCGGTGCAGTCGTAGACTTGTCCGTGGACGATGATCCACGCCGAGTCCTGCGACCCGTGCTTGCGCACCTCGGAGATGGTGAACTGCTTGTCGACCATGGTGTTCATGAAGGGCGTGGAGGTGCTCCGCTTGAGGCCCGGCGCCTCCAGGTGCTTCTGCCGCGCCATCCATCCGCCCGTCTGGTTGGCCGGCTGCGTCGGGTGCTCGAACACCAGACCGATCTCCCCCTTGTGCGGCCGGCACACGTTCACCTTCACCTTGAACCAGCAGTTGTTCATCATCCCCTGCCAACACGTAGATACAAAAAATGCCTTGAGAATGAGAAGGTGACGCGGCGACGAGTGCATGGTATGCATGCGATACGCACCATGAGATTCCATATGAGCTTCTCGGGCTGGGTGGCATGCGCCTGGTCCCACGCGCGCACGGCCACCTCCTTGGCGCCGACGAGGTCCAGGACCTCAATGTCGACAGACCAGAAGCTCCAGCACCAGTATCTCCCGTACTTGTTGGGCTTCTCCGGGCTGTCCAGCGTGCACACCACCCATGTCGCGCCGCCGTCCAGCGTCACCTCCACCCTCGTGATCTTGTTGCCACCACCTATATATACGTACCAAAAGTCACACGGCGATCGTTTCCCTTTGTTAATTATATATAGCTAGCATTAATTTGAGCCACCAACAAGTCTCACGAAGCGGCAACGCCATGGACGACTCACCCGCGTAGGCGTATCCCTTCATGGTGTACGCACGCTGCGTCGTGACGGCGTTGATGGGCAGGATCTCGTCGTGGCCTGGCGTGGTGATTACCGAGTTGGTGTTCAGTTCGTTTATGATGTGCTCCGGCTTGTACCACCATGCTGCATGCATTTCGTCACCGGTCAATCCAGCATGATCTATATGACGAGAAGCAAGTTAGCGTACCTTGTGCGTCGGCGAGTTGGGCGTCGACGTGGGAGGGCAGGACGCGGTTGTCCTTGAAATGGTAGTAGTTGTCGGACTCGGCGGCGGCGACGGTGATACGCTTCACCCACTTGACCATGCGGCCGCCGATGCAGCCCGGGATGATGGTGCGCACGGGGAAGCCGTGGTCCGGCAGCAGCGGCTCGCCATTCTGCATGTAGGCGAGCATGATGTCCCGGGACGGGTCCAAGGCCCACTCGCGCGTGATGCTGGTGCCGTACTTGGACCCGCCGCCGCCGGGGAGGTCCTCGGCGCCCTCGAAGGACACGTTTAGCGCGCCGGCCTTGCTTCCCATGATGCCGCACCGTCGCAACACGTCGCGGAGGCGCGCGCCGCGCCACACGGACGTGGACACGCCCGCGGCGCCCCAGTTGAACCCGACGGTCTGCTGCACCATGTTCTGCTCCTTGCGCCGGTTTCCGGCGCAGACGAGCGTGACGGGCAGCTCCACGGCCGGGAACTCGTTCGCCAGCTCGTCCATGGTGAACCGGGCGGGCCGCTTGACGAGGCCCGTCACCTCCACGGTCCACGTCGCCCAGTCGCCGCGCGGCACGGCGCCGTGGTTGCGCACGTAGTGCAGCGGCGCCGGGGTGATGAAGCCGTGGTGCATGAGACGGGCCAGCGGCGGCTCGCAGTTGAGCGGGTGCTTGCCCGTGAGGCGGATGAGCGACGGGTTGCGCTGGATCCACGCGTCGGCCGTGCCCTCGTCGCGCGCTGACGGCTCCACCTCGCACTGCAGGGGCGAGCCGTAAAGCTCCCGCCAGTCCTCCTGCTCATCCTCCTCGTCCCCGCTGAGCTGCCGGGGCGAGCCAGAAGCGGCCATGTCAAGGTTCTTTGCGGATGAAGATGGTGATGGTGGGAGGTGCGACGCGGTACATATATATACTAGCAACGCAAAGGAAGGAAGCGAGCTAGGTAGAGTATATTCTTGGCGAATGACATGGCGCCTCACAGTTCTACACCATGTGGCAAGGTATATTCTTCCCGCCATGTTTGGACTTTAGTGCCGCGCGCTAGATCTTCAACGCCACAAGGACGACCGCGTCGGTTAATGCGGACGCAAGGCTCCATAGCCCGTGCGCGACGCCTCGGGGGGCATGGAGGGCCGGCGACTCTCTCCCGTCTCCCAACGCCGTGCAAACGGGGCGTTGCGGACAAATAGTTAAGTTTCTACAGTTCAATTGCACTCTCAACCGCGTGTTTGGTTGCCCATGGAGCAACAAACTGTGCTTTGGGATGCAAAAACATGCCGTTTGCTTGCCTGGGCCGGTTCGTGTTTCTGCATAGCACGAATCTTAAAACACCTCTCAGCCAGACCTGATAGAAACGGCCAAATCCACCGTTTTCAATGAGCCACCCTCGCCCCCCCTCATGGTCCCGAGTTGGGAAACACGGAGCCGCCCTCGTACGAGCTCGGAGATTGGGCGAGCTCGCGCGCGCTGGCGAAAAAACGGCGGGAGAAAATTCTCTCACCGCCCATCATTTTCGCTCCCCTATTTCACACCCTCCATCTCACCACCGGTACTCCCGCCACCATTCCCTCCCCCCTTCGAGCTCTCCCCATTTTTCACCGACGAGCAGGCAACATGCGGCATCTTCCAGTCCGTTCGGCGGTGGTCATCGGCGGCAGCCCGTCTTCTTCTGCTCCAAGATGTCGATGTACACCTCCGAGGCTGTAAGCAGCGTGGCTGTAAGTTACCATCACACCTCCCTCGTATAGTCCAAATCTAGGGTAGAACTGAGTACATGGCACTAGATCCGGAGCTGTAGGGTAGATCTGAATAGATGCGTTGTTGATATAACCTGCTTAGCTGTCGACGCGGTGGTTTGTTCACTTTCTGCCGATGATTGTGCACGAAGTAAAGTTCTCGACCTTGAATTAGCGCAATCGTGGTTCGAGGCTTGGTCGACAAACATAATGGTGAGCACTGCAGGAGACGCCCACCTCCCCGGATCTTTCTGCTACGTCGTTGATGCCCTTGCTTGCGCCACCGCTCCAATGAGCTCTGCCATCTCTGCCGAGGAGCAGGAACATGCCAATGCAAGGGCAGTGTCCACCTTCGTGCTCACGAGGATGGTTGAGCTCGTGAAGGAAGGGGTCGATCTTGGTCGTGGAATCAAAGAAGCGACTTTGGCGGACCTTGCCAAAAATCTTCTTCTGTTCTACGGTACCAAGGTGAGCAATTCGCCGGTGTACAATTACCTGAGGAAGTTGATGCTGGCATCTAATGGTTAGCACGCCAGGACAACAAATTACGATGTATAATGTCTAAGGCCTGCGAGCCGCATGTGTTGGCCGAGCCTGCTAATAGGCCGGTTTGTATCTTGTCGAGTCCAACTAGATTTAGGTTTGAGTCGATTTCGGTTTGGGTCTGTCCAAACCGACTAGGGGTTGGCCTCTTATATAAAGAAGCCAACAGCTAGGGTTGAGGGGGTTCAGAATTTTGACAGTTTAGACACGAGTCGTTTATCGCGTGTAGCATCCCTCCGGGGACGGCGCTGCCGTGTATCCAGTTTGAATAGATTTGCGTGAAGCTTCTTGTGTGCATCAAGAATTGTCGTGTCGTGGTTTGAGGCGTGGTGATCATCACCCTGTTGCTTACTGGATTCGTCCCACTTCTTCAGGTTACGTTCGTCGCGTGATTGGAAGATTTTAGTTATCTTGTTGACTCGCTGTGAAAGATCGGACAAAACCTGCGGATCATTACGTTGATCCCTATCATATGGTATCAGATTTCTAGGTTGCTCACAAGGGTTTCTTGTTGATTGCTCTATTGGTTATTTTTCCTTGAGACTTGTTCCGCAGAGAGGCGTCTGCGAGACGAAGTTACTACGCAAAGACACCGATAATCATATGTTTGTTGCAACCGCCGCCGATTTGCTAGAAAGGATTTTTTTTCGTGGAACCATCAGATCGAGACGTTTCTTTTCCGACAGCGCCTGGAGTCCTGGTTGGTTACGCATACATCAAACGGCCTAGGAGTTTACCTTCGGGCCAAAAGGTGCAGCTCGTTTTGCCTCTGCTTGTTAGGGAAAAAAAAAATCAAAATAGGACACTTCTGATCGTACAAAGGGTTGGTTGGCTGGTTAAAGTGGTACGGGTCCTATTATCTTGAAATTTCCATCTTGGTTGAGGTTTGTTTTTTCCTATCTTGGGTCCTTGAGTATACGTACAGGATAGGAAAGGAAGGAAAAGCACAAGGGATCGGTTCTGCTATATTTATTTTTGGCACATTTGTACGTGGCAGGAAAGCTGATCGGATTGACTGCACTCAAAAAAAAAAGAGAGAAGAGCACGGATAAGCAAGGAAGAAAAAGATACGACGATATTGCATTGGTTGGTACGCGACATCAACGGAAAATAAAAGGAAGAAGATCTGACTGTAAAGGTTTCCAGCCAGAGTCCGTTAATAAAATAAAACATGTCTGTCGCAGAATTGTTCGATCCAGCTCTCGAAATAGCAAGGGCTCACGCACAGGCTAATCGTGATTCGGCACAGTTAGTCAAACCTATGCGGGTGATATTTGCAGAACTTGAGGCGACATTGGTTTCTATTAAAAAGAGGTCCGAACAAATGGCGACAGTTCAGAGAAATGTTGACAAGATAGAAGAAGTTGTACCGTTGGTCGGGCTGAATATGCAACTCAAACAGGCACATACTGATACTTGCACGGCCGTTGATAGAGGACATCGATGGAATTTATTTCAAACGCAATGCATGATCAAGGGCAAAGCGTGCAAACTGACCATCGATGAAGGTAGCTGTACCAATGGCATTAGCAAGGCAATGGTGACTTCCTTGGGGTTGTCCACGTGGCGAATTCCTGAACCTAAGCATCTCGAGTGGTTGAATAGTTGTGGTATGCTGAAGGTTACACACAGAGTGCGAGTGCCATTTACAGTCGGTGAGTACGATGATGAGGTGGAGTGCGATGTGTTGCCATTGGAGGTGTGCGGATTGCTACTTGGGCGTCCATGGCAGTATGATCGCGATGCTATGCATGCTGGGAGATCAAATACGTATTCTTTTGTGCATGGTGGGAAACAAAGGACGTTGAAACCGATGACCGATGAGAAGATCCAATCTGATGTGGTGCTGAAAGTGCGCAAGGAAAAAATGCAGAAAATGACGCCGCGATCGAGGACAATCACGATTCAAAAAGGGGTGTATGATGCCGGGAGCATCAAAACACATGTTGATTCAGCTGTGCAGGTAGATGACACGCCTATTGTGCATGTTGGTGACCAACCAGTTGAACTCCTACCTCTTAGTGGTGACACGATGGTTGATGCAGCGACTTCTACACGTCCAGTTTTTGTAGACAAGGGCGTTTAGACCGAAGATATTCGTGTTGTTCGTGGTTCGGTGCATGTGGAGGGGCGGGTACTAGACCCCAAAATTGTTAGAGCAGTTGTGCGGAACGTTGGAGTAGCTATACGTATGCACACGGGTAAGGATGGACGTGTTCGTCAGTTGTGTGGCCCGGGTATTGCACCTGTAAAGGGTCGTGCTCCGAAGATACATCCAAAAATGAAAGAGGCTCCAACAAGCATTGAGAAGAAGAAGGAGGTGGCGCGCCAATTTATTCGTATATGGAGAAGAAAAGAGACGCCAAAAACCATGTCAAGTTCAAGTAGCAGCGAGGGAGGAGATGATGTGGTAGCCCGACACAACTTGATGATGGAGAGGAGTCGTGGCGAGGTGAAGATTCGACGCCACACACACTGGAGCTCGCTATGCCAGGACAATAAGAAGGGGAGAATGGTGCGGGCATCTAATGGTTAGCATGCCAAGACAATAAATTACGATGTATAATGTCTAAGGCCTGCGAGCCGCATGTGTTGGCCGAGTCTGCTAATAGGCCGGTTTGTATCGTGTCGAATCCAACTAGGTTTAGGTTTGAGTCGGTTTTGGTTTGGGTCTGTCCAAACCGACTAGGGGTTGGCCTCTTATATAAAGAAGCCAACAGCTTGTGTTGAGGGGGTTCAGAATTTTGAGAGTTTAGACACGAGTCGTGTATCGCGTGTAGCATCCCTCCGGGGACAGCGCTGCCGTGTATCCAGTTTGAATAGATTTGCGTGAAGGTTCTTGTGTGCATCAAGAATTGTCGTGCCGTGGTGATCATCACCCCGTAGCTTGCTGGATTCGTCCCACTTCTTCAGGTTACGTTCGTCGCGTGATTGGTAGATTTTAGTTATCTTGTTGACTCGCTGTGAAAGATCGGGCAAAACCTGCAGATCATTACGGTGATCCCTTTCAGAAGTGGAGGTCTAGGTGGAACATGCTCCACGGATTGGCAAAAGTTGAAGGAGTTGAATGGCGGAAGAAGTCAAGTTTGTTTTATATCAACGAAGATGTGTTCGTCAAACAGGTCACTGTAAGTTTCAGTCATTTAGAAATGTGATCAAGACTTAACTTAGTGTGTCCCGGTGCTCACATTTGTGTCTATTTCAGCTACACTGCAAGGATGAATGCTTCATCAACACCCCGATTGCGAACTGCGATCAGAGGAAGGTCATCTTCGGCAAACTGCGTGTGAAGAACCCCTCTCGGTCGAAACCTTACATCTTGCTCTTAGCCACCTGATGGACTATGAAGAGGAGGGTGACCAACTATCTCAACAGGACTGATCAAGACATGAAGAAGTGGTACTTCGCCTTTTATCGCGCACACTTCACTGGATAAGTTGATGCTTGTGTTGTTGCTGATGATGGTCATGCCCTAGAACCCCTTCTATTATGTCCCCCTGTTATGTAGAACTTCTAAACCTGGTGCGACATGTGCATATTTTGTGAGGTGGTATATACTAAACCCCTCGGATGATGAACTTGGTGTGCATCACCCGTTGTTCATGTGCTGAATTTGTGGTGCACCCGGTATATTTTGCTAACTATGAAGGACATGTTTAGTTCAAATCGTTGTATAGTTCCATAGTCATGCCCTTGGGTGATAACTATGTTGCGGTATCTTCACCACTCAGGCAACGAGGTTACCACACCATGAGATTTGCATATAATCAAACACACCTGGAAGATTGTTGGCAACCAAACGGACTGCAGAACATGGCTCAGGACTCGTTTTTTCCGGGCCAGGCCCAGCTGGGCCACGGATGCAAATTGTCCAAATTTCGCGTGGGCAACCAAACACGCACAACATGTCCCTTGTGTACCTTGTACGGACCGGTACGTAATATTGGCTAGATGGACGTTACAGAAAAGAACCTAACCCATGCTTGGTTGCCACAATTGCCTCCAAAACAGGCCGCACGGACATAGAAAAGCACCAATTAGTTGTACGCAAAATAAATTGGGTCAAGCCCGTATGAAACTTACTGCGCACCTCAGCCAGAACCGACGGGAACGGTCGACCCGGCCGGTTTTCAAGCCCAGATTGAGATAAACGGGGATGCATACATGGAGATGGCAGGAGACAAAAATTCACCAATGCTAGTCTCACCTCCTTATTACTCGGTTACCTCGAGCGGGAGGACAAACTCCAATATTTCGGCATCGAAGGAGGAGGCGACGACGGCAGAGATTTAGATCTGGGTCACCATAGGGTGACGATTTTGATCTACTAAGGGGCGAGATCTTCGGAGGATCATCCACCGCGCCGGAAGAGTCAGCCTGCCCTTTTCTCCATGGAGGTAAGCAACATTCTCCACATAGAGTAGCACTGATAACTAGATCGTTGTGTTACTTATGTATCTTACCGTTCTAGAACCGCCGGCCGCCGCTAATCGTTTATGCATCAACACTAATTGCAGTGATGCATGCCTAGATGCTCTTAATGCATCAAAGAGCAGTGGTCCGAGATCAAGAAAGGATTACCAATTTGAACTACATCTACAACAACAACGAGGTAGAGGCCGTGAACATGCTAGGAATGGGTAGAACCCCTTTTGCCAAGCTTCTGGAGACATTTAGGCATAGGGGGCTATTAATAAGATATCATTCACACCTTTGTGGAAAAGCATGTTGCAATGTTCCTGCATGTTTGGAGGTCATAATCAGTGGTTCAGAGTGATTCGCATCATATTCGGGAGATCGAGGGAAACAATATCATGATTTTTTAGTCACTAAAAATACATATTTTTGTATTGTAATAGTTTGTGATTTTTCTTAAAATCATCGGTTATTTTTGTTAGAAAGTAATTTGAAGCAAACCACAAAAAAATTATTTAACCATTATTTTTGTTTTCGAAATGTACGAAAATATGTTGCGATACTATATTTTTTTGTTGCAATAGTCGTAATTTTGTTGCAATACTTAGACTTGACAATTTTTTATGCAAATGTGAGAGACTTGGGGCAACAGGATATGGCCCTTCGTTTAAGTGGTTCTATTGTGTAGTACGGGTTGATTCTAAAAAAAAATAGAGAGACTGAAATGCAAAACCGCGCTGCACAGATCATGGAACATAGGATGTTGATCTGACGGTGCGGGAGAAGGACCTAAAATAGAGCGATCTAGGACGACCTACGCCTAGCGTGCCCCATAGAGAAGTGAGTTAGGGACTTCCTCTTCCCGTTTAGCCCTTTACGCCCTACCACCTATTTTTTATAACCAATACCATAGATTTATCGTAGCATATAGTACGTGGTAGAGATACATGAGCTGACTATAGAGATTAAAAATAAATTCTAAAAGGACCGAACAAATTTTCGAGATCTCCAAAATCTTTCTATCTTCGTGACACAAACTTGTAATTTTGTCTAGACAGCCGAAACAACATAGATACAAACCACAAACCTGTAAATCACTACGGCGGTTATCTCATAATTTTAATTTCAGCCATAGTGCCAAGGTTGCGAGCACGTAAACAACCATTAAAGTAATTAACCAACATCGGCAAGAGGACCTACACCAGTATTGCAAAAAGGCAACCAAACAGCATGACCAACGTCGCTGGGAGCCAAGAGTACGGCCGTACGTAGCAGCCGGGACCAATATTGCCAGGACAAATCTCCTTGCGGCAACCATGAGAAAAAATCCAAAACCGATATGGTGAACCAAGATCTGAAGGACCATACCTAGACAAATGTAATCTTTCAACACCACCATTGACGGCGGGATGAAGATCTCGTTGTCGAACGAGTGGTCAGAGATCACTTATTGTAGACGATGACATCTCCATTGACGCGGATGCCATCATGAAGACGCACTACCAAAACTTAATCTATTGAAAACACTATTTTACTAGAAACTCCACTTATAGATCGTGTTCTTCACCACTTCTGATACCGATGAGGCTGGCCGGAAGAGGGGGAACCGACGTATGAAGGAGGCGACGGCGGCTTTGGTTTCCGGTGGCGGAAAAGAAAACTCGTTTAATTTGATTTGTTGCTAACATATTTTCTTGTTTTTCCCCCTCCTTGTTCTTTCGAAAAGGACAAAACAGAAACGCACGGTCGCCCTAGGGGGTCGCAATGCAAATGTCAATGTTAACGAGTGACTTTGATGCTAGTATAAAATTAATGCGTTTGCCGTGTAGAGTATCGCGTTTGAAGAGTTGGCCGATGACATGACCTCAGCTACTTGTACGGTCAGTGCACTTGATTGTTTTCTTTCCTTTCCGCTGACACATGTAAGAATGCTACAGATTGTAGACGGAGAGGGAGTCTGTAACTTTCATTCGTGGGCTGAACCCGTGTTTGCATATTAAAAACGCGTCTGCATTGAGTCGACCGGAAGCTACTAGCTTGCACCGGACTGGAGGCCTGAAAGGGCAGCAGGGCTAGCACCCAAGCAGCCGCATCCACCTATAATCAATCATGGAAATGCTGTGGCAGAGTTGACATGTGTGATACTACCTATAATCAATCATTAATCTCACGATGCAGTGTATCGGTACCGGATGGTGATTCAGAGTCTCGGAGATTCCCGTTTGTGATTCAGAATCTTCGTTAAACGCAGATGCGAACGGCACTGCACATGCGGGTAGGTGCAAACGTCCATTCGGTTAGCCGGTTCGGTACTTAAGTTAAGCTTTCAGTGTCACGATCTGAGGGCCTAGTCTTAGTTTGACATTCGCGGTGTACGGTTGTACGGTCCGCTACGCAAGTAGTGATGGTTTTGAGATCGCATAAAATACTACGCCGAGTTGTCCTGAGCGGTACGTAGCTGGGAGATCTGACAATTTAGCGAGTTGTCGTAAGCCGTAGCTGGGAGATTTTTTCATCCCACTGACAGAGAGGCTCAAGGGCCAATATACGACACTCGCAGACGATTAGCTGCAGCCGTCCTTTCCGTACTCCCTGAATTAAGGTGTATGTTTTGATGTTTCACTGGTGTGGAGAACACGGCATTAGCACCGGTTTGTAAGGGCGTTTGGACGCGGATACAAATCCGGTGCTACGTATCCGGAACTAAAGGCCCCCCCCCTTTAGAACCGGTCTGTCATCAACCGGTGCTAAAGGCCTCCACGTGGGCGCCGAAGAGCGCGCGCAGGCGGAGGACCTTTAGAACCGGTTGGTAACACCAACCGGTCCTAAATCTTTTTTCTTTTCTTTTTTTTTTCCTTTACTTTTCAGGGTTTCCGATTCCGTATTTAGGGTTTAGGGTTTAGGGCGTGTTCCGTATTTCCAGGGTTTCCGTTTACGTGTTTCCGTTTAGTCTTTTCGATTCCGTGTGTCCGTGTTTCGTTTTTTACGAACACGGAATCGGAAACACGTAATCGGAAATACGTATCCGGAAACACCGATTCCGTGTTTGCGGTTAAGTGATTCCGATTCCGTGTTTGCGGTTAAATGTTGATGCACCAAATAAAAGTACATATATATATACATGTAACACGAAGTACTCGACCGAGCATTACATAATCTGAAGTTTGTTTTCAATAGCTGTATACTTGCATAGAGAAGGGAGCTGGCTATTGGTTCATAGGATGGAAAAATTCTCCGCCTTCATCTATGACTTGTGTGAGGAGAAATCCTGCCAATTCCTCTGCAACTGCCTTGCAACGTTGGATTGGTTTGAGCATCGCCCACTTCCGTTGCATCTTTAAAAGAAGTAGATGAAAACAATTAAGTTATGAACAAAACTAAACATAATTGATGGCAACATAAATAAAGTTGTGAAGATCCGGTTACGTACCTCTAGATTTCTGGAAGTACGGGATTTCTCATTGATAATCCTGTGAATGAACTCGCAAACGTAGTATCCACAATAATCAGTTCCCTGTGGTTGTTGCGGGACTTTCTATATACGAGAATATAATTCAGTCAAATTAATAATAATCAAGAGAATGGTAATGATATTGAAACCAGGGTACGTAGTACTACTTACTTTGTTAATCTGAAAGTGGAGCTTGTCTGCCCATGTACCGGGTTCTTCCTTGATGAACATTTGCCAAACCCTGGCCGACAAAAGAAAAATGAATACAGATATCAGGAAATGAACGAAAAAGAGGCCGATGAACGAAAGAGGCCGATATATATATACCTTTGAAGCATCTGACGCGCGCTTTTCCATGTGTCAGCGTCCCAGGTTAACGAGTCCCAGACTTCAACTTGTCCTTGATCGATTCTAATGATAAACAATATAAAGTGGAACCTACGCACGTGTACACACGCAGTCATGCATACTCATCAATTACACTTAACATCAGGTAAGCAAAATGGAATGTCTACAAGACAGTAACACTCACTTGAATCCGTAGGGCCAAAGTATTTCTTTTTTGGTACTTTGTCGCTTCAAAAACCTTAGCAAATCATCCGGTGTATCCTTGTTGAACTTTTCTATTGTGTCTTGATGATACGAATACGGGTCAATGAACCCAAAGTCCCAGATTCCTGCCAGCCTGCATTCACGAATCTTCATTCTGCATAGTAGCGTACAAAAAGAATGTCGTGAGTGATAATTATACGGGCAATGAACGTGATCTTAACTAAATAATTAAATTACACAAATAAATCACTTACAAACAGTAGCAGCTGAGGATAGACTTGTCGAGGGCACGTTGATTGTACATTTGGAAAAAGTCATCGAACCCAAGCTCCACACCGTACTCTCCGAAGTAGTGTTGATCCTGAACTGCCGCCATGATACAGTCTCTCTTTTGCCTTGCGGCCTCCAAGTACCAATCATGTAAATTCCGTAGTTGGGTTGTTAGAGCAGTAGGATTTTCGACCAGAGGGTGCTCGGGCTTGTATTTATATACCACATCAGCAATAGCGTAACCGGAGTCGCCCATGCGTGGACCGGACACTGAAGCCTGGTCAGATAACACCTTGAGCGGGGCAATTGACCGTGCTTCTTGTTGTCCGAGCTGGGGAACTTGTTTCCCGCATTTCGTCTGCTCCGCCTGCTTCATCTGCTCCGCCTGCTTCATCTGTGCGGTGTGCATCTTTTCAATGTACCGTTCATAGTCTGAAAGGGGCGGCGGTGGCGGCGGTGCAGGATAATATAAGTTGTCGATGGTGCGCTCAATTTGCCACTTTGGTATGTTCTTCAGAGTTTCCTTCCAGACGTCTGGAGGGGGCTTCAGGGGAAACCGTGCGAACCATGCTTTGTTTTTGGCTTTCACGGCCTCGTCTAGTTCCTCCGGAGTCATCAGGCCTGGTAACTGCGGGGGAGTCTCGACTTTCTTGGGTTTCCTTGGTCTCTTCTTGGGAGGATTCCCGTTTCTTTTGAACTGCAGCTTCCGCTTTGCCGTACCCGTAGTGGGCGCATCCGTCGGCTCACGGGAGTGCACGGGCTATGGACCCTCGGCCTCGGGCTCCCAATCTTCGTTGTGGGGTGGACTTGGAGGTGCGTTGGGGGGGTGGACTTGGAGGTCGTGCATTCTCTGTACGAAAGTGAAAAAACTATTAAAAATAGGCTTACATGTGGTGCAACATTCAGTAATTGATGGAGGTAGTGCATTTGTACATGGAGGAGTCGGGGCCTTGGCGCCGCGTTAGGAAACACGATGTGTTTCTTATTCCACAAGATGATACCAAGCTCCATTTCTCCCAGTGTCTTCTCGCCTTCACCTCCAGGAATATGGAGCTCAATTGAATGGCATCCCGGCGTAATTGTTGACAACCCGACACGAGCATGGGATGCTGGAATCTGACCACCATGGTAGGTTGCTCTAGGTTGATTCGGTAAAGCATAGCCTGACGCCACCCTGAAGGATATGTTCCCCATTGGCATATGTATCTCGCAGTTTGTCTTCTCCGTGATATCATCCACGGGGTAGTGAGGCGCTGACGGTTCGACTGCACGACCGTCTTCTAGCTGCAGCTGCGTGGAACCCATGCTGCTTCTATGCTGAGATGGGACGGCATCTGCTACAGGATCGTCTTCTATTTGCAGCTGATCAGGTGCAGGACGATGTTCTACCTCCTCTTCAGTGTCAGGTACAGGGTGTCCCCCTTTCTCCAAGAGAAACGCCACCTTCTCTTCTAATGTCGATATCCGTTCCAGCGCTTTCTTCTTGCTTCTACCACGGCTTCTGTAAGTGCCAAGGTCCGCTGGAAACCCTTGGCTCCACGGGGTAGTGGCTCCAAAGCCTCGTGTTCGTCCCCACTTTTCGGGGTTCCCGAGTGCCTTCGTCAGCTCGTCGTTCTCTCTATCGGGAACAAAAGTTCCTTTTCGAACAGCTTCTATTGCCTTCTCTAGTTCTGCTACGACATTTTTTATTTTTTTCGATCATGGTCCCTCCGCAACAATCATCCCAGTCTCAGCGTCCAACATTTCCCCATGCACGAACAACCAGAACTTGGACCTATCGGGCCAGTCATGTGTCTGTGGAATGATACCTCTTTTCAGAAGCGCATCTTCATAGCGTCGCCACCTAGGCAGGGCAGTCTTGTAGCCACCTGACCCCAAAATATGGTGATATTTCTTCTTCTTCGCATTCTCCTTATTTGTGGCTGATCGGGATGCAAAGACACCCGATTTCTTGTACGCCTTAAAATCATCCCAAGCGTCTCTTATCTTCACTAGGTGCCCAGTGAAAACTGGATCTTCGTCCTTATATTTCTTCCACAGGTCTTTCTTCCACCTCTGGAATTGTGTGGCCATTTTCTTCAAAGCCCACTCCTCGACTTTATTCTTCTTATCTTTCGCTACGCTGAAATTTAGCCATACCGTGTCGCAAAGAATTTTTTTCAATCTGTCATCGACATAAGTAGCTCCAACGTTGGCGCCAGTCTTCGGCTTATTCCATTCTATTAAGTTGATCGGGACCAGGTCTCTTACAACAACTCCGCACTGATTTACGAATTTGCGATAAGTTTCTGGGGGCTCCAGTGGTTTTCCATCAGCAGCAACTGTATCGATCAGGAACCTTGTGGTATCTTTCAACCTGCGGCCGGGCCTCGTTTTGACTTTGTCTCAGTACTTGCGCTAGCTGTTCCGGAGGGCGCCTAAACGGGAAAATAATGATTCGTTAGTAAGTGCAATACAAATTAATTGTTGCGTCAACAGTGACTTGAGATATACATTGGCAGAGTTTGTTCTGGAGGGCACTTCTGCATCCTCGACGTTGTCATCGTCATCATCTACTACATCTTCTATATTCTCATCTCCGTCACCGGAGTCGTTCAAAAATTGATTGCTAAACGCCTGTCCACCGTCGTGATCAGGATATATGGCCGTTGCATCTTCAAAAATCATCTGGCACATGTATCTTTCCTTCTCCGCCTCACCCATTCCCGCGAGCTGATCGGCGTGGGGATCCATAGCTCAACACCTGCTAGTAAAATTTATAAAATGAAGAACACTTAGCAAAATTATTTCATCGGACACTTTGTCAAGACATCGTAGTAGTTTTCATAGACGGGGGTGCCATGAGACTACGGTAGAGACGTGAGGTAACGGGATCGCGTGGTGAACAGAGAACACAGGATTTACCCAGGTTCGGTACGTCGCGACAGTACGACGTGCCTACTCCTGCACTTCTCACTAATCAGGACTAAAGCCTGGATATAGAATTACAATGTGAGGTTTGGATCCAACTATTCGCAGAGGATCAACTTCCCGGCGAGTTAGCCTATAGCTTCTTCCCTGTTATTCATTATCAAACTTATCTCCCGTCCGGCTTTATATAATAGCCGGATTAGGGCTTACAGAATACGAAACCTAGAAGACTACGGTAACTATAACTTGGAAAGTAAGGAATCCGTCTTCTCCTCCAAGCCAGATCACGCGGGCCGTGATCCGGGTCCTTCTAGAATCCGGCTTCTGTGCGTCGGGTTACTGGGCCGCCCAATGGACCACAGCCCACTATCGCTTGGGCCACCCTGGTAATCCGGCACTTTGACTACCATCTGATATACCCCTATTTGGTATATATCCGACAGTAGCCCCAAGAAGGATTAAAACTCTGATTCGCCGTCTTTCGCCAAATGTGCTTTGTCCGAGAAATTTCGATCAGCAGTCTTGATTCTTCTTATTCTTCTTTGAAAAGAGATGGTAACGTGAAACTCGGAATCCTCACAATCCGGCTTTTCTCTCACGATCCTTCGCGGGGAAGGAACTTCCTATGTCAGCGCTTTAATCATGCTGACGTAAGGGTCGTTTGGGTTTCACGCGGGAAACCCAGTAACGTATCTCTGACAGATTCTCACGGGAAACGAGGAGATAGCCATCATTACCCTGTCGTTTCATTTCCCGGATTTTCCGGCGAGTGACACGCGTTGATCATCCAACGGTATAAATAGCCGTTGGCATGTATCTTGACGGATTTCCGGCTATAAGTAGTCGTCTTCGTCCTTGCTGAAATCCTTCCGCTCTCTCACTCTCCTCGCCATTGCTGCGCACAAGCACTCGAGCGAAGAAACGTTCCCGAGCGCACACCGCACCCAGGGCATCACCGGAGACAAAACGCGCCGCCACCTAATGGCATCCTCACCGCCTTCTCCCGCTCACTCCGCCGCGCACACCATCGAAGACATCATCAACGACCTAGATCCAGAGCTAGGCTCCCCGACGCACGCCGGCGGCGAGCCGGAAAAGACAGCGGCTTCTGCAGCGAGCGGAGGTGATCCTTCCGGCGCCGCAAATCTTGCGGGCACGGACTCCGCGCCTTCTCCGCCGTTTGCTCCCGAGACGGCGGAGGAGAAGATCACGCTTCTCAGCGACGAGCTCGCCGCTGCCGCAGCCGCTGCGTCCGCCGCCACCGGAGCGGATGATGAGGTGGAAACTGCAGGCAACTGGATTGCCTGCAGTATTCCGCCAGCCCTCCTTCCAAACCTGGAGAAGGAGGGATTGATCCTGAAAGGGAAATGGCGGCTTCCTGAAGACAAGAACGAACCCCTGCCATCCGACGGCGAACGGGTTCTTCTCTCCTCCCATCTCTTAAGAGGTATGGGATTGCCGCCTTCTGCCTTCTTCCTCCAAGTCCTCTCCCACTATAACATCCAGCCTCACAACCTGCCACCCAACTCCATTCTCTATATGGCCGGGTTTTAGGCTCTGTTCGAGGGTTTCTTAGGTATAGAACCTAGGCTAGATTTCTGGATGTATTGTTTCGGGGTTAAGCGGAACTCTTCGGAGGGCGCACTCCCGACTTGCGGAACCATCTCCTTTACTCTTAGGAGATTTAGGGAAGATTGGTTCCCCAAGATCAAGACATCGGAATACGTCAAATTTTGGACGGGTTCTTTCTTCTACCATCCCGATGTGCCTTTCCCAAAAAAGGCCATCGGGGTTCCACCTTTTTCAAACACTGCTGCTGTTCCCCAAGACAATTGGGGAACGGAAGCCGTCCAAGTCTTGCCGCCTGATCTTCTAAGGATTAAGCGGCGCATCGCCAAACTCACTTCCTCCGATCCACCTCTAACCGGCATGCACACGGTCCTTTGCTGGTTGGATAGGCGGATCCAGCCGTTGGCCAATCACGGTGGCCGCCTTCTTTGCGACTACACGGGTGCCAACGACCCAATGCGGACAACCAGCAAAGACTGGTCCGCGAGGGATCTTCGACGGCGCGTAAACCAGTTGGTCGCATCACGCGACCAATACGAAGCGAGTCGGCCGATGTATACGGCCGACAATCCGGCTCCCAAGGTATTTTTTCCGTCATTTGGGTAAAGTTTTGACATTCTTTCTCGGATTTTCTCGCTTCTAACTCTGATTTTTATTTTCAACAGATCGCTGAACTTCCAGACTCGGAGCTGGCCTCCGAAGCTGAGCTGGATGCATTGCGTACCGCCTCTACAGGTGGGCGCAAGCGCAAGAAGATTTCTTCCTCTGAGGAAGTTATCGACCTTGACGGAATTCCCGTCGCCACCTCCAGGTTAGATCATCCGGGTTATTTTTCTTTTGTCGAAGTTTTTCTTTCGTCTTCGGAATTTTAACTTTTTCCGGGTTTTTGGTTTTTAGCCTACCTCCCTCCAACCTAAAGCCGAGGAAGCTGAAGAAACACAAAGTTGTGTCCAGCCGAGGCGCTCAACCTTCTCCCGTCATCGCCCCGGACACACCGTCCACAATGGCGGAAGAGCATGCTACAGCCCCCACCACCAAGCCGCTAGAGCCCAGCCAGCCCGTTGTGTCGAACACGGACACGATGGAAAGGGCGGCTCCAGAGGTGGGAAAATATTCTCGGACATTCGACGAGGAGATTCCCACCTTTGACAAGGACTTCAAGATCATCAATGACGGCCTAAGCGCAGCCGGAACTCTTTTTGCAGAATACGCAAAAGAGTTTAACGAAAACTTGGCGGGTTTGCAACGAATGAGCCAGGTATGTAACTCCAGCCCCCAAGCATTAAACAAAATGTATGCTTTTTTGTCTTGATGCTTTATGTTCATTCTTTTCCTTGCCATGTTCCAGCAAACCGCTGAAGCCATTAACATGGAAGTTTTCAACAAACTCTCCATCAAGAATAAAGAAGTTAGAAATCTTCTTTCTATTCTTGAGGAGAGAGAGACAGAGCTGGCATCGTCTCAGCTGGCGTTGTCGGAAACAACAGGTAAGCGTTTTTCCTCTGAAGTTTTCGATTCAACTTTTTGTCTAAGTACTTATTCCGGAAGTTTTCTAAAATCGGAATTTTCCTTGCTTTTCAGCTGCTTTGGCTAAGGCCAAGCAAATAGCTGAAGACGCCGGCAATGCCGAGTTTCTCCGAAAGGAGAATTTGGACCTTCACAAGGATCTTGTGAAGGCTCAAAAAGATCTGGAAGCCAGCAATCTGGCCCTTGGAGTTTCTCAATCCAAGGCTTCCGCACAGGCGGAGAAGGACCAGTCCACCATTCAGGACTTGGAGGCTGCTCTGAACCTGCGCCTGGAGGAAGGCTCCGAAATTGACAAACTTGTCGGTAAGTTTTTTCTGCATTTACTATTCTTCCCAGTCTTGCTGTGTTTCTCTGCTTTTTTACTTAACCTTCTTGGTTGTTTTTGCTGAAAAACAGGAGATAGCCCAGATCTTTCTCGGATTGATAGAATCCGAACTTTTGGGAAGACCTGGACTTTGATCAGAGCTGTTGGCATGCAGCTGGTCAAGAGGTTCATTCCCTCAAGGACTGGGGAGTTCTCGGAAGTTGAAAAACTTCCGGGTGCCATCATGGAGGTGGCGGAGTCCAGGGAATCCATCCTACGCTCCGCTGCACGGGGCGGTGCACGCATGGCGCTTGGACTTATGCGTATGCACTACCCTGGTGCAAAGTCTTGGCGCGTGGCGTCCGGTATCCCTCAAGGATACACGGAAGCTCAGCGGAATACAATCTTTGATGAAATCAAAGGCCATGCCTCCAAGATTGCCTCCATGGTGAATATCTCCATCACTTATCCGGAAGAGGAGGTCCCTGCAGCCCCCGAGGATGATAGCAGCGAAGAAGAGTCGTATGCTTGAAGGGCTGCCTTGAACCTGGATGGTGAAAGTAGACAAATAGGAGCATTATCGTACTTTTATAATGTAATTCAAATTGTAATGCTTCTATTCCTTTTGCATGAATGAGAACTCTGCCTTTTGCAGTCTTAATTATAAAATTCTTTGCAAGGTTTTCGGGTTTGATTATTCCTTTATCTTCTAAGTTCTCTGGCGTATATGTTTTAACTGTCCTTAGTGTTTGAAATGGCTCAATAGCATTATGAATCGTCATGCCGAGTAACTAGGTATAACCAATCAGTTTAAACTCGGAAACATGGATCGTACTAAAGGCATTTTTACTAACTAGCTCCAGTGACCCAACACATAAGCAATCAGATAATGCTTAAAGAAGCAAGGAATTTTTTAAATGAAACTTGGGCACGCAGGCAATTCAAGTTTCCTTTAGCCGTTAGTAGGCTGAAAAATCATTCAGTTTTTTAACGCCGAGTACGCAGGCACAATTCGGGTTAACATTGAGTGTTTTGTAAGATCATTGGGAAATAGATGAGGCGGAATCATGCTTTATACTAGAATGAACTTGTAAAAACATGGATATCCGAATTCCGACACTTTATTTCATGATCTCAAAAGATGTTTACATAGAAATTGAACTAAGTATAGAAGGGACATAACTGCTAGATATTCCCAGGCCTTCGTTGTCCACTTGAACTTGTCGGATTTCTTCAGCAACTTGTAGAGTGGTAAGGCTTTATCCCCCAGCCGACTAATAAATCTGCTGACGGCAGCGGCGGAACCCGTCAATCTTTGGACATCTTTCACGCACGTAGGTTTCGAGATGTTCAAGATGGCTTTGATCTTTTCCGGGTTAACCTCTATTCCTCTGTGAGAAACGATGAAACCCAGAAGTTTTCCTGAGGGAACCCCGAATACGCACTTAGATGGATTTAACTTCATCTTGTAGGTGCGCAAGTTTTCGAAAGTTTCTCGTAGATCCTCAAGGAGTGTATCTTTTTCCTTGGTTACAACAGCAATATCGTCTACGTAAACATGGACATTTTTGCCAATCTGACTATGCAAACAACATTGCATGCAACGCTGGTCGGTTGCACCTCGTTCTTCAGGCCAAATGGCATGGTTACATAATAGTACGTCCCGTATGGGTTTATGAAAGAAGTCTTAATTTGATCTTCCTTTTTCATGCGTATTTGGTGGTACCTGGAGTATGCGTCCAAAAAGCACAAAAGCTCAGAGCCTGTAGTGGCATCTATTATTTGATCGATTCGCGGTAACGCGAACCTATCTTTCGGACACAATTTGTTCAAGCCTGTGTAATCTATACACATTCTAAGAGCAGTAGTGTCTTTCTTCGGTACTAATACCGGATTTGAAGACCATTCAGTGTGGATTACTTCCTGGATGAAATCTGCTGCTAAAAGCCGGATAATTTCCTTGCCAATAGCCTTCCGTCTTCTTCCGTCAAATCGACGGAGACCTTGTTTGACGGGTTTTGATCCTGGAATCACCTTGAGTTGGTGCTCAGCAAGTTCCCTGGGTACGCCTGGCATGTCAGCTAGACACCAGGCGAAAATATCCCAGTTCTCACGGAGGAACTTGATGAGCTCGCCTTCCTATTTGTCAGTCATCCCAGTCCCTATGACGACGAACTTTGTCGGATCTTTGGGATCTAGGATTACCTGTTTTGTATTCTCAGACGCCTTGAAGCTGTCTGTTGGCTTCCGAGTTTCTTTTCCTGCCGGCATTTCTGTCGGCGATACCTCCTTGGCTAATTCCTTCAGTTCTTCCTTTGCTATGACTCTCTGAGCGCAAAGGGCGTTTTCTTACTCCAACTCGTTTGCCAGCTTGAAGTCACCAGCTATGGTGATTACTCCTCCTTTGGGTCCTGGCATCTTCAGTTTTTCCTGTCGGAAGTTATCTTTATCTCCGAAGGTGACATCTAGGGAAATTTCTCCCAGGGATCGTGCTTGTCTGCCAGGAACAATGCCATGGAAGCGTATGTTGCTGTAATTGAGCTGGGACTCGGAAATCTTCAGATGCTTCAGTGTATCCAGGTACATTATGTTAATGCTGGATCCTCCATCCATCAGCACTCTTCTTATCCTAGTGTTCTGGACAATAGGGCTTACGACAAGAGCTTGTGTGCCGGGTTCAGGGATATTCCCGGGATGATCAGACTGATCCCAGGTAATTGGTGTGTTCGAGTACTTCAAGAATTTCGGGGTTGCCGGAACAACCGCGTTTATTTCTCGAAGTGTTCTTTTGGCCACCTTTGCTGACGGAGTTGCTAGGAATGTTAGCATTGCTTCTCCATCAACTCTCGGAAATTTGGGTTCGCCCTTTCGCTGTTGTTCCTGGATTTTTTCATCAGTGTCCGATTCACTGTCTTCTTTGTCAGCTTCTGGTTTTTGTTTGGCGGGTTTCCTTTTGGAACCCTTCCCCTTATTTCCGGATCCTGCACTGCCTTTCATGTGCTTATTCAGCCGGCATTGTGCGTTTGTATGGGTGGGTTTCCCAAATTGTGAATGGTGGACACAGGGTTCCGACTTAATCCTCTCCCACTCCTCTGGAGTGTAGTTGATTGGATCTGGACTGCGTCCTTTCCACTTATTCCCTTTTTCACTTCCAAAGGCTATGTTGACCTCTTTGGGTTTTGTCGTTGTTTCTGGAGTTCCTTTTTTGTCAGAACGAGGAGTTTTCTTGGCAAGTATCAGTGATTCGATATTGCCTCCTCTTGCTCTGATGTCGTCTTCGGCTGCAGCGTCTTCGTTGGCGGTTGTAAGCATAGATCCGAGATCTTTGTGCTATTTGGAACCAACCATGAACGGTACAAGTCCGGGTTTTAGGCCATTGACGAAAGCATGCATTGCTTGTACGTCAGTTACTCCAGAACAACTATTCTTCATTGCCGTCCATCTGGAGATGAAATCCACGTATGGTTCATCCTCGAATTGGGTGCAACGGTTCAGCTGGTTGATGCTGTTCGGGCGTTTGTACATTCCCCAGAAATGCTGAGTAAATACTCTAGCCATATCATCCCAGCTATCGATAGTTCTTGATGGTAATCCATTGATCCAATCTCTGGCTCCGTCCAGTAACATTAGGGGAAGAAACTTGACAGCTTCCAGGTCTGTCCCATTGTTGATCTGGACGGCTGTATAGTAGTCTGAGAGCCAGGTGTCCGGGTTTGTGCTGCCGGTGTATTTCTGGTACGTTGGACCGACTTTGGCAAAGCCAGAATGCAGGGTTATCCTTCGGATCCTGTCAGTGAAACACTTAGGACCAAAGTATAGATCATCCTTTTCCGCTCTATCAATGTGTGCGGAATATCTTCCAGCTGAATGGACAGAAGGGGATCTACTCCTTTCTTTTCCATTGTTGCGCGGACGCGCTTTTCCGGGATTGTGTCTATCTCTTTCATGATCACGCCCTTTTGGATTAGGCGGAGTCCTGCTCCTGTGCCTTTCTTTATCCTTAGGAGGCGTCCGGGATCTCTCACGTCTGTGAGGTATATCGTATCTTCCGGCTTTCTCAGCTGGGTTTCTCGGAGGTGGCATTGTTGTGCCGTCATTCCGGTATTTTTCTTCCCGATCGTGGGGTTTGAGTCCACCTTTCGGGGGATGGGATCCGGTTCGGGACGCTTCATCCCTATTGTCGGGATTTTTCTTGTCTTTTCTCGGATCCTCTTTTTTATCCTTTGAATTGTCTGAATCTCCAGGTTCCTCTGGTCCAGGTGCTCCAGCGGTGCAAGTAGCTGTTTTGCATAAGGCGGAGTTATCATGCAGCCTTTCTGATCGCTCTTGGCCCCGCTGCTGTTGTTGCAATGCTTTTCCTAGGAAAGCATACACCCCTTGAAGTTTTTCACCATTGGAGTACATGTCATTGTTCAGGATGGCGAACGCTGCTTCCGCGTTTTCTGCTGCGGTTTTGTATATTGGTTCGCCTCTGGCATCTTTGCCGTTTACCTGCTTTTGCCAAGATCGGTTGTGAAACCTTTCTTTTGGCGGCAGTACTTCCGGTCTTACGATTCCGGGTAACCTTGTAGGTTTAATGCCAGATCTATTCTTTCTCTCGTACTCCTCGATTTCTTCCTTCATGAGCTTAATGTCATCCTGGGTTTTTTGGAGGTGTTCACGAGTTCTGAGTAGATGTTGCTGTTGCCGTTGGAAAGCTCGTCTCCTGGCTTCCAGCATCTCAGGGGGTTCGTTTAATCCCACTGGCGTTTGCAACAGCTGTCAGACCCCGGACCCAGAGATATGCACACTGTTATGTGCTCCTAGCCATGAACTCACAAGGGCTTCAGGGTTACCAGCCCCGGCCGCAACAAACAACGGCAGGCAGACCGGATTCATCGGCACGTAGTCCGGATCCCCGGTCTACTACTCCTTGTGTTCATGCTAGTCATAACCAATTATGCATATCCAAGTGTCCACGAGTCGGATGAAACTGAAGGAACGGGACCAAAGCTATACAGAGCTGCTATGTGTCCAGAAAGTGCAACAACAATCGAGGGTTACTGGGGTTACCTCGCCCCAGGCCGATCAAATCGACAGGCGGGCTCGGACATGGATCATCGGCTCCACAACCCCTCGACTGCGACAACTATGCAGGCATAGCCAAAACTGTATAACAATGAGCTCGAAACCAACAACCGATCAAAGCAGTACTCTAAACATGAAGCTTTATTAAGCAAGTAATACTAGAGTATAGCTTACAACCACAGGTCACACGACCCAACATTACATCAGACAACGGAAAGCAAAATAGTTGCTAATCAACAAGAACCAAAAAGGCCTAAGAGGCCGCAACATAAGGCGACGTCCCAGCCCATAGATTCCAGGCTGCTACCTGGGAAACCCCAAACTATCCGTCGATGTCCACGCTGAAACACCACCGAAGGTATGGAACTCCACCTGAACCAAATTGAAGCAAACATGAGTACGGGAGGTACTAAACAAGACTTAACTAACCTATTATATATCTGCTTGTTCATAAAGGTTTTATGAAGGTTGTTTTGCGTAAAGCCAACTTTGTTTCGAATAGAGGGAGATAGAGAAGTTTTTCACAAATCTTTTAAAAGAATACCCTGTCACGGGTATTGCCTTCAGAACCTTCGAAACATCATCTTCAGCACCGATAACTGGAACCATCTCTTAAAACTAAACATCCATTGTCAACATCTTTTACGTCACGTTCAAGTTATCTATGATCTCAGGATCCGTCACCAAGTTGTCCTTAACCGCGGACACGGCTTTTCGAAAAGATTAAACCCTGCAGGGGTGTACAACTTTACCCACACGCATCAACCGACTCTTAATGCCAAGCTATTGGCACAATTCCGACGATGTGCCGGCAGAGGGTGGCTGACCATGATCTTTCCCTTGCTTCGCCTATTCCATGAGTCGCTCCGAGTAGAGATGGACCGCCAATAGGGAGTGGCCATCTCCTGCCGGTCTCTATCGTTGTGCGCAATGCTCGACGGTTACCTACCCGCAGAGCGCCGATACACCACCACGTCTTAGTTTTGAAAACGTTTTAATATCCCCAGCAAATCCAAATGGAACGCGCGAACTAGGAAACTCATGGAACAAACTAGACAAGTTGAAACCGAGGGGAATCCAATCCCCGTGTGGTTGCACGATCAGTCTTGGCTTCAAAGGCGAGAACTCGCTCCTAGGGGCATGAACGAGGCAAATCACCACATTCCATGTGGCAACTCATCCAAACCTTTTATCATATTTACCACACATCTCGAATCTTACCACGTCATCCTGTCATACTAGATTCATTTCGTAACTCTGATTCATCAACCGGATGGAGCAGAGATAAACAGACATGTATGACTAAGCATGGCATATTTGAGGCTGTGGCGATACACACAAACAAATCCTATGTCTGCTAGGAGCATTGAATCATGATATCTGGTTTATGCAAATAAATAGGATAACTCTATCTATTGACTCAAAATACTTTGTAAAGCATGCATCGTACGAGAAGGAAAACACTTCGAAAACATATATGGACAGATAAGAGGTTATGCTTGCCTTGCTTCAAGAAAACCAGATAAAGCTTCGGGAATAAGTGCTTGACTTGGTTGTTTAGACCAAGTATTCGGCAACAGGGGTGTCGAACTTCACTCCGGATTCGCGTTCTACCGATAAGAATAAACACCGGAAAGAAAGAGAACAACATTCAAAACAGGCATCAATGCAATGCTCAGTATGTATGAATGAACATTTAAATGCATTAAAGAGAAGCCCTAAACATGGTTCATGGGTTGCTAGGGTTCATATGTTAAGAAAACAGCTTTAGTGAATTTTAGTCCCGAAGTGAACCTCGGAGGCCGATTCGGGCAAAACCTAGAGGTGCGACAAGTTAAAGTGCTCAAATAGGGTTGAGAACACCATAACTAGGTTGCATTTGAAATTCTAAGCATTTTGACATATAACTTGCAATTTTCTAATTTTCTTGAATAAAAACTTATTTTCTTTATTTTAAATGATTTAAATAATACTCAAAATTCAACATTGTAAAAAATGTGTGAAAATGATATGAACATGTAGATTATATTTTTCTGAACAAAATGGTATGTTGAACATATTTTTCTGATTAAGCAATTAAAAGATATTGCATTTTCAGTTTTAACTGTTTTTCTGTAATTTAAACCTAGGTGGGGTCCACGTGGCAGTTATTTCGATTTAAAAGAAAATAAATAGATAAACGGCCTGGTGACGCAAGCACGACGTCACAATGACATCATCCGAGGCCAAATTGGCACAAACGTTATGAAATCGATGAAATTCGCGCGAAAACTTCGAATCAACTTGCACCATGAGGTGGAGGAGAGCGCGGGGGTTCCAGGGGTGGTCTCGGATGGCCGGTTGGTCGCCGGAGCTCGCGCCGACGAGCTCGGGCGCGGCGGCGGTTGCCGGCCCGGAGGCGGCAAGGAGCTACAGGGGAGAGGGAGCAAGGGGAGGGCACCGGCGGGTGCGTCTGCTCACCGTGATGGTGATGAGGGTGGTCGGGGAGGCGAGGCGGGGCGGAAATAGCCGGCGGCGAGCAGATTCCGGCGGCGGCCGTGGCGGAAGTCGGCGGGAAATGAGGTCCTCCCGGGCTCCTTGGCTTCCGTAACAAGCTCGAGAGGGGGAGGGGAAGATGGCGTGTCGGGAGATGCTCGGGAGGGCCGGGGTAGGCTGGGGTCGACGGCGCTCCGGCGGCGATTGGTGCGGTTAGGGTCTTGGTCCGGTGCGTTTTTCCGCGTGGAGAGGGACAGAGAGGGCGCGAGGCCGAGGGGAGGAGGAGGTAGGGCGCTCGGGGTATCTCTCCTCTCCCTTATCCTTGTAGAGGGAGCAAGCAGGAGGTGGCGGGGGAGGCGGCGACGTCTTCGTTCTTCTGCCTATTGGCTGGAGGTAGAAGAAGACAAAAGAAAGATTTACGAAACCCCCCCCGAGATCTCCAGAACTGCAAAAAGGTCCCTGCTCCTTTAAGACAGCAAGATAAAAACAGACTTGAGGGCCTTTTCTGTAAATGGTAAAAATTTGCAAAAATTATTTTTGAGATCCTTGCAACATGAGCAACCTCACCATATTTTTGTTTTGCAAAAATGTACCATTTCAAACCATCATTTTAGGGTGTCACTTTTAAGTGATTTTAATAGACCTCGTTATTTAATTTTAGTGCACCTGTTTTAAGTACCACTAGGGGTTTAAAATGCATGCATGACATGATCAAAAGCACAAACACACAAACACTTTATTACAAAAAGGTGGATGTTACAAGTCTACCCCCCTTACAAGAATCTCGTCCCGAGATTCCTAGGTTTTAGAAAAGAAGGACGGGTACTCAGATCGTAAACGATCTTCTCGTTCCCAGGTTGCTTCAGCTTCAGAATGATGAGACCACTGAACTTTGAGGCACTTGATGCTTCGGCATCGAATCTTTCGTTCAGCTGCCTCGAGGATACGGACAGGACATTCTCGGTAGGTCAGATCATCCTTAAGATCAATGGTTTCATGATCAACACCACAGTTGGAATCTTTGAAGCAATGATGGAGTTGTGAGACATGGAATGTAGCATGAACCCGTGGAAACATTGAAGGTAGATGGAGACGATAAGCAAAATTCCCACTTTTTGCAAGAACAGGGAAAGGACCAACATAGCGAGGCGGTAATTTTCCCTTCATGACCTCACGATGAAAACCCTTCAGAGGTGTGACTCGGAGATAGGCTTGTCCGCCGATATCATAACGAATATCTTGTTGACGGTCACCATAACTCTTCTGGCGAGACTGAGCAGCTTTCAGATGTTCACGGATTATACGAACTGTTTCTTCAGTCTCATTGATCAGATTCTTTGGTCCAAAGAACTGTCTTTCACCGGTTTCTGACCAATTTAACGGAATTGAACAGTTTCTGTTGTAGAGAACTTCAAACGGAGCTTTGGCCAAGATAACTTGGAAGCAGTTGTTATTAACGAACTCGGCAGATGGAAGACACTTCTCCCAATCATTACCGAAGGATACAACACAAGCTCGAAGCATGTCTTCAAGTGTTTGATTCAGACTCCCGAGGTGATCATTACGGGATGATTGATAGATGATGGTGGAATGTAGACGACTTCCCATAGCTTGCTTGAAACTTGCCCAGCCTTTGGAAGTAAACAGATTTCCATGATTGTCGGGGGGTTACCCCCGAGTAGGGTAAAGGCAAGTGGTAAAGGCGACTTACAGAAGAGAGATTTGGTCGAGTAGCCGACTACCCAGTACTTGCTACCCGGTCGACTGCTACTCGGTCTCACCTCAAGATGACCGGAAGGAGATATCAGTCAAGTTCCATCCATTCGAGTAGAAGAGTTGGCCCGAGTAAAATTGGCGGGAACCTACTCGGGCCAGAAAGTCAAAGGAGCCGTTCTGACACAGGATCCCGCGTATCCTGGGTCCGTACTTGGCAGTATTCGAACTACTGTTCATCTGGGACCGGCCTGCCTGACAGTGACAGCATGGAAGCAGGCCGTGGCAGGATAAGGGGGGCCTACTCTGTGTTTGGCACAGTGATACCAGTCTGTCCCCTTGTTTTGCCCAACGACTTTCCAGATGCAGCCAAGATTAGGAACCAAAGCTGTCAGCGGGAACCCGGAAGAAGGACGATGTGCACACTATGTCGACACTTGTCCATGTTTGGACGTATCCGGCTGGGCACCATGTATATAAGGTGCCCCGCCGCCTCCTGCGAGGGGCACGTTGAGATCGAACACTTGGTGACCTAATTCTTGACCTAGTTCATCATCTAGAGAGCATAGTGGCTACTCGGTAGCAAGAACATTGTACTGTGGCTACTCGGTGAGACACCAGAATACACAAAGAAAGGCAGGAGTAGGGGTTTTACCTCCTCACGAGGGCCCTGAACCTGGGTAGATCTTGTTGTTTGCAGTGTTTACTTCGTACCTCACGCGGCTACTCGTCGCGTGATCCCTCCCCGAGCACCTCCAGCGTCCTTCGTCCCCACATCTTTAGCCATCCCATGGCATCTGCCGTGACACCACCACGACAGTTGGCGCCCACCGTGGGGCAACCAGCGGCGCTGGTTGGAGTTTCTGTTCGGACGGGATCTTCTTCAGCGGAGCGCGTGGTCTGTGGCCTTGTCCACAGATTCGGCTCCTTCGACTTCGTCACCGACAACGCCGGCGATTTCGGCGGCATGGCCATGCCGGAGGGCGGCTCGGTGATCTCCTTCGGCTCTCACCTCGTCTACGTCGCCACCGTCGCCAACCGCGCGTATCCCGAGCTGGTGCATGACGCGGAGGATCCTCCCGCGGTGATCGCTGCTCGCGGAAGGCCCGCATGCCGCTCTGCGAACTGCGCTGAGGTGATGGTGACGGGCTTGGCGGCGAACAATGGCGCAGCCGCTACTGGCGCTGCGGCCGTCGTCGAGGAGATTGATGCACCGGCTGCTGGTGGCAGGGTTCACCGGCCTTACGAGAAGGAGAGCAACTTGCTGCATTCCACGTCTACGGTCATTCCCGCGTCAGCTACGCGACCTGGCATGCCTACTCCCACCGACATCGAGCTCCTGGCCATGAGGGAGCAGCTCGAGCGGCAACGCCTGGAGCTGCTTGCCGAGCAGGCGGAGTTGGATAAGGTGAGGTTGGAGTTGAGTCTAGATCAGCTCGAGTACAACAAGGCTCACGGCTTCACGCCAGTTGCTAGGAGGCCTAGCAGAGTGGGTGCCACTCGGCGCAATCTTGGTGCCGAGATGGCGACAGTCGTAGAGGCTCCTGCTCAGTCCGCCACCGCAAACACCTCCACTAGGCCCAGATATAGCACACCCGCCAAGACACTTAGAGCTGCAGAGGCTGTAGCTGCCGAGTTGCCTCGCCTAGATGGCGATGCGCGTCTTAGGCAGCAGGAAAGGCTCAACGAGTTGGTGTTGGAGGCTGCTAGGCAGAATGAGGAGTTCCGGAAGGCCAACCCGGGTGCTGGGGCTTCGCAGGTGGTTCACTCGCACGCGGCTAGATCTAACGATCAGGCCTCGTCTCCGCATCCCAGCCGCGAGAAGAGCCGCAGCGGGCGTTCGGGCAGAGACAGGCAAATGCAGGTGTATGACCCGGCTGCTGCCGCGAGACAGCTTGCTGTGCCGCAGCAGCCCGGGCAGGAACACAACGCTGCAAGAGCAGGCTCTCAAGCCCATCAAGCTCAAAGCCGTGCCCGAGAAGCTGCACGTCCAGGTCCTTCTCGGCAACCCGCAGCTCAGCCTACTCGGCAGAGGCAGCAGCCGCGCCCAGCGGCACCAGTCGCCAACCCGGTGGAGCAGCCTGCAGCTGTGCAGGTGGACAGGTATGACGATGGCTACTCGGCCATGGAGATGGCGGGCTATGATGTACATGACCGAGTTGGCGAGCGCATGCTGGCGCCGGGAGATGCGAGGCATCAGTTGGACCGGATCAGTTTGTCGGCGCGGCTGGAGAGCACGGGTCCTCCTGGCCCCGAGTGCTTTGGCCCGCGCATCATGAACGAGCCGTCCGTGAAGAACTTCCAGCTCGCAAGGGGCACCAAGAGCTACAACGGCAGCACCAAGCCTGAAGATTGGCTCAATGACTATGTCACCGCGGTCCATATCGCGAATGGCAACAGAAGATGGGCTGTGCGCTATGTTCCGCAGATGCTAGAGGGTGCAGCTCGCACTTGGCTCAACAACTTGCCCAAGAACAGCATTAACTGCTGGCTGGACTTCTCGGATGCCTTCATCAGCAACTTCACCAGCACCTACAAGAGGCCGAATAGGCCACAGCAGCTATCCGCTTGCAGGCAGCGAGAAGACGAGACAGACCGCGAGTATCTTACTCGGTGGAGCACGTTGAGGAACACCTGTGAGGGTGTGAATGAAGCACAGGCCATTACTTGGTTTGCGCAGGGATGCAGACATGGCAGTATGTTGTGGCAGAGATTGCAGAGGGAGATGCCAAACACTCTGGCGGAGACCATCAAGATTGCGGATCAGTACGCACTTGGTGATCCTACTCAGCCACTGATGGACTCCTCTGAGCCGAGAAGAAACTTCAGCAACAGCAAGCGCAACGAGTTCCGCAACAAGCGCCGAGTAGATACTCGGTATGATCCTGAAGAGGTGAATGCAGTGACTGTTGGAGCTGGTGGCAGCCAGAGGCAAAAACCTGCTGGAGCCTACGGGCAGAACCAGAACCAGGGCCAAGGCAACAAGAAGCCATTTCGCACCTCTCAGTCGGGTAGCGGGAACTCCGAGCAGCCGAAGAAGTTTGTCTTTGATGACATGAAGGATGGCCCATGTAGCTTTCACACTCACCACCCCTCGAGGCCTGCTAACCACACTACTCGGCAGTGCGAGTGGTGGGAGGCGATCAAGAGTGATGGCTTGCCTCCTCCTCCTCCTCTGCCAGCGGCCAATGCCAATGTGCAGCCTACCGTGCACCCGCAGCTCGGCCGCCAGTGTACCCGAGAAGAGAGAATGTGAACCAGGTGGCTTTAGGAGCCAACCAAAACTTCAACAATGAGAGATACCGCAACAACAACAACAACTACAACCGCAACAACAACAACAGAGGCAACAACAACAACTACCAGGGCAACAACAACAACAACGACAACAATGGGGGCGGAGGCTCCAATAAGTACCAAGAGCATCACGAGAGTTACATGATCTTCACTTCTGAGCCAGTCGACAAGCAATCACAGCACAGGCGGGCCATGGAGGTCAATGCAGTGATTCCTGCTGTCCCTCACTACATGTATTGGTGTGACCAGGAGACCAGGTGGACCCGAGCAGATCATCCCAAGGTGATGCCTAATCCGGGTAGCTATGCCTTGGTGCTGGATCCTACCTTCCTGGGTCCCGAGAAGAATGTGAGGTTCAGCAAGGTGCTAATCGACAACGGCAGCAGCATCAACATTGTGTACAAGGACACACTCGAGAAGCTTGGCTTGGCCGAGAACATGATGCTGCCTAGCAAGACCACCTTCCATGGCATTGTGCCCGGGATCTCGTGCAACCCGATTGGCCGAGTGTGGATTGATGTGCTATTCGGCACCAGGGATAACTGCCGCACAGAGCGCCTGCAGTTCGAGGTAGTGGATCATCAGAGTCCTTACCATGCTCTACTCGGCAGGCCTGCTCTGAGCAAATTCATGGCCTCTACCCATGTTGCATATCTGAAGATGAAGATCCCTGGTCCCAATGGTATCATTACCATCTCTGGAGATTACAAGAAGTCCATGGAGTGTGCCTCTGCTAGCTCCCAATTGGCGGAGTCGATGGTGATTGCTGCCGAGAAGAAGAAGATGTACGAGGTGGTGCCATGGCTCAGTCCGCACAAGCCGGTGCACAAGGTGTGCCGAGTACCCAGCATGGTACCGCTTTCCAAGCTGCCAAGGAGACAAAGAAGGTCCAGGTTGACCCCGAGTTCCCCGACCGCGTAGCCATCATTGGCTCCGGGTTGACGGAGAAATAGGAAAGCGAGCTCATCCACTTCCTCCGTGAGAATCGGGATGTATTCGCCTGGTCCAATGAAGATCTACCAGGAGTCCCGAGGGAGTTGGTTGAGCACTCTTTACATGTGCGTCCTGACGCCAAACCAGTGAAGCAGGCTATGCGCCGCTTCGGAGATGAGAGAAGGAAGGCCATTGGTGACCAGATCACCAAACTGCTGATAAGTAACTTCATCATGGAGGTGCTGCATCCGGATTGGTTAGCCAACCCGGTCATGGTCGAGAAGAAGAAGGAGGATCCTAAGGCTGCCACTGCATGGCGCATGTGTGTCGACTACACCGACTTGAACAAGGCATGCCCCAAGGATCCTTTCCCGCTACCTCGCATCGATCAGGTGATCGATTCCACTGCTGGTTGTGAACTGTTGTCTTTCATAGATGCCTACTCTGGTTTCCACCAAATTGCACTCAATCCTGCTGATCAAATAAAGACTGCTTTCATTACCCCGTACGGGGCTTATTGCTATCGTGTCATGTGTTTTGGCTTGAGGAATGCGGGTGCAACCTATCAGAGATGCATGCAGAAATGCTTGCACGACCAGCTCGGCAAGAATGTGCAGGTGTACGTAGATGACATTGTCATCAAAACGAATAAAACACATACTCTGCTTGCCGACCTGGAGGAAACCTTTGCTAACCTACGCAAGTACAAAATGAAACTGAATCCGAGTAAGTGCACTTTTGGTGTACCGGCTGGAAAGCTACTCGGTTTTATGGTTTCTAGTCGGGGCATTGAAGCCAACCCTTCAAAGATAAAAGCTATTGAGAGCATGTCTTTACCGAGATCACTGAAAGATGTGCAGAAGTTCACAGGTTGTTTGGCATCTCTGAGCCGTTTTTTGGGTCGAATGGGCGAGAAGGCCCTGCCTCTGTACCAACTGATGAAGAAAAGTGACAAGTTTGTCTGGACTCCGCAAGCGGACGTGGCATTCAATGAGCTGAAAGCAATGCTGGCTAGTGCTCCTATCTTGGCTAGTCCGCTACCCAAGGAGCCAATGTTGCTGTACATTGCCGCGACTAACCAAGTAGTCAGCGTGGTGATTGTGGTGGAACGAGAAGAAGAAGGCAAGAGTGTGCAACGCCCAGTATATTATCTCAGTGAAGTGCTGTCCAGCTCCAAGCAAAACTATCCGCATTACCAGAAGATGACCTACGGTGTGTACCTAGGCGCCAGGAAGCTGAAACACTATTTCCAAGAGCACCCCATCACTGTCGTAAGCTCTGCTCCCATCTCGGACATCATGGGTAACAAGGAGGCGAGTGGCAGAGTAGCCAAGTGGGCGATTGAGCTAGCTGCGTATGCTCCCGCGTATGCGAGAAGAGACGCCATCAAGTCTCAGATCCTGGCGGAATTTCTTGTGGACTGGGCCGAGGTGCAGTATGAACCTCCTGCTCCAGTTTCCAATTACTGGAAGATGCACTTTGATGGCTCGAAGGTGAAGGAAGGCCTAGGTGCTGGTGTGGTGCTGACGTCACCCAAGCGAGATCAGCTCAAGTATGTGTTGCAGATTCACTTCAAGGCATCCAACAATGTAGCAGAGTACGAGGCAGTGGTGCATGGTTTGCGAGTAGCAAAGGAGGTTGGCGTGCAGCGCATTATATGCTATGGTGATTCAGATCTGGTGGTGCAGCAAGTCTCGGGTACATGGGATGCTCTAGATGCCAACATGGCATCATATCGCTTCCTGGTGCAGTCTATGACTGGGTTTTTCGAAGGTTGTGAGTTCCAGCACATTCACCGAGCAGAGAACGAAGCAGCAGATGAGTTATCCAAGTTGGGATCTTCTCGGCAATCCATCCCGGCGGGAATCGCCTTGGAGCATTTGAGGAAGCCATCCATCAAGCCTTCTCCCAACTCGGAGTCCATATTTGTTCCTTCTCTGCCAAGTGAGGAATCTGATCCAATGGAGATTGACTGGGAGAGTGCTGCAGGAAACCCGGGGACTGCCGTCCTCTACTCGGGGACTGCCTTTCCCTACTCAGGGACTGCCATTCCCTACCAGGGGACTAGCATTCCCTACTCGGGGACTGCCATTCCCTACTCGGGGACTGCCACTCCTTACCCGGGGACTGCCACTCCTTACTCGGGGACTACTGTCCTTAACCCGGGGACTGTCGCATTCATTGAGGAGGTCCTTGCTAATCGATCTGGGCTTCAGAGAAGCGCTCCTACTCCCCCTGAGCAACCACAAGAGCCTGTCCCAATGGAACTGGACGAACCAGTGTTTCCCACGCGGGAGACACCGAGTTGGGCTATGCCCATATTATCCTTTCTAGGGGACGGTACTCTACCTGAAGATGAGGTGATTGCAAGGCAGATTCAGAGAAGATCCAAAGGCTACACTATTGTCCGAGATGTGCTGCACAAGAGAAGTGCCACTGGCGTGCTGCAACGATGTGTGGATCCAGCAGAAGGAGAAGAGATCCTGATAGAGATACACCAAGGAGAATGCGGGCACCATGCCTCTTCTCGGGCGCTGGTCCAGAAAGCTTTCCGGCATGGCTTCTACTGGCTCACAGCACTGCAGCAAGCTGAGGATATCGTGAGGAAGTGCACAGGTTGCCAGATGTTCGCAAGTAAGATTCACATGCCCGCTTCCGAGTTGAAAACAATTCCTATCACCTGGCCATTTGCTGTTTGGTGTTTGGACATGGTTGGGCCCTTCCAGCCGGCTAGGGGCAACATGACTCACATCTTGGTCATGGTGGACAAGTTCACCAAGTGGATTGAAGTGAAACCTATTCGGAGGTGTGATGGGGCCACGGCTGTGAAATTCGTGAAGGATGTGATCCTGAGATATGGCTACCCGCACAGTATCATCACCGACAGTGGCACAAACTTTGCTGAGGGAGCAATGGTGCGGTTCTGCAGAGATAAGCATATCCGACTAGACGTTGCGTCAGTCGCGCATCCTGCTTCCAATGGGCAAGTTGAAAGAGCAAATGGCATGGTACTGGCAGGCATAAAGCCAAGGCTGATGGAGCCACTGCTGAAAACACCTGGGTGTTGGTTAGACGAGTTGCCAGCGGTGTTGTGGAGTCTAAGGACTACCCCTAACCGGTCAACCGGCTACACACCATTTTTCTTGGTATACGGGGCTGAGGCCGTGTTGCCAATAGACTTAGAGCATGACTCCCCCCGAGTAGCCCTCTACACTGAGGTGGAGGCGAGAGAAGCTCGAGAAGACGACGTTGACCTGCTTGAAGAAGCAAGAGAGCTGACTCTGTCGCGTTCGGCTATCTACCAGCAAAACCTGCGGCGTTATCATAGCCGAAAGGTGAACCCAAGGGTTTTCCGAGAAGGAGACATGGTCCTTAGGCTTGTGCAGCGCACAGCCGGGATGCACAAGTTGTCTCCTCCATGGGAAGGGCCTTTCATTGTGAGCAAAGCGCTGCACAACGATGCTTACTATCTTGTAGATGTGCGCCCACCACAGGCGAACAGGGCTGATAAATCTGGAGAGGAAACCAAGCGCCCTTGGAATGTAGCTCTACTCCGTCGTTTTCATTCGTAAGCAAAGATGTGTATGTACCCTCTTATCCGAGTTGAAATTCTACTCTGCAATCTGAAATTGTTCTCGGGGACTGCCCTCGTACAAAATCGCTCTAAGTGTTTTTACTCGGCTTTACCCCTTTTGCCTATTCGGTTGCTCTACTTCAAAATTCAAAGGTACATTGAGTACTGTGTTTAAAACTACATGCCAACTCTTCGACTTTGCTGCTGTCCGAAACCCGGCTTCATGGCAAGCAAGAGAACAAGCAAAAGGTTCATGAGCACAAGAAAAATTACTAAGGAAAGGAAGAGTGCAGGAACCGAGTAGGGTGTTGTTATTACTGTTCTGTGACTTGTCTTTTCGGCTAAGTGGTGGGCTGCGTTACTATGATTGTTTCTAAGCGGCTAAGTATTTGCAGCTCTACTCTTTGATTCTTGTGACTCGAATACCAAAAAAGCAACAAGTTGCGGGTAGAGCAGAGATGAAAAGATAGGGTGAATAAGAAACGCAACTCGGGGACTCGCATGATAACGCAACTCGGCATCCAGCCCAGGTTGAACAAATTGATTATGTTGGAAATAACAAAAGTGGGAATAAAATTGAGTAGCAACGGAATAAAAATAGTCTGATACATCTGCTCCCGGCATCCCGGGGATCTGATAAATGTTTGAGTAAAAAAGCTTGCAGGATAAGATCATGTCGAAGAGGCGGTGTTGTCGATGTTGGCCTGGGCTGCTTCATTCTCGGTGGCGGTCTTGTTCGCCTCCGCCCCCGTGCTGGCTGCAGCTGCCTTCGCGGCTTCCTCCTCGGCGCTTGTGTTGGTCGCATCCGCTTCCAGGTGGACGGTGGCGGACTGCTCCATCTCGGATGGACCAGAAGCTTGGCCTTGGGGGCGTACCGTGTCGTCGAGAGCGGCTCCTGATGAGGTGCCGAACTCGAGGGCAGCGGTGTCGATCTCCTCGACCTCTTCATCGCTACTCGCGATGACGGCAGCCTTCCCCTTGTCCTGGGGAGAATCGAAGAAGCCCGATTCCAGCTCGGAGTCTGTCTCTTCATCCGCGTCCTCGTCCTCCTCCACCTCGGTGTCGGGTTCGGTGGGGCCATCGATGAAGGTGGCCGTGTCCGCGTACTCCGCAACCCCATGCGCAATTAGCTTGCGCGCGGTCACACAGCTGGGGTCCGTCTCCCACTTGGAATTGTCGCGCTTTCCGCGGATGATCTCCATGTTGAGGTTCTCGTACCAGGAGGCGACGCAGAGTAGCATCAAGTCAGCGCCTGCCCGAGCTCCAGAGGCGTGCCACTTCTTCAATTCGGCCTTCACATTGTGCAGCTTCAGAGCAAGGCCATCGATGGTTGTCGGCGGAGAATCTTCAGGCCAGAACAACTTGTGGAGCTCGAAGCCGACGCGCACCAAGTCGGTGCCCACGCCGGCTAGGCGTTCGAAATGCCCTCGCATCACCAGCAGGCTGTCCTCGATCTCGGCTCTGGTGTCCGCGGCCTCGCCCTTCTCAAGGCGAGCTGCTCGGGCCTTGGCCAAAGCAGGCGCGCAAGCGGACACGAGATCAGGGAAGATCTCTGCGCAAAAGCAAGGGAGAAACATAGTCACAGGATCCGAGAAGAGGCAGAACCGAGAAGAAAAGATGCAGAAAGGAGGAAACTTACTGTGAAGCTCGTGGCGTAGCTGCTGCAGCTGGATTTTCCATTCCTCCTCATTGGACACGTGCTTCTCCTCGAGCAAGCGGAGCCCATCCAGCTGAGAAAAGAGCCCAGCATTGGATTTCGTCAGCACTTCACATTCTTGCTCAAGGGCCTTTATCTTAGCATTTAAGGTTGTCTCAACCTTGGCCTTCTCGGCGATCACTCTGTCCCTCTCCTCACCAAGCGTGACAGCATCCTGGAGTGCCTTCTGCAGCTGAAGTTGCAGTTTCTCCATCTCTGTGGCGTGCTCGCTCTGCAGAGCAGCAGATTGGCTTGCCAGTTGCACCTGCACCTCAGCAGGTTTGAGACAGTCCTGATGCTCGACAACAAACTTCTTATGATCTTCTGAAAGAGCAAAGCACGGTTAGCAGAGAAGCAAAGGAAACAGACACAAGGGCAAACCGAGTAGACGGAGGTTTACCTTCAAGCTTCTTGATGGTGGTCTCGGCATTCGCAACAAAGGTGCGACAGTTCTCGTGCTCGTCAGCCAGGGCCTTCAGTTTCCCTGCAGAGTAGAAAAGGTTAGCGCAAGAAAGCAGAAGCGGGCGTAAACAAAAAACGCAAGAACCGCGCGACTAGAAGCGTACCTTCCACTTCAGATAGCTTCAGAGTGCTATCCTTCGCATCCTTACCGGCTGCCTCCGCAGCTGCTTTCTCTCTTTCCAGTGCAGCAATTCGCCTCCTGGCGATAGCATGATTCCAGAGAAGCTGGCGATGCAGACTGGTCCGCTTCAAAACGCTATCCTGAGAAGCGAAAAGAAAACAAGTTAGACAGAGAAGTGAAGATTCAACCCGAGAAGGCGGCTACTCGGGAGAGCATCCGCCTACTCGGCCAGAATCTCGTGGACTGGGTGATGGTAAAGGAAAATGAAAACGGATAGGGGAGAAGAAAAATGCTACTCGGAGATGACAAGTTAAGACTTACCGCGTAAGATTGCTCGAGATCTTCTGCATTCTTGCGGTGCACGAACATCTTGGCAGCAAGAGTAGCGGTGCTGGAGGAGACGGTCATGGGTTTGTAGCCCAAGTCCACCTTGTTCCAGTCGACCCGCATATGATCGATGTCGCCCAGGCCAAGGCCGTGCCATTTGTCTGTGCCGAGAAGCTTGCTGTCCCACTTGGCATCGATGAAACCAACCAAGTCGAGTACCTGCTCGAGGCTCTGAGATGATATCGCCTGATCTTGAGCTCCCCGAGAAGCAATGGATCTATCCTGGTTTGGGGCCGAGGGCCCGGAGTCCACCGCCACGGCTTTCCTCCCTCTTGTGAGAGCAAGCTTCCGGTCCTCGACGGAAAGGCCAATCTAGCGCTGTTGGCTGACCTTCACCATATAATCCAGGTAGAGGGGCTGATCAGCTATGTTAGCAGCGACAGGAACCGCACTGGGATTGCGGATAACCAACTGCTTGGACTGGCCAGCTGATGTCGGCGGCGGCTTGTCGGCAGCCTTCTTCTTTGCTATCTCTTTCTGAGCAAGTGGCTTCTCGGAAGTTGGCTTCTCGACCTTCTGTGTCTTATTTTCCTTCTCCGCGGCTGCCCTCTTCTCGACTGCTTCCTTCAGAGCATCTAGGGCTTGTTTCCTGGTCTGCGGCACCGAGGAGGAATCTGGCGGTGCAGTGCCTTGATCAATGGGTGGCGCCACGGACCCGTCACCTTGTGCAGCATCTGGTTGGGCGCTACTCGGTGCAGCGCCTGGTTGCGCGCTGCTCAGGGGATACTCCTCTGTCATGACTGTATCTTCTACCCGCTGCTCGGCAGTGGGATCCGCTTGTCCGGCAGCGCCTGTGGTTGGCTCCTCAGGTTCAATTTCTTGCCGCTCGACGGCGGCGTCATCATCACGCATCTCCTGGTCTTCCTCTTGGTGCTCCTCGGCGGCGCTAGCCGGAGGAGAAGGGGGCTTGTCCTGGTGAGCGGCGTCTTGCGCATCTGGATCGGCGCGGGACTGCTGCTCAGGCCCCGTTTGCGTGTGGGTGGTGTCGGCCTCGTCGTCCTCAAGGACGACAACCTTGTCGACGTCAATGGCAGCTTGTTTCTTGGCCTGGCCTGGCGCCAAAGCAGCGTTCGCATCCAAGGGAGCTCTGGTGAGAAAGGAAAAATCAGAAATTAGAAGGAAGCAGAGGAAGGATAAGAGAAACAGCAGAGTACAAAATTGGGAGTTAACCGAGAAGGAACTTACGCTTTGGTGGAGGGGATTGTTCGCTTTGTTCTCTTCACGACCGCCTTGGTCGCCTTCTTCTTCTCGGCTGCTTTTCTCTTCTTGGCGGGGGGCTCTTGGGCGTCACTTGCTGTCCGCTTACGGGTGACAGGAGCGGCGACGGACACAGGCTTGGCGTCAAGAACCTTGTCGACCTCGTTCTCGTCTTCATCCTCACCCTCGTCCTCAGCATTTTCAGCATCTGTGAATTAAGGAGGAAGGAAAACACTTCAGAAACAGCAGGCAAAGGGCCTGTGCTTTTTGCAGAGGGAGAGCGCGAATTCAGTTACCTTCGAACCCGTCATCAGACCAGTCGCGAAGAGATGGTTCAGCAGGCTGCTTCTCGGTCGTAGGAGAGTGAGGAAGGTTGATCTGGTCTGCAGTCTCAAAGGAGGCCTTGTCGTCCTCCTCTCGGTCAGCAAACCAATTGCCTTCAAAGCGCTCACAGCTCTCCATAAGCTGGCGATTGAGGACTGAAGAGCGGAGAAGTGTCACAAGTTAGCCGAGTAGCGGGAAGGCATCCTACTCGGATAGGCGTGCAAAGACAAAGCACACTAAGCCTAAGCAATTTTACCGAATGTCCTACTCGGATAGGCGTGCAAACACAAAGCACACTAAGCCTAAGCAGTTTCACTGAGCATCCTACTCGGAAAGGCGTGCAGCCATCAAGCATAATTAAGCCTAAGAATTGTTCCCGAGTTGGTTACCCGACAAGGCGTGCAGGCACAAAGCACACTAAGCCTAGGCAATTCAGCTAAGTACTCTACTCGGTACCGAATGCGGTTGCTAGTCGCGGCGAGAAGAGGAAGTTTGCTACTCGGAATACATATATAGAAAGCAGAGAAAGAAGAGCGTACCCGCGGAATCGGCTTCGTGCGGCTGAATGGGATGAACCCATACTGCCAGTGCTCGCCGAGGTTCGTCGTCAGGATGGCCCTTGCGTGCTCAGGAACATCCGCGTTGTCGAGCTCGATGGTGGTCGTTCTGGTGCAGTCGCGGGGGCCACCCATGTAGCACATCAGATGGCTGCGCTCCTGCAGAGGCAGCACGCGATTCTTGATCCAGCAAGCCACAGGATCATCGCTCTTGAGGCCCTCGTCGATTAGAACACCAAGCCGCGCCTCTATCTCCTTCGAGTTGAGGTCGTTGGAGGGCTTCGCCTTCCAATTCTTCCCGGTGGGAGCACGGTTGCTCCAAGCGGGAAGATTGATTCGGTCGGTTACCTTTCCTCCTTCGGTGGCGGGGATGTTCTTGACGTAGAGGAACGTCTTCTGCCACATTCGGACGGATTCCAACCCCTTGATACGGGGATGGTTGGTTCCCGACCGCTGCACCATCATGGCGCAGCCGGTGTCAGTCGCGCGTGGCACGCCTGCGCCTTCCTTCTTCCCGGTGGTTTGCTGGCGAAGATGGAAATACTTCAGCCAGGTATCCGTCGTGGGATGGATACCAAGGAAGGCCTCGCACACCACGGCGTGGTAGGCGAGGAAGACGACGGCGTTTGGTGGCAAGTGGTGCATTTGGAGACCAAAGTGGTCGAGGAAGCGGCGGAGGAAGTCGGAGGCCGGCAGGCCGAATCCGCGCTCAAAGTGCGACAAGAACACGACGTGCTCGCCCTCCTGCGGGGTTGGCACGAGCTCGCCGTCGGACGGCCGGCATTGAACACCAGGAGGAACCCTCCGGGTGTTCACGAGCCAGGCGCAATCCTCGGCGGTGACGTGCGAGCCAGCCCAGCCGGCGCGAGCAGCCATGGCAAGGGCTGCGCGGATGGTGGAGAGTTGGAGAGATTGGGTGGAAGAAAAGAATCTGCAGCGGCGCAAGGAGTTGCGCGGCGGCGGAGAGCTCGGCGGCGGAGAAGAACAGAGAGACGAAAGGGGAAAAGTGCGAAGGGAGGAGAAAAGGAAGTTACCGGCGGAGGTATTTATATCCTCTCCGCGGTTTACCGTAACCATCGGGGAAGTGGGATCGATCGTGGCGTGTGGTGGGGCCTGTGGCCGTCTAGAAACGCACGCACGCGCGAGGCGCGCGCGTAACGGCCGCAGCGGATCCCACTACCAAATCGTGGCCAATTACTGCGCGTGATGGGACATAACGAGCCAGTGGGCCCGCCCCGTGAAAACTGGGCGCGTGGCACGTCGTGTCGTGGCAGCGAAACGACGGGGTCATGGATGCTTGGCACGTGTCCAGTTGCGACACGGAAGGCTTGATTATGCTCTGCGCTGCAGAGACGCTAGAGGAGAAATTCTCTAAGTCTTTTTACTCGGTTACAGAGTAGAAAGCAGGTGCTATTCGGAAGACAGGAAACTCAAGGTACTTTCTAGAGTACTACTCGGAGGTCCTCTACTCAGCATCTTGAGGTTCAAGGGCTATGTTGCGAAAAATTGGTTTTAAGCTGGCAGAGCCTAGCGAACGAGTTCGCAAGACTCAACCAGCTTCGGGGACTGCTGTCGGGGGGTTACCCCCGAGTAGGGTAAAGGCAAGTGGTAAAGGCGACTTAGAGAAGAGAGATTTGGTCGAGTAGCCGACTACCCAGTACTTGCTACCCGGTCGACTGCTACTCGGTCTCACCTCAAGATGACCGGAAGGAGATATCAGTCAAGTTCCATCCATTCGAGTAGAAGAGTTGGCCCGAGTAAAATTGGCGGGAACCTACTCGGGCCAGAAAGTCAAAGGAGCCGTTCTGACACAGGATCCCGCGTATCCTGGGTCCGTACTTGGCAGTATTCGAACTACTGTTCATCTGGGACCGGCCTGCCTGACAGTGACAGCATGGAAGCAGGCCGTGGCAGGATAAGGGGGGCCTACTCTGTGTTTGGCACAGTGATACCAGTCTGTCCCCTTGTTTTGCCCAACGACTTTCCAGATGCAGCCAAGATTAGGAACCAAAGCTGTCAGCGGGAACCCGGAAGAAGGACGATGTGCACACTATGTCGACACTTGTCCATGTTTGGACGTATCCGGCTAGGCACCATGTATATAAGGTGCCCCGCCGCCTCCTGCGAGGGGCACGTTGAGATCGAACACTTGGTGACCTAATTCTTGACCTAGTTCATCATCTAGAGAGCATAGTGGCTACTCGGTAGCAAGAACATTGTACTGTGGCTACTCGGTGAGACACCAGAATACACAAAGAAAGGCAGGAGTAGGGGTTTTACCTCCTCACGAGGGCCCTGAACCTGGGTAGATCTTGTTGTTTGCAGTGTTTACTTCGTACCTCACGCGGCTACTCGTCGCGTGATCCCTCCCCGAGCACCTCCAGCGTCCTTCGTCCCCACATCTTTAGCCATCCCATGGCATCTGCCGTGACACCACCACGACAATGATCAAAAAGGATCTTCTTAGGAACACCATGAAGGGGTATTATCTGAGAGACGTACAAATCTGCCAGTTGTTTAGCATTGATGCCCTGATGGATAGGAACAAAATGAGCAACCTTTGACAGACGATCAATCACTACCCAGATAGCGTTGTGTCCCTGATCATTTCTTGGAAGACCAACAATGAAAGTCATCTCCACTTCATCCCACTTCCAAACAGGAATAGGTGTGGGGTAGAGAGTAGCAACTGGTCTTTAATGTTCAGCTTTAGCACGACGACAAACGTCGCATTCAGCCACAAATTGAGCGATGTCTCGTTTCATCTTGGTCCACCAGAACCTTTGACGTAGATCACGGTACATTTTGGTGCTACCAGGATGAACAGAGAGAAGTGACTCATGAGCTTCACGGAGGATCATTTGTTTCAGACTCCGTTTCTTTGGCACAACAATACGTTCACCAAAATAAACGGTACCTTGATTATCAACCGAGAAACATGTAGGAATTCCACGAGAAATCTTTCTCTTGACCAAGGTAATACTTAGATCCCGCTTTTGGGCATCCTTGATTTGATGTTCAAAGGATGGTTTCACTTCTGGATTAGCCAGATAACCAGAGGGAACAACCTCAAGATTGAGCTTGGAGAACTCTTTGTGGAGAGAAGGTTGATCTTGCTGTATCATCAAGCTGTTACAGTAAGACTTCAGGATTGTCGTGTCAGCCACGGCTTTACCTTTATCAGTTTGACAATTGACCTCCACATTGGGTTCTTTGACTAATTCCAACCATCTCTTTTGTCTGAGACTCAGGTCTGGTTGGGTGAAAAGATATCTGAAGCTCTGCTGGTGGAAGTAGAACTCGCAGTGATTTCCTAGCAGATGATGACGCCATTGTTTCAAGGCATACACAACAGCTACTAACTCAAGGGCATGAGTTGGATATTTGAGCTCATGTGGTTTCAGTTGTCGAGAAGCATAAGAAACCACACGACCACCTTGCAAAAGACCGCAATCGATACCTTGACGAGAGGCATCAATAAAGATGACGAAGTCCTTGCGCATGTCCGGAAGGACAAGCATAGGAGCATTAGCCAGCTTGGTTTTCAACAACCGGAAACTCTCTTCTGCCATTCTTGACCATACAAACTGTTTATCTTTCTTAAGAAGATCAGTCATGGGCTTGGCAGCTTTGGAGAAACCTTCAATAGAGCGGTGATAACAACCGATAAGTTCGAGGAAGTTTCGAACCTCTTTGATGGACTTAGGTGACTCCCAGTCCAATATGGCTTGAACTTTGTCAGGGAGAACTGCAACTCCCTCAGCAGATAGGACATAGCCTAGAAATATGAGCTCTTTCAACCAGAACTCACATCTGGAGAATTTGGCATAGAGACGATGCTCACGAAGCTTTGTCAAAGCTAGACGAAGATGTTCAACATGTTCTTCTTCGGACTTGGATTAGATTATAACATCGTCGAGGTAAACCACAACGAACTTGTCAAGATACTCCATGAAAATGGATTTCATAAGCCCCATCAGCATGGTTGGAGCATTGGAGAGTTCGGGAAACATAACGGTGTACTCGTAAAGACCATAACGAGTTTTGACAACTGTTTTAGAAACATTCCCGGACCTGGTCTTAAGTTGATAATAACCCAGACTTAGATGTATCTTGGAGAAAACGGTGGCACCAAACAGACGATCAAACAAATCCTCTGTCCGAGGAAGAGAACACTTGTGCTTTATTGTCACATCATTGAACGGACAATATTCACTGGCCAGCTGAGGAACTGTGGTATCCTTCTTCATGACGAAGAGTGTAGGACACCCACAAGAAGATGTGTTGGCATGAGGGAAACCTTTCCCTTCCGACTCCTCTATTTGCTTCTTCAACTCAACCAACTCTTCCAGAGACATATGGTATGGTCTTTCAGAAGTAGGAGCCACTCCAGGAATTAACTCAACAACAAACTCCACTGAATAATCATGACGCATACCAGGAAGCTCTTCCGGGAAGACATCCGGAAACTTACACACCACTGGTACCTCATGAACCTCGAGAGATGGTCGAACTTCAATTGCATTAAGCTGAGGACATGGTTGTGGTTGAACTGTCCCACAAGGAAACAACAACCGAGTTGTCTGACCATAAGGATGAATCAGGGTAACAGACTTGGCTGCACAGTCAATCATGGCATGATGTGTTGACAACCAGTCCATGCCCAGTATGGCGTTGATGTCATTTGAGTCCACGATAACAAGTGTAGAAAGAAACACCAAACCTCCTATTTCAATTGGGACACCAGGGCAACACTGATTAGACCAGCAGAAGGACCCTTGGGTGGAAATTATCAACGGAGGAACCATACTCGTAAGAGGTATGTCATGTAACATCACAAAAGCTCTTGATACACATGAGTGTGACGCTCCGGAATCAAACAGAACGGAGGCTGGAGCTAGGTTAACACGAAGCATTCCCAACACGACATCAGGTGCTTTCTGAGCTTCTTCAATCAGAACATGGTTCAAACGACCACGGTTAACAACACGTGTAGGAACGGACTGTAGTGCAGAAGGTGTCCTCTGGGGACATTTGTTGGAGTAATGGCCAAGTTCATCACATACATGACATGTCACCAGCCGTTTCTTACCACCAACAACTCTGGATTGCCCACCAAGGTGACCTTGTTGAACAACTGACGGATATGGAACAACACTGTATGGAACAAACACACGACGCTTCTTGGAACCGGAAGAAGACGCACGTGACTCTTCAGAAATCTGCTTCAAAGAAATTTCCATTTCCTTTTTGCCACGCTCCAAGGTAAGAGCATGATTATAAAGGTCCTGGAAGGTTGGAAACTGGAAAGAGAGTAGCTCATAGCGAACTCCGGAAGTCAGACCTTTGCGGAACAACTCTTGCTTATCCGCATCATCTGCAACATCTCGGGGTGCATAACGAGCCAAACGGGTGAATTCACGCCCGTAAGTTTCAACATCCATCTGTCCCTGGGTCAGATCCAGGAACTCTTTTCTTTTGGAGTCCATAACTGCTTCAGGAACATGGGCAGCACAGAACTCTTTACGAAACTCCTCCCAAGTAACCTTATGTCCCGGCGATTGCAACGCCAAGAAACCTTCCCACCATGAACCAGCTTCACCCTCTAGCTGATAGGCGGCGAAGTTCACACGGTCACTTTCTGGAACATGGAGAGCGTTAAATTTGCGCTCGATGGCACGAAGCCAATCATCAGCATCGATGGGTTCGTTGAGACTGCTGAAAGATGGAAGCTTAGCATGAACTAAATCCCCAAATGTAACGCATTCGTCGTGACGACGTTCAGTGTTTTGCGCCATACGCTCAAGAAGATGTTCATTTCTCAGGCGGTTAGTCTCGATATCCTGAAGAACTTGCGTCATTAAGGAAGATGAAGACTCTCCCTCGATATGACCACTTTCAACGGAATCTTGAATACTCCCGGACATCCTGAGTACAAAGAAACGGAACCATGAGAAACACTCCCATGGGAAAGAATGCAATAGAAAGATTCATGACTTGATATGGACCAACTGAAGTCAAAGGAAACAACGATTTAGACCGAAGGAGGTCACCTGGAAATTCTGAGAACATTAGCAACCTGACACGGAGTACTATGAAAAAAACACCCAACGATTTTGCTCCTAACTTTGAAGTTAACAGGTGAGAGGTAAAACATTTGAAATCAAATGAGATACGGTGACTCAGAGTTAGAGCGATACCAGGTAAGGAGTAAAAAGAATCCTAAGAAGGTTTTTCCAACTCATTTGTCACATCGAAAATAGTTTTCACAAACTGTAGACTCAACATCGACCAAAAGCAAGGGTTTTCCTACAGGCAGTCCTGCTCTGATACCAAGACTTGTCAGACCCCGGACCCAGAGATATGCACACTGTTATGTGCTCCTAGCCATGAACTCACAAGGGCTTCAGGGTTACCAGCCCCGGCCGCAACAAACAACGGCAGGCAGACCGGATTCATCGGCACGTAGTCCGGATCCCCGGTCTACTACTCCTTGTGTTCATGCTAGTCATAACCAATTATGCATATCCAAGTGTCCACGAGTCGGATGAAACTGAAGGAACGGGACCAAAGCTATACAGAGCTGCTATGTGTCCAGAAAGTGCAACAACAATCGAGGGTTACTGGGGTTACCTCGCCCCAGGCCGATCAAATCGACAGGCGGGCTCGGACATGGATCATCGGCTCCACAACCCCTCGACTGCGACAACTATGCAGGCATAGCCAAAACTGTATAACAATGAGCTCGAAACCAACAACCGATCAAAGCAGTACTCTAAACATGAAGCTTTATTAAGCAAGTAATACTAGAGTATAGCTTACAACCAGAGGTCACACGACCCAACATTACATCAGACAACGGAAAGCAAAATATGTTGCTAATCAACAAGAACCAAAAAGGCCTAAGAGGCCGCAACATAAGGCGACGTCCCAGCCCATAGATTCCAGGCTGCTACCTGGGAAACCCCAAACTATCCGTCGATGTCCACGCTGAAACACCACCGAAGGTATGGAACTCCACCTGAACCAAATTGAAGCAAACATGAGTACGGGAGGTACTCAACAAGACTTAACTAACCTATTATATATCTGCTTGTTCATAAAGGTTTTATGAAGGTTGTTTTGCGTAAAGCCAACTTTGTTTCGAATAGAGGGAGATAGAGAAGTTTTTCACAAATCTTTTAAAAGAATACCCTGTCACGGGTATTGCCTTCAGAACCTTCGAACATCATCTTCAGCACCGATAACTGGAACCATCTCTTAAAACTAAACATCCATTGTCAACATCTTTTACGTCACGTTCAAGTTATCTATGATCTCAGGATCCGTCACCAAGTTGTCCTTAACCGCGGACACGACTTTTCGAAAAGATTAAACCCTGCAGGGGTGTACAACTTTACCCACACGCATCAACCGACTCTTAATGCCAAGCTATTGTCACAATTCCGACGATGTGCCGGCAGAGGGTGGCTGACCACGATCTTTCCCTTGCTTCTCCTATTCCATGAGTCGCTCCGAGTAGAGATGGACCGCCAATAGGGAGTGGCCATCTCCTGCCGGTCTCTATCGTTGTGCGCAATGCTCGACGGTTACCTACCCGCAGAGCGCCGATACACCACCACGTCTTAGTTTTGAAAACATTTTAATATCCCCAGCAAATCCAAATGGAACGCCCGAACTAGGCAACTCATGGAACAAACTAGACAAGTTGAAACCGAGGGGAATCCAATCCCCGTGTGGTTGCACGATCAGTCTTGGCTTCAAAGGCGAGAACTCGCTCCTAGGGGCATGAACGAGGCAAATCACCACATTCCATGTGGCAACTCATCCAAACCTTTTATCATATTAACCACACATCTCGAATCTTACCACGTCATCCTGTCATACTAGATTCATTTCGTAACTCTGATTCATCAACCGGATGGAGCAGAGATAAACAGACATGTATGACTAAGCATGGCATATTTGAGGCTGTGGCGATACACACAAACAAATCCTATGTCTGCTAGGAGCATTGAATCATGATATCTGGTTTATGCAAATAAATAGGATAACTCTATCTATTGACTCAAAATACTTTGTAAAGCATGCATCGTACGAGAAGGAAAACACTTCGAAAACATATATGGACAGATAAGAGGTTATGCTTGCCTTGCTTCAAGAAAACCAGATAAAGCTTCGGGAATAAGTGCTTGACTTGGTTGTTTAGACCAAGTATTCGGCAACAGGGGTGTCGAACTTCACTCCGGATTCGCGTTCTACCGATAAGAATAAACACCGGAAAGAAAGAGAACAACATTCAAAACAGGCATCAATGCAATGCTCAGTATGTATGAATGAACATTTAAATGCATTAAAGAGAAGCCCTAAACATGGTTCATGGGTTGCTAGGGTTCATATGTTAAGAAAACAACTTTAGTGAATTTTAGTCCCGAAGTGAACCTCGGAGGCCGATTCGGGCAAAACCTAGAGGTGCGACAAGTTAAAGTGCTCAAATAGGGTTGAGAACACCATAACTAGGTTGCATTTGAAATTCTAAGCATTTTGACATATAACTTGCAATTTTCTAATTTTCTTGAATAAAAACTTATTTTCTTTATTTTAAATGATTTAAATAATACTCAAAATTCAACATTGTCAAAAATGTGTGAAAATGATATGAACATGTAGATTATATTTTTCTGAACAAAATGGTATGTTGAACATATTTTTCTGATTAAGCAATTAAAAGATATTGCATTTTCAGTTTTAACTGTTTTTCTGTAATTTAAACCTAGGTGGGGTCCACGTGGCAGTTATTTCGATTTAAAAGAAAATAAATAGATAAACGGCCTGGTGACGCAAGCACGACGTCACAATGACATCATCCGAGGCCAAATTGGCACAAACGTTATGAAATCGATGAAATTCGCGCGAAAACTTCGAATCAACTTGCATCATGAGGCGGAGGAGAGCGCGGGGGTTCCAGGGGTGGTCTCGGATGGCCGGTTGGTCGCCGGAGCTCGCGCCGACGAGCTCGGGCGCGGCGGCGGTTGCCGGCCGGAGGCGGCAAGGAGCTACAGGGGGAGAGGGAGCAAGGGGAGGGCACCGGCGGGTGCGTCTGCTCACCGTGATGGTGATGAGGTGGTCGGGGAGGCGAGGCGGGGCGGAAATAGCCGGCGGCGAGCAGATTCCGGCGGCGGCCGTGGCGGAAGTTCGGCGGGAAATTGAGGGCATCCCGGGCTCCTTGGCTGCCGTACAAGCTCGAGGAGGGGGAGGGGAAGATGGCGGTGTCGGGGAGATGCTCGGGGAGGGCCGGGGTAGGCTGGGTCGCCGGCGACCGGCGGCGATTGGTGCGGTTAGGGTTTGGTCCGGGTGCGTTTTTCCGCGTGGAGAGGGACAGAGAGGGCGCGAGGCCGAGGGGAGGAGGAGGTAGGGCGCTCGGGGTATCTCTCCTCTCCCTTATCCTTGTAGAGGGAGCAAGCAGGAGGTGGCGGGGGAGGCGGCGACGTCTTCGTTCTTCTGCCTATTGGCTGGAGGTAGAAGAAGACAAAAGAAAGATTTACGAAAACCCCCCCGAGATCTCCAGAACTGCAAAAAGGTCCCTGCTCCTTTAAGACAGCAAGATAAAAACAGACTTGAGGGCCTTTTCTGTAAATGGTAAAAATTTGCAAAAATTATTTTTGAGATCCTTGCAACATGAGCAACCTCACCATATTTTTGTTTTGCAAAAATGTACCATTTCAAACCATCATTTTAGGGTGTCACTTTTAAGTGATTTTAATAGACCTCGTTATTTAATTTTAGTGCACCTGTTTTAAGTACCACTAGGGGTTTAAAATGCATGCATGACATGATTAAAAGCACAAACACACAAACACTTTATTACTAAAAGGTGGATGTTACAACAGCTGCTGTTCTTCCTGTTCCGTCATTGGCGGAGCAAGGATTTCTTTGATTTTCTTCTCCACAGGCTTTGTTCCGCTAGCGTCTCCTACTTCCAGATTTTCATCAGCTAGATCAGCTGATTTTTTCTTCCGGATTTTGTATTGGAGTTTCTTAGCAGCACGGTGCTTTTTCTTGGAAGAGGGAGGCTTTTTGACAGGCTCATCTTCTGTCAATTCCTTTACATTAGGAAATATAGGAGAAGTTTCTCCGTCTTCTCTCTCTTCCTCTGGCGGAGGAGTTTTAGGGTTTTCCTGACTGCCGGCGTCCGTGGTATCAGCCGGTTTCGCCATTAGTACTTCATGGAATCCCTCTTGAAAAGATTTAACTTTCCTTTCGAAGGCGTCCGCGTCTTCGTCTTCGGAATCAAAATCATCTGATCCGGTTTCTGATTCTAATCTCGCCTCAATGGCGGCTAATACAGAGTCAGCTTCCGAGTTCATCATCATGTTGACAGATGTCGGATCTTCCGCCTGTATGACGGGTGTCGGATCTTCCGTCTCTGTGACGGGTGTGTTTTTGTCTGCCTCTTGCACGGGATTTCCGTCATCCGTGTTTTCGGCGACTTCGGATTGCACCATGCCGATAAAGTGTGTATCACTTTTTTGTCGGCGATCTGAGCAGAATCCGGTATCATAGTCATCTTCGACTGGGTATAGGGCGGGTGGGAAATATTTGCTTCCACCGCAAAACCCCATTGCTTCTGCAGTTAGTCCGATAAAGATGTTGGCAGATCCGATCGGTAACACGCAGGCACTTACGAGGTGGTTTTGCGCTGGTATGTAGGATCCGTTGTCGAGGAAGCGTCCGACGTCGTCGTCGAACTCCAAGCTTCCGACAGTGATTGATCTTCCGATTCCGCCGAGTATCCCAGATCGGAACTTCACGCCTGACGCCGTTTGCCCCACGGTGGGCGCCAACTGTCGAGACATCGTAGTAGTTTTCATAGACGGGGGTGCCATGAGACTACGGTAGAGACGTGGGGTAACGGGATCGCGTGGTGAATAGAGAACACAGGATTTACCCAGGTTCGGTACGTCGCGACAGTACGACGTGCCTACTCCTGCACTTCTCACTAATCAGGACTAAAGCCTGGATATAGAATTACAATGTGAGGTTTGGATCCAACTATTCACAGAGGATCAACTTCCCGGCGAGTTAGCCTATAGCTTCTTCCCTGTTATTCGTTATCAAACTTATCTCCCGTCCGGCTTTATATAATAGCCGGATTAGGGCTTACAGAATAGGAAACCTAGAAGACTACGGTAACTATAACTTGGAAAGTAAGGAATCCGTCTTCTCCTCCAAGCCAGATCACGCGGGCCGTGATCCGGGTCCTTCTAGAATCCGGCTTCTGTGCGTCGGGTTACTGGGCCGCCCAATGGACCACAGCCCACTACCGCTTGGGCCACCCTGGTAATCCGGCACTTTGACTACCATCTGATATACCCCTATTTGGTATATATCCGACACACTTAGCGAAATTATTTCATCGGACACTTAGCGAAATTATTAAATCGGACACTTAGCGAAATTATTAAATCGGACACTTAGCCAAATTATTTCATCGGACACTTAGCGAAATTATTTTATCGGGCACTTAGCGAAATTATTTCATCGGACACTTAGCCAAATTATTTCATCGGACACTTAGAAAAATTATTTCATCGGACACTTAGCAAAATTCTCCAAGTCTAGCTAATTATAATTACTAAAAATTCTAATTCTAGCTAATATATTTTAAATTTATATGTCCAAATATTTTTCTAATTTTAAAAATTCTACTTCTAGCTAATTCTAATTCTAAATCTAATTCTAAATGTAATTCTAACTACAAATATTAATTCTAACTACAAATAATAATTCTAATTCTAATTAGAACTAAACAGAAAAAAAAACTTACTGTTGGGGGGTGACGTCACGTGTACGTCACTGCTTGGGTCGGCCGGAGGCGGGGCGGCGCGCGGTGTGAGGCAGAGGGAGGCGCGCGGTGGGGAGGCAGAGGCCGCGGCGGCGTCGGGGCTGCGTGTGGGCGGCGACGGGGCGGAGGCGGACGGCAACGGCGACGGAGGCGGGGCCGCGGTGGGGAGGCGCGCGCGGGGCCTCGGGTCGGTGGTGGGAGGCAGAGGGAGGCGGCGCGACGTCGGGGCGCGCCCGGGGCGGCGAGGCGGACGGCGACGAGCAGATGACGGCGAGGTGGACGGCGACGTGCGGCCGGAGCAGGGCTTCGCCGTAGTAGAAGCAGAGAGGACGCGCGCGAACTGAATGAAGTGAAAAAATTTCGCTAAGTCCCTGATAACTTCCCCTGTACATACCTTTAGCACCGGTTTGTGTTAACAACCGGTGCTAAAGGGTCTTTAGCACCGGTTGTTAACACAAACCGGTGCTAAAGGGTCTGTACAGTGGCCACTTTGAGACTGCGCGCCCCCTGTACAGACCTTTAGCACCGGTTTGTGTTAACTTTTTCTTTTTTTCTTTTTTCTGTTTCCTTTTTCTTTTTCCTGTTTCTTCTTTTATTTTTCTTTTTTGTTTCCCTTTTCTGTTTTCTTTTACATTTATTTATAAAATCAAAGTAGACTCAAAAAATTGTAAAATCAAATATTTATAAAAACATATTTATATTTTCTCATATTTTGTGTAAAAATTCTCTAAATGTCTTTTAAAACAATAAAAAAATAAAAAATACGGTATTTATCAAACTAATTTGAAAATATAAAGAAATTTTTTTGTTTCCTTTTTCTTTTTCCTGTTTCTTCTTTTATTTTTCTTTTTTTGTTTTCCTTTTCTGTTTTTCTAATTTCATAACTTTTATTAAAAACAGAAAACAGACGCGCTAGCGCGCCGTAGTGTCGCCGGAATACAAATTCTTTTATTAAAAAGAGAAAACAGACGAACACTACTCCTCGTCGTCGTCGTCGGGGAACTCGTCGGTGACCTCCTCCGGGTCATCGTCGTCGTCGAACTCGTCGGTGACCTCCTCGTCGTCGTCGGAGGTGCATGATGGTATGTCCGAGATAGGCCCCCACCTCGGATCGTCGGAGGCCCAGACTTCGCCGGCGTGGTCGGCCCGACGAAGCTCTTGCAGCGCATTCGTCCTCGCCTCCCGAGCGGCATCTAACGCGAGGTGGCGTTCGAGGCGGCGCAGCGCGGGTCTGCCAGACCTCCTCGTCGGCGCTCTCCTCCCCCGGGTTGTTCCGGTAATACTCGCGGACGACGCGGTCTTCCATGGCGTCGACTAGGCCCTGAAACGCGCGGTGGCGGAGGTGGAGGTGGTCGGCGGCAGTGACGAACTGCGGCTTTGGCGCCCTGGCCTCCGCTTCGCAGACGGTGTGGCAGTCGTTGAAGTTCATCAGCGACCGCGGGCGGTTGAGGCGTCAGGCCGCCGCGTCCCAGGCGCGGGCGGCCTCCGCCGCCGTCGCAAAGGAGCCGAGGGGGATGCGGTCGTCCCCCCAGCGGATATCTGCGCTGAACATTCCGTTCTGCCGTGCTCGGACGCCGCGGAAGCCGGTGGTGCTGTTCCTCCTCGGAGGCATGGTGGAAGCGCGACGGTGTGTGGAGAGGAGTGGGCGTGTGGAGAGGAGAAGACGCGCTCGAGGCGCGACAGTTTATACCGCGCCCTCCTGGCCACGTGTCACAACTCCCGCGCCACACGTCAACTCCCGCACCACGCGCCACCCTAACACAACAATCAGTATCGCCAACATACAGCCCCACCGTGGCTACTGGGTGCAATATGCATACCAAATGCACGGCATGACGTATGATGGCGAATCCGGATGTTTTGTATTTGCTCGATGAACTGAATATATGATGTATCAAACCTTAAAGGGGGGTGTAGAACAAAACAATCGGTATCGCCATCGTACAACCCTACCGTGGCTACTGGGTGCATATATGCATACCAAATGCACGGCAGGACGTACGATGGCGAATCCGGATGTTTTGTATTTGCTCGATGAACTGAATATATGATGTATCAAACCTTAAAGGGGGGTGTAGAACAAAACAAACGGTATCGCCATCATACAACCCCACCGTGTCTACTGGGTGCATATATGCATACCAAATGCATGGCAGGACGTATGATGGCGAATCCGGATGTTTTGTAATTGCTCGATGAATTGACCGGTGTATGAAGGTGGGCTATATATAGGGTCCTCTGGCTCACAAAGTGTTGAGCTAGGGTTTTGATCCAACGGTTAAGAAACACCCTCATCCAACGGCTCACAACAGCTCGAAAGAAACACACCGTATCCCTGATCGAACGGCTCACAACAGCTCGAAAGAAACACACCCCGGATCCAACGACTCACAATCGCTTGAAAGAAACACACGATCCGTGTGATTCTATCTGATTGGTCCAAACGAAACCCTAACCCATTTAGTCCCGGTTGGTGTCCCCAACCGGGACTAAAGGGATGATCCGTTTCTATTTTTCTTCTTGCCTTTCTTCTGATCGCGCCGTAATAACCATGGAACATCTTCATCATTTAACTGAATGCTTGGATCATCTTTGACTTTGAAGGGAGGAATTTCATCAAATTTATTGTAATCTTCTGACATGTCTGTCTTGTCCTCGACTCCCACGATGTTTCTTTTCCCTGAAAGAACTATGTGGCGCCTTGGCTCATCGTCTGATGTATTCGCTTCCTTATCTTTTCTTTTTCTCGGTATGCTAGACATGTCCTTCACATAGAAAACCTGAGCCACATCATTGGCTAGAACGAATTTATCATTGCCGTACCCAAGATTCTTCTGATCCACTGTTGTCATTCCATACTTCGGGTCTACCTTCACGCCTGACAGGTTGAACCATTTGCACCAGAACAAAGGGACCTTAAAGGAAGGTCCGTAGTCAAGTTCCCATATCTGCTCTATGTAACCATAGTATGTGACCCTTTGCCCGTTGTCGTCTTTTGCATCAAACCGGACGCCACTGTTTTGGTTGGTGCTCTTTTTATCTTGGTCTGCCGTGTAAAATATGTTATCATTTATCTCGTACCCTTTAAAGGTCAATACAGTCGAAGATGGTTGCTTGGCCAACAAGTATAGCTCATCTTCAACAATGTTGTCATTAATGAGACGTCTTTGCAACCAACCGCCGAAAGTCTTCGCGTGTTCTTTAGCAATGAAATCTTCAGGTTGCTCTGGATATTCCGAGCGTAAAATATCCTTGTGTTCCTGGATATATGGAGCCGCCAAGCTGGAATTAACTAGAACTGTGTAGTGTGCTTGAGTGAAAGATTGCTCGTCCATACATGTTGTTGATTTCTTTCCTGGCGTGCCTTTTCCACGCAGTCTCCCCTCATGGCGCGATTGAGGAACACCGATCGGGTTCAGGTCAGGAATAAAGTCAACACAAAACTCAATGACCTCCTCTGTTCCATAGCCCTTGACCATGCTTCCTTCTGGCCTAGCACGGTTTTTAACATAATTCTTCAAGACTCCCATGAACCTCTCAAAGGGGAACATATTGTGTAAGAATACAGGACCGAGAACGGAAATCTCTTGGACTAGGTGAACTATGAGGTGCGTCATAATATTGAAGAAGGTTGGTGGGAACACCAACTCGAAACTGACAAGACATTGGGCCACGTCCTTTTGTAAACTCGGTGGAGTTGCTGGATCGATTGCCTTCTGAGAAATTGCGTTGAGGAATGCACATAGCTTCACAATGGGTACTCGCACATTTTCTGGCAGAAGCCCCATCAATGCAATCGGAAGTAACTGGGTCATGATCACGTGGCAGTCATGAGACTTTAGGTTTTGGAACTTTTTCTCTTCCAGGTTTAGTATTCCTTTTATGTTCGACGAGTAGCCAGACGGGACCTTGATACTGCTCAGGACTTGGAAAAAGATCTCCTTCTCTTCCTTGGTAAGAGCGTAGCTGGCAGGACCTTTGAAATTCTCTGGATTCATCAGGTCGTCTCGTTCGTGCATACGTTGGTGGTGCAGCCGTGCTTTTGGTGTATCTCTCGACTTCTTCCCATGCACGCCCAATAAGTTTAGCAGTTTCACGCAAATATTTTTCGTCACGTGCAGCACGTCGATCGCAGAGCGAACCTCTAGGAATTTCCAATAGGGTAGTTCCCAGAATATAGATTTCTTCTTCCACATGGCTACGTGGTTGTCGGCGTCATTCGGAACAGATTGTGCGCCAGGACCCTTACCAAAGATTACTTTTATATCTTTGACCATGTCATATATATCAGTACCTTTAGGGAGGGTTGGCTTCCTCTGTGTATCTGCCTCGCCTTTGAAATGCTTTCCTTTCTTTCTTACGGGATGCCTGTCTGGAAGAAATCGACGATGCCCCGGGTACACATTCTTGCCTATATGTATACTTTCAGTCTCGCCTAAACAGTGTGTGCATGCGTTGTATCTCTTGTTTGACTGTCCTGAGATGTTACTAAGAGCGGTCCAATCATTGATGGTTACAAACAGCAACCCTCGTAGGTCAAATTTCTCTTGTTTGTACTCGTCCCACACACGTACACCTTCGTCAGCCCACAACTCTAAAAGTTCATTAACCAGTGGCCTCAGGTACACATCAATGTTGTTGCCAGGTTGCGGCGGGCCTGGGATAAGCACTGGCATCATAATGAACTTACGCTTCATGCATAACCAAGGAGGAAGGTTATAGATACATAGAGTCATGGGCCAGGTGCTATGACTGCTACTCTGCTCCCCAAACGGATTCAGGCCATCTGTACTCAGACCAAACCTTAAGTTTCTTGCGTCACGTGCAAAGTCCTCGTACTTATCGTCGATGTTTCTCCACTGCGACCCATCAGCGGGGTCTCTCAGCATATCGTCTTCCTTACGGTCTTCTTTGTGCCATCGCAGCAACTTGGCATGCTCTTTGTTTCGGAACAAACGTTTCAACCGTGGTATTATAGGAGCATGCCACATCACCTTGGCAGGAACCCTCTTCCTGGGGCGATCGTCGCCCTCAACATCACCAGGGTCATCTCGCCTGATAATATACCGAAATGCACCGCATACCGGGCAAGCAGTTAAATTCTCGTGCTGACCGCGGTAGAGGATGCAGTCATTGATGCATGCATGTATCTTATGCACTTCCAATCCTAGAGGGCAGACAACCTTCTTTGCTTCGTATGTACTGCAGGGCAACACGTTATCTCTTGGAAGCATCTTCTTCATTATTTTTAGCAGATTTTAAAATCCCTTGTCAGATAATCCATTCTCTGCCTTCCATTGCAGCAATTCCAGGGTGGTGCCCAGCTTTTTCCTGGTCATCTTCGCAATTTGGGTACAACATTTTTTTGTGGTCTTCTAACATGCGCTCCAACTTCAACCTCTCGTTTTCACTTGCGCAGTTTATCTGTTCTTCACGAATGACCTGACGAAGATCATCATCAGACTCATCAACAATGTCCTCAAGTTCAGGCTCGTCTTCCCCCATTTCAGTATCACCGTGTTCACCGAACATAGGATAATTATCATTATCCTCTTCTTCTTCATTGTCTTCCATTACAACCCCTCTTTCTCCGTTCTTGGTCCAACAAAAATAACTGGGCATGAAGCCTTCTTGCAACAGGTGGGTGTGTATGGTTCTTGATCTAGGGAAATTCCTCTTATTCTGGCATTTTTACATGGACAAAAAATAAATCCATTCTGCCTGTTTTTCTCAGCCACATTGAGAAAACTATGCATGCCATTAAGGAATTCGGGACGATGTCGATCACTGTACATCCATTGCCGGTTCATCTGCATTATATAAATTTATCAACAACCATTATGCTAAATCATCATGACTAAATTAATTAATTAATACAAAAAGTTCATCACACGTTAAAACCAAACTAGCGTAGTGACCATACATATATAGTTCTCATAAAAATACACACTGAAACCATCCATAAAAACTCTCTCTAATTAATGCATTTAAAAACAATATTAAATGCGATCAAAATCGCAACAAAGGTAACAATTGACCCGACGACATAATGATACCAAGCCTCTTTACTAATTGCATGTTTTCTAATCTTTCTAATCTTCAGGCGCATTGCGTCCATCTCGCTCTTGTGACCATCGACGACACAGGCAAGAACCTTTTCCAAGGTCATCATCTCTCTTTCAGTTTTTTCCAACCTTTCTTCAGTTTTTTTCAATCTTTCTTTCAAGCCAACATTTTCTTGTTCAACTAAGTATAACTTCTCAACAATAGGGTCGATTGGCATTTCCGGTTCCACTACCTCCTAGATAAAAATATCTATGTCAAGTTGGTCGGCGTAATTAATTGTCATATAATCAGGAAATGAAAATATGTAGTTATAAAAGATAATATACCACATCCGAATCATAGACTGGACGAGGGCCAACGGGGACGGATATCAAAACCATGGCGCTATATATATACATATATAATCTTACACAATAAGAAAATTATATACAAGTAAATATGTAAATCATACAAATCAAAATTTGTTTTGGTAAATAAAAACAATAGGCTCACCAAGGTTGTGTCGGTGACGGGGCAATCGACAGCGGTGAGGAAGGGGACAAGGAGCGCGACACTAAAAAAAAACCACAAATCATAATTAAATTTGAGCTCAAATTGCATCAAATTGTATACATAACAAATGAATAACAAATTCTAGCTTAGGCATTTCATCAAACACCTAGCTAGCACAACAAAAATGAAATGAGCAAGAAAACGAGCAAAACTTGCAATGCCGGAAGAGGGAATGTTGATGCTAACCGTAGAACCGATGGCTACCAATAATCTTGACAAATGATGGAGAAAAATGGGGATGGATTAGAGCTCACAAGAGGAAGGAGAGAGCAAAAATGGAGTTGAGCTCGAGCTGGAAAAACTGGAGTTGAGCTCAGGGTGGAATATAGGGTTTAGGGGATTGCTTTAGGACCGGTTTGTATTACAAACCGGTGCTAAAGGGTCTGAAAGCGGGTCCCGCAGTTGCTGCAAAAAATGAGAAACCCTTTAGAACCGGTTTGTGATACAAACCGGTTCTAAAGGGTCTGTCCGCTGGGCCCCCTCCCTGCATCAAATGTGTTACAAACCGGTCCTAAAGGCCTTGCGGCCATTTGCTGCAGGGAGGGGGCCCAGCGGACAGACCCTTTAGAACCGGTTTGTATCACAAACGGTTCCAATGTGCTTGGCTAAATGCCATGTTTTCTACTAGTGTTTTTTATATCTGATGAATACCTATTCCCGCACGCATGATTTTCCTGGCTGTGTGGGCTCTCGTGCGTGTGGGCTATTCAAGTCACTTCCTTCTTTAACTTGCTCTGCCACTTAGGGCCTGTTTGGATGTTGCCTAGAGTGGTCTTTGCTAAACTATGGCCACACCAACTTTTTTTGCGAAGGGTTCCCCCTCTGTACCTTGACCCTGATTTGGCAACGAAATGAGCTGGGAAAGCATGCTGGGTTTGGACGAGCCAAATATTTGGAGGCAACTTTTATGGTATCTTTTACCACTCATGGGAGCGAATCAGTATGAAATCTACTCCCTCCTTATCAAAATATAAGATGTTTTAGGATTTTGTAGATATAATGTATCTAGACATGTTTTAGTGTGTAGATTCATATGCATCTTACACTAAAACATGTCTAGGTACATATTGTCTAGGAAATGTTAAAACATCTTATATTTTGATACGGAGGGAGTAATAGACGGCTTAGATTAAGATGCGGAGATCAGGCCCAGTCGGCCCAAGAAGGTGTAAGTATCAGGGAAAAGAGAAGAGGGAAGCCGGGGGTTGCCGAAGCCGGAGCCGCGTTGATACTTTACACGATAGTAAATCTCCCTAGTCGCCCAAACTTAACACGCAGCTGCCTCCAGAGTCCAGAGCGGCCACCGTCTCCACCTCGCACATGCCCGAGCATTCCGCCTCCGTCTTAGTCTCCACCTCGTGCATGCCCGAGCATGCCGCCGCCACCTCTGCGCCGCCGCAGCCTCCACCTCGGATGCGGACAATGCCTCGACTCATCTGCTTGAACGACAAAACCTTCCGTATGCATACAACTACTAGTAGGAAATACCTTATAGACACCGGTTTATCGCTGGCCAAGCTAATTACTTGTTAGCCAGTGATATTACCGTTGGCCAACAAAATAACGCGTTCGCGATCGCTACCTAGCTTATCGCTGGCGAACAAGCCAATTTGTTCGCCAGCGGTAAGTCAGGATGCACGTGGACACGGATGTCCACTAGTCCGCTTCATCCGCGCCGCTACGAAGCCATATGCGGCTGAGCGGATGGGCCGCCCAAATTTGGCGGGACTGACGGAAAGCGTCCGCCTGGCCGCCAAGGTCCGCGTCCGTCTCACGGTCTCGTAGTCGCAGCACCAGAGATTTCCGTCGCCATCGCTAATTTCCTCGGCCGTCGTCCGGCTCACCGGTCATCCCCGCCACTAATCGTACCTGTGAGCGCCATATCATCACAGCAGCCCTAGAGGTTGTCGCTGCTAGTCGTTTAGCCGCCGGCCACCGCCAGTCAAGACGCTCTGTCGATCCATCGCGAAACCGCCAAGGCGCACCAGACGCCCCAGCCATGGCGCCGCCGTGTCTGACGCCCAGCCGACAACCACGCCGTCCTACAACCTTCAGATCAAAGCCCTGCTCCTAGCCACACTGCCGCCACGCGAGGCACTCCCCGAACACGGGTAGTGAAGAGGAGCCACCACTTGCCCGTGAGCAGAGCTCGGCGCCACACGCTGAAGGCGAAGAGGGAGGACGGGTGGGAGGAGGAAGCGAAGAGAACGACGCGGGGGAGTCTCCCTGGTAGCTGCGAGGGCGACGCGGAGCGAGGGATTTTTTCTGTCTTTATTTTTTTCGCTGATGGATAACAGAGCTAGCGCTTAGCCGCTGCTCATAGAAAAGCTAGCTTCACGGTAGCGGCGACGGCTAATCCGTACATTCCGCCGGACGGAGCGGACAGAAAAATTTGCGGAAGCGGAAGCAGCTAATCTTGCCATTAGCCTTCGCGGCCAAGGCGGATAGAGCGGACGCGCCGGCGGCCCGTCCACTTGCATTCTGAGCGGTAAGTGTGGGCCCGATGGCGCGCGCGGAAGCAACTACCGCTGGCGGGCATTTCTGAGGTTCGCCAGCGCGACCCACGTTACCGCTGGCGAATGAGCTGGCGCAAATATTGACGATGATCAAGAAGATGATGGTGATGATAGTCACGCAACATACACCACAAGAAGAAACAGAACCACACTGCCTAGGCAATGTCTTCCATTCAAAAGAAGAAGTCATGACGTGGGGCTAAATTATGCAACTGCGACCAAAAAAAGTAAAAAGATCAAACGCTAAGAAACTATGTATATGGATCAACTGATGTGATGTGCACTTATTATAAATTTAATGTACCTGTGTTCCGTATTTGAAATGTGTGGAGATAATGGAAAACAAAAAGAAAACAAGAGAAAACATAAAGCAAATAATGGAAAAATAAATAATAGAAAACAAAAATAAAACAACAGAAAGCATAAAGGAAATAATGGAAGACAAAATAAAAGAATAGAAAACAAAAAGGAAACAAGAGAAAATATAAAGCAAATAATGGAAAACAAAACAAAACAATAGAAAACAAAAAGAAAATATAAAGAAAATAATGGAAAACAATAGAAAACAAAAAGAAAACAAGAGAAAACATAAAGCAAATAATGGAAAGCAAAATAAAACAATAGAAAACATAAAGGAAATAATGGAAAACAAAAAAAACAACAGAAAACATAAAGAAAATAATAGAAAACAAAAATAAAATAATGGAAAGCATAAATAAAACAATAGGAAACAAAAATAAAATAATGGAAAACATCGAGGAAAATGTTTTAAAATTTATATTATTTGAAATTTGTTTGAAATCCACACATGATGCATGTATTTTCAAATTAATTTGTAATGTGTTTGAATTATTATAAATGAAATGTGTTTAAATAATTTAAACAAATAAAGAAAAGAAAAAAGGAGAAAAGACTAGCGTTGGCGAACAACACCGCTGGTTCGCCAGCGCTAAGTTACCGATGGGCGACTGCGCCTGTTCGCCAACGGTAACTTAGAGTTGGCGAACCAGCGCTCTCCTATGCGAGCAGATCGAGCCCTGGGACTAAGTAATTTTCACGACGCACGCGCTCCCCCTGCCCCTCTTTCTCCGGCGAACGGCCACCACTGCACCCTCCCCTCTCCGGCGAACGGACACCACCACCCCTCCTGTCTCCGGCGCCGTCCTCGGCCACCACCGCCCCTCCCCTCTCCTCTCTCCTGCGTGCGCGCGTGGCCACCACCGCACCCTCAAGCGAGCTCACCCAACTCCCCTCCCCTCCTGCTCGGCCGCCACTGCCGCGCCTAGGAGCTTGGATGCTTCTTGCTCCTCCCCTGCTCACTGTGCCTGCAAGGTGTTCGAGGAAATTCCTCAAAGACTTAATTTTGTGTGTGGATATGATGCTGGTGGATGATGGATGATGGTAGCTAGTGGTGGTGGATGCAATTGTGTTGAATTTTGTGGTGTATGATGCAATGGTGGTAGTGGTCGTGTGGTGGATGCGGCAGAGTCGCTGATGGTGGTGTTGGCGGTGTGGTTGTGGATGCGGCGGAGTCGCCGATGGTTGTGGTGGCAGTGTGGTTGTGGATGCATTATTGACGGTGACGGTGACAGTGTGCTGGTGGATTTTGTATGCATGTGTGGGCGTACCTTCGTGTGGATGTCGATTGAATATGGATCGATAGGATGATATGGGATACGGGGTGGGATTTTATGTGCAGGTACCCCACGTGAGGCCCTTGATTGCCGAAATGTTGATTAATTTTTGTTCCGGCAAATTTGAGTACTCCATTTGTGATATTTTTAACAAAGGTCATGCCGAACATTTTCCTGAATTTTGGCATTACATTTGCTAAAAATATGATATATTAGAGTGCTCGAAAAATCTGGACTCATGGGGTATCTTAGTTAAATTTAAGGATTTGTTGAACTAACTTCAGGTTTTCTCGTTAGATATGGCTCACAACGACAAGGCGGGTGGTTCTGGTACCGGAGGCGGGCACGATTCATGGCTGTCGACGCTTGCTACCGGAGAAGAAACCCTAGGCCTAGATCAGACATACTGCGATACAGACAATGAGATTGTCGAACCCAACCGTCGATAGGCGCGCACCGATATATCAGCTCGAGAAGGTCAAACTGGTCGTGGCAACGGGGATGGCACATCTGGTAGCGAGGCGACGCGTAAGAGCAAAGCAAGATGACCAAACCAACTCGGCACCGTCCAGCAAGCGTTCACAGAAGTGGACACCAAAAGCGGTCTTCCTACCCAGCCGGAGGAGTACGCTAGAGGGTATGGAAACCAGATAGGATGCATCGCTCAAGACTTTGGCAACGTTAATACAGGCCAAATCAGAGATAAAGAAAATGCAGCTATGGCCGCCCTGCTCATTGAGAAGCTGCACACACGGTACCAGTTCCCGTCTCCTTATGAAAACCAGAATCTGAAGAGCAATCTGGTAAACTCCTTAGCACTCGGCAAGTTCACTAAGGTGTTGACAACTTGGAGATCCAATTTGAGGAGATGATTGAGGAGGGTGCCAGTTTTGATGAGATCCATAATTTGTGGTCCTCCATTTCGGAGGAAGACTGACCAAATTCAAGGCCGACGAACTCAAACCGGAAAGGATTGCGCTGAGGAAGTGGGGAAAAGATTCCCGAGATAAGAACATAGGTCCGCACAATCTCGGATGCCGGGGTTACCCCGGAAAGGAGAAAATTTGGGCTAAGCAGGATGCGCAGAGGAAAGGGCCGAACCCATATGACAAGATCCCAGACCCGCAGGTAAGAAATTTTGATAGGGTCCATTTTAGGGAAGATTCCCAAAACCCCGGTGATCTTATCTTGAACAAGAAGTTCAAGGAGCTTGAGAGGAAATGTCTCTAAGAAGAATAAAAAGAACGGCTTTCTCAGTCTGACGCGAGGTCCTCGGCGTCGACGAATAAGGACCCGTATGATACCCCTTTTATTAGGGCGCTTAACACGACGAAGGGAGTGAACATAGACAAGAAGCCGCATCATGGCCATGTGCATGGCACAGGAAAGGTTCATCGGCATGCGCATTACTACCCGGACACCAAGGAGAAGAGAAAGGAGCGGAAGAAGATGCCAGAGAAAACGATCGACCAACTTGTGAACGAGAGGGTCAACGCCCTCCTTCCTAGAATATGTCAGTCCGTCTATCAGTCCTTCGGGTCTTGGATGGAGGGTGGCAGACAAGCCCCCCCCCCCATGATAAGGATGGCCCCCATTGTGGAGCCTCTTGCGCAGAACCAGGCCGCCAACCCTGAGCCGCATGGTAGCGAAGATCTGTCGCTGACCTGCCACGTCTCTGCCACGCCGGCGACCCTAAGCGGTCCATCGCCATTAGCCGATCTCAATGCCCTTGAGGTAATTCAGCCTCAACAACTTAATTATATATTATTACTTCATTCGTGGCGGCCTCAATTTCTAACGACGACCTCGCGGCGTTTCACAGGCCGACGAGACGGGATGCACATTGCTCCTCCATGTGAATAGCGAGTTAAAGGACGTGGCTAAAGCAAAGATCGTCACACCTCTCAACCGCATCCCACGGCGTGCGTATGCCCGACAACGTGTTCAGGGTGACGTTGAGTCGGGTGCTCCTGGGTTGCGGTGCTTTGGATCCTCCGAACCAACCCCCTAATTCCGACAACAAGTTAAACCTGGAGCAGTGCTTGGTTTGGCCATTAACATGGCCATAAGCAGTAATTTGTTTGGACACTACTCCTGTCAACACCCCAACACCGGTCGAGGGGTCGGGGCACCCAAGCCAACAAAAGGATTTCTCACCTGCAAAGTCCGTGCGACAGCACGACGACGATGCTGATGAGGACCCTAATGACTACCTCGTTGATGATCCTTACTATGGGAGCCAGGATGATCTTGATGAACTTCTCTCACCAACGGAGGAAGCAGATAAATATTGATGCACGAAGCGTCTTTTCTGTTCTCAAGAACCGGCAGCCCCCAAGCAAGTTAGCCTCAGCCAGGACGCCCTCCAAGAGGCGGTAGAAAATGTATTTCACAAGGAGCCTAAGAAGACGGTGTGGAAAAGAAATAAGAAGAGTTCTGCCTTTGCCTCCATGAGCCATCCGGTGGAAGGGACTAAGTCGAAGCCGGCACACCAGGTATTGGACAGGATACCCATACATGACTGGCATCATATCCATAAGTTGGGTAAACTGATGCTTCCGCCGAGGTTGGTCGCCTTGGTGACCGGGGATATGCGTAGCGTCCATGATGGTGTCCTATATGTGGAGGATATGCTTCTCAAAGAGAAAAATCCAACACTGCCGGTTTTGCTCGCAAAGGTGCCACATGATATGTCATAAACGTATCCTAAATTTCTGATGTTCCATGTTGTTTCCATGTTATTTTCTACATGTTTTCTATACACTTTATGTCATTTTTGTCGATTTCCGGGACTAACCTATTGACAAGATGCCACAGAGCCAGTTCCCTGTTTTCTGCTGTTTTTAGTTCCAGAAAAGTTGTTATGGAAATATTCTCGGAATTGGAAAATTTGAAGCCCGGAAGTCTTAGAATTGCCGAAGGTTCCACGAAGTCCCGAAGAGGCCAGGAGGGAGGCCACACCATAGGGCGGGGCGCCCCTGGCCATGCCTGGGGTTGGCGTGGACCCCTCGGGCGTCCACCACCATCGCCCTTTCGCCTATTTATCCCCCCGATACGACAGCCCTAAAAAATATACCACTTCGTCCCGAGAAACACCCGAGGCCGCCATCATCCTCATCCCGAGATCGGTAGGGTTCTGGAGCTCTCCCCGGCACCCGACCGGGAGGGGAATTCATCACTGGAGGGGTCTGCACCACCATGCCCCCCCTCCAAAGTGATGCGTGAGTAGTTCATCCCTGGACTACGGGTCCATAGTAGTAGCTAGATTGTTGTCTTTTCCACTTTGTATCTCATGTTTAGATCTTGTGAGCTGACCTACATGATCAAGATCATCTTTATGTAATGCTACATGTTGTGTTTGCTAGGATCCGATGAATGTTGAATGATATGTCTTCTGATTATCAATCTATCATGTTATCTTCATGCATATGTTATTTATGATCTTGCATGCTCTCCGTTATTATTAGATGCTCTGGCCAAGTAGATGCTAGTAACTCCAAGAGGGAGTATTTATGCTCGATAGCGGGTTCATGCCTCCTTTGCATCTGTGCTCGAGTTACAGAAACGTGACGGATGGAGGATGTCATATTGCTATTAGGGAGAAAACAATGGTGTTTACTTAGTTTACATTACACAAGTTTCTTACTACGATTATCTGTTGCTTGCAACTTAATATCCAACGTTTGTTCGGATGATATTCGGAGGGTGGATTATTAGTCATCGATGTAGTTGGATGACGGTCTATGTATCTTGATGTAATGCCCGCATGAATCACATAGTAATCTTTATGTATTGCATATTCACTACGGTGCAACCTTCATTTCTGTCAATTGCCCAGCTGTAATTTGTTCACCACACATGTTATTTATCTTTTATGGAGAGACACCTCTAGTGAACTGTGGACCCCGGTCCATTTTCTCATACTGATAATACACACACTGCTGCTACTTCTTTCATACTGTTCTCATATTGTTTTCCACACCATATGTTTAACCTCTTTGTGTTCAGCAAAACCAGTGAGATTTACAACCTCACTGCTTCGTTGGGGCAAAGTGATTTGATTGTGTTGTGTAGGTTCCACGTTGCTGCTGAAACGGTAGTGCGCCATGCCATCTCAGCTGCATCAACCTTCAGAGATTGCTTGTCCTTCTACTGGTCGATTCACACTTGGTTTCTTTTCTGAGGAAAAACTTGCAGCTGCACTCTTCACAACCTTTCTCTTGGGGTTTACCAACATCGGCCATCACCACCTACAGCGGGTTTTTTTCACTACAGGCAACGCAGACACGATCATCCTGAGATTTGATGATATCTTTCGGTTGTTCCACATGCAAGCCCTCCACTCATCAATCATCCGCCTGGTTACGCTCAGTTGGCGCAACAACTATCCCTAGAGAATACCACGAGCATCGCGTTAATAGACCCCTACTACTTGCAAGACATGTACTTGAACAACCCTAAGGGTAGGGCAAAAGCGACACAGTACATCGAAGAGATGTTGTTGACGAATATCATATGCTCAAGAGGATCGTGCTCCTGCCTTACTTTCCCGAGTAAGTCATTCACACAGAAATTATCCCTACAATCCCACAATCATGAGATGGACATATGGAATGTACCAGGTACTGCTTTTACATATAGAAGTAGTGTAACATCCCAAGTATGAAATATCCCTTAGAATGTTTTGTTTATTGTTTTAATTCAAGCAATGCATCATGTCATCATCTCATTGCATTTGTTTTATTTTTGGTTGCATTTGTTACTATTTGTTTTGCATCTGTTTTATCTTGTTTTCATAATCAAACTCAAACAAATTCAAATGGTTATTTTCATACTTGATCTGTTACAACTTTTGGAATAAAAATAACAATTAAAAACAACCATTTTATTCCTTGTTAATCACTTATTAAATTGTTGGTTTAATCAAACCATTAATTCAAGCAATTACTCTAAAATCATTTCAAATTCAAACCAAGTCTCAAAATCAGTACCTTTTGAAACCTTAAAGTTCACCACCCTATTTTTAATCTTTAATCATTCTAAAAAACCCTAGGGGTAACCCTATTCAAATGCATGTTTTCATAAGGGTTTATTAATATTAAAATTCCTCCAAATTGGATTCAAATACAAACACTATTTTAAATCTCACATTTTTGAAATCCAATCTTGGAATATGGTCTCTATTTACCTAATTAGCCTAACCTAATTTTTCTGAAATTTTTATTAACCAAAACCTTAACAATTTCTTCCCAAATCTGTTTCAGCAAGAAAAAATAAAACAGAAAAATAAAAAAGGAGCAAACCAGCGCGCGCGCGGCAGATAACGCTACCCAACCCACCTATCCTACGCGCGCGCCAGCCCAGCCCGCCTAACTCCCCCGTACCGCTTTGAAGATCGTGCTGATCTTCTTTCAGCAGTACGGCAAGCATCTCCGCGCTCCACCGCGACCGCGCGCGACTCCGGCGGCCACACCTCGCTCTCCGCGCCAATAAAACGAGCCCTAGGGGCCGCGCCGTCAAAACCCTAGCCCTAGGTCCTGTTTCCCCTCTCGCCCGCCGTCGATCGCCTCCTCGCGAGCTCGGATTCCTCTCTGAAACTCTCACCGGCGGCCACCCCTCTGAAGATCGCCATGGCGCCGCCACCTCCTCACCCCACCTAGCCACTAGCCTACGGGAACCACACCGCCACTCTCCCCTCTCTCTGCTGGACACCAAATCTCCACGGGTAAGCCCCTGTTCCGCCGCCGCGATCCTTTTCCTCTCCGGCCACCGTGGCGACATCATTTCTGAACCCGAGGTTCTCACCTCCGCTGCAGGGCTCCTCGGCATCGATCGGTTGCTGGAGTCATTTCCCCACGTCTTCCTCTACGCGTTGAACACCTTCGACATCGCCGCGGCCGCCGTCGTCATCGTACGTCACCGCCATCTGCTTCCCCTACTCCGGTGGTGAGCGCCGTTCTCCTCCCATCTCTCCCTCCTCTCGCATCCGTGCACCCGTGCGCATCCAGAACCTAGTTGCATCGAGCGCCACCGTGGATCAACGCCGGCGAGCTCCGCGTCTGTCAGTCGAGGAAGCGTTCCATCGTCAGTTAAAAGTTCAGTAAACTGTCGATGAACGATAACCCGTACGCGTCGCGTTTACTGTCAAACGATTGCAGCTAGCGCAGTGGTACTGCACTTGTGCGCGTGGGCGCAGGGCGCGGGTTCGAGCCCCGCAAGCCCCAATTTTTGTTCCATTTTCTTCCGCAGCGCGAGCAGGCCCACTTGGCATAGACCCCACTGCCACGCACGCATTGCTTCGCGCCACGCTGTCTAGGCCCACGGGGCAGTGACCGTGGGTAGGTAGCAGTGCGGTGAAAAGGGTTTCTGCGAATTCCTGGAAATTCCAAAATCATTTTAATTAGCAGAATTAATACAAAACTTCAAAATTTAATAACTTTCATTCTATGATTCCAATAAATGCAAGTTCTATATGTTTTCTGATCCAAATTTCCTAATCTTTCCAAATATCCAAGTTGTGTACTGTTTTGGAAATTACAAAGGCATTTAAAAATTCAAACTTAACTAATTCAAAGGTTAACTTATAAATTCCATAACTAATTATTTATTAATCCAATAAATGCAACTAAAATATGTTTTCCATACCATTTTAAATAACCTATTCAAATATAATTTTTGTTTTCTGTTTTGAATAATTAAAATTGCCTAAACAATTTAAATCTTGTTTAATTCAATTAAAAATTGTTTAATATTGTTTAATT